>JAEVFN010000028.1:1200000-1931792 GCA_030449075.1 Murraya paniculata
GACTGCTTGCCTACCCTTATATGATATGGTTGAAAACCTCATGATCCGTCATTCTTATGGAATCAAATAGACAAAATGGAT
Source organism: Murraya paniculata (assembly GCA_030449075.1). Taxonomy (NCBI): domain Eukaryota; kingdom Viridiplantae; phylum Streptophyta; class Magnoliopsida; order Sapindales; family Rutaceae; genus Murraya; species Murraya paniculata. The sequence goes on from JAEVFN010000028.1 coordinate 1,200,082, forward strand.
AGTGATAAAGGCAGTTGCTCGCCTACCTTTATGCAGGATGGTCGAAAAGCTCATGATCCCTCAACTGCTTGGAATCACATCAGCCAGACCAATAATGATAAAGGTGGTAGCTTACCTGCATTTTTACGAAATAGTCAATGTTCAAATGGGCACAAGACGCAAATGTAATTAGTGCCTCTAGTGTTACAAGATCTCCTGACAAGAAAATGAAAGTGTCCACATAATTTACCATATTTGATATTCTCTCTTGCATACTTAACATGACTAGCTCTACTCCAATTGGTGAGCCGGGCAGGCATCCTAGTGGTTTTAGGGCTTTTGGGATGATGCCGAGAACTTGGCTTCCTCTAGGCTTCTTAGACAAGTCTTTATAACCTTTAATCGCCTCCTTTATATATGAGGTGTATTTTTCTCTCTGCTAGTACTCAACCAAAATCTATACCTACTTAAACAAACTCTTTGTATTTTCCATAACAAAAACTAGAAAGCAAATAGATGTTCTTGGATTGTCTATTCAAAATTGCTGTCATTGAGAAAATCTTCAAAAACCATTTGTGAGTTATTTGAAGAAGAAACTCATATTTAAATATCTAAGTGACAGACACAATGATTCAGATGTGTATATGGGCTAGTGTATTTGTCAAATGATGCATGAAATTATTGGCTCAAGAGTCAAAAGTAAATAGCAAAGAAAATAAATAATAAGTAGATATAAAATCACACAATTAAAACCGATAATGCAAATAATAAAAGAATGTTAAAATAAAAGGATATTTACTGGTAGTTGTGGTATGGCTCACATTTTCCTCTGGTTTTATGTCTAGAAACGACTTGAACACCCTCTATGGGTCGAAGATAGGCTTCCCATCTATTTTTCCTGTTAATCGGCAAGCAGGAGCATTTATAGTCAAATTGTTGAGATTGTATCATCCAGGTTCTTTTTAAAATAATGGCCATAACTGGGAAATTCCATGTCGTACATATCCACTAGGATGCATTTCATGAGTCGAAAGAATGCATCCAATGACTCTTTATTCAAGCTGTCCCTAATAAATTGAATCTTGTTTTTCCTATTGTCGAACGCCATTCCTAAATATGTACAAGGACATCTTTTACAATTTATTCGAGTACACTTATGACAAGAAACTTTGAGCCATCTAGCTCTTTATTTTCTTGAATAGTTTTCTTTTCTACAACCAGGCATGTAGGCAACAAATTTCAGGGGTAACCCATGCCAATTGTACTTTGGCTTCAATTAACCAGCAGATGTCAACAGGGATGTTATTTCTCATAAGTAGTCGCAAGAATTCAGACTGAGCTTTGTAGATTGTGAAGAGTGCATTTTGAGGGAGTGAGGAAAACTGCTTGTGAAGCTTTGCAAGAATTGTGTTCATATCCATATCTTGGCTTGTGAATTTTAGTTACTGTAGGAAACTAAAGGAACCGAATTTAATAGTTACAGAGTACGATTATCTGTAACTTAATCGAAGTCACAAATGATAACACACTGAATAAAAGAATCAATCTAGTAAAAACAAGACACATGAAAACAAATAACAAAATGAAAACCCATACTGTAAAAAGTGGAATGTTAATTCACCATCATTCTTTTATTATGTTTACCTCAAGTTCTAATTGGATATAATAGATATCACCCTCTATGTCCGTGAGTTATCTTTCTAGCTCTTTAAACTAGTATACTAATGCTGGCGGTCATAGATTCCAAACAGAATGTGATTTACAAATTTAGAGTAAGCCGTTCAAGTGACAATTCACACATAGAAGTTCATTAAGGTGGTTGAAGAGAATCTATCTTATTGAGGCACTTATGACATATAATGTAAGAGAGAAAAGAAAAGACAATTGTTAAACAAATGCACTTAAGTGAGAAACAATCAAATAATTTCAATTAGCAAAACGAAATGACAAAAAGTTAAATCACCTAAAGAAAAGACTTAATCAAGATTTGGTGGATAACTCAAATTTATTTCAGTATCTTTTTCATGTGGCTGGTACTCTAAATATGGCTTTAATATTTAACCATTAACTTTAAAAGTGAAACTAATCTTTGGATTCTTAATTTCTATGGCCCCATGCAGAAAAATAGTGTGAACAATAAATGGACCAAACCATTGAAAATGTAATTTACTTGGGAATAGATGTAGGCGATAATTAAATAAAAGCATTTTCTTACCTATTGTAAAAGATTTCCTCATAATATGCTTGTCATGAAAGTCTTTCATATGTTGCTTGTAATTCTTAGCATTTTCATATGCATCATTGCGAATCTCTTCAAGTTCTGTAAGCTATAATCTTTTTTCCGAACCTGTTACATGTCAAAGTTGAATTTCTTGATGGCCCAATATACACGATGCTCAAGTTCCACCGGTAGGTGACAAGCTTTTCCATACACTAGCTTGTAGAATGACATCCCAATAGGGGTCTTGAAAGTTGTTCGATATGCCCATAGTGCATCATTGAGTCTTGATGATCAGCTTTTTCTGTCTGGTCTCACCATCTTTTCTAATATGTGCTTTATTCCTTGATTGGAAATCTCAACTTGGCCACTAGTTTGTAGATGATATAGGGTGAACTAATGTCTAAAAGTGCATCAGAAATTTGGGATTTCTTTTAACGACAAGCAGATAATTCCCAACAGTGAAGCCGAATCATTCAGGAGTAAGAGAAAAACTAATAGAGTAAATGAGATCCATGTTGGCAAATCAAAATCAAACATCAAGGAAATTGAAGTAACAATTGAAGGACTTTCTTGCCAAATAGCGTCATCTGCCACATGCCTACAATCAATTTAACCGTGATTCATACTCAGATCAAGAAAATGGCATAAATGTGATGAGAAAGTAGTCAAACTACAACCTTTGCTCGAACATTTACAATCTTAGATGTAGAGACCTCCAAACTTTTCATGTTCTCAAGGATTGTAACAGAATGGAATAGTAGCTCCAACACCACCAATACAACTAGTTCATCAAGCTCCTCATGCTCTTTAGCCATCATTTAGACAATACAATAAGAATCAGAACTACTCAGAACCCAGATCATGGGAAGAGGCACTCTAGAATTTCAAAAGTTTGACTCACTCTGTGATAGAACAAAATCGCACCATTAACGAGATGTGAAATGAGATGAGAACTAGCTTCAATTCATAAGCCCAATCGATATCAAATCTCAAAAAGATGATCGGTCAACTGGCCTCTTCGGTTCAAACATTGGCAATAACCGTTGAAAAAAGAAAATTCTCAAGTCCGCCATTACCTAATCCTAAAAAAGTACATGAAGTTAGTACAGTTCGCCTCAGTAGCATAAAGAGGTAAAAGGCATTATGACCTTACGAAAAGGCAAAGAAGTCAATAACAAAGTAGAGATGCTAGTGAAAAATGCAACTCAAGTTGTACTTTTAGACTCTGAGAACTCATCAGCAAAGGAAAACGAAGAAAGCAGCCCACAAGAATACGGCCCTAAAGCACCATTCCCTCAGAGATTAGCTAAAGTAAAAACAGAGAAATTTCATCGGTGAGATTATAGAGATCTTTAAACAGATACATGTTAACATCCCTTTACTTGACGCTATAAAGCAAGTGCCCTCTTGTGCCAAGTTTCTTGAAGACTTTACACTGAAAAGAGAAGTATTAATGTTCAAAAGAAGGCCATATTAACAAAGAACATTAGTTCCATACTCCAACAGAAAGTTCCTCCAAAATATAAAGATCCAGGCTCCTCTACCATCTCATGTAGTATAACAAACTATATAATTGAGAATGCTTTGTTGGACTTAGGAGCTGGTGCAAATTATTTGCCTTACTCAATATTTGTAAAACTTAGATCGGGAGATTTACACCCAACTCCAGCTGTATTGCAACTTATAGATTGATCCATGAAAATATCTCACAATATTTTATCTGATGTGCTTATCTAGGTAGACAAGTTTTATTTTCCTGTTGATTTTATTGTGCTTGACACTCAACCAGTGCAGGATTCGAATAAACACATCTCCATTATTCTAGGCTGCCCTTTCTTAACACTTGTCGATGCCCACATTCAATGCAAGACTGAAAGCATGTAGTTTTGATGACCTATATGGTCACAGGGTCTTTTGATTCTGATGATAACAAACTACATCTCATGGGTAAAATAGAAAATGCATAGATTTCACAATCTTACTAGCTCTTGAAGGACAAAAATCATTCATGTGAGATCAAGTTCAAGGCACTCAATGAACAATGGTACAAAGCTCATCAAGTCAAGGATAAGCGTTAAGGGTACTAGGTTAGGTGATTTCTGTTGTTACATTTCTTATAAAAATAATATGATTGAATGTATACATGATTAAGCCTTTAAAAGTTCAAATTATTTTTCATGATATTTTAAGCAAATCATTATTTTCATAATATAAAGGTTTTATACTTAAAGGAAAAATGATTTTATGAAATTGGTTGTTTTTCAAATTTATGGACTAAATTGAAAAGTTTTGAGAACTTTGAAAATAACAAGTGTTGTTTTAAATTCTAGAAATGGACCTATTTGCAAATGCTTAGAAAGTTTTAGGCCTTAGTATAATTTTAGAAAGTTTTGGTTTAAATTTATAAATTTTGGAATAGTAGCGGCTAACCGCTTAACTAATAGCAGCTAACTACTTCAGGTCCAGAAACATAGCAACTAGCTGGCAAAATATAGCGAGATCTGCTTGGGGCACAATTTTAAATTTAATTTGTAACGGTAACTCATCCCATCAACATAGCAGCTAACTGGCTCAATCTAGAGGGCGATCGGGCAAGTCTCAAAAAGGTCAATATCAGCTAGTTTACTTGTCCAAACTATAAAAACTCAAATCAAAATCAAATTTAACAAGTTCTTCAATCTCTGTCAAGCTTAAACATTTTCATACAAATAATCTTGAGCTTTCATTTGCTTATTCATATACATTGATTCATTATTTGAGCTATCATTTGCTTATATACTCTTGTGAGGAGTGTGATCTTTGTCATCTTCATTTCAATATAAAAAATCGAGCGATTTTAAGTGTGCAAAACACTTGGGAAAATAGGTGTGGGATCATCTCGAATTATAAAGTTTTATTGACACTTTGGAAGTCAATTGTAAATATTTTAAAGCCTTAGGTTGTAAGGCTTAATTAGTGAAATCCCCAAACTTGGTTTGCTTGAAGGCGTGGACTTAGGTGGGTTGTCGAACCACGTAAAAATTCACGTGTTTGTTCTCTTCTCTCTTATCTTGTTAAATTTGTGCATTGTTGAATTTACTATTATTAAATTTCTTGAAGCGTTTATTTAAATGGTATTTTGTTTTTGTTAGTATAATTTTTAATACCTAATTCACCCCCTTGGGTTGCTTAGCTAGAATTTCAAGTTGTCCTTTTGCAATATGACTATGGAGTTGAATATTGTTAACATTGCCAAACAACCTCAGAATAGAGAAGATGGAATTGTTAATGTTGATTTAATTGAAGAATTAGTTGATTATACTTTTCCATCTAACTTTAGTGATGATATTTTACAAACAGGTTTAACCCACTTTAGTTTGAATTTTTGATATTGACAGATAAGTTGATTTGGTCAATGCCTTACTCGATTCATCACTGAAATAAGAGTTATCATGACATTTTTAAACTCAAACCAATATTACTTAAAGAGTAAATGATGTGTTTTTATTGCATTTTCAGTTACATTTTACATGAGCAACTATTTAAGTTTAATTTTAATAAACTGGTTGTGTTTTAGAATACTTTGTGCTTTGATTATGTGTATGATTGTAAGGGACCAAAAAGGTCAAGGTTTATGGATGGAATGCTGCTGCAGGAGACTTGCAGAGATGGCAAAAGAACCTAGCTGTAGAGAAAATAAAACAAGTCTGGACCAGAAAAGATGTTGTAACAGTTGCCGCAACAATCCTTAGCAATTGTAGACGAGATTTCATGCATGTTTACTGAATAATTACGATCTAAGGTTTCCAAAAATGGACGACAAGTGATTACATGCTTTTGGTTGCTTTAATTCTAATTTATAAAAAGGAGCATGCATGAAAAGAAAGAGGAGAGCCATCATTCAAGGAAAATAACAGAGAAAACAAAAGAGAAAATAAGAGAGAGTTGAGAGCTCAACAAGAAGTTCAAAAAGGAAAAGAGGAGGTGAGATCGCAAAGACCTAGTGGGAAGCAATCCTCTATCTTTATTTTCTTGTTTTCTAATCTTTATGGGAATGTATTTGATGGCTAAAATGATTTTTGTTAATGTTTTATCACAAATCGTAAACTAAAATTTGTTGTGATTGAGTGTTAAACAAGCTTAATGGCTCTTTGACTGATATATGTGTACGGCTCTGAATTTGTTGTAGCATTTTATCATGATTTTATTTATTGCAAATGCCTACGTCTATTGATCACCCATTTTGTGGATGCTAGCTAAGCAAGAGCCTAAAAAGATCCGACTTAGCAGAATAAATTAAGACAATACATGCTTTTAGATTGGGTTTCCCGAGTTGAGTTAATCTTGATTTGAATAGGGCCATGCTTGATTTAAAAGTAGTGAGGAACTAGACATAGGGATTCACCTTGTACGGCAATTGGAACTAGAACGCATAATATTATATCTAATGTTACCGTAACAACTGGTTATTGTTAGGTTGCCTTTACATATAAAATATCCAACAGGCAATAGCTGAGGATGCATGAGAGATTCTGTCCAGTGCTGCAGTAGATGCTGTAGTAACAGAATCTTAATTGAAAAAAATAGTCAATACCATTAAGTGAGTTTAGTCACTCAACTACTCTTTCTCCATTGAGTTTGTCTTTGTCTTTGACTCGTGAATTTTCCTTATTGCATTTTGTTTCTTGCAACTTTAATTTAGTTAGTTTATTTATTTCATTAATTATTTTATTTTAATTTAGATAGAAATTACACTCTTAAGATTGTGGCAGAAAGTGCTACAACATTAAACTCCTTTTATCACGATCTTGAGTACTCATCATTATATTATTTATTGTGTACACTTGCACATTGACACATATAGCAGTAGGTTATCAACAATGTTTTGGCGTTGTTGCCAAGGATTGAATGTTTATTGTGATTTGTAGAGTCAATTTTAGTTGCTGCAAAATATTAGTTTTCTTTTAATTGTTTACTGTGTCAATAGAAGTGTTCTAGCAAGCATTGTATATGCAGGTACAAACTTGTCGAATTCTAGTTTGATCCAGAAAATTGAAAGAACTAAAAGAAGAATGAGAAAAAAGCATAGGAATCTAAGAATTGCTGCAGACATTGATAATTTGCATGATATGGAGAATTTGAACCCTCAAAAAGATATACAACCAATCAATGCACAAGAAAATCAGAATGGGCAGAACAATCATAGGCAACCAGGGAGCAATAATATTATCTACATGGCAGATGACAGAGACAGAGCCATTCGAGATGACACATTATGACCTCACAAGCCATAAATCCTGGAATAGTTAGACTTGAAATGGAAGTTGATAATTTTGAGCTCAAACCAATGATGTTTCAGATGCTTCAAACAGTGGGACAATTCCATAGACTACCATCAGAAGATCCTCATCTTCACTTTAAACTGTTTTTGGAAGTGAGTGATACTTTCAAGATTGCTAGAGCATCACAGGAAGCATCGAGACTTAGACTTTTCCCATTTTCTCTAAGGGACCGAGCAAGAGCATGGTTAAACTCTTTACAACGTAACTCCATTACTACATGGAGTGACTTGGCTGACAAATTTTTAATGAAGTACTTTCCACTGACCATGAATGCAAAATTGAGAAATGAGATCACATCTTTCCATGAACTCGAAGATGAAAGCTTATATGATGTATGGACGAGATTCAAGGAGCTACTCAGGATGTGTCCTCATCATGGTATTCTTTGCTGTATACAGTTGGAAACGTTCTACAATGATCTTAACCCAAACACTAGATTGATAATAGATGTTAAACAGGGCCTTGTTATCTAAGCCTTACAATAAAACTTATGAAATTTTAGAAAGAATAGCTAATTACAATTATCAATGGCCATCGATGAGACAAGCTACAACAAGAAGAATAGCAAGAGTCCATAATGTAGATGCCTTGACTGTATTATTAGCTCAAGTAACCTCATTTCTCATTTCCTCCAAGGGTCCAAGCAAGAGCATGGTTGAACTCTTTACCACCCGACTCCATTACTACATGGAGTGACTTGGTTGACAAATTTTTAATGAAGCACTTTCCACCGACCATGAATGCAAAATTGAGAAATGAGATAACATGTTTCCATCAACTTGAAGATGAAAGCTTGTATGATGCATGAGAGAGTTTAAAGAAGTCACTTAAAACACGTCCTCATCATGGTATTCTTTACTGTATATAGTTGAAAACGTTCTACAATAGTCTCAACCCAGGCACTGGATTGTTGGTAAATACTTCAGCAAATGGGACCTTATTATGTAAGTATTACAAGAAGGCCTATGATATTTTTGAAAACATAACCAATAACAACTATCAGTAGTCATCAACCGAACAAGCTACAGCAAGAGGAACAACAGGAGTCCACAATGTAGATGCCTTGACTGCATTATTAGCTCAAGTAACCTCATTAACAAATATGATGAAGGTTATGACGACTGCTCCAGCAACTATCAACCAAGTTGCTAAGATATCTTGTGTTTATTGTGGAGAAGGCATTTGTTCGACAATTGCCCTGGAAATCCTGCCTCAGTAAACTATATGGGTAACTTCAACAGACAAAATCAAAATAATCCTTACTCAAACACTAACTTCTCAGCAAGCAACCAGATTCAACATCTTGCAGCAACCAGTGGTCAAAATAGACCTGTGCAACCATCAAAATTTCACCAATAAAATCAAAGGCAAAGAAGCACTAGCAATGATCAACTCAGTTCTCTTGAAGCTTTGATTAAGGAGCACGTTGTGAAGAATAAAGCAATTGTCCAAAGTCAAGTTGTATTCTTAAGAAACTTAGAAAATTAGATTGGACAACTTGTTACAGTATTAAGCAACAGACCACAGGGCAGTTTACCCAATAACATAGAGGATCCACGAAAAGAGAGAAAGGAACATTGTAAAGTCATTAAATTAAGATGTAGAAAGGATATTCATACCCAACTTGGTGCACCGAACAGAAGAGTTGAACCGATTTCAACCAAGGAGAAACTCAAGTTAAAGAAAAGCAACAACATCCCACCTTCCAACACATTGAAGAGAACGACCACACTACAGCATCTATAGGAAATGATGATTCAGCACCTGTTAGAGAAAATGTTGTAGTACCAACCACATTAGTCTAGAAAATGGCAAAAGAGGAGCAGTCTATACAACCTGTTACAGTACAATAGTTTAGGCACCTATCACCTTTTCCCTAAAGATTCTAGAAACAAAAGCAGTACAAGTAATTCAGTAAATTCTTAAAAGTACTAAAGTAGTTACTTTTCAACATTCTTTTTGTGGAAGCTTTAGAACAAATGCCAAATTATATGAAGTTCTTGAAGGTATTTTGGCAAGGAAAAGAAGGCTTGGAGAGCTTGAAGTTGCTTTGACACAAGAACGTAGCCATATGCTTTAGAACAAGATCCCTCAGAAGCTACAGGATCTAGGGAGTTTTACAATCCCATGCTCTATAGGAACTAAATACAGTGGCAAGGCACTCTATGATTTGGGAGCTAGCATCAATCCCATGCCTTTATCAGTGTTTAAGCAATTAGGAATTGGAGAAGTTAGACTAATAATAGTGACTTTGCAACTTGCTAATAGATTTTGTGCTTATCCAGAAGGCAAGATTGAAGATATATTGGTGAAGGTGGATAAGTTTATTTTTCTAATGGATTTCATAATGTTGTATTTTAAAGTAGATAAAGAAGTACCAATCATTTTAGGCAGACCCTTCTTAGCCACGGGAAAGACTCCGATTGACGTGAAAAAAGGAGAGCTGACTATGCAGGTTAATGATCAGCAAGTTACTTCAATATGCTAAATGCCACGAAGAGTGCTGATGATATTGAAGACTGTAATTTTATCACCGTTATGGATTATACTGTAATAAAGAGGATAAATAGTTGTTGCAACAATGAAGAAATCATTGTTGGTAATAATAACACACTTCTTGTAATCATTTCATCTTCTTTGAATACCGAACAAGAAAAAAGCTTGGTGGATGTACTAGGAAGATATAAAAAGGCCATTGGATGGACCACAACATATATCAAGGGAATTAGTCCCTCAATTATGCATACTTAAGATTCTGTTAGAAGGTTGCTACAACAATTCAATAGAGTAACAGAGAAGATTAAATCTCATCATGAAGGAAGTTGTGAAGAAAGAGACTCTCAAGTGGGTTGCTGTTGGAATCATTTACCCAATATTAGACAGCTCATGGGTAAGCCCAATACAATATGTTTCCAAAGAAAGGTGAAGTAAGAAAGGTAAAGTAACAGTTGTAACAAATGAAAAAAATGAGCTCATTCCTATAAGAATAGTAATTAGATGGAGAGTCTACATAGATTATAGAAAGTTAAACAAAGCCACAACAAATGATCACTTTCCATTGCCATTCATAGATCAGTTGCTGGATAGACTTGCTGGAAAAAAGAACTACTATTTCTTAGACAGATACTCAGGCTACAACCAGATTGCAATAGCACTAGAGGATCAAGAGAAGACAGCATTCGCTTGTCCTTATGGAACTTTTACCTTTAAAAGGATACCATTTAGCTTGTGCAATGCTCCAACAACCTTCCAGAGGTGTATGATGTCTATATTTTGAGATATGATTGAGCAAACATTTGATCTATTTATGGATGATCTTTTAGTTTTTAGGGAATCATATAATGACCGTTTGCATAATCTAGAAAATGTGCTTAAGAGATATGAAGAGACAAACTTAGTATTGAACTGGGAGAAGTGTCATTTCATGATACAAGAAATGATAGTCCTAGGACATAGGGTATCTAGAAAGGGAATAGAGGTGGATAAGGCAAAAATAGATGTGACTGACAAACTTCCACCACCTACTTCAGTCAAAGGCATTAGGAGTTTCTTAGAACTTGCTAGGTTCTATAGAAAATTTATTAAGAATTTTCCAAAATATCCAAATCTTTATGCATGTTGTTGGAATATGATAGACCTTTCAATTTTGATGAGAATTGTTTAAAGGCCTTTGTTGAGTTAAAGAGAGCTCTTGTTACAACACCAATTGTTGTAACACCCGATTGGAGTATGCATTTTGAATTAATGTGTGATGCTAGTAACCACTTTGTTGGAGCAGTGCTAGAGCAGAGGAAAGGCAAAATTTTTCACTCAATTTATTTTTTAGCAAGACCTTAGCTGATGCACAACTCAACTACACCACAATTCAAAAAGAGTTGCTGGCAGTTGTTTTTGCATTTGATAAATTCAAAGCTTATTTGGTTGATACTAAAGTGACCGTTTAAACATATCACTCAGCGATAAAGTATTTGATTTCAAAGAAAGATGACAAACCAAGGTTGATTAAGTGGATTCTTTTACTACAGGAGTTTGGCCTTGAGATCAAAGATAAACAAGGCATTGAAAATCAAGTAACAGATCATCTCTCAAGGTTGGAAGCCAATGCAGGCACTTTGACCAAGCAGGACATCATAGAAACATTTCCTAATGAGCAATTGTTAATGTTGAAACATCTGCATGTATAGATGCTGTAGCAATTGGAATTTCCATGGTATGCAGATTTTGATAATTACTTTGTGAGTAGTTTACTACTATTTGATTTGAGCTACCAGCAGATGAAGAGATTTCAGTATGAGGTTAAGAGCTAACAGTAGGATGACCCCTACTTGTACAAGATGTGTTCAGACCATGTGATCAGAAGATGTGTTCCTAATGATGAAATTTCACACATTCTCCATTCTTGTCATGCTGCAGCATATGATGGACACTTTGGAGGAGATAGAACAGTAGCAAAGTTTTCCAATCAGGTTATTATTGGCCCTCTATTTTTAAAGATGCTTATAAGTTTATTAAATGTTATGATAGGTGTCAAAGAACAAGAAACATTTCTCAAAAGTATGAAATGCCATTAGCCAACATCTCGGAGGTTAAACTTTTTTATGTATAGCAAATAGACTTTATAGGACCATTTCTACCTTCTTTTGGTAACTTATACACCTTAATGGTTATGGACTATGTATCTAATTGGGTAGAAACTGTAGCATTGCTAACAAATGATGCCAAAGCAGTGGTAAAATTTCTTCAGAAGAACATTTTTACAAGATTTTACACCCCTAGGGCTATTGTTAGTGATAAAGGTACCCATTTTTGCAACAGGATGTTTGTTGCAGCATTGGCTATGTATGGGATCAAGCATATAATTGCTACAGCACATCATCCACAAATAAGTGGTCAGGTAGAAGTGTCTAACAGAAAGATAAAAAAAAAAATTGAGAAAGTGGTGAATCCCAATAGAAGGGATTGGTCTCTTAGACTAATTGAAATCCTTATGGGCTTACCGAACAGCTTACAAAACCCCACTTGGTATTTTTCCATACAAAATTGTTTATGGCAAAGCATGTCATTTGCTATTAAAGCAATAACATAAAGCATACTGGGCAGTTAAACGACTAAACATGGACATGACTGCCGCAGCAGAGCAAAAGAAGCTACAACTTTATGAGCTAGAGGAGTTGAGGTTATTTTCTTATAAAAGTTCTAGACTCTATAAGGAGAGGACCAAGTAATGGTATGACAAGCAAATTCAGCAAAGGGAACTTGTTCCAGGCCAACATGTATTGCTCTCTAACTTTAGACTGAAACTTTTCTCTGGAAAGCTAAAATCTAGATAGTCAGGGCCCTTCAAACTTATCAAAATTTATCCTCATGGGGCTGTTGATCTCCAAGATGAAAGAACATGCTAGGAAGGAATTCAAGGTGAATAGACAAAGAGTGAAGCATTACATTGGAGCTAACATGAACAATCACAAAGAGGATGTGTTCCTTAAAGATCCAACTTGAGCAATAAGGGATGGTCAGACTAAAGGACCAAAAGTCAAACATTGATTGGGAGGCAACACAATAAGGAAAGTTGTTTGAAATTTCTAAAGAACTAAATTTAGTTTTGAATATTGTTTAATTTGTCTCTTTATTATTTTAATTGTGCCTCTATTTTCTTTATTTTTCTTTTATTTCCTTGTGTTACATTGCAATAAAAAGAACTAATAAAACAAAAATGGGCAAAAAAGTAGAAAGGAGTGGCTGCAACATCGCTTATAGTATGGTAGACAGGAGATTGTTCTCAAATAATAGAGGAATTTATCGTTAGTGCTGCTATAGGAAATGGGTTGCTATAGCAACAATTTTACAATTGCACTAATAGTGTTGGATTTTTTTACCATTGGAGGGCTGACATGCTTACGTCAGCATATTAGTATTTGTGTCAAAGACGATTCTGCAACCCCCGATTTGATATGATTATTTTCCTTTCTTTTCCTTTTTAAAACTTATTTTTGAAATTTCAAAAATATATTTTCAAGTTTACCTTATTAATTACCTTTTCCTTCTCATTTTCTTTTAGTTATAAAGTAGGGATTTATTGTAACTATTTCAATTTCACTATAATTATTTCTCTCCCCGTCTATGACTCTCAACGTCTTTACAATTTTTTTTCTTGTTTTTATCTTCTTAGCACAACAACACTCAATTGAATTACTGTAGCCATGCCGAAAATTAAAGAATGTGCTGGTAGATTAAAGGACCTTGAACGTTTTTATAGTTTTAAAGCTGAAGAAAAATTTGAAGACATCATCGAGGCTTGAAAATTTCTGGAAGAAAAGGGCTTGCAATTCCCAAAACAACCAACAGGGATGATGAATAACATTTATACTACCGTAATGGAGAGAGGATGGATCAAGGTTGGTGCTCACCCCTAAGACCTACTCATCCTAGTAGTTGAGGAGTTCTATTCAAACTTATTACAGCAAGATCAATGTAACATCTTTGTGAGGTAAGTGCAAATACCCTTAGATTCTCGAGTTATTTATGCTTTTGATGACTTGCCTACTATTATTGATTATGAGTACATTAAATTTGCTGAGATCATAGCTGCAAAGAAGTAGGGGGATGTTTTCAAAACCCTAACTGTAGAAGGAAGTGAATGGATAAATGAGGAGGGTAGAGTGGTCAATAGGATAAACTTGAAGTCTATTACTAAGGTTTGGGCAAAAATTTTTAAATCTAGATTGATGCCAACCACCCACACTACCACTATTTCCCAAGGTGGACTCATATTATTTTATGCTATAATCAAGGTTTAGCCATTGATGTTGAGAAGATCATTGAAAAAGAACTTAGAGAGCGTGCAATAAGGAAGCAAAAATCTACAGCTTTGCTGTTTCCTTCACTGATTAAAGGCATTTGTGAAGCCTCCACAATAAAATTTGAGGTAAATGATAAGAGAGTAAAGAATGAGGGAGCCATCACATCTAGGACAATTGAAAGGATTGCTGTAGAATCTACTGCTACAGCAACCCTAGAACACCATACTGCAGCTAAAGTAGAGCCAGTCCTAAAGATTGAGAATATGTTGTAGAAACTCAGTTAAAGTATAAATTCATGTGTCCAAGCACAACAAAAGGCGAATAAGAGGTTTTAGACTTATTTGCAGCATCTTAAAGCATAAAAACATCAATTTGCTATGTATATGAAGAGCAATTATGTAGACTTCTCATAGTCATTATTGCAACAACATGAAAAGAAAAAGGGGGAGCCGCCATTCAAGGAAAATAACAGAGAAAAAAAAAGTAAAAAAGAAAATAAAAGAGAGTTGAGAGCTTAACAAGAAGTTCAAAAGGGAAAAAAGAAGGTGAGATCACAAAGACTTAGCTGGGAAGCAATTCTTTATTTTTATTTTCTTGTTTTATAACCTTTATAGGAATTTATTTGATGGATAAAATGATTTTTTGTTACTTTTTTATCACAAATCATGAACTAAACTTTGTTGTGGTTGAATGCTAAAAAATTTTAATGGCTATTTGACTGATATATGAGTGTTGCTCTAAATTTGCTACAACATTTTGTCTTAATTTTATTTATTGCAAATCCTTACTTCTACTGACCACCCATTTAGTGGATACTAGTTAAGAAGGAGTCTCAAAAAGACTAACTTAATGGAACAAATTAAGACAATACATGGTTTTAGATTGCATTTCTCAAGTTGTGTTAATCTTGATTTGAATAGGGTCGTGCTTGATCTAAAATTAATAAAAAACTAGATATATGGATTCACCTTGTAGGGCAATTGGAACCTAAAACACATAATGTTATATCGAATATTAGGGTGACAACTGGCCATTGTTAGGTTGCATTTAGATATAAAATATCCAATAGGCGACAGCTGATGATGTATGAGGGATTCTCCCCAGTGCTGTAGTAGATGCTAAGCAACAGAATCTTAATTAAAAAAATAGCCAATACCATTAAGTGAGTTTAGTCACTCAACTAATCTTTCTTCATTGAGTTTGTCTTTGCCTTTGACTTGTGAATTTTCTTTATTGCATTTTGTTTATTGCATCTTTAATTTAATTAGTTCATAAACTTAATTAATTATTTTATTTTAATTTATATCAAAATTGCACTATTAAGATTACAGTAGCAAGTCCTACAACATTAATCCCTATGGAGACGATCTTGAATACTCATCATTATATTATTTATTGTGTACACTTGCCTATTGACACATATAACAGTAGGTTATCAACAATCACCACTCATGGATGCCAATAAATGAAAGTCAAGAATAGAGTAACTGGCATCATTGGGGAAGAAACGCAACCCATCATTCGAATCACCATCAAAGCTCAAACTCAAACCATTACCCAATATTTTGGAGCGTACATTCTTCGGAGATGAAAACACTTTGCCAGTTATCATTTCATACTCTCTTGTTGACAAGTAAAAGAGTAAGTTATTGGATGTTTTAAGAGAGCATAAAGAGGCATTAAAATGGACCATGGCCAACATGAAAGGTATAAACCTAGTGGATTGCATGCATTACATTTATCTTAAAAAAATGTTAATTTTACTAGGAAAATGCAATGTCGGTTAAACCCCAATATAAAAGAAGTTGTTAAAACTGATATCCTTAAACTATTAGACACATGTATCATCTACCCCATCTCTGATAGTTTATAAATTAGTTCTGTGCTAGTTATCCTAAAAACCTTAGGAGTCATAGTAGTTACCGACGCCGACAATGAACTAATACCCACTAGAGTAATTGTAGGATGGGGCATATGTATTGATTATAGGAAGTTGAATTATGTAACACAAAAGACCATTCTTTTTTACTAATTATCGATCAAATGCTTGCTAGATTAGCTGGTTGTGAATTTTATTGCTTTCTAGATAGTTACCCAATATATAACCAGATTGCCATAGTACCATAGGATCAAGAGAAAACCACTTTCACTTGTCCTTTTGGCACGTTCGCATATAGTATAATGCTATTTGCATTATGCAATGCACCAACCACATTTCAAAAATGCATGCTAAGCATATTTTCTGATATTGTTGAACATTTTCTTGAAACTTTTATAAATAATTTTTCTGTTTTTTGTGATTCATTTGATCAGTGTTTGCATCATCTAACACTAACTCTGCAGAGATGTATAGAGAATAATTTGGTATTGAACTAGAAAAGTGCTTCGAACAAAGGTATTAAGGTTGACAGAGTCGAGATGGATCTCATTTCGAAGCTTCCTCTACCCAAAACAGTCAAAGAAATAAGATCTTTCCTTAGGCATACTAGTTTTTATAGATGTTTTATTGAAGATTTTAATAAAATCTCTAGACCCTTATGCAATTTTCTTGCTAATCATGTACCATTCGTCTTTGATTATTTGTGTCTTGAGTCATATGAAAAATTAGAGTTGTTGTTGACCTCATCACCCATCATTCAGGCCCAAACTAGAACCTACCTTTTGAGCTCATGTGTAATGCCTCTGATTATACAATAGGAATAGCATTAAGAAAAAGAGTTGATCATATCCACTATGTCATTTACTAGGCTAGTATGACATTGAATTATGCTAGTAGTGTTTGCATTAAAAAAGAGATGCTTGTAGTAGTGTTTGCATTAGAAAAATTTTAAGTTTATCTCATAAGATGTAAAATAATTGTGTTTACAGATCACACTGATCTTAAATATCTTTTTACAAAGGCCAGATGATAATTCTATGAAATGAGAGTCATCATGACATTTTAGAATCAAACCAATATTATTTAAAGAGTAAATGATATGTTTTTATTGCATTTTTAGTTACAGTTTCTATTAGCAGTTGTTTAAGTTTAATTTTAATGAATTAGTTGTGTTTTAGAATATTTTGTGCTTTGATTATGTGCTAACAAAAGAACCTGACAATAGAGAAAATAAAACAAATTTGGGACAAAGAAGATGTTGCAGCCGTTGTTGCAACAATCCTGTAGTAATTGCAAATGACATTTCGCGCGTGTTTTTTGAAAGATTGTGAACCAAGGTTTCCAAAAAATGGAAAACACGCGGTTTTATGCTTTTGGGTGCCCTAATTCTGAGTTATAAAAAGGAGCACGCATGAAAAGAAAGAGAAAAACCATCATTCAAGAAAAAAAATAACCAAGAAAACAAAAGAAAAGAATGGAAAAAGAGAAATTTGAGGACTGCAGTAGAGGATTCAAGGAGAAAAAAAGGGAGAGATCGCAGGATTAAGTGAAACTCTATTCTTCATCTTTATTTTCTTGTTTTTTTTTATCTATAAGAATGTATTTGATAGATAAAACAATTCTTGTTACTGTTTTATCGTAAGTCATGAACTAAACTTTGTTGTGGTTGAGTGTTAAACAAGCTTGATGGTTATTTGATTGATATATTTGTGTTGTTCTAGATTTGCTGCATCATTTTATCTTGATTTTATTTATTACAAATTCCTATTTCGGCTGACCACCCATTTAGTGGATACTAGATAAGAAGGAACCTCAGAAAGGTCTAACTTAGTGGAACAAATTAAGACAATACATGGTTTTAGATTGAGTTTCCCAAGTTGAGTTAATCTTGATTTGAATAGGCCATGCTTGATCTAAAATTAGTGAAAAACTAGATATAGGGAGTCACCTTGTAGGGTAATCGGAACCTAGAATGCATAATGTTATATCTAATGTTAGCGTAATAACTAGTCATTGTTAGGTTGTATTTAGATATAAGATATCCAATAAGTGACAGCTGAGGATGCATGTGGGATTCTGCCCATTGTATAGTAGATGTTGTAGCAACGGTACTGTAATTAAAAAAATAGTCAAAACTATTAAGTGAGTTTAAACACTCAATTACTCCTTTTTCCATTGAGTTTATCTTTGTGTTTGAGCTAAGACTTTACCGTATTGCATTTTGTTTACTACATCTTTAATCTACCTAGTTTTATTAATTATTTTATTTTAATTTAGACGAAAATTGCAATATTAGGATTGTTGTAGCAAATTCGATAACAGTAATTCTTGTAAAGACGATCTGAATACTCATAAGTATATTAGTTATTGCGTACACTTGTTCATTAACACATATAGTAAGTAAATAACCAATAAGTTTTTGGTGTCATTGCCGAGGATTGAATGCTTATTGTGATTTGTAGAGGTAAATTTTAATTGGTGCACAATATTTGTTTCCTTCTTATTTGTTTATTGTGTTGACGGAAGAGCTTTAGCAACTCTTGTATGCGCATATACAAACCTATTGAATTTCAATTTGATCTAGAAATTGAAAGGACTAAAAGGAGACAAAAAAAGAGCATAAAAATTTAAAAATTGTTGCAGACATAAATGACTTGAATGATATAGGGAATTTTAACTCTCGAGGAGAAATACAACATATCAATGTACAAGAAGTTTAGAATGGGCAGAACAATCATAGGCAACTAGGGAACAATAATATTATCTACATGGCAGATGACAGAGACAGAGTCATTCGAGACTATGCAGTGTTGACCCCTCAAGCCATAAATCTTAGAATAGTTAGACCTGAAGTGCAAACTGATAATTTTGGGCTCAAACCATTAATGTTTCAGATAATTCAAACAGTGGGGCAATTGAATGGACTGCCATATGAAGAACCTCATTTTCACCTTAAACTGTGCTTGAAGGAGAGTGATGCTTTTAAGATTGTTGGATCATCATAGGAAGCATTGAGACTCAGGCCTTTTCCCATTTTCTCTAAGGGATCGAGCAAAAGCATGGTTGAACTCTCTATCACCTGACTCCATTACTACATGTAATGACTTGGCTAACAAATTTTTAATAAAGTACTTCCCACTAACTAAGAATGCAAAATTAAGAAATGAGATAACATTTTTTCCATCAATTTGAAGATGAAAGCTTGTTTGTTGCATGAGAGAGTTTAAAGAAGTCACTTAGAAGATGTCCTCATCATGGTATTCTTTGTTGTATATAGTTGAAAACATTCTACAATGGTCTCAACCCAGGTACTAGATTGATGGTAAATGCTTCAACAAATAGGGCCTTATTATCTAAGTATTACAATAAGGCCTATGATATTTTTGAAAGGATAGCCAATAACAACTATTAATGGTCATCGACCAAGCAAGCTACAATAGGAGGAATAAGAGGAGTCCACAATGTAGATACCTTGACTGCATTATTTGCTCAAGTAACCTCATAAACAAATATGGTGAAGGCTATGACGACTACTCTAGCAACTGTCAACCAAGTTATGAGGCATCTTATGTTTATTGTGGAGAAAGGCATATGTTCGATAATTGGCTCGAAAATCCTATCTCAGTCAACTATGTGAGTAACTTCAACAAACAAAATCAAAATAATCCTTACGCAAACACCAACAACCTTGGATGGAGACAATACCCAAACTTCTTATGAAGCAACTAGATTCAATATACTGTAGCAACTAGTGGTCAAAATAAACCTGTACAACTACCAAAATTTCACTAGTAAAATCAAAGGCAAAGAAGCACCAATAATGATCAACTCAGTTCTCTTGAAGCTTTGAATAAAGAGTACATTATAAAGAATAAAGCAGTTGTCCAAAGCCAAGCGTGACTTTAAGAAACATAGAAAATCAAATTGGACAGCTTGCTACTGCATTAAGCAGCAGACCTCAGGGCACTTTACCCAACAACACAGAAGATCCAAGAAAAGAGAGAAAAGAACATTGCAAAGTGATTAATTTGCGATCTCGAATGGATGTTCATATTCTAGTTGGTCTACCACAAAGAAGAGTTGAATCTATTTTAACCCAAGAAAAAATTCAAGTTGAAGATGAGCCACAAGATCACGATTTCCAACACACAAGAGTGAACAGCGCGCTATAACATCTGTAGGAAATAATGATCCAGCACCTATTAGAGAAGATGCTACAGCACCAACAACATCAGCCCCGAATATGGCAAAAGAGAAGCAGTCTCTACAACCTACTACAACACAACAGTTTAGGCACCTACCACCATTTCCCTAAAGATTCCAGAAACAAAAGCATCACAAGTAATTCAGCAAATTCTTGGAAGTGCTAAAGCAGTTACATATCAACATTCCCTTCGTGGAATCTTTTGAACAAATGCCAAATTATGTGAAGTTCTTGAAAGATATCTTGGCAAGGAAAAGAAGGCTTGAAGAATTTAAAACAGTTACTCTGACACAAAAATGCAGCCATATGCTTCAGGACAAGATCCCTTAGAAGCTAAAAGATCTAGGAAGCTTTACAATCCCATACTCTATAGAAACTAAATGCAGTGGCAAGGCACTCTGTAATTTGGGAGCTAGCATCAATCTCATGCCCTTATCAGTGTTTAAGCAATTGGGAATTGAAGAAGTTAGACCAACAACAGTGACTTTGCAACCTGCTGACAGGTTTTATGCTTAAGATTTTCTGCTTATCTAGAAGGTAAGATTAAAGATGTATTGGTGAAGGTGCATAAGTTTATTTTTCTAGTGGATTTCATAGCATTGTAATTTGAAGCAGATAAAGAAGTACCAATCATTTTAGGCAGACCCTTCTTAGCCATGGGAAAGACTCTGATTGACGTGCAAAAAGGAGAGTTGACTATGTAGGTTAATGATCAACAAGTTACATTTAATGTGCTAGATGTTATGAAAAGTCCTGATGATGTTGAAGACTATAAGTTTATCAATGTTGTGGATTTTACTGCAGCGGAAAGATTAAATAGTTGCTACAGAAATGAAGAATCAAGGCTATAACATTTGAAAAACTTGAAGATGAAGATCTTAAAGCAACTAACATAGCTTGGTTAGGAGAGAAGCAACCTGTGAGAACTGACAAGCACTTTGAGCCTTTAGATCTCTCAAATAGAGAAGTAAAACCCTCAATTGAGTTACCTCTTGTTTTAGAATTAAAACTTTTACTTTCACATTTGAATTATGTATTTCTCGGTGACAATGACACACTTATTGTAATCATTTCATCCTCTTTGAATGCAGAACAAGAAAAGAACTTGGTAGATGTGCTAGAAAGACATAAAAAGGTTATTGGTTGGACCATAGTATATATCAAAGGAATCGACACATCTATATGCATGCACAAGATTCTGTTGGAAGAATGCTACAGTAATTCAGTAGAGCAACATAGAAGATTAAATCCCATCATAGAGGAAGTTGAAGAAAGAGATCATTAAGTGGCTTGATGCTGGAATCATTTACTCAATATCAGACAGCTCATGGGTAAGTCCAGTAGTGACAATTGTAGCAAATGAAAAAAATTAGCTCATTCCCACAAGAACAATAATTGGATGGAGACTTTGCACAGATTACAGAAAGTTAAACAAAGCCACAAAGAATGATCACTTTCCATTGACGTTCATAGATCAAATGCTGGACAGACTTGTTGGAAAAGATTTTACTACTATTTTTTAGACGGATACTCAGGCTACATCTAGATTGTTATAGCACTAAAGGATCAAGAGAAGACAACACTCACTTATCCCTATGGAACATTTGCCTTTAGAAGGATGCCATTTGGCCTGTGCAATGCTAGAACAACCTTGCAAAGGTGTATGATGTCTGTCTTTTCATATATGGTTGAGCAAACACTTGAGGTATTCATGGATGATTTTTCAGTTTTTAAAGAATCATATAATAATTGTTTACATAATCTAGAAAATGTGCTTAAAAAATGTGAAGAGACAAACTTACTATTGAATTGGGAGAAGTGTCATTTCATAGTACAAGAAGGGATAGTCTTATGTCATAGGGTCTCTAGAAAGGGAATAGAGGTAGATAAGGCAAAAATAAAAGTAACTCATAAACTTCCACCACCTACTTTAGTCAAGGGAATTAGGAGTTTCTTAGGAAATGCTGGGTTCTATAGAAGATTTATTAAGAATGTTTTCAAAATATCCAAACCTTTATGCATGTTGCTGGAACATGACGGACCCTTCAATTTTAATGAGAATTGTTTAAAAGCCTTTGTTAAGTTAAAGAGAGCTCTTGTTACAGCTCCAGTTGTTGTAGCACACGATTGGAGTATGCCTTTTAAATTAATGTGTGATGCTAGTGACCACTCTGTTGAAGCAGTGCTAGGGCAAAGGAAACGTAAGATTTTTCAATCTATTTATTATGCTAGTAAGACTTTAGCTAATGCACAACTCAACTACACTACCATTAAAAAGAGTTGTTGGCATTTGTTTTTACATTTGATAAATTCAGAGCTTATTTGGTTAACACTAAAGCGACTGTTTATACATATCACTCAGCTATAAAGTATTTGATTTTAAAGAAAGATGTCAAACCAAGGTTGATTAAGTGGATTCTTTTACTATAAGAGTTTGACCTAGAGATCAAACACAAAAAAGGCACTGAGAATCAAGTAGCTGTTCATCTTTGAACGGTGGAAGCCAGTACAAGTAATCTGACCAAGTAGGGCATCAGAGAAACATTTCCTGATGAGCAATTATTAATGCTACAGCATGCATAGATGCTGTAGCAATCGGGATTTCCATGGTATGCAGATTTTGCTAATTATTTAGTGAGTGAATTACCACCACTTGATATGAGCTACCAACAGAATAAGAGATTTCTTCATGATATTAGCAGCTATCAGTGGGATGAACCCTACTTGTACAAGATGTATTCAGACTATATGATCAGAAAATGTATTCCTAATGAAGAAATTTCATACATTCTCTAGTCCTGTCATACTGCAGCATATAGTGGACACCTTGGAGGACACAAAATAATAGAAAAGCTCTCCAATTAGGTTATCACTGCCCTTTTATATTTAAAAATGCTTACGAGTTTGTTAAATGTCGTGGCAGGTGTCAAAGAATTGGAAACATCTCTCAAAAGCATGAAATGCTATTATCCAACATCATAGAGGCTGAACTTTTTTATATATAAAGGGTATACTTCATGGGACCATTTCCACCTTCTTTTGGCAATTTATACACTTTAATAGCTGTAGATTATGTATCCAAGTGGATAAAAGCCACAGCATTGCCAACTAATGATGCCAAAGTAGTGGTGGACTTTCTTCAAAAGAATATTTTCTTAAAATTTGGCACCTCTAGGGCCATTGTCAATGATGAAGGAACCCATTTTTATAACAAAATATTTGCTGCAGCATTGCCTAAGTATAGGATCAAGTATAAAGTTGCTACAACATATTATTCACAAACAAGTGGTCAGGCAGAAGTGACCAATAGGGAGATAAAGAACATTTTAGAGAAAGTGGTGAATCCCAATAGAAGGGATTGATCTCTAAGATGAAATGAATCCTTTTGGGCTTACAGAACAGCTTATAATACCCTACTTGGCATGTCTCCATACAGAATTATTAACAGCAAAGCATGTCATTTGCCATTAGAGCTAGAACATAAAGCATATTGGACAGTTAAATAGCTAAACATGGATATGAATGCTGCAGCAGAACAGAAAAGGCTACAACTTTATGAGCTATAGGAGTTGAGGTTATTCTCCTATAAAAATGCAAAACTCTATAAGGAGAGGACCAAGCAATAACATGACAAGCAAATTTAGAAAAAGGAACTTGTTCTAGGTCAACAAGCATTGCTCTAGAATTCTAGGCTGAAACTTGTCCCTGTAAAACTAAAATCTAGATGGTCAGGACCTTTCAAACTTATCAAAATTTATCCTATTAAGGTTGTTGATCTTCAAGATGAAAGGACGAGCCAGGAATTCAAAGCGAATGGATAAAGAGTGAAATATTACATTGGAGCTACTGTGAACAATCCCAAGGAGGATGTGTTCCTCAAGTATCCAGTTTGAGCAATTAGGGATGGTCAGGCTAAAGGACCTAAAATAAAGGACCTAAAATCAAGCGTTGATTGGAAGGCAACCCAATAAAGGAAGTTGTTTCAAGTTTTTAAAGCGTTAAATTTAGTATTTTTGAAAAAAATTATTTAATTTGTCTTTATGTTTTTTTAATTGTGCATATAATTTTTTTACTTTATTTTCTTTTATGTCTTTGTGTTAAATTGCAGTAAGTAGAAGTTAAAAAAAAGTAGGGACAAAGAAGCAAAAAGCAGTTGCTGCAACATCGCTTATATTATGGCAGATAGAAGATGGCTCCCAAACAACAGAGGCATTTATCGCTAGTGCTGCAACATCGGATTAGTTGCTATAGCACCAATTTTTACCATTGCACTGAGAACTCTAGATTTTTATTGTTGGTGGTTGACACACTTACATCAGCAAATCAGAATTTATGATAAGGGAGATAATGTAATCCTTATTTTACCGTAGCACATATTCTTCATATTCTTTTCTTTTCTAATTAAAATTTCTTTTCAAATTCAAAATTCTTTCCATATTTATCTTTTTAAGTACCTCTCTCTCGCCACTTTCCTCTTTGCTATAAATTATGGATTTACTTTCACTATCTATTTCACTTTCAAATTATCCTCCCATCTATAACTCTTGGCATAATTACAATTCTTTTTCACTTTCTTACTCATTTCTTTTTGCAGCACAGCAAAACTCACTTTGAATTGCTACAACAATAGTGAAAATTAAAACACACGCTGTAAGATTGAAGGACACTATACGCTTCCATAGCTATAGAGCCAACAAATTTGAAGAACCCATCGAGCCATGAAAAATTTTGGAAGAAAAGGTCTTTATATTTACAAAACAGCCGACAGGAATAATGAACAGCATCTATACAACTGTAGCACAAAGAAGATGGATGGGTCAAATTTTGTATAT
The DNA here is from genome assembly GCA_030449075.1 of Murraya paniculata. NCBI lineage: Eukaryota > Viridiplantae > Streptophyta > Magnoliopsida > Sapindales > Rutaceae > Murraya > Murraya paniculata. The sequence goes on from JAEVFN010000028.1 coordinate 1,225,318, forward strand.
TGCAACAACGACAACAACGCAACATCATAGTAAGACAAGTTCAAATTCCCTTAGACTCTAGAGTCATTAATGCCTTCTATGACTTACCTACTGCTATTGAGTGTCAATATACAAAATTTACTAAAAGCATGACTAATAAAAAGTAGGAAGAAATATTCAAAACACTGATAGTATATGGTAGTGAATGGATAAATGAGGAGGACCAATTGGTTAATAGGATAAATTTGAAACCGATTGCCAAAGTTTGGGTTAAGTTCTTGAAATCTAGATTGATGCCAACCACCCACAGAACCACTGTTTCTCAAGATTGACTTATACTTCTCTATGCTATAGTAAAGGGTTTAGCTATAGATGTGGGGAAGATTATTGAGCAAGAAATTAGAGAGTGTGTAATGAAAAAATGAGGTCTCGGGAGTGAAATTTAAAGAAAGTGATGAGAGAGTGAAGAATGAAGGGGCCATTATGGTAAGGACAGTTGAGAGGATTGCTGGAGAATCTAATCTACAGCAACCCCAGACCACCTTACTACAGGTAAGACATAATAAGCTAGAGGAATTGAGAATATGCTTCAGGTACTCAGTGAAGTCGTGAAGGCATGTGTCCATGCACAAATGGAAGAAAATGAGAGACTTTGGACTTACCTACGGCATCTTAAAGCACAAAAGCATCAATTTGCCCTGTATATAAAGAGCAATGATTTTAACTTTCCTGAGTCATTGCTGCAGCAGTTTAATTTTGGAAGAGCTGAGGAAGCTGCTCCAGTAGAAATGAGTGAAGATGCAAAGGCTGAAGGAGAGTCAGAGGAAGAACAGTAGCTAGAGCAAGGGAATACAGAAGACGCTGAGGTAGTAAAGGAGTCAGAAGGTGGAGAGCAGGAAGTAGAGGAAGAGTAGGAAGAATAAGAGGAAAAAGAGGAGAAAGCTCCAAAGGTGACTCCCACAAGCAAAGGAAAAGAGAAAATTTTGGTTGAAGAGGAGTCCGAGTCAGAAAAAGAAGAGGATGTGGATGCAGCCATTAAGAAAGCCATCAGTAGAGCTGCAAAGACAAAAGAAGCAAGAAACAGCCTGAGAGACCTCATTGCAATTATCACTATTAAGGAACTAGCAGCAACAACACCTGCATGAACTGGCTACATAGTAGACCCTAATAGAATCCTCAGTCCTAGCTCCCAGGGCTTCCAGCAAATGAAAAGGGGCACAACCTTCTAAAGGTATTGCAGCAATACGAGCACCACAAGAACTAGAACATAAGAAGATAAAGACAATTCTGCCCAAAGTCACAGAAGTTGCTGGAACCCCTCTTACCAGTCCAACTAAGAGCCAGGAAAAGAAACTACCAGTTGCTGCACCATTAGGTTCACCAAAAGAATGTTTAAGAAGTAGATCAAAAAAGAAGTGAACCTTCTCAGCAAGTGTTGTAGTAGAGCTTCCAACAATAAGGGAGTATCCCTTGCCAGCCTAGTTTAACTTTTTAAATTCTGAAACTTTTCTTTTATTTATTTCTTTTATCTTGTTTATTTTGCATTTCTTTCTTTTAAGTTTATGCATGTATGTCTTTTAATTCATTTTGTTTGCATGTGAGGACACAACACCTCTTAAGTTTAGGGGGCTATGCTATGGTTGTGCTATGATGTAATGTGTTTATAAATGCATGGGTTTGTGTTATGTTTGTAGCTCTGTTTATCCTAATGTTGTTTTTGGATAAAGAAAACCCAATAAGGATGAATTAAGTGATGAAATGTTGGATGAATGACTGCCAAGTAGTTGCCAAGTAGGGACAGTTTATAGATGAAGGTTGAAACTCTGTCTTACCACTTAGACTTTGGTTGAGTTTTATGAGTATGTTGTAGCAAAAACTAGGTAGAGCAACAAGGTTAAAAAAATATCTCAAGTTTATGGGGTAGAGCAACAAGGTTAAAAAAATATCTCAAGTTTATGGGGTGGGACTTGAAAATTTTTAAGTATGTTGTGCTAGTTATGAAGTAAAATCCTACTCCAATGACTTAATTGTTGAGTAATTAGGTATGAGTATATACCCCATATGCAGACTTGAGTAAAAGGGCAATAAAAGTTATGAGCATTACTGTAGCAAATGATCAAAGAAAAAAAAAAGAGCAAGATAGGTCCTTTGTCTAGGATATTGAGTAGCCAGGTCTGTTCATGAGTCCCATGTTCAGCCTTGACTCAAAGGTGTCTATAGATAAGACTGTTATAGCATACTAAGAGTTATTGTTGCAGCAACTTTGATCTGTGCATTGGTCAAGTAATTGGGTGTCATCATTACAAGTAATAGACATTCACATGAAAAATCGACATTATATTAAAGAGTATTTGACTGATTAAAAAAAATTGTTGAAACACTGTTTAAAGCCAATTTGTTGATTCTTGTTCCCCCATCAGATGAAATGTTTGTTGCTTAATCTTTAAGTTATATTTGATGCTTATGTGATGCTGCAGCAACTCTTGAATTTGACCAAATTGGCACATACACACTTTGGACAGAATAAGACCTAAGTCTAGGACTAGAACTACTTATGGTAGTTTTGCTGTCGAGGAATGAGATCTGAGAGTTGATGAATCTGAGCAAGCAAGATAACAGAGCTAATTTATTTGTTGCATGATCGTGTGATTGAAGTGTTAGTGTGGCTGTCATTAATTGAGGACAAGTAATGGTTTAAGTTTGGGGGTGTGATAACTCTATGAAACGAGAGTTGTCATGGCATTTTTAGACTTAAACCTATATTATTTAGAGAGTAAATAATGTGTTGTTAATGCATTTTCAGTTACATTTTGTATAAGCAGTTGTTTAAATTTAATTTTAATAAATTGGTTGTGTTTTAGAATACTTTATGCTCAGATTATGTGCATGATTGTAGGGACTAAAAAGCTCAAGCTTTCTAGATGGAAAGCTGAAGCAATAGACATGCAGAGATAACAAAAGAACCTGGTTATACAGAAAATAAAATAAATATGGAACAAAAAAGATGCTACAGCAATCCTGTAGTAACTACTGACGAGATTTCGGCATATTTACTGAAAGATTGCGATCCAAGGTTTTCAAAAATGGAAGACATGCAGTTACATGCTTTTGGTTGCCCTAATTCCGAGTTATAAAAAGGAGCATGCATGTAAAGAAAGAGGAGCTGTCATTCAAGAAAAAAATAACCGAGAAAACAAAAGAAAAGAAGAGAAAAAGAGAAATTTAAGGACTGCAGCAGAGGATTCAAAGAGAAAAAAAAATGAGAGATCGCAAGATCAAGCGAAACTCAATTCCTCATCTTTATTTTCTTGTTTTCTTTTATCTATAAGAATGTATTTGATGGCTAAAACAATTCTTGTGACTGTTTTATCCCAAATCATGAACTAAACTTTGTTGTGGTTGAGTGTTAAACAAGCTTAATGGTTATTTGATTGATATATTTGTGTTGCTCTGGATTTGCTGCAGAATTTTATCTTGATTTTACTTATTGCAAATCCCTATTTCGGCTGACCACCCATTTAGTAGATACTAGCTAAGAAGGAGCTTCAAAAAAATCTAACTTAGTGGAATAAATTAAGACAATACATAATTTTATATTGGGTTTCCCAGGTTGAGTTAATATCAATTTGAATAGGGCCATGCTTGATCTAAAATTAGTGAAAAACTAGATATAAGAATTCACTTTGTAGGGCAATTGGAACCTGGAATGCATATCCGATAATATCAATCCCTGTGGAGACGATCTGAATACTCATTAGTATATTACTTGTTATGTACACTTGTACGTTGACACATATAGTAAGTAGATAACCGACACTAGACTAATTCGATGGGTGTTACTTTTGCAAGAATTCATCTTCGAGTTCAAAAATAAGAAAGGAATAAAAAACATGGTAGCAAATCATCTATTTTGCCTTAATTTTGACATAATTCTAGAATCATTGTAATCGAATGAATCATTCCTAGATGAATAACTACCATAGTTAATTATGGTAGTTAATTCCAATGAATCATTGTAATCGAAAGTACTACCATAGTATGATGATGTAGTTAATTATGTTGTTACAGAGCAACTTTCAAAGCAATGGACTAAGTAGGACAAGGTAAAATTTTTTACGAAAATAAAGAATTTCTTTTGGGATGATCTTTATCTGTTCAAGTATTGCGCGGATCAAATTGTCAAACGATATATCCCAGAGAGAAAATTTCAAAAACCCTTTCATTCTGTCATAAACAAACTTGTGGAGGCCATTTTAGTGCTAAGAAAATGATTGTTAAAGTTTTACAATTGATTGTTAAAGTTTTACAATTTGGTTTTGATTAGAAAACTTTAATGTGAGATACTTGTACTTTTTGTTATTCATGTGATAGGTGCTGTTAGCGTATGCGAAACATTACACAAAGGAACATGATGCCACTAAACCCTATTCTGATGGTCGAGATTTTTTATGTGTATAGGACATTGATTTCATGAGAGCTTTTTCTCTTTCTTTTGGTGATCCATATTGGTTGCTGTCGGCAATATATTAAAGTGGGTAGAAGCAATTCTATGCAGAATCAATGATCATAAGGTGGCAATAGGATTTCTGAAAAGCAACATTGTTTCGTGCTTTGGATTACCTTTAGGTCATGTTTGAATGCTAGGATTAAGTATAGGATTAGACAAATCTTGGGATTAAATATTTATCCCATGTTTGGCAAGCTTAGTTGGATTGGATTAAGGGGGACTAAATTTGAATTTAATCCTAAAATCATAGGATTAATAATACTAATTTACACATGGGTTTAGATGAGATAAGATTTAAAGAAAAAAAATATTCATTCATGAGACTTTTATTTATATCATTTTTTTATTTACACCTAATATTAATTAATTAATTTTATTTATGATTTATGATCTAATTAAATTGGTACTTTTATTTGTACTAACTCTTGAGATTAAATTTTTATTACTTGTATATTTAATAATTTATCAATAAAATTAACCATTTAATAATTTATTGCATTATTTGATTGTACTAAATTTAATAATCACTAATATAATATTAAAAATAATCATCAAAATTAATAATACCATAAATTAATTGATTTTATATAATATTTTTAAATTTTTTATAAAAATTAACTAAATATTTATATTGTTTAATGTATTTTTATTTGACTATTATATTATGATTACTCAATAACCTTTTTACAATATAATTAATTTCACTATTAATTACTTTTTAAATTTATTTTAATTATGATTATAAAATTTCATGAATAATTGATATTTATATTTAAATATCAACTTAAATGCTATTTAATATTATCCAAATATAATTTAACATAGTCTAATCCGGAACTATACCAAACATATGACTATATAATATAATCCAGTTTAATCCAATCCAACTTAATCCAGTCTAATTCTAATAATTAGTCCAATCTAATCCTGCGTGCCAAACGTAGCCTTAGGGGATAATCAATGATGATACCTTTTTTTACAACAAATCATTCAAAGCTTTCTTGGCAAAGTATTCCATTAAACATGAAGTGGCGACCCCATATCATCTATAAACCAGTGGCCAAGTCGAGATCTCCAATCATGAAATAAGTATATATTAAAAAAGATGATGAGACCAGATAGAAAAGACTGGTCATTGAGGCATATCGAATGGTGTTCAAGACACCTATGAGGATGTCTCCATATAGGCTAGTGTATGGGAAAGCTAGTCACTTAGCGATGGAACTCAAGAGTCGTGCATACTAGACCATCAAGAAATTCAACTTTGACATGCAACAAGCTGGTTCGAAAAGGAGATTATAGCTGGCAAAACTTAAAGAGAATTGCAATGATGCACATGAAAATGCCAAGATTATAAGCAGCGGATGAAAATCTTTTATGACAAGCATATTATAAGGAAATCTTTTACGCCAAGTCAGAAAGTAGTTTTATTCAATTCTCGCCTGCATCTATTCTCAGGTAAGTTACACTCTAAATTGTCATGTCCATTTATTGTTCACACTATTTTTTCATATAGGGTCATTGAAATTAAGGATCCAAAGAATGGTTTCACTTTTAAAGTTAATGGTCAAAGATTAAAGTCATATCTAGAGTACTAACCATATGAAGAAGACATCAAAACAATTTTGAGTGAACCATCAAATCTTAATTGAGTCTTTTTTTTGGGTAATTTACCTTTTTATCATTTTGTTTTACTAATTGAAATTATTTGATTCTTTCTCACTTAAGTGCACTTGTTTAACAATTGTATTTTCTTTTATCACTTGTACTATATGTCATGAGTACCTCAATGAGATAGATCTTCCTCAACCACCTTAACGAACTTCTGCGTGTGAAGCGTCACCTAAGTGGCTTGCTCTAAATTTCTAAATCACATATCATTAGGGATCTATGACTATCAACGTTAGTATCCTGTTTTGAAGAGCTAAAAAAACTACTCAAGGACATAGCGGGTGGTATCTATAATATCCAATTAGAACTTAAGGTAAATTCAATAAAGGAACAATGATAAGTTAACATCCCATTTTTTAAATTGTGTTTTTATTTTGTTGTTTCCTTTCACACGTGTCTTGTTTTTACTAGATTGATTTTTTTATTTAGTGTGTTGTTATTTATTACCCTGATTAAGTGGCAAATAATGATACACTGTGATTATTAAAGTTGTTCCTTTAGTTTCACACCAAGGCATGGATAGGAATGCAATTCTTTCAAAGCTTCACAAGTCCGAAAGCTTACGACTGCTTATGAGGAATAACATCCTTGTTGGCATCTGTTGGTTAATCGAAGCCAAAGTATAATTAACAGGGTAGTTATCTCCCAAATTTATTGCCTACATGCCTAGCTGCAGGAAAGGAAACTATTCAAGAAAAGAAAGAGCTAGACGGCTCCAAGTTTCTTGTCATAAGTGTGGTCGAACAAATTGCAATAGACGTCCTTGTAAATCTTTAAGAAGAGTGTCTGATAATAGGGAAGACAAGATTGAATTCATTAGCAAATTACTTGAATAAAAAATCATTAAATGGCATCATTTCACCTCTTGAAACACATCCCACTGGATATGCCAGAAAAAACATGTTTCGAGAATCTAACTATAAATGACCCTGTTTGTAGTTTATAAAAAAATTAGATGGGAAGCCTATCTTCGGCCTATAAAGGGTTGAATACTATTTTTTTGACATAAAACCCGAGGAAAATGTGAACCACAACCACAACTACCATTACATATCCTTTTGTTTCATTGTTATTTTATCATTTGCATTCTTGCTTTTGATAATGTGACTTTATATCTACTTACTATTTGTTTTCTTTGTTTTTTACTTTTGACTCTTGAGCCACAAACTTCATGCGTCATTTGATAAACACATCACTCCATTTACAGTTGTGTATTATTATGTCTATCACCAAGATCTTTAAATACGAGCTTATTTTTTTTAAATATTCACAAATTATTTTTAAGAATTGTCTTAATAGTAGCAACTTCGAATAGACAATTCAAGAACTTTTGTGTGCTTTTTGGCCTTCGTTGTGGAATATATAAAGAGTCTTTTTATGCCGCTATAGATCTTGGTCGAGTACTAGCAGAGAAAAAAATATACATGACATATGAAGGAGGTGACCAAGGGTTATTAAGACTTATCTCGGAAGCTGCTTACACTAGAGGAAGCCAAATACTCGGTATCATCCCAAAGGCTCTAAAACCTCTGGGATGCTTTCTCGAATCACTAATTGGAGAAGAGCTAGTTGCCTCAAGTATGAAAAAGAGAATAACCAAGATGTTAAACCATGCAGACGCTTTTATTTTCTTGCCAGGAGATCTTACAACTCTAGAGGCGCTAATTACATTTACATCTTGGGCCTATTTGAATATTCATCAAACCCATCAATTTGTTGAATGTTAATAACTTTTATTATAACTTGATAGTATTTTTTAACCATGTAATTAAGAATCATTTCATTTCGTTCTCAGTGAAAAAACTTTTTATTTATACTCTTACTTCTAACGAGTTACTTGATCTTTTACAAGTTTACAAACCAGAGCCAGATCTCAAGACCTTTGTGTTAGATTGGTCAACTAATGATGGTAGCAGTAACAGTAGTAAAAAGCACAAATTAGATTTAACTCTTCATTTATAAATATTTTCTATTACAGTGCTCAAGTGATATCTTCTAAACTCTACTTCTTTCCTTTAAGATATTGAGAACAATATCTCGTTCTGGTTGGGGGAAGGAAATAGTTAACAATTGTGGAATAATTGATAGTTATGTTTGCTATAAATTCTCAATCCTGGTGATGCTTTTACTAATTTTTGTTATAAATACTAACATAGGATAAATTTGAGTGAAAGATGGCCGACTATGGAGTTTAGTTACTCTAGAAACACATTTTCTTAGTCTTAGAGTTTATTTTATCAAAAAAATAAAAGTTAAGGAATTTTGTGTGATCTTTTGACATTGGATGATGATGACTTTTAAATTTTAATATTTGTATTACCTTTGGCTTTGAGTTATGTTACACTAGGTTTGCCACTTTGCATATTGTTGTTGGTGATAAGTGTGAATTGAGAAATCGAGATATTTGAAACAATGTACATGTCATAATAAGTTCCAAATGAGTTTTGAGGCTATTATTTTTCTTGAAGAGCAACCCTTTTTTATACCTTAGCAATTTATTATTTTATACATGATCTCTATCTTTTTCTTTTGAGTTGACTAATAAAAAAAAATTGTGTGCTGCTATATTTTAAAGTCCATTAAACTAGTAGACATGACTATTTGGAGCCCTAAAAATACAGAAAGACTATCTTTGTCCGTTTAAACCTTTTTTAGCCATCCCTATTGTAAATTATCCATAGTTATCCCTTTGAACCTATTAAAAAAGAAAATGTTTTCTTTGTTAACTTATCATCTTATCCCACTCCAATTTTGAGTATTACCCTATATTATATGTTTTCCATCACCTATTCATGTTTGAGGAAAATATATATGATTTTTCAGAAAAGTGGTGCATTACAAAAAAGAAATATTATAACCATAAAACTAAAATAAAATAAAAAAGCGAAAAGCATCTTGTAATTCCCAAATGATCTCTATTTTTCTCAAATATATATTTTGGTTTTCCTATTATCCCTTCTTTGTTTGTCATCTCCCTAATCTATGTTACGTCCTAACAAAAGTCCTTCTTTATTTTAGGGAACTATAGTCTGAAGTAGAAGTTAGCAATATGGACTAAAAAATGTGATAATGCATAAAAATAATTAATATATTAGTTTGACTAGAAATTCATTTGACGTGAAATCATATTCTTTTCTAAGCTATAGACATTATTCCTTCATCTTGGTGGAAGTGTGTAATACTGTTTTTTTATTATTTTCTCTTAATCTACCATTCTTTAGAGTGACTATATTTATTGGGTTATTCTCTTTTAGGAGTGTCATTCTTACCCATGAAATTTTTAGGATTTGACATCTCGTTCTTGAAAGTGGCTTGATTAATTGTGGCTTTAGTAATTGATCATTTTGCATGAGTTTACTTGATTGACTTGTGTAAATAGTTAATGTGGGTGTGATATTTTCGAGGCTGGAGATAATGCATATACTTTTATTTGATTGTTGTCATTAATCTAATTAATGAAATAAACATAATTGCCCCCAAAAAAATCAATTTAGACTTGAATTTTGCTAGATATTATCACTTAATTTGCTAAAGACTAGCAATAAGCTGGTTGAGAGTGTGTTAAGTGCTGGAGAGTATATGTTTATAAAGGGTCATTATTTTACACTTCAAGTCTCACTAACATCTATACTTTTATGCAATTAAGTCCCTTAAGCTTTGATTTTATATGTTTTGTTATAATTTGAGTATTTTATGTATTTTAGAGGTCTTTTAGTTATTTTATAATTAACGAAAAGTCAGACAACAGAACAAACAATATTTTTGAGAAGTCAGACAGCATAGCTAAAAACTTTACCAAAGGTATGAAGGGCAAAATCATAATTTTACTCATATTCAGAGTCCTAGATGGTGGCACCGACATTATAAATGAATTCAAAAGCCCTAAAAACCTAAAGAACGATCGAAACCGGGATTGAAATGGACTCCAATTGCATAAAATAAGATTTACAAAGGTTCAAATCTGGTGTAGTAGGATGTGTGCTAATTTAGTGGAGCCTAATTAACATTGCATTGACCGATGACGAGGCCGCATTTATTGGACCGAAAGCCGCATGCACATTACATTAAATACACTGAATCACAGCTCTAATAACATGTTCCACCTAATTAGAGCTTGCCACGTGGTGCAATCTAGTGTGTCCAAATTATTTTTATCCAATGGCCATGACCTACCAATTGTATCTATAAATAAGGAGCTTCCGATAAATTCGACAGTTCTGAATCCAACTTTGAGCTCCATTTGTGTAATTCTCATTCTATCTTATATTTTTACATATTTTAATAAAATTATCATTTTACTCTTAGTTTAGTTATAAGTAGCTAATTTAATTTTAAGTTTGGGTTGAAGATGAAGCCTCAACATGACCCATTAGCTTAATTTGGTAAGTTTATTCACTCTCTGTTGAATTTATGTAGATTATTTTAACTTATCCTTGACAGACAGCAAATCTTGTCTAATTCTATATAGTAAACCGGCTTCTTAATGCAAGATTATTACTGTTTGGCACGATGAGTACCTTATACTATATTTATTAAAGAAAGACTCTTCTCCAATAGTCATGGTTCATCTTGACTCAATGCTGATCGAGAGTTTACCTAAGTTATTTACTAGACGATCTTGCCATATTGTCAATAGAAAGATTGTTATCGCCTGGCACAATGTTTCCTTGACACCACATTTAGCAGAAAATTATTCTCCTAACACAATGAGTGTTTAATATCATATTTACCAAAATAAGATTTATAAGGAGTAGAAATACCCCTTTAAAATTAATTGCAACTAAAATGGAATATTAAGCCCATAGTGAAGTGTAAGTGTGAATATAGAAACTCAAGTGATTTATTTGTATTGTTTCATCTTTAATTTATTCCTACCATTTTTTAATCTTAGTAATGCTCAAAAACCACATCCAACCAATTCACAAACAAATTTGGAAAATTAGCCTTACACATGATTTAATCTACCCTCTCGTGGAATCGATATTTGTCACCATAAATCTATATTATAATAGATTCATTCACTTGCAAGTACAATAAAATTTACATAGTAGATGCTAATGTAAGTTTGAGAATTCCATTACCAAGAACACCTTGTCCAGGTCTAATCATGTGGCACTACGATAAGAAGAGTTAACACTCTATTAAAGCGGCTATAAAGATAGCCCTTAAAATTAGATTCCCAGATTTCTTGAGTAGCTCATATCACAAACCAAATCAATGGAGTGTGATATGGAACCTTTCCATACCGCAATGTTAAAGATATTGATGTGGAAAGCATCTCAAGATTTGCTTCCAACTGGTGAAAAATTATGAAAAAGGAAAGTTCTTTCTAATCCAAGAAGCCAAATCTAGAGAAATTAAAGGGAGAACATTTTTCATGCTTTGGTGGAATGTAATCCAGCACAAAAGATGTGGAAAAACTCTCAGTTGCAGGAGGATTTCAGTGTATTGTAAGGCAAGATTTCTTAAGTACGATGCAAGCAATGACCAAGAAGAAAAGCAAAGCTGATAAGGAGCGTCTTGTAGCCTTTTTCTGGGTAATTAGGCAAGGCAGAAACATGAGGCTTTTTGAAGGAAAGAGGGAGGATCCTTTAACTTAGTAGCCAAAGCTGGATTAGTAGTAAAATCCTTCTAAAGAATAAAATTAGTAGAGCTACAATATACTAATAAGAGAGCAGCAGAGAAGCAAAAGGCCTGGAGTCGCCCACCAAATGGGTGGTTTAAAGCTATTTTGTAGTGCAGCTACTTTAGTAGCAAGCAAAACCGTATGTATAGGATTATTATTAGAGACCATGAAGGTAAAGTTATAGTAGTTGTTGGTAGAACAATAAATTATTATAGAGATATGGCGTCTACAAAGGCTGCAATAGTATGCTGTGAATACAAATTACTATAAGGGCAAGGATGCCCTCATTAATCGAAAAATAAGATTGTCAAGGGTTGTGAATCTAATTAACAGCAAAATGGGCAGCAGGACAAAAATGTTCTGTGCACTATTGGAAATTTAAGACCACACGAAGGATTTCAAAGAGTTTAAGACTCAATACACTCCTAGAACATGTAATGTTAGTGCTCACTCCATTGCAAAATTAGCTTCAAAGAAGATTGATACTTTTGTCTGGTTGGATACTATTATACTGTAAGTTTGGGATGGTAAAAAGCCCAGACTTGGTCCGTAGTTCCATTGACCCAATCCTAATTTTTAAGGTTTTGGCCTACATTTAAAGGGTCAAGTGTCAAGCTAGGCTCAAGGAATCAGGCCCAAATAAATTTGCGTTAGGCCCACATTTTACCCTTAAATTAATTTTTAAAATTAAAAAAATATAGAACACCACACGCGTGGTCACCACTCACTCCATCAAAATTTGTCTTTATTTCATATTAATTTTGTATTTTGTATTTGATTTTTTTTAGTTGTTAACTTGTTTAGATTGTTAATTGTTTTATTGTTGTTAATGCTAAATAAGAAATAATTTATTAAATTGCTTACGACCAAACTCAACATCATCATCATAATAATAATAATAATAATAATAATAATAATAATAATAATAATAACAATAATAATAATAATAATAATAATAATAATAATAATAATAATAATAATAATAATAATAATAATAATAATAATAAGAATAATAATTATTAATAATATTATTATTATTAATTATTATTACTATTATTATTATTATTATTATTATTATTATTATTATTATTATTATTATTATTATTATTATTATTATTATTATTATTATATATTATTATTATTATTATTATTATTATTATTATTATTATTATTATTATTATTATTATATTATTAAAAGAATGAAGAATTAGAATCCTCTTTTAAAAGATCCAAAATTTAAAAATAAAAAATAAAAAATTATGGTCGAGCTAAAGGGTCGGGCTCCTAACCTGGTAAGGATTAGGTTAGACGCGACCTTTAATTTGAAGAGTTGGATGCACTATATATACTATATATTTGCATTCATAAGTGATGGGATAAACAAATTATAGCATACACTAAACAAAGTATAGCGTATATTGTCTGTCCTCGTCTTCAAATGTACGGGTGTTCATAATTCAATCTGATCCGCTCAATCTTCCTGATTCACAAAAATCCGATCCGTAAAAATCCGATTTGTGGATTGGTGGGTTAGATTGGATTAAAAATTTGAAAATCCGCAGTCGATGGATTGGATATGGATTTACTTCTGTAAATCCGCAAAAATCCACGAATTTGTAAAAAAGTAAAATATATTTATTTATTTAATTAAAAAATAAAACTTGTAAATGTGGCATTACTATTTACTAATAAATAAATAAGTTAAAATGTAGTTACATTAACACTATACATATTTTATCCGATAATAATATATAATAAATATAATTAAATAATTAAATTAACAAATATAGCTTTCTAAACAGTTAATTTTTATAATTTTAGTTAATTTTCATGTATTGATTTAAACAAATGAGATTTTTTCTTTTCACTATGTCATCTTTTGAAAATATAACTGTATTATTCTAACTTTATTTAGACACTTAATTTACTTTTATATTACATTTTTTTATTTAATTAGTTTGTAAAATAAACAGAATTAAAAATTTTTAATCCGTAAACCAATAAGTAAAATGGTGGATTGGAATCCACAGATATATGGATTGAATTTGGATTGAATTCGTCAATCCGTGGATTGGATTGGATTAAAAATTTATAATCTGTAAAATCATGGATCGGATATGAATTGAAATCCAATCTGTAAAATCTGATCCACGAACACCCTTATTCAAATGATTAGTCCAATGACTGGTATAAGTTATAAGCGATATCAAGTTACACCATTGAATGACGGGATAAACAAATTAATTGTCATTAATTACTTTATTCCTCTCCTATTTAGCTCTCTTTTTTCTTTATTGTGTAAGTATAACTATTCTAGAATGTATGTACTTTTTATTTTTTGGGAAAAAAAAGTAATATAATAGTTGTATTTACATTTAAAATACAAATTTGTGATTGAGGGATTGTTTTGTGAATTTCGATGCAGTTGATTGTCAACGAAAGTTTGTCATTACTACTATTTTTTTTTTTTAATGAGAGTTAAACCTTAAACCTCTTATTTTCAACACAAAATTTTATCGACTCATCTAATTGGTACCCGCCAATTGTTAACCTAAATTTAGTGCTAAATAATCGAATAATTGAAAAAAAATATGTTGAATTTGTTTCATAATGTATTCCTCATGTAATCAATAATCAATCTTATTTTACACAATGTATAAAGTAGAATAATGTTGCAATCAGTCCAATAACAAGAAAAAAAAAAAGTAGGTTGAGTTTTATCTTTGTTTCATTTCTCATTTGATCCATAATCACCTTTGATCAATAATCACCTTTTATTTTATACAAATTATAAAGTAGAACAATATTTGGATCCTATGTAAAGTTATCTCAATATGTAGCAATGTTTGTCTATTTATACGTAACTACCACATAAACTTTGTAACCATTTGTCTATTTATATGTCTATTTTTCAAAAAAATTGGTGTCTTCCACAATGAAATTTGAAAATGAGATTTTGAGTAAATGTTTTTATAATCTTCTTCTCTTCGAAGAAATGATTCATCGAAATAATGAGTCACTATTGATACTCGGAGTTAGTTAATTTTTTTTTGTTAATAAATTAAGTGATCTAACGGTTGTAATAATGGCCACATTAGTAGGTAAAATTTAAATTATTCCTTTATAAATTGATTATTTTTAAATTATTTTTTCTACTTTTGAAAACTTTAAGTTATTTCAATTTTTTTCAAAAGGTCCATTTCGGTTGATGAGTTATTTTTTTTTAATCTTTCTAAAAAAAGTAAATTAAGATTTTAAAAAATAATTTAAAAATAATAAATTCACCCAGGGAAATTCAAAACTAACCAGGGGTAAGTATAAGTGAAGAGTTGAGTTGGTTATACGGAAGGATCTTCAACGTGCCAGTTGTAGACTTGCAGCACCATTCCGCGTCTCCAAAACCGGCCGCGTGTGGAGTTTGAAAAATTTCTTTTCGTCTCTTTTTAAATTTCAAACCAACCCCGATAATTTACATAATAGTCCTTAAACTTATTCATATTTACATTAATTTCCTTATTATTTACCGTATTATCAATTTCGCCCCATATTCCAGCATACCAGCCCCACGCACTGGGCGACCTCTGCATGAACCCAATAAATAATTGGACATAGGCCGACACATGGCGACATAGTAACTAGTCGAAGTTAAAAAATTCATATTCCGCTTCCTCACTTTAGAAACTATAGAATAATCTCTTATTCTTTTGCACGTTGTGTGGTGCGTCATTTTTTATTTTATCAATTATCTCTATTATAATTATAAGTTTCTGTTGTTTAGTGATAACGCAAGTACTTTGTTTAGTTTATGTTTTACTTTTGAGAATGGCCATTTCAGAGCCGCTTGATGTTAGTAGTATAGGAGGCGCCACCACCGCCACCACTACGATGAACGACACGGATCATAATCTTTCGCTGAGAAAGAGACAGAGCCCCGCCGCAGATAGAGACGCAAACAACGTCGCAGAACTGGATAATTCAGCTACGGCCGTTGAGGCGTCAGCAGAATCGGCGAATTCTATTACCAGGAACGGCGAAAAGATCGGCAACGGAGACAATCATGCAGCTGGACTCGATATTAAATTCACGTATCGGCCGTCTGTTCCCGCTCATCGTAGAATCAAGGAGAGTCCTCTTAGCTCCGATGCTATTTTCAAACAGGTACCTAATTTTATTTTTCATTTTTTTGTTCTTGTTTGACGTAATTGATTGGTATTAATTAATTTGACTTTTTTTTTTCATGTTAAAAGCAGAGTCATGCTGGGCTATTCAATCTATGTATAGTAGTGCTTGTTGCGGTTAACAGTCGGCTTATCATAGAAAACTTAATGAAGGTTGGTTGGTGCCGTACATTGTCGTAACCGACTTGTCGTTTTGAGGTTCTTTGTTTTCATTTGCTCATTCTTGTTATTTATTACTACTATTCATTGCACTTGCAGTATGGCTGGTTGATTAAGACTGGTTTTTGGTTTAGTTCAAAATCATTGAGCGATTGGCCTCTTCTTATGTGTTGGTAATGAATGAATTATTTTGAAGGCCTTTTCCAGTTTCATTTTCAACATTTTTTTTATGTGTAATATGAAGTTAGAGTTTGCGTGCACAGTTTCACTCTGGCTTCTTTTGCAGTCTTACTCTCCCCATTTTCCCCCTTTCTGCCTTTCTAGTTGAAAAGTTGGCCCAACGAAAGTGTTTATCTGACCCTGTAAGTGCTTCGACTTTAACTAATTTGAATTACAGCCATGTATAATTCTTTTCCATCTTTATATTTGGTTTTTGGATGCATGTATTTATTTTGTTAACAATAGAGATAGTGTGCCAGATGTTTTAAGACAAAACAGACACTGTGTCTTGAACTTTGAGATAACTTAACTTTTAATCTCCTTCTGCAGGTTGTTGTATTGCTGCATGTAATAATTACTACAGCTGCAATTTTATACCCAGTCCTTGTGATTCTCAGGTCAGTTCATTTTTCGTGTGAGTTTTCATAGGAGGTTATAATTTAAACCTGAATTTTCTATTTAGTTGTCAAAAGGTTGCCCACACAGTGTCGCTGGAGCAATTAATATGAAAGAATTGCACCAAAATTTTTTTTAGTATGCTGGAAGAATCTTGTATGTTAACTGGAGGCTTTAGGAGAGGAGTGATTTTCTAGACCTTCGTACAGCTACAAGTTGTAAATCAGGGATTTGGGCCCAGTTATGATGTAGATGATTCTATTTCCGATATCCACTAAAAATGCATAAATTAATGGGGAAGTGTTGAGGAAATTGGAAATGCAAATTGGAACTATTAAAGGTTTAGAAAAATTGTTTAAGTTGTGAAAATTGATCCAAAACTAATTTCCTGCTGTTGTTTTCCTGGGTTTCTATTGATTCAATGGGATCATGCTGAAAGTTTTTCATTGATTCAGTGACTTTAATCTGTGCAGGTGCAACTCTGCTTTTCTATCTGGTGTCACGTTGATGCTCTTTGCTTGCATTGTGTGGTTAAAGCTGGTATCTTATGCTCATACTAACTATGATATGAGAGCACTGGCAAATTTGGTTGAAAAGGTATGGTGATATTCGGTTAAAAGTGTTCACATAATATTGTAATAAAAATAACCATTCATGAACGAGAGATTGAAAGCTGAAAAGAAGTATGATTAACAGACTGCTTGTCATTCCTCTCACATAGCATCATCTTAGAACAGAAATTCCTTCATTTCTCTTGTCATGACAACTCTGTGCCCCATGCTCTTCCTATTTTCATGGAAGCTTTATCTTGCCCAATAATCTCATTTGATGGGGTAGTGAGTAAATTTTTCTTCATCATTCATTCAGTGAGGTCCTGTTGTGGTGCTAGGGTGATGCCTCGTCCGGTTCTGTAAATGTGGATTGTTCGTACGATGTTAGCTTCAAGAGTTTGGTGTACTTTATGGTTGCTCCAACATTATGTTACCAGGTAAAATTTAAATTTCTTGCCTAAAGAAATTGAGATACTCTTATTTTCTGGCATGAGTAAATAATTTGTTTTGGTTTACATCTCCAGTAAGTTATGTTGTCTTTTTTAATTTTTCACTTATTCTACCAAGTAAAAGGCAGCTTACTCATTTTTTATATATGAAAATTAGTTAAGGTGATTTTTCAAATTGATTGTTGACTATTCATTGATAAATTTTTTAAGTACCATTATTTGTGAATTGCAGACATAAATTCTTTGTGATATGTGTTAGATGCATTTGCTGTCTGCAGTGTTTTGTGTATTGCATTGCAGTGTTGGTAGGATAAACGAATCAACAGCCTAATCTCTTGATTTTTATCTTTTAAAAAAGTTACAGAGGTGTTTAAAATTTTAAGATATTCTAATAATTAAAAAGTTCAATAAATAACTTTGTGTTTACTATATTTGGCTTAAATAGATTAGTTTTTATATTGAGTTTGCATGGGGTTCTGAAATTACCATGATCTAGTTGTAGCAACCTATTATTTTGACTGACTGTGATTGTAGACAAATTATCCACGTACGGCTTTTGTACGGAAGGGCTGGGTGGTTCGTCAATTTGTGAAGTTAATAATCTTTACAGGAGTTATGGGATTCATAATCGAACAAGTAAGTATTAACTACTTGATGCTTAGTGCTAGGTTTACATTTTTCCTTTCTTAGTTTCTTTTGGAAATGTACGGGGATTCTAACTCTGTTTCGATTGCCTGCAGTATATCAATCCCATTGTTCGAAATTCACAACATCCTTTGAAAGGAAACCTTTTATATGCCATTGAGAGAGTTTTGAAGCTTTCAGTTCCAAACCTTTATGTGTGGCTCTGCATGTTTTATTGCTTCTTTCACCTCTGGTATGTGTTCTACTGTCTTGTCTTCTTTTTGTTTTAGTAAATTTCCTTTTCTTGCTAAGTTTTCTTTATTTTTTCTGTTGATTATAGAAATAAAATATAAGCATGACAAATTCTCCAGTATATAGCCTTTCTTCTTCCCCCACTGACCATGACTGTCCTTTCTAGCCATTAATTCTTTTTCTCTAATTGGTTCTGTTCTTGCTGTTTGAAAAATCTGGATACATTGTTCAGTCTATTTATAGAAGTTTCTTTTGTGAAATTCTATTTGTTAGAGCTTAATATTAAGCCCATAAATCTTTCTCTCATCCTTAGATGATATTCATCAATCTGATATTCTTTGCATGATATAACACATTGTTTCCTTGATGCATAGTGTTTTTGCTTGTATTTTTTTTTAATACAGGCTAAATATACTTGCTGAGCTGCTTCGTTTTGGTGATCGTGAATTCTACAAAGATTGGTGGAATGCAAAAACCGTTGAGGAGGTAGGCCCTGTATATTGTGAAGTATTTTGCTTGGATTATTTATTTCAACAAGACTGCTGAATTTAACTACGGAACTCTTTGTGTTTTGTGTGCACTTCCTTTATTTTGTGGCTGTTATCAGTACTGGAGAATGTGGAATATGGTATGATTCTTTTCTCAAATTACAGTTCCTTTGATCAACTGCTATATGTATGATCCTATCTTTAATATTATCATTTCTCTTACTGATTATGATGTTATGGATCTGATTAGTTATAAAAAGTACCAAATTATTTTGAGGTATTATTTGTCTTCTTATTAAATCATAACCTTCTGATGCTGTAGATTACTATTATACATTTTTTTTATGTTGTAATTATTATTTGGGTAGTGTGTGTAAAATCAAATGGGACCGCTATTTCTGCCTTGGCAATTTTATGCATTGGTTGAATTTCTTCTCTCCTGTTTGCATCATGAGAGCTGCTTTTGTCTTCAAGTGTCTCTTTCAACCAGTACAAATTAATTCTACTGGAAATGATATCTTCTGTTGTGGTCTAATGCATTAGTTAAAGTTTTAGAAGATTATTAGCATACAATTTCTCTAGTATTACAAGTCGTTAATTTTATTTTCTAGTTTTCCTAAGAATTTATTTATTTTCCAACCCTCTTCTTTCCTATACATAACTTTTAGGACATAGACTAGTCTGATTGTTTTCTTTGATGTCACAGCCTGTTCATAAATGGATGGTTCGGCATATTTATTTTCCATGCTTACGGCATGGGATACCCAAGGTAAATCGACCTATCACTGCATCTTAGTAGGAAAAGGCCTCTTCTTCTTTAGTTTATAAATGTGGGAGTACTGCCACATGCTTCCCAAAATACAAGAACTGGAAATGATAAAATAAAATTTAGATGGCTGTGAACTGACGAATGAGCCATATTTATTTACATTGTGAAACCACTAAACCACAAAGTTTAACCTTCTAGGGGAGGCCAATAATATTATCTATTCTCTAATATGCACCCTCACATGCAAGACACAGATTAAACTCAACAACAAATAGAAACTCAACAGTATAGTTCAATTAATATGATTGGGGAAATTGCTCACAAGGTTTCTTGGTTTACTTGACTCAGAAGCTTAAATTTATGGATAATGGCTCGGGTCAGTATTTAAGCTCTAACATTTTACACTGACAATTTTTATTTAACCTTGATATCTGAAGAACAATTGAGACATTGCGACAATTTTTCAGTTTTGAACTTGTTTGATTTTCTGTTTCTTATTCAGGGGGCTGCCCTTCTGATTGCCTTCACTGTTTCGGCCATATTTCACGAGGTATGTTTATTTAATTTTGTTATATCTCACTTTTGGTTTCTCCAATGTTCATTTTTTCGTGATCAGAAGTGTTGGTAGAAGGTGATGGCAAATATTTTAATTATTTATTTTTCTTGTGGCTTACCTGTCTATATCGCCAATGTATTCAGAGAATACTATATGCTTTAGGGATGTCATATATCTGGGTTCGTTTCAGGCTCGTTTCAATTATCCTGGAACTGTTTGAAACCCGGTCTTTTCTAAGCCTGATGCAGGTTGATTATCACCTGTATTGGTTCACGGGTCCTGCACCTAGATTCCATCTTGGATTTTGCATTGAAATAGTTGATCTCTTCTGTAGCATGAGGAGCCAAAAACCACATCAATAGCATAATCAGCTAAACTTCAATCAATTATTCCTTTTTTTTTGGGGGTGTCAACTACCAAACGATCAAAGATGGTGCAAACTTAGCTATCAAACACACCACATATTTAATCAGTTCAAAATTTTTACTTCAATTTTCTGTGTTTACTAACTTCCAGAGCAACCAGTTTATTTTTAGAAAGTATAGTTCTATGTTGAAATACTAATCATAATTGACATAGATTAGTAAGACAGCATCAGAGATGATTTGCTGAGGCTGTTGGCTGCGGATCTCTTGCTCAAAACAGGGCTTTTGACTCTGGGGATCCCAGCTATTGCAATGTTTCAACAAGTGGGAGAGACATCGAGCTGCATGGGTGGCAGTCTTATTAGTGGTGGACTGACGACGACAGCAATTTGAGAGAGAGATGAGGGGTGGCGGCTGGGGTTTGAGTCTTTTGAGAAAAGTAGATCTAGAGTTGCTTTGCATACCAACTTGTGTTTGTTACATTTGACAATGATTTATTAGCCAAACTTTTTGAGATGGAATTTCTTTCGTGAAAATTCATAAATCAGCCCTCAGGAAGGGGATCTGCCTTCCCCACTCTGTCTTTTCTCCTTTGGGATCACACCCTTCCTGAACTTTCGGCTACTGTCTTTTCATAGTTGAAGAAGCCTGCTTGAAAATAGGTGACTGTAACTAGTACTGACACTATTATTCTAGTTTGTGTAGTTATCTAATATTATGCTATGGCACACTATTTTATTATATTTTCCTTGTTTGCCCTATAAAATGTATATTCCACAACTTCAATTTTTTTTTAACTGATCTTGGCATATTCTATCACTTTTCGCAGTTGTGCATTGCAGTTCCATGCCACATTTTTAAGTTGTGGGCTTTTATTGGAATTATGTTTCAGGTAAGAATGTTATTTCCTTTCATTCCTAGGGTGATGGATGTCTATTTAAATCTAGTGTGCTATAATTAAATTGAACCCCTTCACCACAAGTGGAAATCAATTGAAAAAATAGTAAGAAAAAGAGGAACCTTACTTTTGCATTGGCGTAATATAAATTAATACTCAGTTTGGAATTGATATTACTGTTCTTTGTCTTTATCATTTGATTCAGGTTCCCTTGGTTTTGATCACTAATTATCTGCAAAATCGATTCATTGTTTATCATTTGATTCAGGTTCCCTTGGTTTTGATCACTAATTATCTGCAAAATCGATTCAGAAACTCAATGGTAAGTTTTTACTTTTA
Source organism: Murraya paniculata (assembly GCA_030449075.1). NCBI lineage: Eukaryota > Viridiplantae > Streptophyta > Magnoliopsida > Sapindales > Rutaceae > Murraya > Murraya paniculata. The sequence continues at coordinate 1,247,344 of JAEVFN010000028.1, forward strand.
CCACTATCTTTTCAACCATATCCATGGACATATCTTACTATTAAACTTATTAAGATATTTAGCTAGAGTGTTGCATGAGTGGAGTTTATTTGAACTTTTTGCAAATGGTTATAGATGTAACTCTACAACAGTCCCTTCTTTTTCCTCTTGTTTGCTTTCTTTGGCGGGTGAGAAAAAATAAGAAGTGAGATGACTGGAGCTTTTAAACATGCTTCTAGCCATTAATCAATTCAGAGAAACTGAAAACTGCAACTCTTTAGTAGAAAAATGGAATATTAATGAGAGTGCTTGACCATGGTCCTCTTTCTATTAATTTTTTTTCCCTTCAGATAGCCTATAAACCCAAGATATTAAAACTACTCAAGTTTTATTTATTTATTTATTTATTTTGGTCCTTTCTCTTTTTTCTCTTCTTTTCTACTTATAAACGGTGAACCGAGGAGACTGTTTGTTTGGATGGAAAATAAAATCCAGTCTTGTTAGCTAGATGAAATTTGTTTACCAAAATTTTGACTACTTTATTGTTTCTGGATTGGGAAGCATTAAATATTAATTTTGTTAGAGTTGTCATGCACAATAAGTTTGATGGAGTTCATTTTCTGAAGGGCTTGAATTGAAATAATGGGGAGCAAAATAATGGTGAAATTCTTTGCTAGAAGGAGAGCCACGACAATTAAGCTCTATATATAATTCTTGGGAAAGAGTTTGAACGGTAGAAATAGAATAATCTGAATGAAAATAACTCATCGAAATGAAAATCAGAAATGATTCTTTCTTTCTGAACAATATTTCTGCTGTTAAAGCTTCTAGTGCTTCAATTGCATCAACTCTGATTAGGTACATGTTGTCATGGGATCTTGTTAGATGGTTGTTCGATTCAATTAATATTTTTAATTTTCTAATGCCAGGTGGGAAATATGATCTTCTGGTGCTTTTTCTGCATTTTTGGTCAACCTATGTGTGTTCTTCTCTATTATCATGACTTGATGAATCGTGGAGTGAAAACAAAATAAACCTTTGACCGTGCACGAATGAGATTGCTCCAACAGTAAATAGTAGATCTGTTGCTTTTGTTGTTCTACAGGCTAACATCATTGATAATGCAGCATCGTGCTGTTCTGACTTGATAGTTTATGCCATGCTGCTTCTTGCTGAGATGTTTTTCATCATAACCTGTATACATCTTCCCGAGAGGGTTCTTGTCAATACGATGAATTATATTAGCAATTTTGAAATTTATAATTTGACGGCAGTATAATGCTACGATAGTGAAGATCCAAGTCTAATCATGCTTTCAATTATCGGTTCATGCTGGTACATGATTTATATAATTGGTTTAATTCATTTACTTTTTAACTGTAGATGCTGGGATGTAATTTCAAAGATTTAATTCCACATGATAGAAATAACACATTACGTATCACTTCTGAGAGGTTGCAACTAATTTGGGAAATTGGGTGAGATTTAATCAAGCATTAAATGAGATTCAAAGCTGGTACATATTTTTTTTATTGGTCTCGTGCCACAAGGCATTATCTGTTTATGTCTACGGGTTGGAAGAATTGGATTATAATGATTGAACAAATCAAATTGTAATAAGTTAAATCTTATTCACCTGCAATGACACAAAAAATAAATAAACAAACAGAGAGTAAATTAATTTTTCAGTCCTTACTGCTCTCAAGACTTGAATTTGGGTAGTTAATCAGATAAAATCATTTTAAAATCACTTGATCAAGGGCTCTTGAGGGCATGCTACCGCAACAAATGGAATGGAGGTTGATATTATAAATCATTTACCTTTTTTCAAAAAAATCAAATGGACTTGCATTCAGCTTCATATGCGAAATATTGAATACGTGATGATTTTTAAACTTGATCTCCTAATGTTCTTGTGTATTGAAAAAACGGAGTAGAAACTATAATCAACTGGACTTTGAATTGGCATTTGGTTTGATTTTTCTTTGAACCAAATTAGAGATGGTAAAATCCTTCACGGGTTTGGAGACTCATGAGACCTCAACCCAAATTGGGTAAATTTTTAATAATTTTTTGGGAATGAGGTGGGGAATAGGGAAAAATAATTCTCAAATTCTTAATGGGGTAAGATTTAATTTTGTACTCCTTACCCTCCAGCCTAATTCTCATTATATATAAGTATTTTTTTAATTTTTATTTAATAATTTTTATTTTATTAATTATAATGTTGGTTAATAATTTTTTTTATTCTTACCTAATATAAATAAAATATAACTAAAAGAAAATCTTACAATATAATTCTTATTTTACTCTAAAACATTGAGAAATGTAGTAAGGAATGAAAGCAAAATTTTTAATGAGGTGGAGAATAGGGTAGTCCTCCCACCCCTAGCCCACCCCATTGTCATCACTAAACTAAACTGAAATTTCGGTTTGGCTTTTATTTTGTCTTTATTTGGTTTAAATTACCAAACCAGATAGTTTACTGATTTCGTGCAATATGGTTTCGTATGATTATTTTGATGTTTAAAATACTAATTATTAAATTTATTAGAAAAATAAAAAAATAAAAACAATTGAAATTGAAATCGAAATCGTTCCCTAACCTTGAGCAAAAAAAATTCAAAAATTAAATTAAGAGTCAGTTTGGAATTGCGGTGGTTGATGAAATATTTACTGAGCAAATGAAATAAGCTACCAATTAAAAAAGTAGCTTAATGTTTGGTAAATTATATTGTTGCGGCCGTTATGAGTTTGAAAGCCAAAGTATAGGCTTTTCATAAATTTATTATAAACATGTTGTTTTATTGTCCTTTATTTGTATATTAGCATTTATTGAAAAGCAAGACATAATGCTAGTTTGGGATTGTTGTAAACTACTAATTAAAAAAAATAACTTGGTGTTTGGTAAACTGTATTTTTTTTATTATTATGAGTTTAAAAAGTAGAGCATATGCATTTGGTAAATTTTATTAATAACAAAAAATACGTAAGTTTATATTGTCTTTTATTTTTTAGAGTAAGTTTCATTAAATTGTTTAGACATGTCTCTTTTCATTTTAAAACACGTAAAATTACATGAAGTGAAAATTTTAACTAAATAAAATCTAATGAATATTACATAAAATATGATAATAATTCATGCTAATAAATACATCCAAATAAAATAAAAATTAATATGTACTACATTCACATTAAACTTGTTACAAATAATATTTCTCAAAATTTTCATTTCTTGTGTTTCCATAGCCATAATATTGTAATACTCTCCTTGAGTGTGGCTATTTCTTTCTATTTCTTCATTAAATATTGAATTAGAATCATTTTCAATGTTGTCAACATAAAGATCACGTTGTGCATGCCTTTTTATATATTGTGCAATACCATGGTTGCAATTAAATTTTAAGATATGCAAGTCTTGTTGATTCTTATGATAGAAAATAAAAGTAAAATACAAAAAATATGAACTTATCTTATGATAGAAAATAAAAGTAAAATACAAAAATGTAAACTTACCATATCAAAATGTTTGTACTAGCTAAAATGTATAATAGTTATGACGGTAGTATGATTGTGGCAGTAATATTAGAGTTTATCAAAAAAAATTGTTAAATAATAAGATTATAATAAGAACCTTAAAAAAATATAGTAGTTTATTTAATAAGCTGCTTATAAAAAGTAATTCTTTATCTATTTTTAAAAATTTCTATCAAAATGGAGAAAATTATGAAGTAAGCAGTTAATATAGTTTCAACCTCAATCCTAAATGAGGTCATAATTGTCTTTTTGTTAAAATATTAAGGATATAATAAGAACTTTAAAAATATAAAGTGACTTATTAAATAAGTTGCTCATAAAAAAAAAAATATTGACCTATTTTTAAAAACTGCCATCAAAATGGAGAACTTATGAAATAAATAACTTTTACAAAATTTATCACAATCACTATTTTTGTCAAAACTTATGAAATAAACTTCTTATAATATTTCAACTGAAATCCTAAATAGAATCTAAATCAAGTTTAAAAATCAAACTGTTTTGGAATTACTTGGAAAGTATCAGACACGCATGCAAATGATATAAATAATAATAAGTTAAAGGACCAAAATAATATTAGCCAAGAAAATGGAGACAAAGCTTTGTAAGAGCTTTGATTGTCACGCGTCCTTCCAGGTTTCATTTCTCAATTTCTGAATATATTTAATTTTGAGCTAGTAAAATTTATACGATCCAATTATTCGATACAAATACGATATAAATAAATAAGTATGGGTTATTAAAATTGATATGATTATTAAATAAGTTGAGTTTAGGTTGACATGATTTTTTCTCATATCGGATTAAGATTAAAGTTCTTGACCCATTTACTCGATTAATGACACGGTTATATTTTTTACTCTAAATTAATTTGTAGGTTCTTTTTATCAAAACTTAAATATTGCACATGATTCTCCGTTTTTATTTTTTATTTTTTTAAGAATAAACATATACACTGTGTTTTATTTATAAATTTTATTTTGATTTAGAATTTCAATAGTATAAATATGTAAAATATTAGTCGACATGTATATTTTATAATATTGGTACCTAATATTATTTACATATACATAATTAAAACTTTAATAGAGTAAATTTGTAATATTTTAGTAGATATGTACATTTTATAATATCAGTAAATTTTATATGTGTGTATGTGTGTCTGTGCGCGAGCAAACATTTAACGTAAATTTTGTTAAATATATAGATATTAAGCAGATTATTAGGTAACTCATTTATTTTTCGTGTCGGGTTAAAGTCTAAATATTTTGACACAATTATTAAATGAGTCATGTTTGAGTCGACCTGAATTTGACACGACATAAATACGACCCGATGATACATTTTGTCAGCTCTAATTTGATTACAAAGGGTGACAACTATTTATAGTTAACAAAACATATCAATGAGTCATGCACTTAGCAATATACTTAGAGATGGCCAATGGATCGTGTCGGCATAGGAGGGCCCCTGGGCTGGCATGACAGTGTCCACCATGTCAATGGGCTATATTGTGCCGTGCCTAAGTTTTTTTGCTTAGATCCAGCAAGGGCTTGTGTCTAGTAAGAGAATGTAAATATCTAATAGTGTAAATGTGTCACACTAAGTTACTTATTACTTACTAACTAGTTTGCTTATTTAACTTAGAGCCTATGATATAAAATGCTTAGTTAATACTTAATAATAATTATAATAATTTGAATAATAATAATAATAATAATAATAATGATAATAATAATAATAATGATAGTTCATTCTTTAAGGGTTAACATTTAATTATTATTTTGGACTAGCATAGAGATAGAGCCATGATCTCATACGTCATGGTCTCATTCACCACAGTCCATAATAACATTAATGGTTACAAGTTTCCAATTAAAGTAAAACAATTAACATTACATTAACAAAAGTATACAACTATATTATCTAATTTCGCAATAACCAATTACAATACTATGATAGATAAATTTAATTCCACATAAGCATGGACCATGGTAATGATTAATAAAAAAATAATTATTACCCCTAAGTACCAATTACGATAAGTCATAGCTACGAAATATCAATTTTAACAAATCATAACTCACAACTACGAAGTACCGATTACTATAATTGGTTATTTATAAAATCATGATATTTAAGATTTTATTTTAATCATTATTCATTACATAAATTATAAATTTAAACAATTATATTTTTTTAACTAAGACTTAAATGAATTTAAAAAACTAACTTAATCAAATACATTAAAAGATTCAATTTCAAATTATTTATAAAATCATAAAATTTTAAATTTACTTTTATTTATAATTTGTTGTAACAAAATGGCTTACCACTTAGTAAAGAATCCCACATTGAAAATGCGGCATAACTACCTTGGCTTTCATTGCGCATATATATGTGATGCAAATGATTGTTTTGTGTCTCAATAAAAATTGGTGTCTTATAAGCTTAATAACAAGGTAGTTGAAGTACTTTGTTTTAGTTTAGAATTTTTCTTTATTTATAACATGTTATCAGCAAAATACCTGATTTGACGTGGGCAATTTAATTTTTACTGCTTGTGTTTATTTATGCTTATTTCTTTTATGCTTTATCATTATTATATTTTTATAATTTTAGTTTATTATGTTGTTAATTTGATTGTTTATAACAATTATAATTTATGTGTTTGGTTCTATAATACCACCTATATTGTTATTGTTTTGTGAATATGTTATTATTCTACTAATATGGCATGTTCAATTTATTTGCTTATATTAAGTTATTTTAATAAATTAAGATTTGTTCTTGCATATATTTGTTTTTGAATATTGTTGTTGTAGCATGAAGTTTACAAGACAAATAAGGTGGTGAGAACCTGAAGTTCTAAGTTATGATTTTAAAAGTTAGAACCTAAAGTTCTAAATACATGCACGAGGTTTCTATATATTTCATAATTTTTTATTTTGTTTGTATTTACATATTTTATATTTATATTGCGATACTTTTTTTTCTTCTAATTATTAATACAATGTTTTTGAAAAATCACAAATCTCACGAACCTACGAATCCCTACTCTTGAAGTTTCTGGAAGAAACTACTTTTCATAGTTGTTGGATGCAAAAATGTATGTGCAATCAATGGGCCTAGAAGGCAGCATAGTAAAAGGAAACAAAACATCCTTGCAGGAAAAATCAAAAGCCATGATTTTCCTTCGTCATCATTTAAATGAGATCCTAAAAGCCTAATATCTAATGGTAGAGGATCCATTAACTTTGTGGAATAGCCTCAATGATAGATTTGACCACCAGAGGGATAATTTTCCTTCCGAAAGCTAAACATGGGGTGATAAACCTAAGGTTACAAGACGATACAAGAGTTTCTAACTACAACTTTGCTCTGTTCTGCATCACCTTAGAATTGATATTGTGTAGTGAAAAAATTAATGATCAAGATATGCTTGAAAAGACTCTTTCTACTTTTGATGCATCAGATATTGTCCTGCAACAATAATATTGGGAGCGTCGATAGAGTAAATACTCTGAGCTGATAACATCTTTATTAATTACTAAACAAAACAATGAGCTTTTAATGAAAATTCATGAATTACATCCAACTAGCTCAACCATTCCCATAAGCAAATGCAAATACACATACCAATAGTAGATGTAATCAAAGAGGCAAGAAAGGCCATAATTATTACCCTTATCGTGGTCACAGACACTTACGATAATGGAACAATAGAACCAAAAGTGGAATATCTATGAGAGGCATAATAAAGAAAATGTTGCAAAAAGGAAAAATGTTAGATACAATGATGAACAAATTTGTTATCAATGTGGAAGAAAAGAACATTGGTTGCGTATCTACAGTACATACGAACATTTAATAAATCTTTACCAAGCATCCAAAAAAAAGGAAAGAAAAATTAAGACTAATTTAGTCGATAACTCAGATTCGGTTGATCTAACTTATCTTGATGCCTCAGATTTTGTCGAGAACATAGAGGGAAAAATTGATCACTTAATTAGTGTTGGAAATATCCATATTAATTAAGCTCTTGTTGTTGTGCCGTAATTATTAAATTACTAATATATTAACTTTTATATTTTTTTTTGGTTGTTTCGTCAAATGAATTTAATGTTCATATCTAATCCTAATGTATGACATGAACTTTTGTTTAATACAAGGTTTTTAATTTAGAAATAGGTTATCTATTTTGGAAATGAAAGCTAGGAATATATACTTGGCAGGCAGTGCAACCATATACACTATTTTTTTAAGATAAATAAATATTTCTTAGAAATAAAGTTACTTGAAAGAAAAGTAAATACTATATCTAGTCTTGCAGACCTAATAGAAAGCTCTAAAAGAGCTATACTCTTGTTAGCAAGTGGAACAAAATTAAAAATCCAAAATTCTTTATATTCAGCAATACCCAAAAGTTGAGCTTTAAAGATATTCGTTGAAATTGATATTATATTGAGACTTAAAATGTAAATGATGCATAATATCTCTACATTACTAAACATGTCTCAAGGAAGAAATATATATTAGAAAAGCTCAAAGCATTCTCATCAACATTATATTACACAATCATAAATGTAATTGAAAGCTATGCAGTGATGAACAAAAAGTTCACAAATCCAAAAATATTTATGTTATGGCATAATTGCCTTGAACATCCTGAATCTATAATAATGCATATAATTATTGAAAATTCTCATGGACATCCATTAAAGAACTAGAAAATTCTATTGTTCAATGAGATTATTTGCATTGCTTGCTCACAAGGAAAATATATAGTTAGACCATTCCCTTCTAAGGTTGGTCATGAATCTCCATTGTTTTACAAACATTAAAGAAAATATATGTGGACCAATTTATCCCCTTACTGGAGTATTTCATTACTTTATAGTTTTAATTGATGTATACGCACGGTGGCCACAAGTTTATTTATTGTTCACATGCAATGTTGCATTTTCAAGATTGCTTAGCCAAATTATAAGATTAAGGGCACAATTTCTAGATTATCTAATCAAAACCATACATCTAGATAATACTGGTGAATTTACATCTAAGACATTCAATGACTACTGATAACTCTATGAAGTGAGAGTTATCATGGCATTTATAGACTTAAACTGATGTTACTTAGAGAGTAAATGATATGTTTTTTGTTGCATTTTAGTTATATTTTGCATAAAAATATGTTTAAGTTTAATTTTGATAACTTTATCTTGTTTTAGATCATTTGATGCTCTGATTAGGTGTGATTATAGGTGATCAAGAAGTTTAAATTTTATGGATGGAAAGCTGTTGCAACAGACTTGCAGAGGAGGTAAAAGAACTTAGCTACAGAGGAACCAAAACAAGTCTAGAATAGTAAAGATGTTGTAGACGATGCTGCAGCAACCCTGTACTAACTACAAATGAGATTTTACGCATGTTAACTAAAAATTTGCGATCCAAAGTTTCCAAAAATGGAAGACACACTGCTGTAAGCTTCTGGTTGCCCTAGTTCCAAGTTATAAAAGGAGCACGCATGGAAAGAAAGGGGGAGGAGCCGTCATTAAGAAAAACAGCAGAGAAAAAACACAAAGAAAATAGAGAAAAATAGAGAATTGAAGACTGTAATAGAGGAGTCAAGGAGAGATCACAAGATCAAGCAGAACTCAATCCCTCATCTTTATTTTCTTGTTTTCTTTTATCTATAAGAATGTATTTGATGGCTAAAACGATTCTTGTTACTGCTTTATCACAAATTATGAACTAACTTTATTGTGGTTGAATACTAAACGAGCTTAGTGGTTATTTGACTAATATTTACGTGTGTACTTTGTATTTGCTATAGCATTTTGTCTTGATTTTACTTATTGTTATTTCTTATTTCGGCTGACCACCCATTTAGTGGATACTAGCTAAGAAGGAGGCTAAAAAAGATCTGACTTAGTGAAACAAATTAGGACAATACAAAGTTTTAGATTGGCTTTTCCAAGTTAAGTTAATCTTAATTTGAATAGGGCCATGTTTGATATAAAATTAATGAAGAATTAGATATAGGGATTCATCTTGTAAGACAATTGGAATTTAGAACACATAGTGTTATATCTAATGTTAGCATTGTAACTGGTCATTGTTAGGTTGCATTTGGATATATGATATCTAATAGGTGAGAGGTTCTGCCCAGTGCTATAGTAAATGTTGTAACAACAAAATTATAATTGAAACAAATAGTCAACACCATTAAGTGAGTTTAGCCACTTAACTTCTCTTTTCCTATTGAATACATCTCTTAGTTTGATTTGAGAATTTACTTTACTGCATTTGTCTTTTATATTTTATTTATCTCCTTCATTATTTTATCCTAAATTAGACTGAAATTGCACTATTAAGATTACTGTAGCAAATCCTATAACATCAATCCCTGTAGAGATGATCTGAATACTTATCAATATATTACTTGTTGTGTATACTTGCATATTAACACATATAGTAGTAAGTAAGAGAACAACAAGTTTTTGGTGCCAAATTCGGGGATTGAATGCTTATTGTGATTTGTAGAGTTAATTTTAATTGGTGCAAAATATTAGTTTCCTTCTAATTTGTTTACTGTGGTAACAGAATTGCTCTAGCAACCCTTGTATGCACAGATACAAACTTGTTGAATTCTAATTTGATCTAGAAATTGAAAGGACTGAAAATAGACTGAGAAGGGAGCATAAGAATTCAAGAATTGCTGTAGGCATGGATCATTTACATGATATAGGGAATTTGAAGCTCTGCGAAAAAAATACAACCGATCATTGTACAAGAAGGTCAGAATTTACAGAACAATTATAAGCAACTAGGAAACAATAATATTATCTACATGGCAGATAACAAAAACAAAGCCATCGAGACTATGCAGTGTTGACCCCTCAAGCCATAAATCTTGGAATAGTTAGACCTGAAGTGCAAGCTGATAATTTTGAGCTCAAAATAGTGTGTTTCAAATGCTTCAAATAGTGTGGCAATTCAATGGACTACCATCAGAAGATCCTCATCTTCATCTTAAGCTATTTTTGGAAGTAAGTGATGCTTTCAAAATTGCTGAAGCATCACAGAAAGCATTGAGACTATGAATTTTTCCATTTTCTCAAAGGGATCGAACCAGGGCATGGTTGAACTTTATACCACCAGACTCCATCACTACATGGAACAACTTGGCTAATAAATTTTTAATGAAGTACTTCCCACCTCCAAAGAATGCAAAATTGAGAAATGAGATCATATTTTTCCATCAACTTGAAGATGAAAGCTTGTATGATGCTTGAGCAAGATTCAAGGAGTTACTTAAGAGATGCCCTCATCATGGTATTCCTTACTGTATACAGTTGGAAACGTTCTATAATGGTCTCAATCCAAGCACTAAATTGATGGTAGATGCTTCAACAAATAGGGCCTTGCTATCTAAGTCTTATAATGAGACTTATGAAATTTTGGAAAGAATAACTAATAACAACTATCAGTGGCCATCGGCTAGACAAGCTGCAGCAAAAGGAACAGCAGGAGTTCACAATGTTGATGCATTCACAGCATTATCAACCCCAGTAACCTCGTTAACAAATATGGTGAAGGCTATGGCTACTACTCTAGTAATTGTCAATCAAGTTGTTGAGGTGTCTTGTGTTTATTATTGAGAAGGGTATCTGTTTGATAATTGTCCTATAAATCCTGCCTCAGTAAACTATGTGAGCAACTTCAACAGAAAGAACCAAAATAATTCTTACTCAAACACCTACAACACTGGATGGAGACAGCACTTGAACTTCTCATTGAGTAATCATAATCAACATGCTGCAGTGACTAGTGGTCAAAATAAACTAGCGCAGCCACCTAGATTTCACCAGCAAAATCAAGGGCAAAAAAGCACCAGAAATTATCAACTCAGTTCTCTTAAAGCTTCGATTAAGGAGTACATTGTGAAGAATGAAGCCGTTGTCGAAAGCCAGACCGCATCCTTTAGAAACTTGAAAAATCAAATTGGACAGCTTGTTACAGTAATAAGCAAGAGACCTCAAGGCAGTTTACTCAGCAACACAGAGGATCCAAGAAAGGAAAAAAAAGAATATTACAAAGTAATTAATTTAAGATCTGGAAAGGATGTTCATATTCCATTTGGTGAACCATAAAAAAGAGTTGAACCCATTTTAACCCAAGAAGAAACTCAAGTTGAAGAGGAGCCACAACATCCCACTTTTCGTCAGTCGAGGACACAACATCTGCAAAAAATAATAATCCAACGCCTATTAGAGAACATGCTACAGCATCAACTACATCAGTCCAGAACACGATAAAAAAAAAAAATTGTTTGTACAACATGTTACAACACAGCAGTTTAGGCACTCACCACCATTTCCTCAAAGATTCCAAAAACAAAAGCAAGACAAGCAATTTAGTAAATTCTTTGAAGTACTGAAGCAGCTACATATCAACATTCCTTTTATGGAAGCTCTGGAACAAATGCCAAATTATGTAAAGTTCTTGAAGAATGCAGTCATATACTTCAGAAAAAGATCCCTCAGAAGCTAAAAGATCTAGGCAGTTTTACAATCCCTTGCTCTATAGGAACTAAATACCATAGCAAGGCACTCTGTGATCTGGGAGCTAGCATCAATCCCATGCCTTTATCAGTGTTCAAGCAATAAGGAGTTGAGAAAGTTATACCAACAACAGTCACCTCTACAACTTGCTGACCGATCTCATGCCTATCTAAAAAGCAAGATTAAAGATGTATTGGTGAAGGTGGATAAATTTATTTTTTCAGTGGATTTCATAGTATTGGATTTTGAGGCAGATAAAGAAGTGCCACTTATTTTAGGCAGACCCTTCTTAGCCACGGGAAAGACTTAATTGTTGTGCAAAAAAGAGAACTAACGATACAGGTTAATGATTAGCAAGTTACATTCAATGTGCTGAATGCCATGAAGAGTCTTGCTGATATTGAAGACTGTAATTTTATCAGTGTTGCAGATTTTACTATAACAGAGAAATTAAACAGTTATTGTAGGAATGAAGAAATCAAGGCTACAACGTTTGAAGAAGTTAAAGAGGAAAATCTTGAAGCAACTGAAATAACATGGTTAAGAAAGAAGTAACCAATGAGAACAGACAAGCATTTTGAATCTCTCGATCTCTCAAACAGGGAAGTAAAACCTTATGTTCCTCTATTAAGTCACCCCTATTTTAGAACTAAAACTTTTACCTTCACATTTGAAAACTTTTACCTTTATATTTGAAGTATGTTTATCTTGGTGACAATAACACACTCCCTGTAGTCATTTTATCTTCATTGAATAAAGAACAAAAGACGAACTTGGTGGATGTATTGGGAGGATACAAGAAGGCAATCGGATGGACCATGACAGATATCAAAGGAGTCAGTCCATCCATATGCATGCATAAGATTCTGCTAGAGGATTGCTACAACAACTCTGTCGAGTAACAGAGAAGATTAAATCCCATCATGAAAGAAGTTATGAAGAAAGAGATCATCAAATTTTTTGATGCTGGAATCATTTACCCAATATTAGACAGCTCTTAGGTAAGTCCAGTACAATGTGTTCCAAAGAAAGGTAGAGTGATAGTCGTAGCAAATGAAAAGAATGAGCTCATTCCCACAAGGACAGTAACTGGATGGAGAGTCTGTATGGATTACAGAAAGTTAAATAAAGCCACAAGGAATAATTACTCTCCATTATCTTTCATAAATCAGATGCTGGACAGACTTGCTAGAAAGGAGTAGTACTGTTTCTTCGACAGATACTCGGGCTACAACCAGATTACGATAGCACTAGAGGATTAAAAGAAGACAACATTCACGTGTTCTTATGGAAATTTTGCTTTCAAAAGGATGCCATTCGGCCTGTGCAATGATCAAACAACCTTCCAGATGTGTATAATGTGTATTTTTTCAGATATAGTCGGGCAAACACTTTTTGGGAAATTATATGATGACTATTTTCATAATCTAGAAAATATGCTTAAGAGATATGGGAAAAGTGTCATTTCATGGTACAATAAGGGATAATCCTAGGTCATAGGTCTCTTGAAAGGGAATAGAGGTGGATAAGGCAAAAATAGAGGTGATTAATAAACTTCCACCACCTACTTCAGTCAAAGGCATTAGCAGTTTCTTAGGACATGTTGGGTTCTATAGAAGATTTATTAAGAATTTTTTTAAAATATCCACACCCTTATGCATGTTGCTCGAACATGACATACCCTTCAATTTTGATGAGAATTGTTTAAAAGCCTTTGTTGAGTTAAAAAGAGCTCTTGTTACAGCACCAGTTGTTATAGCACCCAAATGGAGTATGCCTTTTGAATTGATGTGTAATGCTAGTGACCACTCTGTTGGAGCAGTGCTAAGGCTAAGGAAAGACAAGATTTTTCACTCCATTTATTATGCTACAAGACCTTAGCTGATGCACAACTAAAATACACTACCACTGAAAAGGAGTTACTAGCAGTTGTTTTTGCATTTGATAAATTCAGAGCTTACTTTATAGGCACTAAAGTAACTGTTTACACAGACCACTCAGCCATTAAGTAGTTGATTCCAAATAAAGATGCCAAACCAAGGTTGATTAGGTAAATTCTTTTACTACAAGAGTTTAACCTACAAATCAAAGACAGAAAAGGCACTAAGAATCAAGTAGCAGATTATCTCTCAATGCTGGAAGCCGATGCAAGTACTCTGACCAAGTAGGACATCATAGAGACATTTCTTGAAATCAATTATTAATGCTACAACATGCACAAATGCTGCAGCAATCTGGATTGTCGTGATATGAGGATTTTGCTAATTACTTAGTGAGTGGATTACTACCATCCGATTTGAGCCACTAGCAGAAGAAAAGATCTCTCTATGATATTAGAAGCTATCAGTGGGATGATCCTTATTTGTACAAGATGTGTTCAGACCATGTGATTAGAAAATGTGTTCATGATGAAGAAATTTCAAACATTCTTCAGTCCTGTCATACTGCGGCGTATGGTGGACACTTTGAAGGACACAAAATAATAGCAAAAGTTCTCCAATCAGATTATTATTGTTCCTCTATTTTTAAATATGCATATGAGTTTGTGAAATATTGTGACAAGTGTCAAAGAACAGGAAACATCTCTCAAAAGCATGAAATACCGTTAACCAATATCTTGGAGGTTGAACTTTTTGATGTATGGAGAATAAACTTTATGGGACCATTCCACGCACTTTTGGCAATTTATACATCTTGGTGGCTGTGGACTATGTATCCAAGTGGTTGGAAGCTGCAGCGTTGCCAACAAATGATGCCAAAGCAATGGTGAAGTTTTTTCAGAAGAACATTTTCTCAAGATTTGGCACCCTCAGGGCCTTTGTCAATGATGAAGGGACTTATTTTTATAACAAGTTATTTACTGCAGCATTGGCTAAGTATGCGATCAAGCATAAAATTACTACAACGTATCATTCACAAACAAGTGGTTAGGTAGAACTGTCCAATAGGGAGATAAAGAAAATTTTGGAGAACGTGATGAATCTCAATAGAAGGGATTGGTGTCTTAAGCTGAATGACTCTTTATGGACTTACCAAACAACTTACAAAACCCCACTTGGCATGTCTATATACACAATTGTTTACGACAAAGCATATCATTTGCCATTGGAGCTGGAGCATAAAGCATATTGAGCAGTTAAATAGCTGAACATGGATATGAATGCTGCAGCAGAACGAAGGAAGTTACAACTTTGCGAGCTAAAGGATTTGAGGTTATTCTCCTATGAAAATGCAAGACTTTAGTAGGAGAGGACCAAGCAATGGCATGACGAGCAATTCCAACAAAGGAAACTTATCCCAGACCAACAAGTATTGGTCTATAACTCCAGGCTGAAACTTTTCCTTGAAAAGTTAAAATCTAGATGGTCAGGACCTTTCAAATTCATCAAAAGTTATCCTCATGGGGCTGTTTATTTTCAAGATGAAAGGACAGGCTAGAAGTTTAAGGTGAATAAGCAGAGAGTGAAGCACTATATGAGAACTGTTGTGAATAATTCAAGGGAGGATTTATTCCTCAAGGATCTAGCTTGAGCAATTAGGGATGGTCAGGCTGAACTTAAAATCAGGCGCTGATTGGGAGGCAACCGAATAAGAAAAGTTGTTTTAAATTTTTAAAGCACTAAATTTAGTTTTGAATATTGTTTAATTTGTCTCTTTGTTATTTTAATTCTACCTGTAATTTCTTTATTTCCTTCTATTTCCTTGTGCTACATTGCAGCAAGTTATAAAAAAAAAGGCCAGAAAGTATAAAAGAGTTGCTGCAGCATTGCTTATAGTATGGCAGATAGAAGATTGTCTTCACACAGTAGAGGCATTTAGTACTATTGCTCCAACATCAAATTAGTTGCTATGGTAACGATTTTTACTGTTGCATTGACAATATTGGATTTTTTTACTGTTGGAGGGCTAACACGCTGACGCCAGCATATTAATATTTATGCCAAAGACAATTTTGCAATCCTTAAATTACCTTGACATATATCCTTTCCTTTTCTATTTAAAATTTGTTTTTAAAACTCAAAATTCTTTGCAAGTTTATCCTATTAATTACTTTCCTCTTTCCACTTTCACTCGTGCTATAAATTATTGATTTACTCTAATCATTATAATTTCACTATAACTCTCTCTCTATTGTAACTCTCAAAATTCCTCCTCACGTTTTGTTTATCTTCTTTCAACATAATAATATTTATTGCGAATTGTTATAGCAATGATGAAACTCAAAACACGGGCTATTAGATTGAAGGACCTTGTGCGCTTCCACAGCTATAACGCCGAAGACAAATTTGAAGAGGTCATCAAGCTGCAAAGAATTTTAGAGGAAAATGGCTTTATATTTCCAAAGTAGCCAACATGAGTAATGAACAGCATCTATACCGCTGTATCTCGAAGATGATGGGTCAAGTTTACTCTCACCCCCAAGACCCAGTCCTCATGGTCGTTGAACTGATGTTACTTAGAGAGTAAATGATGTGTTTTTTGTTGCATTTTAGTTATATTTTGCATAAGCATATATTTAGGTTTAATTTTGATAACTTAATCTTGTTTTAGATCATTTTGTGCTCTGATTAGGTGTGTTATAAGTGACCAAGAAGTTCAAATTTCATGGATGGAAAGCCATTGCAACAGACTTGCAGAGGAGGCAAAAGAACTTGGCTACGGAGGAATTAAAACAAGTCTGGAATGGTGAAGAAGTTGTAGATGATGCTGTAACAACTGCAAATGAGATTTTACGCGTGTTAATTAAAAGATTGCGATCCAAGGTTTCCAAAAATGGAAGACATGCGGTTGTAAGCTTTTAGTTACCCTAATTTCAAGTTATAAAAAGGAGCACATATGAAAAGAAAAAGGGAAGAGCCGTTATTAAGAAAAACAATAAAGAAAAACCACAAAGAAAATAGAGAAAAAGAGAGAATTGGGGACTGCAGCAGAGGAGTCAATGAGAAAAAGAAGGAGAGATCGCAAGATTACGCAGAACTCAATCCCTCATCTTTATTTTCTTATTTTCTTTTATCCATGAGAATGTATTTGATGTCTAAAACAATTATTGTTACTGCTTCATCACAAATCATGAATTAACTTTATTATGGTTGAGTGCTAAACGAGCTTAATGGTTATTTGACTAATAATTGTGTGCTGCTCTGCATTTATTGTAGCATTTTATCTTAATTTTACTTATTGCAATTTTCTATTTCAGCTGACCACCCATTTAGTAAACACTAGGTAAGAATAAGCCTAAAAAATGTCTGACTTAGTGGAACAAATTAAGTGAATACATAGGTTTAGATTAAGTATCCCAAGTTGGGTTAATGTCGATTTGAATAGGGCCATACTTGATCTAAAATTAGTAAAGAACTAGACATTAGGATTCACCTTGTAGAGCAATTGGAACCTAGAACGCATAATGTTATATCTAATGTTAGCATAGCAATTTATCATTATTAGGTTGCATTTAGATATAAGATATCCAACAGGCGATAGTTGAGGATGCATGAGGGATTCTGCTTAGTGCTATAGTAGATGCTGTAGCAACAGAATCATAATTGGAATAAGCAATTAATATCATTAAGTGAGTTTAGTCACTCAACTACTCTTTTCCCATTGAGTACATTTCTTAGTTTGATTTGAGAATTTACCTTATTGCATTTTGTCTTTTACATTTTATTTATTTCCTTCATTATTTTATCTTAAATTAAAATGAAATTGCACTATTAAGATTATTGTAGGAAATCCTATAACATCAATCCCTATGGAGGCGATCTGAATACTCATCAGTCTATTACTTGTTATGTACACTTGCACATTGACATATATAATAGTAAGTAAGGGAACAAAAACTATTGTACATCAGTTGGTATTAATGTTGAAATTCAAATTCCAAATGCACATATACAAAATGAATTGCCAAAATCATTGATTAAGTGATTGTAGATAATTGTAACTACTTTACTTATGCGTGCAAAATTACCAATATCTATCTAGGATTTGTAATTTTACATGTTGTGGCATTAGTTCATCTTAGACCCACTGCTTATTATTAATATTCTCCACTATAACTTATACTTGGTCAACAACCTGATGATCTCCCATCTAATAACGCATAAAAGTGGGACCTCAATGTCATTTGGAGATTTATGTTGGTTTCAACTCACCTTCAATTATCATGTCTTGAAACCCTGACAAGTGATCTTTTCACTGTACATTTTGTGGATTGTCATGATGAGGCACTTTTTCCATCATTAGGAATAGAAAGCCTCCTGAACTAAGGCATGAATTTTCTTAAAAAGTTTCCATTTTGTCTCATTTAGATTCTCATACCAATCAACGTGAACTAAGGCATGAATTTTCTTAGAAAGTTTCCATTTTGTCTCATTTAGATCCTCATACCAATCAACGTGAAGATATCGCACATTTATAGTAAATTAGAAATCAATTAGTAGATGCATTTACAAATACAGCAAATGTATCAAGTCATATATTCTTACTACTAATGCACTAGATTGAGTAATTGTTCATGCTGAATAATCGAATGTAAAAGTAGCCAATGAGTTATGTATCACATTTCAAAAACATGGTAGACCACTTCGTTCCAAAGAGAGCGCTATTCAAAAAAAGAGAATGAAAGATCAAGATCTTGTTAAAAATAATGCTCAAGCTATAAATATACCCAAATTATCTGAATCACCGGTTCTAGATGAACTGTTGGTCCTTGAGGAGACCAAAGTTCCTGAAGAAATAGTAACTCCTGAAAAGGTATGAAAATGCAAAAATGAAGAAAAGTCTACCAATTATATTTATATAAGTGAAATATAGGATCGTAATTAAATAAACATGGAGAATGTATTTTCATTTCATAGTAACTATTGAAATTACAAATGATTTTTTGTCCCAAACTATCGATGAATGTAGACAAAGACATGATTGGCCTCGACGGAAAAAAGCAGTTCAAGCATAATTGACTTCTCTAACTAAACATGAAGTTTTTGGACCTGTAGTTTAGACACCTAAAGATGTCAAACCAATTGGATACAAATGGGAACGTAATGAGCATAATGAAATCAGCAATACAAAGCATGACTATTTGCATAAGGTTTCTCACGGAGACCTGGTATTGATTATGAGGATACATATTCTCCACCATGGATACTATTACGTTTTGATTTCTAATTAGTTAGCAGTCTCAGAAAGAGTTGACATGCATCTCATGAATGTAGCGATTGCATATGTATATGAATCACTTGACACTAATATTGACATGAAAATCCTTGAAGGATTCAAAATGCTTGAAGCATATAAATCAAAAGATCGTACCTGCATTCAATCATGCTACAACAGCCTTTATATGGATTAAAACAAACAGGAAACATCTAGTACAATCATTTGAGTGAATATTTGTTTAAATAAGGATATAAAAATTATTCTATTTGCCCATGCATATTCATTAGAAAATCCAATTCTAGATTTACAATTGTAGCAGTCTATATTGATGACATGAACCTAATTAGAATGGCTGAAGAGCTTCTAAAAGCTACTGAATATTTAAAAAGAGAATTTTAAATGAAAGATTGGGGCAAAACAAAATATTATCTCGGCCTAAAGATTGAGCATAAAACAAACGGAGTGCTTATTCATCAATCTACTTATGTTGCAAAAATCTAAAAGTGTTTCAATATAGATAATGCTCATCCTCTAAGCTCCTCATCCTCTAAGCTCTCTTATGGTTGTGTAGTCTCTTAATCCTAAAAAAGATCTATCCCAAAAATAATGGCGAATAGATACCTAATCCAAAAGTACCATATTCAAATATAATTAGTGCTTTATTATATGTAGCTCAATGCTGTAGACCTGAGATTGCATGCTCTGTGAACTTGTTTGCGAGATTTAGTTTAGCGCCAACACAATGATATTGGAATGGCGTCAAACATATCCTTCCAATATCTTCACAAAACGACCAAATTCAGGGTTATTTTATTCAAGTGAGCTAACGGAAAATCCTTATCTTGTTGGTTATACAAACGCAGGCCACAAAGCTTATCACAAACAAGATATATTTTCACTTACAATGTCATGGCAATTTCGTGGTTATCTACTAAGAAGGCTTTCATTGTCACCTCCTCTAATCACATGTGTTACATAAAGCAAGCAGAGAGTGTGTTTGATTGCAGTCTATTATCCATCATATTCAGAGCACAAGCAATATGACTTCTGCAACAAATATTCTAAGATTATGTACGAAAACAATACTGCTTGTATTGCTCAAGTCAGAGGAAGATACATTAAGGGAGATAGAACTAAGCATATCTCACCAAAATTTTTTTGCACTCGTGAGCTATAGCAGGACAAGAAAA
Organism: Murraya paniculata; assembly: GCA_030449075.1. NCBI lineage: Eukaryota > Viridiplantae > Streptophyta > Magnoliopsida > Sapindales > Rutaceae > Murraya > Murraya paniculata. The sequence goes on from JAEVFN010000028.1 coordinate 1,267,775, forward strand.
TTAATGTCAAGCAAATACGCTCCACTGATAATTTTTTTGATCTTTTTATTAAAGCTTTGCCCACATCAACATTTGAGAAGTTAGTCCAAAATATTAGCATGCATCGACTCAATAAATTATTAAATTGATACATGACCTTTGAGAAGATATTTCACCAAGGGAAGCATATTTTGAATATAAGAGTTTCTACAACTATATTAAAAAAATGTGCATTTGACCCTTTTTCCTTCAGCTAGGTTTTGTCTCACTGGATTCTACTGGCAAAGTTTTAACAAGGCAGTATTAAGTATACAACAACATCACTTTACTTTAGAAAATAATGTTTAACTGAAGTAGTGATCCAAGGGAGAGTGTTGTGAAATAATGGCTCACCACTTTAGTAGAGAATCCCACAACGAAAATGTAGCACAACCCTTGGCTTTCATTGCCTACATATATGTGATGCATATGATTGTTTTGTGTGTCAATGAAAAGTGGCTTCTTATAAGCTTAATAATAAGGTACTTGAAGTGCTTTTTTTAGTTTAAAAATTTTCTTTATCTATAATATAATTAACAAATTTTACTTTCATATATTGATGGCCCACGTGTGCTATTAATGGCCGATGGACTTTTTATGGCCTGCGGACCACATGGTAACTCATTAGTGAACATGTTTATTGTAGATTTTTTCATGTATTGTGCTTTACCTCATCTCTAATTTTCAATAATGCTCAGCTTGAGTGTGTGCTATGTCGTGCCGCATGCCTTAACAAAGCCTGCTTATGCCATGCCGTGTCGTGTTCTACAGACGCATGTCATACCATGTGCAGCCCGACCCATTGGCCATCTCTAAATATATTGTTTGAATTTTAAAGTGATGTATGCATAAAATCTTATGAATTGATTAGTGTAATGCACAACTCATAATATATTTCAAGAGGCACAATACTTATATTATAAGTCATGTGGCTATTTTTATAATTCACTTCCTAAAATTATTAGTATAAAATGCACATTACTTTTATCAAAAGGTGGATAGACATATTAAGCTTGTATTGAATCTAGTATATGTCCTATCCAATCGAAACCGAAGCGCCTACACGTAGTCAGGGACTACTCCGCAAACATGACTAGCAAGGGACTACTTGGCGCACATGACTGGCAAGCCCGACAATCTTAAACATAACTTTTTCCAAATTATACTTTTCTTCCTAATTAAAAGGAAAAATAATACAGACATGTCTAAGATTTGGAGAAATAATCATATAGATCCTTAAATTTTTAATAGGAGGCATTAAGCCCCCTTTTGACTATAATATACCATTTATCTCTATTAACTTAAAAAAAAATTGACTCTAAATATTTTATAATAAATAAAAAATAATATTAAAATAAATATATAAAAATTTAAAATTATTTTCAATATTATATAAAATAATTTTAATATTATTAATACATGAGATATAAATATTAATTTTAAAATCTAGTTAAACCAAAGATTTATTTTAAAATTTTTAAAATAAATAATATATTATTAAAATAAATATAATAATGTACATTTTAAAAATTATTATATATTTTTAATATTCTAATATTATTAGTCTACTAGAAAAATAAAACTATTTAAATTGTATTTTTATTTATTAAATAATTTGAAAGTTAATTTTTTAATTACTATCTACCAAAGATATTATAGCAAAACAGAGGTCTTAATATCCCTTATTAAAAATTTACTATTTACATGACTATTTTTTAAAATTTTAGAGTGTAGGTGTCCTATTTCCAAATTAAATAAAAAAAGAAAAAATAACAATCGTATATTATTATCTCACAACGAAACTGTCACAATTCTAATTATATGTTGTTGAAATTTAATTTAATTTAATTCTAATTTTAATTTATTACAATTTATTGACTTAACCCTAAGCCTAATTATTGGTTGTTTAATTAATTATTTTACAATTCGTATCAGTTCCAACTTTCAGTGTAGTTACTACTAGTTAGCAGTTACCGTTGGTAAAGGAGTTGCCAGCCACCAATTTGTCAGCGCTTTCACAAACTCTCACAACAACAGCCCAGTGAAAGAAAGAGAATGTCGCAAACGCAAAGCACCAAAGAACAAACTTGTCGACTCCACCGAACGGAGCTGGTGGAGCTTTAATAAGACATAGGGATTAAAATTTAAAAAGATTTTTCGGAAAAAGGCATCAATCAATCAAGCATTATGGATGATTTCAGATCCAGATCATATGGAGGCGTAGGCGGTGATGGACGAATGCAGATTGAGAATTACAACAACTGCCCAACAACAACGGGACCCTCCTCTTATGGAATCAACAGTATGCAAGATCTGAGGTGTTACAGTGCAAGCTATGCAGCAGCATCAGTGACCGTTCCTCCCCTCAACAATAACAACGATTTTAAGTTGAAGAAAGGCAAGTCAACAAGTGGGTCAACCTCAAAAAGTTGGAGCTTTAATGATCCTGAGCTGCAGAGGAAGAAGAGGGTCGCTAGCTATAAGGTTTACACTGTTGAAGGCAAGGTTAAAGGCTCGTTTAAGAAGAGCTTTAGGTGGATTAAGGACGGGTATTCTAGAATGGTTCATGGTTGGTGGTGACCTTATTTGTTGCCCTCTTTTCTTCAATTTCTTGCATCTTTCAGTAGTGGGTGTTAGTTATCTTAATTGGTAAACCTTTTGGGGGTGATACAAGAGATCTGAGGTTTGAATTTCGCTCATCCGAGTGGGAAGAGAATTGGATTGCTTAAGGGCCAATAACAAGAATGTATGATTTTTTAAGTTGTTTTGTAAATTGGCTTCTGTTGATCAATAAGAATGATCTTGCTTCTCTTTGTATCTCTGATATGATTACATGTTGTGGTGGGCATTGTGGTTATGGCGTGTGAGTTGGTTTCATTAGATATTTAATCTACTCAAACACAGAAACTTATATGTTGTGTGCTCTTTCTGATTGTGGCATATTAAGAGACTGTAATTTCCCTTTCTTTGCTCATTCTTTTGAGATTTATTAGTTTTCAATTGTTTTGACTTCGAGATGTCATAGATTTCTTTCAGAATTTGGTGGAGATGAGTGCCTGTTGGTCACGTATCAACTTTTGTCTTGAATTTGAGGTTGGTTCTTCGGTTCCTAATTTCCCTCAAGTAGTCAAACCCTTTCTTGGGAATGTAGAATAGACATTGCTTGATCTACAAAATTCAAAAGGCATCTCTGTTGATCAACTTTTGTCTTCCAGGTGATTTTATTTTTTTATTTTTCTTTAATTCAAGCTTACTTTGGAAAGCATCACAAGCCTAGAGCTTTATGTATGGTATTCATTTTGAAGAAAGAAATATCTCAAATCACAATGATTGTTATTGAAATCAAACTAAGCAAATAGATGGTCTACCTTATCCAGGAAGTTTGCTGTTGTTCACTTGATATGAGGATCAATATAGATAATCCAGATTCAATTGGATTTCCCTATATTTCTAGATGACATATGTTTTTGTTTATGATTTTGCAATTATATTCTCTCTGCTTTTCTTAACGCTAGAAAGTTTCATTTCCTGTGTGGCTATCCTTTCATTTATGGTATAAGTTTGGGTGTGGGAGCTCTTTCAGTAACTGGGTCCAAAATGAGGAAATCCTGGGAGATTTGATTAGTAATAATCACTACTCTTTCACTTAGACCTTTTGGGCTAGTTTTGTATTGTGAATAATCAAATTTGCAGAGGTGCATTTGTGGAGTTCCCTGTTTCAGTAGAGTCATCCTGGGGCCAGTTAGCTTGAGTAGATATGGCATGGTATCTGAATTCTTTTTCTTTTGATCTTGATAAAGCCCAAGAAACATACTACTTTCTTGTCACATTTCCGGCAGTTCTTGTATACCTCATCTGCTGCTTGATAGTTTATAGAGATACACTAGAAATTTCTATCGGTGTCTGTTTGAATCATGACATATTTTCCTTATGCTGGCCAAGGGTGCGATTTTATAGTTTAGGGGTACAGTGGAGATGATCACTGCTGTTTGCATGCTAGAGTGAAAATGTTAAACCCTGGTTTTAACAATTATCAACATAGATTCCAGAGGACGGCCACCAAACGGAGAAGCTTGATGCCTGTGCCTCATGTTTAGTATTCTTTGTACTCTTGTAGGTGTTTGTGTACGTATGTTAATGAATTGTTATTGTCTGAATACTAACCCAGTCGCAGTATAATAATTGAACTTGACTTCTGGTAAATTAATCTTGTATTTTGTGTTGCAATTATGCTTACTGATAGGGATTGCAATGGTACCACAAACCTGCTCGTTGCGGATAATTTTGAGGGTTACGGATAGTTTTGGTATTAGAAATTGAAACCCACACTACATTGTAGGTGGATTTGGTATTAAGTAAATATATGATGAATACCTGCTTGGATATCTACCAAACCCATAATTTTATTTCCTAAATATTTTTAATGTAATTTTAATTAAAAATTAATTAAATCTAAAAATATATAAATAAAATAAATTTAAGGTGTAAACATGTCACGTGTGATGTGTGCAAGTTGCAACTCATAACTTAACCTAAAGGAAACCTAAACTATTTCCTTTTCACCTGTAAGCAGCAACTGCAAAACTTAGCCTTCTAAACTATTTTCCTTTCACTTGTGAGCCGCAGTAACACACCCATAAATTTTTTATGGCATTAGTGGTTTTTCTTTTATGAAATTATATATTTCATATTTAAATTTGAGAATTTGTGTTGGATTAATGTTGAAATTTTAATTTTCTATTTATATTGATTAAATTTAAAATTGAGTATATTATGTGGAATTTTAGGTTATTAATATAAATTTACATATTGAACATTTACTATTTTAAATATGAGAACTCGAAAAAAATTCGTCAGGTACTATTGCGGTTTGGTAATTGTCAAAATCCGCAGCGGGTGGATTTCCTTAAAAAATTAGAACATACGGCGAATGCAAGTGTGGGTTTAATAATTTAAATTTTGCGTGGGTACAAATTTAGTAATAATAAATTTACTGCAGACAATGCCCATTATCATCCCTATTTACTGATGATAAGAAAGCATAGGTATTGTCAATTGTGGACATGGCTGCTCAAATAAGAGCATACTGTCACGGGATGAGTTTGATGCGCAGCAACCCGTGCGGCACTTAAGCAACTTTCAAGTACAAAGTCGCTAAGTAAGCCTTTGAGTGTTTCTCAACTTAGCTAAGCGGAAATGTTTAAAGGAAAGCTAGTGAGAAGAGAGCAATATAGCCAATGAAGAGTTTTTATTACTCAAGAAAGAGTTTACAAGAGAGAGCTTTACAATTGCTTGTTGGTAGGTGATGCTTAAAATGCTAAGTGCCTTCCCCTATTTATAGATGTGGGTGACTCATTCTAGAGGCTCGTTTACAAGTGGGCAAGTTGCACAAGTGGCTTATCTACAAGGGTGTAGAGACTTCTAGAAGATGGGTCAAGCTAGCAAGCCTTGGTGGATCTTGGCCCGTTGGGCTTTGATGACTTGGCGCTCGGGCTTGAGATGCGGGCTTCATCACGGGCTAGCAAGTGTGTGTGAGGAGGCCCGGCGCTAAACGCACTCCACCGTTTGCGTATATCTAGCCATTGGGCGGATTGTTGCGGAGTGTGGTGATGCGTGCGCCAAATTAGCCTTCACTTGGGGTTTGTGTGGGCGGCCCATGACAATCCTCTCCCACCTATACACGCGACGTCCTCGTCGCGTTGTCGTGCTTGTATTTCTGGACGTGCTCCGTAAATTACCATAGGTCATCCTCATATTCCCACGTAGCTTCACTTTCGGGGAGATGTTTTCACTTCACCAAGTACTCGTTGTAAGGCGACACGCCCCTCCTTCGAATGACTCAGTCGGTAATGATGTAGTCCACATCCTTGTCGAATGCGGTGACTACGGCCGTTAGGGCTCTCCTTGATTCTCTACGGCTTGAGTCTCCCTCGTCTCTATGGTATGGCTTGAGTAGGCTCACATGGAAAACCGGATGAATTTTGAGCCTTGGCGGAAGTTGGAGTTGGTACGAGACGTTGCCTACACGTCGTAGTACTTGGAAAAGCCTTTCATATCGCCTCACTAGCCCTTTGTGGACTTTCTGCAAAGTCTTGAACTGTTGAGGCAGCAGCTTGATCATCACTTGATCGCCTTCCTTGTATTCGACGTGGCGTCTTCATGTGTCGACCTACTTCTTCATCTTCCGTGCGGGTTTGTTGAGGTATGCCTGCGTGATGTCTGCTTCCTCATGCCATTCGTGGGCGATTTTATGAGCTGCGGGGCTTTTCCCTCCATATGTCGAGGCTATGGCGTTGGGAGTCATAGGTTGGAATCCCATGATGATCTCGAACAGACTCTTGCCCGTAACCTCGCTCCGTTGTAAGTTATATGAGAATTTGGCAATATCTAGCAACTTCGCCCAATCTTGCTGATGGGCGCTCACATAATGCCTTGGATACATCTCAAGTAAGGCATTGATGCGCTCAGTTTGCCCGTCGGTTTGTAGGTGGAAGTTCGTTGAGAACTTGAGGTCGGTGCCAAGCATTTTGAAGAGCTTCATCCAAAGTTTGCCGGTGAAGCGAGGGTCTCGGTCACTCACTATGCTGCTTGGGACTCCCATAACTTCACGACGTACTTGATGAAGAGACGGGCAGCTTCATCGGCTTTGCAATCGGTGGGTGCGGCAATGAAGGTTGCATAGTTGTTATACCGGTCTACCACGACCATGATGCTTCCACACCCTTCGGATTTTGGCAAGGCCGAGATGAAGTCCATTGAGACGTTTTCCCACAGCCTTGATGCGGGTGGAAGTGACTCCAACAATCCTGCCGGTAGTTGGTGATCCGTCATCTTGTTGGCACACAAGACAAGTCCACACATACGCCTCGATGTCATCCCTCATGTGTGACCAAAAATACGAGGCTTGGACGAGTGCGGTAGTGCACTCCATGGTAACCAGTCCACTTTGAACCGTGGGCCTCTTTGATGACCTCCCTCCGCAAGTTTCTCTATCGAGGCATGAAGAGACGGTCACCCTTGGTGAGGAGGATGCATTTTTCTTGCCAAAATCACCTTATCTTGCCTTTGAAAACCCTCTCCAACAAGTCCTTTGCTAGCGGATCTTGTTGGAGGCCTTCTTTGATGCGCTGGACAAGGTTGGACCTCGGCTGGCTCGTACTAAGTGTCGCCAATTCTGCCTTACGGCTTAGAGCATCCGTAACAACGTTGGCTTTACCGAGCTTGTACTCGAACCGGTAGTCGAACTCCGCAAGGAAATCTTGCCACCTTGCTTGCTTAGGGCTCAATTTCTTTTGAGTTTGAAAGTAGCTTGTGGCTACGTTGTCCGTTAGGATTACGAAGTGTGAGCGAAGCAAGTAGTGTCGCCACACACGTAGGCAATGGATAATAGCCATCATCTCCTTTTCTTGCATGGTGTAGTGGTGTTCCGTATCGTTCAGCTTTCGACTTTTGAAAGCTATTGGGTGGTCTTCTTGCATGAGAACCCCGCCGATGACGAAGTTGGAGGCATCCGTGTGGACCTCGAAGGGCTTGGTGTGGTCTGGAAGGATGAGCACGGGCTCCTCGGAGATGGCCTTCTTCAAGTCTTCGAAGGCGTGTTGGCATTCCTCCACTCGAAGGGCTTGGTGTAGTCCAGAAAGATGAGCACAGGCTCCTCGGAGATGGCCTTCTTCAAGTCTTCGAAGGCATGTTGGCATTTCTCGGACCAATGCCATGCTCGATTCTTCTTGAGTAAGTCGGTCAAGGGTGCCGTTCTTGCCAAGTAGCCTTTGATGAAACGGCGGTAGTAGTTCACCAACCCGAGAAATGATCGAAACTCGGGCACTTTAGTGGGTGGCTCCCATTCGAGGATGGCATTCACTTTTGAGTTCTCCATCATAAGCTTCCCATCCGCTAGAGCAAACGAACACTTCTTGACCTTGAGGTAGAGCTCGTTCTCACGTAGTACTTGGAGAACTTGTTGCAAGTGTTAGGCATGCTCTTCAAGTGTGGTGCTATACACCACGATGTCGTCCAAGTACACAACAATGAAGCGGTCGAGAAAATGTTGGAGCACCTTGTTCATGAGCGTGCTGAATGTGGCCGGTGCGTTGGTGAGGCCGAATGGTATGACAAGGAACTCATACAATCCGTACCTTGTGACGCATGCCATTTTTTGCTCATCTCCCTTGGCTATACGCACTTGGTAGTATCCAAACCGCAAATCTAGCTTGGTGAAGTACCGCGCCTGGCCGAGTTGATCAAACAAGTTTGCGATCAAGGGGATCGGGTACTTATTCTTGATGGTGATCTTGTTGAGCACACGGTAGTCGATGCACATCCGCAATGAGCCATCCTTCTTCTTTTGGAAAAGGACGGGCACGCCGAACAGGGCCTTTGATGGGCGGATGTAGCCGGCATCTAGCAAATCCGCGAGTTGTTTTCGCAACTCTTCAAGCTCGGGTGGTGCCATGTGGTAGGGCGCCAAGGCTAGTGGCTTCACACCTTACTCCAACTCTATGGCGTGATTTACTTCTTGACTTGGTGGGAGCTTTTTTGGAAGTTCCGGAGGCATGACATCTTCGAACTCATCGAGGACTCCGTGGATGAGTGGTGGGACTTGGCTAGGTGAGTCTCCGCGTCCTTCCCCCTCATTGAGCTCCCAGATGGAAACCAAGAACCTCAGGTCCTTCCCAAAGGCCTTTTTGAATTGCATGGCTGAGAGTGTCTTGTCCGCAGTCTTGGCTCGCTCTGCGGACACCGTGCACGCCTTACTCCCATTGAGGATGCTTAGGGAGTTGGTGGCCGGTAGTGGGAAGGCATGGACTTGATCGAAGAACTCCATGCCAAGGACCATCTTGAAGTCGTCCATGGGTACGATGGAAAAGTCGAGCTTCCCGCTCCACGTCCCAATCGTCATGTGCACGGATTAGGCAGTGCCCGCGATAGGCTTAGCGGGTGAGTTTACCGCCTTCATGGTGCCTCCTTCCTTACGTGGCCTTGAGGCCTAGGCGCTTTGCCTCTTCTTCTAAAATGAAGTTGTGCGTTGCTCCAGTGTCTAGCAACGCTTGGATGGGTTGTGGCCACTAACGGTCGCGCTCACATACATGAGGCCATTCTTCGTGTGTGTTGACGGATGGCTCTTGAGCGCGCCAAGACGCTGGAGAGAACCCATGCTGGGGTCGGGATTCCTCCGTGGTGGCTGAAATGTTGCCCTTGAAGTGTGCGGCGAGGGCATTCAATGACTTCTTTTCGGGGCCATCATACACCCAGTGTGGGCTGTTGCAAATGAAGCATGGGCTGCGAGGCTTGGCTTGCTCCTTCTTCCCCTCATTTTTGCCTTGCCCGCCTTTGCCGCTTGGGGGTTTTTTCTGCCCCCAATCCTTCTGGTTGTTAGCTTTGTCCTTTCGGCCCTCTCCCCCACCTTTACCTTGGCTAGGCTTCTTGTCTTTGGCTTGGGTGGAGTAGTCGGCAAGCGATTCCGCAACAGCAATGGCGTCGTCAAGAGTTTGGGTGCCACACCGATCGATCTCTGCCTTGGCCCAATCCTTGAGGCCATCTTGGAAGTAGAAGAGAGAGTCTTTATCGGATATGTCAGAGATCTCGAGCATAAAGGTAACGAACTCGTTGATGTAGTCATGAATGCTACCCGTTTGCTTAAGCCAACAGAGGCGTGCTCTTGCCTCTTTTTCGGCGTTGCTTGGGGCAAAGTGCTTCCGAAGCTCATGTTGGAAGTCAGCCCATGTGTTGATGGCGCAAATGCCTTTGCCCATGTCGCCATGCTTCCGCCGCCACCATAGTTGTGCGGCGCCTCGAAGAAATGTGGGTACCGTGCCCACCTTTGATGCTTAATCACAAACACCGATGGCATCGAAGTATTGATCGAGGCCGAAGAGAAAGTTGTCCACAATGGTGGCATTGCGCGCACCATCGTAGGTGTCGGGCTTTGGAACATCTATGCGGCGTGCCTCGCTTGCACTTGCCGTGGCGGGGCTAGTGGAGATGATCCGCTTGTGCCAAGCCCAATCTGAGCGAACCTCATCTACTTCTGCACGGACCGATCGCAGCTCATCTTGCACGAAGCTGCGGAGTTTCAACAACTCGTCATGGAATCCTCGGAATTCCGCCCGTAGTGTGTCAACTTGGTCTTGCATGAGGGCCTTGGTGGCGACCGAGAACTCGCCATACTCGCCCTCAAGGCCACTCACCCTCTCCTCTAACGATTCGAGGATATCTTGAGCGGTGGACACTGAAATTTCGAGCATAGCAACTCGAGGCTCCAAGGCATCAGCAGATGGGGCCTTAGACTTTCCGTGAGGCCTCCCTTGGCTTCGTCCTTCCTCACGACCACGGCTTGGCTCCGGTGGAACATCCACACCGACAACGCCCTCTTATGAAGCACTTGGGAGATTGGCCATTGCTTTGTAAGCTAGTTGCTTAGGTGCAAACCGTAGCTCTAATACCATTTGTCACGGGATGAGTTTGATGCGCAGCAACCCGTGCGGCACTTAACCAACTTTCAAGCACAAAGTCGCTAAGTAAGCCTTTGAGTGTTTCTCAACCTAGCTAAGCGGAAATGCTTAAAGGAAAGCTAGTGAGAAGAGAGCAATACAGCCAATGAAGAGTTTTTATTACTCAAGAGAGAGTTTACAAGAGAGAGCTTTACAATTGCTTGTTAGTGGGTGATGCTTAAAATATTAAGTACCTTCCCCTATTTATAGATGTGGATGACTCATTCTAGAGGCTCATTTACAAGTGGACAAGTTGCACAAGTAGCTTATCAACAAGGGTGTAGAGACTTCTAGAAGATGGGTCAAGGCTTGGGCCAAACTAGCAAGCCTTGATGGATCTTGGCCCGTTGGGCTTTGATTACTTGCGCTCGGGCTTGAGATGCGGGCTTCATCAGGGCCAGCAAGTGTGTGTGAGGAGGCCCGGCGCTAAACGCACTCCACCGTTTGCGTATATCTAGCCATTGGGCGAATTGTTGCGAAGTGTGGCGGTGCGTGCGCCAAATTAGCCTTCACTCGGAGTTTGTGTGGGCGGCCCGTGACAATACACAAGGTATGTCAATCAGTTATGCGGTGCCTTTTCAAGGAGAGAAGATTGATTGGACTCCTTTTTATTGGACTCCTTTTTTAATAAGCTTCTTATCTAAGGACACTATACATTAGTTAATTATGCATCATTCAACCTAGATTGTCCTGTTGTTTCCGATCTTTTGCATTTTCGTTTTTTTGGCCCATTTAATATTATTTGCAGTGTATTGTTTGATGAAATCATGAAATAAAATGTATTGGTGCTTAAATTCTGGACGTTTCATGTCCATAGATTGGTTCAACACAAAGTGAGATATATAAATTGTATCCTAAATGCAGAAATGTTCCAGTCAGGGATCCCTGACTTTAATAAAGTCAGGGATCCGCTAAAAAATAAAAAATACACAGACTCCAATGCACTATTTTTTTGTCCTTTAGCGGATCCCTGACTTTATTAAAATCAGGAATCTCTGATTGAAAAACTACCCATCCTAAATGATGTCGTATATGATTTTTCATTCATTAATAAGTAGTAATAGATATCACAAAATATTATCCATCCCAAAATTATATTATTATACCATTAACTTGATTAATGTTACATCATTTGCAATAAAATTTTAGGACACTACTCTTCATTAATATAAGGAACAAGGTAATCACATTAATGATACACATAGCAAAATTTTAATTGGTGATATATTACTTAATATACAAACTATGTATGCCAAATATGCTAATATCTTTGGATTTCAGCACCTCTAGCAGAAAAAATTGAAAACTGAAGTCAAAGTTCCCATTCATTAGATTCAATAAATCTAATGGCATAAATTCAAAGCCAAAAAGTAATACCTAGTTCATCTCATTTACTATTAGAATTAAAGTCTGACTGTGGTACCGTAGTTTGGACACCATTATATATTTAGAAATAAAGGGAGCAATTTCAGTTGTCGGGTCATGATCCTTTCATATCATGTAAATTTTGAGCTAACCCAAACCCACGCCATTGATTAATCTTGTCAAAATTCTCAAACCCTAAGCTAACCCATTTATTTTCATTTTAAAAGAATCATATTTTAATTTTTTTATTATATTAATGTCGTAGTAATACCTTCTTAAAGTAATACCTTCTTAAAGACTAATTAATTTTGTTTTGAATATAAATAAAATGATTTTTAAAATTTGGCAAATGTAATACAAATTCATTACCTAAAATATAAGAAAACATAATATAATTAATTGAATAATTAATTATATCATAAATGGATTATTGACCATTCAAAAATATTTATTCGTGTCATGTTCGTATCAATTTACTGGATCTTGTCAAAATTTTCTAGCTCCTATTAGAAAACAACAAAACTTAATCAAATTTGATCATTTGAAGTTGCCTAAACCTTGGGATACAGTAACCTTGGAGTTTTCATGAATTTTAAGTTGAAATTTTAATTTTTTCATGAATTTTAAGTTGAAATTTTAAATTAAAAGGCTCCCACAAGTAATATCACGAAAATTGAAATCCTGACTAAAAGGTCTAACACAAATTAGAAAAATTAGAAAAGATGTGAACAAAATGCTTTCTTTGCAAAAATTGATCATCCTATGCACTCATTTATTTATTTATTTTAATTAGCTGAATAATATACGACTCAGGCAAACTTTTCTTCATAACGAACTGAACAATCTCACTTCTCGTGTCAAATGATTTCTTCTGAACTCTCTTCACACATAACATGGTGAACATTTTGCAGGCAAACTTATCTTCATAACGAACTGAACAATCTCACTTATCGTGTCAAATAATTTCTTCTAAACTCTCTTCACACATAACATGGTGAACGTTTTGCACTGTCAATACTAATGCTGATTCTTATTTTTCATATACGGAAAGACACAAATCCATATACGGAAAAACAGACAAATCCCTACTTTAGAGAGGAGTTGAGTCCCAACCATGCTGGGACTTGAACTCATGCACCCAAGGTTTTGGGCCCATGGGTTGTTCTTTGCTTTGATCATTGATCTTTCCTATCACCAAATTTGTTTTTTTTTTCCCCTTTTTCCCCTCTTCTAAAGAGTTGTCTACTTCCGCAAGTAATATTAGAACTTAAAGACTACAGAGAAACATCAATACAGCGGCCGATTTGCACGGCCAACAAGTTATAAATCTGTTTTGGGTTCAAACATGAAAAATCAAAAGCTTAAAATGAACAGTTGACCACAGAATTAAGGATTGGCTGTTGAAAATTAAAAATAGCAACCGAAGAAAGTTTTCATAATTTATAAGTTGAAATTTTAAAAAAGTTCAAAGATTCCCATAACACAAGAATTGAAATCATAATTAAAAGGTATAAAACATATCTGAAAAACTAGAAAAGATGTGAATAAAATAGTTCCTTGCAGAAACTGATCATTCCATGCAATTATTCATTTTTTATTTTAATGAACCGAACAGCATACGACACGGGCTAACTTTTCATCATAAACTCTCTTAACACCACATGGGGAACACTTTTTTTTTCACCGTCGATCCTAATGCTGATGCTTTTGTTCACTTGACTATCTATCTTTTCAATCACCAAATTCATTTTTTTATCTTTCTTTTTTTCTATTTTTTTCTCCTTAAAAGAGTTTTCTATTTCCGCGAGTAATATTAGAACTTAAAAACTAAATAAAAACATCAATACAGCCGCCTACTTACATGGCCAAGAAGTTATAAACCTGTTTTGAGTTCAAACATGAAAAATCAAAAGCTTAAAATAAACAGCTGAGCACAGAAATACGGGTTGACTGTCAAAACGACGAAAAAGAATAGTAAAAAGACACTCAGCTGTACGGACAGAGCCTTGCCTTTAACTCAATTCAGCTTTTCAAACTTGTTTTCCAAATGATCGACTGTGCAAAAGCCAAATATCCTGATTTGCCTGGCTTCATGTCACAACTTTTCTTCACAACTCCAAGAGAACAACCTGTTCTACTGCAAGTGTAAAACATCACACCAACCAGTTCATGATTTACAACAATGCACCAAGCATGGCAAGCATCTAATAATGAACCTTCTCATCAGTGTCGAAATGCAGGCTTTCAATACCCTTAAGGGTAGTCTCATAGGTCTTGCTGTGAGTGGTATTTCTCCCTGACAATGAGCGCTTGGGATCTGATGATCCTATCGGAGAACCTCTTTGCCCACTTGAAATTCTATGCATTGTTCCAGGACTAGCCTCAGTCGTGCGCGAGCGTTGGGGTTCAGTCTCACTACCAACAAATGCATCTCGGCTGCTAGAAACAGCAGCAGCTCGCCTTGAGGATCCACCACCTGAGCGCCCCAAGAAGTTGGAGCTTGATAACTGCATGCTCCAAGCATAATACATGTTTAACACAACTTAAAATTTAACAGTTTTGGAATTTATGAAGCAATTTTATCAATTCTACAGCACGCAGAGGACAGGGGATAAAGAGATGGGGGGGTGGACTTGGACAAGATATGATTTATAAATCCGCAGAGCATCCACCAATCACATTCCGATTTCAAATAAAAAGCATACATAAAGCAACAGTTTATCATAAAATCACGCCAAAAAAACATTTGAAGTATTCAGGAAAAGAATACTAGTGAAGAACTAAATAGCAAGGGCATGCACGCACACACACACCGGAAAGGCAAAAAAGAACAAAAAAAGTAGTACGAATTACTTACCATTGCGTCTTTAGTAATTGCTGGTTCATTTACAACTGGACTCTTTTGCTTCGAAAAACTTCCAGAGTTAATAGCTGGTCCAGACATTCTCCGCCGAGAAGAATCCATTGAAGATAAACCAGCTGGTCGACCTTCTTCCCCACCTGCAACAAGGATACCTGTTAAAAGACCAAAAAGGCCACGGATATAGAAGTGAAGAAAACTAGTTAAGGAGGCAAAATATTTGGAAAAAAATTGTGTAAAACAGTAAAAACTAAACAATAGGTCAACAAAACAAAGGGGTTGATGACAACATCAAAGGAAGACAGAAAGCATTTGAACTCCAAGAGAAAGTTGTTTACAAAAATGGAGCTAATGACCACCATAAAGAGAGAGCAAGTGAAAAGTAACTCCAATAATACATTCACTAGAAAACTAATGAAGAGGATAGAAAAAAGAATGACAGATATTTTCATCAACTACCTAAGATAATAAAAACAATGACAAAGATATTTTCATCAATTACCTCCTGTTTGTCTCTCTCCACTAGCTATAGCAGGAGGTGCACCACTAGTTCCAGCACCGGGGACCTAATGAAAACAAGCATTATACAACCATATCCAAAACAAAGCCAATCATACACAACAGGCTAAAAAGACTTACAAGGGCTCGGGCTGGAGGTGTCGCCAGCTGTGATTGCTGATACTTTAAAATGGTCCAGTCAAATACATAATCAAACTGGAAGCCTGAGGCAATGATTAATGGATACAATGAAAAGATGAAACATGAATGAACTCTATAAATCCAATATATATGCAAAGGCATGGCAATCATGAAGCCGAAAAGTGCCTAAAAGAATATTAATAACATAGTATACAATTAACTCAAACCTTCTCGAATGAAGAGGTCACGGAAAATTCTTTTCAGATAGGCATAATCTGGCTTATCATCAAATCGCAGTGAACGACAGTAATGGAAGTACGATGCAAATTCTGTTGGATAGCCCCGACATAAGGCCTGAAAAGCAAGGGATCTTTTGTTACCCTTTCCATAAAGGATGAGCATCCATGCAACAGCAATTTCAGAAATAACTTACTTCAATTGAAGTAGAAACCTTCTTCTCACTAATTTTCTCGTACTTCTGTTTCTTAGTTCCTGCTTTCAGTCCCTGCCATGGAAGACTATAAAGAAAGAGGAGGCATCACTAAGAACATCAATCAAGAAAGCATACAAAATAAGAAAGCCACGGTAGGTCAAAACAATCACCTTCCTCTTAAAAAGTACATAAGCACATAACCAAGAGATTCTAGATCATCCCTCCGGCTTTGCTCTATACAGTCCAAGACACAGGAAACAAAAACTCAATATAATACAAGCAAGAGAGGATATGTAAGTGGAAGATCCACATATAGATAAGAACAAATGCAGGGAGAGAAAGCATACCAATCCCAAGATGAGTATTCATGCTTGCATATCTTGCAGTTCCGGTTAAATTCTTGTTTTCCCTGCAGTTTTCATGACCAATCATGATCAAGAATTGGCTAACCAAAGTAACAGCAAATCATCCACAGAATGAAATAGACAAACAGTCTAAAGTGATAGAAAGCCAGGCTAGCAAAATGCAGCATTATTAAGAGTATTGACATCAACACCATATTGTAAAATTGATGTTAAGGGATGAGTATTTCCCAGCAACTCAACTGAAGCAGCTAAAAGTTTACAAATCCAGCTTCATCAACCATAACAATAAAATATAACATTCCTCTACAAAATATTTTAAAAACGACCCAACTAATGCACAATTGCTTAAAGCTTTGCTTCACACAACACTCAAGCACAACGTTCACCAAGAAACAAACACATGCACAGATACAATCATCTCACCTGTACGGAATGTGCTGATGGGTTGACGTATCTCTATATTTCTTAGCCAGACCAAAGTCAATGATATAGACCTATATTCACAAGTGAATCAGAACATATATTGGACATACTAATACAGAAAGATCAGAACTCAAACATTCATTTTAAATTAAAACCTGATTAGCACGCCTTCCTAAGCCCATAAGAAAATTATCTGGCTTAATATCTCGATGTAAAAATGATTTTGAATGCACAAACTCCACACGATTGATCTGAATTATCAACAGGATTACAATAAGTCATTGATTTTCAGAAAAGCATTCACACTAGCTACTTATGTACATGCATTACAATCAAATGGAGTCTACCATTTGATCTGCAAGCATAAGAACTGTCTTCAAGGAAAGTTTCCTGCTGCAGAAGTTAAATAGATCTTCAAGACTAGGTCCAAGTAAATCCATCACCAAAACATTATAGTCTCCTTCCACTCCAAACCATCTCACATTTGGGATCCCAGCTACCAGAAATAGAAAAAGGAAAAGGAGTAATCAGACAAATAAAATATATATATATATATATATATATATTAATATATCAAGTAACAATAACTTTTAATCATAGTTCAAACTCGATGAAACTAATATAGGCTTAAAATTCAGAATCTCATTACTTCCTCCCTGTAGTATTCTGTATAATTTGGATTCATATAACAACTGCGGATGCTTTGTCTTGACATTTTCCTGAATACTAGAAACAGTTAGTATCTCATACATCCAAAAGAATTCATTATAGAAAAGCAGTGATGAACAAATAAAGTCATGCCAAAGTCCAACAAGACACAAACATGATATCACAAGGAAATCCAGTCATCATTGTAACAAAGATTATAATCAATCACACCAAACTTAATTAGGCTAAAATACTTCCGAGCTATTAGCAATGTGATAGAATAAAAACCAACTCTAACATTAAGAGTATTTGTCAAGTTGCTCCCCACATAATAAGAATCAAGAACACAACAAAAATATCTAACATTAAGAGTATATATCAAGTTGCTCCCCACATAATAAAGAACCATGAACACAACAAAAATATCCTGAAAAGACTAAAATATATGAATGCAGAAAAGTTTACTTAATCATACAAGCAGGAAAAATATGCGACCACAAGACACAAGGATCCAGGAATCCCTACAGTTGTCACCCAAATAACCAAATATAGCAAAAAAATTGCCACAGAAACACAAAAACAATTCACAACCCATCCCATAACATTGTTTTCCAGTAAATCCTTACAAAATGGGCATAAAAATATACCAATGAGGCAGGGCTATTATACTCAAATTTTTAAAAACCAAAAGGTATATACGACTTCCTCTAAGCACCCTTTCAATCTATATTGTGACACCAGAAAATATTTATTAACAGCAGATAATATACATATTTTTGCAGAATATTTTATTCACCATTGGGTCAAGAAGACTCCCCAAGCATTTCAAGATAAACTTTGGACTTTTAGCACTCTTAACCAATTAATAGTTTTCTTTTTTCATTTGTCTCCCTTTCTTATTTTTTTATTCTTTTTATAGGACTTTTAATTGTTTAAAAAACAAGACACTTCATATTAACAAAACAATTGATGAGTCTAACAAAAATAAAAAATGAAAATCACTTGTTTGAATAACTTAATCAACCCCACATTCTGCATACAGACAACTCATGACTACTACTTTCAGCAGGGCTTAAAGAGAAGGGGAAGAATTCAAGTGAGTGCTGAACTGCCAAAGTTCCAATTCAAATATCGTCAAGTTCAGAAAATTACTCAACAAGTCAAATTAAAATTATCAAGTCAACCTGGAAATTCCTAACATTGGGGATGTGTTGATAATAAAAAAACATATTGTAACAGACAATTGTGGAACAGACTCCATGCAAAAATTAGCAACAATTTCCAAATTAGTTCCTGCTAGACCCAGCACATTTTCCTCCAAATTTGTATCAGAAGCAGCTTTCATTTTTTAAGATTGTAACCCACTTGCAAATCTCAAATTCAACAATGTGAGATAAAACCTAAAGCACCAACCCTCTGCATTGCCAATTAAAGGGTATGTCTACAACCCAACAGTTCTATAAACCCATTGATAAAATTGCAGTTAAATGAGTGTTTCTAATCAAATCAGTCATACACTAGGGTGTTAGAAAATGAATAAAAATCATGACGCACAAAACAACTGAACGAAATTGAAGAAATTCATAAAATTGAAGTGAAGAAGACTCACAAGCTTAATGGCGACCTCTTCATTTGTCTGAATATTAGTGCCTAACACAAACAATTCAATCACCAATTACATTAAGCAACAACAACACACATCAAATCCACAAAAAAGAGTATACAGAAAGAAAAAGGCAAATTACAAAGATGAATTGAACAAACCAAGATAGATCTCTCCAAACGACCCGCTTCCGATCTTCCGACCCAACCGAAATTTGTTCCCGACACGTGGCTCCATCGAAACAATTGCAATTGAAACCCTAGCCCTATTGCGGAATCCTAACTAAAAACTGAAATTATAGAAAGATTGAAGGTGAAAAAATAAAAAATAAAAAAACACGACAGTCTGCAGCGAATCAACCGCACAGACAACCGATAAAAATTGCAAAGAAATTTCCTCGACAAAAAATGTACGTAAGAAGATAAATTTGAAGATCCAGGGTTTCTTTTTCTTCAAAATTTTAAAAAGGGAAAACGAAAAAAAAAGGAAAGAAATTATGGTAAGGGTTAGGTTAATGAAACGCTATCGTTTTGCTATCTTCATATGCATATCTGATATCTCTGTCTATGCGTCTCTCTCTCTATCTGCAAAGGGTTTCGTTTTTTTCTCGCATATTGGTGAAGAGGAGAGAGACTGATTTATCCAATCGATTACTTTAAACAACGGACAATATGTGTGGGTCTTCTTTTTCTTTTCTTTTTTTTTTTACTTTTTTTATTTTATTTTTATGTCGTGGAGAGAGAAATGCTTGACCACGCGTGTTAGCTACGCGTGGCGAAACTTCCATAAACAGAAACAAAGAGAAGCTTTAGTCCTGCTGTCCGGTTTGTAGGGTCCCTCCCAGTCACGTGACTTTATCCGAGCGTATTCATCACGTTATTTATTTTGCGTGTGAATTAATGATGATTTTATTTACTCTTGTTTTGTTACCCTGTTTCTTTTTAATTTTATTTCACTTGTAATTTTGAACATATTTAAAAGTACATTAATGCTATGGCTAAGATCTCTGTAAAATTTTCAACATCCCCATCCGCATTTAAAAGATGTGGATCCGGGTTTTTCTAGATTTAAATCTTTTAAATCTTTTAAATCTTTGTGGATTCAGGGCTGACTCAATTTTTTTTTTGTCATCTCTACTCTTCTTGATATTTTAAGCAAGTAGGTTTCATTGTATAATGCTTTTATGTGCATCTTTTTTTATTTAAAGATAGTATATTTAAATATAATTGAAATATAAAATGGTTTCTGAAAGTTAAAGTTTCAATTAAGCTGTACTTAATTATTTGCCATGCTTGTACAACAATAAGAGACTTATTTTAAAGTTTACATAACAAAAGACTTATTTTAAGGTTTGTATAATAAGAGATCTGTTTTAACAATTGAAGAGGCACGATTGATTAGATTCCAGTGAGCAGAAAATATTTTGTATCAATGTTATTGTCATATAACCTTAGTAGTTTCTCTCTCATTTGTTGAAGTTTAAGTAATTTACTTATGTCTTATTTTAAATGCATTGCAAGATATTGGTTGGATGTAATTAGTTAGTTTTCTCTAGAATAATAATATTTATATTGGCAATTATATAGTTATTGTATTTACTAGATAATAAGTTATTTTTAAATGGATGAAAATTTACTAATAAAAAGTGGATGTCTACAGGATGGTTAAAGAAATTACAATTTTTTAATTAATTAATTAATTATCATTATATTAAATTATATTAAATAAATGGTTAAGATTAAAATAGTTAAATTTAAAGGTCTACAACAACCCATCATCGGTAATATAAAAATAAATAGTACTACCATTATGCTTTTTACTCTTGTAATTTTAGTAGTTTAATTAAAGTAATTATAAAAAATCATATTTTACCCCAATTTAAATGATTTTTGGAGAAAGAGTGCATTTATTTATTTGTCAATTTCGGTTTCAATGTAAAAAAAAAAAGTAGGAAAATACATATTTTAAAATTCAAGAATACATTTTGTATCATTTCAAAACAACATTTTTGAGGGGCAAAAAAAAATTTATAAATTACGTTGAATAGAAATGCTTTTTAAGGATTATTGTTGGAACATTTTTTTCTTAAATACTAGATTATAATTAATAATTTTTTAGCAATAAATTAGTTTCATTATTTTTATTCTTTAAAATGATTTTATACGATCATTTAAATTTTCTTTATTTAAAAACAACTGGATTTTACTTTTTAAAACCGCCGGGATCAAAACCCATTGCCTTTTTTACATGTATAGTTTGACATTTAAAATGAAGGGGGAAATATTTCAATGTACAAAAAAATTTTTTAGAAAAAAAAAATAGAGGAAAGTCAATCCAGCTAAAAAACAAAGAGGTGGGATGAATTGAGGTTTTAAAATTTTTTTCCCAACAACAATACAGTTCCAACCAATAATAATAATAATAATGAGGAGAAAAAAAACACAATAAGTTTTACATGAGTGGTGTTATTGGCACCCTTAACAATCCTTAGCAGACTCCTCTCTTATAACTATAATTGTATCCCCATTTATATTTAAAATAATATACAAAAGACAAACTCCTCTGTTATAATTATAATTGTATCCCCCATTTATATTTAAAATAATATACAAAAGACAAATTTAGGGAATCTCATGTTCTATGTTAAAATGCTCAGGTATTGAAATTTGGGATGAGAATACCAACAGCATGAGATTAATAGTGATGAGAGAATGATTCTTATAGTTAAATAAAATAAAATAAAAAATTGGAAAAGACATGTTACTTCAAAATTTTGAAGAAAAAGAAAAGTGAACGCAAAGGTGTTTTTGGAATCAATATATGTGGGCTTAGAAGTAATAGTCTTTTGAAATATTTAGTGAGGTATTTTAAATAAAGGGTTTTATTAGTACTTTCAAGGGGTGTCAATAGCTCAACTTCTTTTACATGATTGACAATTTGCCTACGTCTAAGCCTCATAACAATCTAAGCTTAATGATTCCATACACTAAACCTTATATCCTTAAGGTTAAAAAATGAGTATAATTGATCTCAAAGTGTCAAAAAATTTTACGTAATAGAGGTGTATATCGTGCACCTCTTCACCTAAGTGTTTTACACACTTATAATCACTCAACTAAATAGAAACAAATAAATGTCTTAGACAACAAACTCCTCATTAGAGTGTATATAAGCAAATGATAACTCAATAATGTATTTAAGCAAGTAAAAGTTTAAGAATTATTTTGAATAGACAAGTTCTAGCTCAAAATTTCAAAAATTGCTGTATAAATTCTTTTTTGACTATTTTACCTTTTAACCCTTCTAACCCACCAAAAAAAAAAAATTGATTCCATTTTTTTTTATTGTAAATACCCAAACCATGGGGGCTGGAATGGCAAAAAAAACCAAACGCGACCCTCCTGACTAGAGCTAAGTTCCGGGCCTAGGCTTAATCTTTACAAGCTTGGATTGGGTCGTGCTCGAGCTCAGGTTTTGCCTAAAAGTCAAGCTTCTAACATCCTTTTAAAACTCTTAAAAAACCCCACATTTTACATCTTTTTCTTTTATGAAATTACAAAAAAAGATATAAATTTACAATGAAATTCTAGTTAATTCTAGTTAACTTTTACTATCATTTGCAATAAATAATTAAATTATAACATACTTTTTCATAATAAAATTATTACTATTATGTAATTTATTTATTTATTGTTTCAAAATTATTTTGATTTTATCTACCAACTTAACAATATCAAAATATGACGATTAAAAAATAGCTAGGGTTCATAATTTGTAAAGATATTTTAGTTTAACTAAATTCATATTTATCGTTTGAGTTAATTTCTGCTTATCCCCTTATGAACTGACAATCATCAAGATATCCTTTTAAATCTACCAATAGCAAATAGAACAAACAGCTACTCCAAGAGATACTTCACAATCTTCCCCTCGTACAATAAAGATAAAAGGAGATTTAAAGGCCAAACCAATCGTTCATATTTACTAAGTTGTTCAATATTTTGTTGGTTTCAAATGCCTTTCAATAATGTAGCTAAATTTTCTATGTTGTGTTAGTAAAATGCTTGTAATTAGAAAGTATTGTTGTTGAGTTTTATTGCAGAGTAAGTCTGAAGTCAAGGCATAAGCCAGCATCATTCATTTTATTGCATATTCACCACCAAAGAATGATGCTGGTTATTTGTGTAACTCTTGTAGTTATACACTATTAGGGTAGTTAATATGATAGTTGGAAAGCAGCAAAGTTAGTCTTTTTTTTTTTTTTTTAGGTATGTTGCAATTCATATTTTGGACAAAGATAGGAGCAATAGTAGAACAATAAAGATAATTACCTGAATTTTTGTTAAATATTCATTGCAAGATACATATATATAGGAAGAACAAATTATCTACTAACAAAATGTAGTGAAGTATAGCTTTTGATAATGAAATACAATATTTTGATAACTTATATACATGCTCTACTCATTTATCTATATTATTTAAGTCTTTTAGTCAACCTATTTTATTTTCTATCCAAGATGATAAATGTACATAATACATAGTGACTACATTAAGATGATGGTATAGAGCAAACTCTTCATCTTGTCTGATTTTGCAACAAGCTTGGTGTTATCATTGTTAGCTTCTTATGTCATGATGGAAAGCATGGTTCTCTTCTTTATCTTGCAACTCAGCCAACCCTCTTGCAATCACTTTATACTCAAAGGTAAATGGTTCCTACCACATGAAGTAGTCGCGTCCCTATCTCTTACATTTGTAATAAAGCCTCCTAGGGTTTGCAGTAGATTCAGAAACTTTGATTGTTACTCGTTCATCACAGTTAGTACAAGATTTGTTTCTAAACTTGATGACCTTGCCATTCACTTGCATCTTCTCTTCTTTTTCTTCATAAAAAATATTACCGAAGCTTCCTTTGGCATTATCATTGGCTTGCTGGAGCTTTTCAAGCAATGGCTAGATTTTGAATACTTTGGAGTTGGTAGTGTATACAGGGGTCTTATAATCATGAGATACTGTTGTGACAAAAATTTGAAATTTTTGAACTGGTGGTATACTTGTAATTTGCATAACATGGCATGACTGCACATGGACCAAAAAATTTTAAAGTTTGATTTTTATCGCATTATTGTAATTTGCATATGATGGCATGGCTTGCAATTTGCTTAACTAACATGTCTAATTTAGGAAAACTATCAATTTATTTAGGTCTATTAAGTCATTTCCACAATTTATTTTTAAATCTCTTCTTGACTGTTTATATATTAATATTTTAGTAGTTAACTTTTTAAATTTTCAATAACTAATCATTCATCGACTTTTTCTGTTGAGTCTCGCAATGCCGTTATAAGAATATTTTGTTAGGGTTAGAGTACTTTTGTACTTCCACAAGTCAACTACAGTCGATTGTTAAAGATAACGAGTGTTAAAGATTACGAGTTTTAGGGATAGCTTGATGTTTTAATAGTAAAATGAATAATTTAAATTTAGATTAGAGCGTTATTTAATCTCACTTTACACATTATTAAAAATTTCATTGAGTCATTTGGATTAGAATGATATCTAATTAATCTTTGATTGGAGTGTAACTTAATCGTATTGGCTTGATCCGTACTGAAACGATATCTAGTATTCGCTATCCAATGAATTCCGCTTTCGTTACGTGTTGCTCTATCATAACAAAGATGCAGGAGAAATCATTATCAATATAGGAGTGCATTATAATCTTCTTAGGAAGTAGAGAAACATAAGGAAAATGCAGATTAAGCTTGTTGCTTAGATGAGTTAAGTGAAATTTTCCTTTTGTTTTAAAATAGGTCCAAACCCTGCAGTTATAATGGCATTAGCTTTATATATCAATTTACGATTCTACCCCTAATCTTGTTGTTAGCCATAAATTTGAATATTTTGAGAATAAAAATCAGTAAAATAACTTGTATATATCCTCAATGATCAAATTAATTTAATAATGAATTATAAATTATGGAGAAAAGCTACAAGTAGGGGAAATGTCATAAATACCTCTAATAGTTGTATAAAGTATCCAATTAAATTGCAATAACATTTGGACATAAATTATAGTACTATATAAAGGGGAGACAAATATAATATGCTCATATATAAAATTGCAATAACATTTGGTTATATGCATCCATGCAATATATCTGTTCGAATATCACAATAAGATGATTAAATAGTTCCAAAAAATATACCATGGTGGGTATATGTTTTCATTTTATTTAATCTTTTAACATGAAAATCCAACAAATGTCACTTCACAGGGGATAGGCCAAATTAACTTTTATCCTTTTATGTAATTTTTAGTTACAATAAAATTATGATAGGTGTAATAAGGATATTTTAAGGAGTGTGAGAAGCTTTACTCTTTGTCTAAAAGCTTAGGCCTGGCCCTTCAGCTTTAAATAAAAATTTAAGTTAAAAATAATGTTTAAATGCACCCTTAAAAGCTTTAAGTCCATGTGTTGTATAGCTTATGTAATGATCATAAGTTCTTATAAATGTTTAAAAAGTCTAAATGTATGTTTTACATAGCTTATGTAATGACCATAAGTCTTTATTTAATTTTAAAAAATTATTTTGAAAAATTTTATTATTGTTTGGTTGTATTTTGAGTGGAACTAATGAGAATTAAATAAGCTATTTTACCTCTATTACTGAAGCTTAAATTTTAGGATTTGAGGAGTATAGCTGAAGAGTTTTTCTAAAATAGAATAGGTTTTTTTATGGGATTAATGAAAAGGTGCCAATAGTCCAAATCAAAATTCAATAGTCTAAAATGTTCATTATTTATTTCATAATTTTATTTCATTCATTTTTTAATATAACTTTAAAAGTGTATCTATTAAAGTAATTTTATAATTTTTAATAAAAGCTCTCATTAGCAACCATATAACTAATTTTTTTTTTTGTAAAAACTCTATTGGAATAAGTTCTATTTGCAATCCATATTAATAAGAGCTTAAGTACATTTTGGATCTAAATTATCTAACTGTCAAAAGTGCTCATTTAATCTCATAAGCCTTTTTCAAATATTTTTAGTAGTGTTCGATTACATTTTAAACTTTGGACTTTTGGGAGTAGAGTTTATAAAGCTTTTTTAATAGTTCAATCCTCTAAAATACTCTTTATTTATTTTACAATCTAATTTCATTTTTTTTTCATAATAGAACTTTAAAAATCTTGTCTATTAAAATGGTTTTGTAATTTTTAATAAAAACTCTCATGGATAACTAAATAACTAAAATATTTTTTATAAAAACTCCTTGGAAAAGCTTTATTAGTAAAAATTCTATTTAAATAAGTTCTAGTTGAAAACTTATACTGAAAGCTCTACTTAAATAAATTTCAATATTTTTGATACAAAGCCTTTTCAAAAACAAAAATAAAATAAAATTAAAATATAAAAATTGGAATAACCAAATCCTAACTCAACTCCTATTTTTCTTATTTTCTTAAAGAGAGGGAGATTGATAACGCCTAGTCGCCTACTAACTAATGTCGCACGAATGATTCCTTTGTTATAATCAACTCCAACATGAAAATTGGACATCAAAATTGATTTATAGAGGGTACTAACTTTAAGATTTAAGAGTATGATGTTGTAAAAACATAATTTCAAATTTGGTTTCATTTTTCATTTAAAAAAGGAAAGTTGTTTTTATTTTTAAAAAATTAATTATCAATTTTTTATAAAGCCCGGCCGGGCAAAGCAAGGACCAGGCTTTTCAAGGGCCCGAGTCTTCATGAATGATAGCATTCGTACATGGGGTATAGACGTTGAGTATCAAATTTTATGATTATCTATTTTCATGTGATGCATGTCAAATTTGATTGAATTAGGTTATTTTAAATCAAATTATCTGTCATCCTAAAA
Organism: Murraya paniculata; assembly: GCA_030449075.1. NCBI lineage: Eukaryota > Viridiplantae > Streptophyta > Magnoliopsida > Sapindales > Rutaceae > Murraya > Murraya paniculata. The sequence continues at coordinate 1,294,513 of JAEVFN010000028.1, forward strand.
AAGTCAAATCGAACAAATAAATAGAAGATGTTTTGAGTAAGTTTTGAAAATACATGAATCAATTGAGTAATCAGTTTAAATTATAAGGATCGAAAGACCATTTACCTTATGTTTAGCTACTAACTAAAATTTAAATTTAAAGGATACATCATACAATTTTGAATTATAAAAAAAAAATGATGAGGCTATTTGAACTCACCAAATTACTCAATAAATTTATTTACTAAATAAACTCACCCTCAAATTTTTAAATTTTAAATTTTACTCAAGGAACTTACTTAAATACCTAAATACCCTTACTAAACCCAATTTTCACAATAATAATAGTTTTACTCATTAAACCCATTAAATTCATTTATAATAATAGTGGCATTTCATTGAAAATTCAACACTCTTTTTTCTACATAGTTTTACCAATAAAAGCAAAGTAATATTATTACTCAAACATAAGCAACGCAAAGTACTATCAATGAAAGCACTTGCAACAAAAGCAAGTTGAAGACATTGTGAAAAGGGCAAATTCTTCTTGTCAAAAAAGATTTTCCTATTCTTCTTTCTATTGGTCCCGTTAATTTGCAGTATCCATCATGCTTAAGGGTATGACAGCTCAGTTTTTAAATTTTTTATGACGATGGAGCAATAGCATGAGAAAGAAACATTTAAAGAGTGAATAAATATAAAAATATTTCAAAAATTTCTAGAAGTGATTTACAGTCAAATTCCATATTCATTTTAGCTTCCTCCAAATGGCATGCCAACATTAAAGCAAAAAAGTAATAAATAAACATATGAATAGCATTATACAGTCAATTGTCTAAAATTATTCTATCTGTAGTAGCCACCTTATGACTTATAATTTCTCTAAAATGTTGTATTCGAGAACCATATGAAGTCTCCCATCCACTTGTGATAGAGTGACGACATGCGCCCCAATCGGGTGTTATAGGTGGAATAAGATGACCTAGTGTTAAAAATACCTGCAAAAGTTATGATTAATAAGCGTAAATTATAAATAGAACAACCTTAAATTAACAAAATAATAAATTATACCTCAACAAAATGATTACCAAATACTTAGCCAAGAGCAATATTTCTGCGAGATGGTATATGCACTGGCTCAGATCTTAAAGGCAAAAATGTAAGGCATTATACTAAGGAATGTAAGGCATTATACTGAGGATAAATGGAATAAGACAGCATTATAGACGATGCTATAAGATGACCTAGGTCCTGCACATCTAACGATCAGATGACGCTGGCAAATTCTTATAATATGAAAGGATGCGAATAAGCTCGTTCATTCTTTCAGGGCCGTATAATTTGTCATAATCATCTGAGTGAGAATGCAACTCATTTAGTAAATCTTTCCTCGCTTGTACCCATCCATCCTCACTCAAGCCTATTAAGTCAGCTATTGCTCTAAAACCACAATTATCATCAGCTGCAACATTTTTACTATGATGAATATATGATTGTAATCCAACTTGAAATTCACTAATAAACATAATTGATTTGATTGGCATGCTCTCGTTAACCTGCAAATATAAGTACTATATATAACCGAAAAAATTAAATTAAATGACTTTCTAAATAACTTAAGTGCAAATTTGTATTACCTTTGTTTTCGGTCTTCCTCTACATTTAACCTCGGCTTTTGATTTAACAGTTGTAGCTGAATTACTCTTCACATTAAGTGAACAACTTTCTTGGCCAGATAATACTAACTCAAAAGTAAATGAGTCATGACGGGTAGAAGTATCAACTTTGATAAATGGTCAACCACGTGTTCTCGTCTTCACTTCTAGATCTAAAAGAAAGGTACACTTAGGATTGGCTATCTCCTTCAGTTTTTTTAAAATATTTAACTGGATTTCAATCGAACTCTCATTAAACCACTTAGCAGTTAACTCAAACTCGGGTTGACAACTTAACTTCACCTTCTGCTTATTAGTAACAACCACTAAATCAAGTTTTTTCCAATGAAGAACAATTCTTTCAAGTGGAACAGGCTAGCATTCTCTTTTGTATTCTGCAATCTCATGAGCACATGGTAAACCACGTGTTTGGCGAACAACAAACCCACATGCAGAGCAGTCGGCCCCAATAGAATTAACACGTTTTAGGTCACTGAGGATTATATTTAATGCGGTTAGATGAAGCCTTGAATATGTTTGAATTCTACAGGCTTGAATTAATGTTGGACAATTGTCAAACTATTCTCAAATGATGCTTTAGTATCCGTATGCTGTAGCTCAAGTAAATTATGTATCTTTGCCCATGATGTCTCAAAGTTTCCTTGACTTGTGGAAAAATACTTCTCCAACCTTGAATGTGCACTTTCAACCCTATTAAAAAGATAATAGTAGTAAAAAAATTAATAATGATAATAATAATGATGATAATGATGATGATGATGATGATAATGATGATGAATAAATTGGATAAGTAAAACCAATAAGTTAATGAAAATGTTATATACCTGTTTGTTGTTAAATTTCCAAAGTGCATAATTTTATTTGTCCATGCTGAAGCAAATCTTTCTTTATAGTTGTTCAACCATGTATTTGTTACATATTCTATCACTGCTGGAAAAGATGCAAAGTCTCTCTGCATAGTTATAAAGTGGTCAATGAATTCAATTTCATTTGAAGATAACACCAATAAGTTCCAACTCATTATGAACTTCTCCCACTTATCATTTGTTGTAAATAACTTCTTGCAGTTTGCCATAATATTCCTACTAATATGCCATCGACATAAAAAATGATTTGCATTAGGAAATATTTTCTCAATGGCATTCATTAAAGCCAACTCTTTATCAGTGACAATGACCCTAGGTAAATAATCATTGTCTATTAAACCCCTCAATCTTTGTAATAGCTATGTGTAGCTATCTTTCCACTCAGAACTTAGGTATATATAAGCAACATTAAAAGTCATATCAATTGATGTCACTCCTGTAATCTCAAATAAAGGAAGATGATATTTATTGACTTTGTAAGTACAGTCCATCATCAAAACACTTGGAAATGTACGTAACAACTCTATGCTCTTAGGGGTGTGCCCAAAATAAGTCTTTCACAATATATGTGTTATCATAACACTTATGCCACTCAATTTAATTATGTTAAGATAACTTATTCAAAGCTCTTACATTCGTGATCTGCCAGCCATCTCAATCACTTTATATCTTTGTCGTCCATTGTACATTGACTTCATTGTAGAAACATTTAATGGATCTTTTTTTTTTCAAAGTGACTAAAATATCTTTTGGCTGTACTATATTTTTTGACATGTCAACTAATATTGATGTTTCTTCTGCAATTAATTACCCCGCAAATGAGTGCCCTTCCAGATGTTTTGCAATTGGATGGTTATGCACTCTGCACATTACCTTTGGCATCCAATCGTTATGAGTGTCTAACTTTTGACCCCTTAATTTAAAAGGACATTTGCATTTTTTTGTACCAGTTATTCTTGATTTCGAATCTTTCTTGTTGTCTTTCTTCTCTTCTTATTTATTTTTTCATACTTTCCACCTCACTCAGAACCAAAAAAGATCCTTGGTCTTTTACCACCACGACCCACTTCAGATCTATTGATGACAACCATTATACCATTTTTCTTTTTGATATTACGAGTCCACTGAATCATTACTTCTCTACTCTTGAATATCTAGATAAGAAATCTCATGTAAGTTAAATAAAATTTCATAAAAAATTAATCCACAATTAATTATAAACTAAAGTTACCTCATAAGTTGTAAATTCACTGCTATAATCCATCACACAATCTGTATCAGAATTGGTAGCTTTGATGGAAACATCATCCTGCATATAATATAATGTGGTTACTAAAACTACAGACTACATTTGGAAAATCAGTTTTATATGACACATAAAGATTTATTGTTTACTAAATCAAGATCTTCACAATAGTACAAGCTAACAAAATGAAGGAAAAATAGCATTCCATAAAGCATATAGATACAAACCAATGGACCAAACTAAAACGATATAATTTTCTTAGTATTAAATGGCTGAAAATAACTGTTACTCTCAGAAGAAACATAAAGTTACAAGAACGAACTACGAAAAAAAGTGAACCTCAACAAATGAGTTGAAATTATGCTTAAAGTAACTAGTTCCATCCGTGCGTTAATATGCTCACATGCATCCAAAACTGCAGCTCCATAAACATCAAAACTTGCAGAAGTAGCGATTGGTGACGCATTAGGAACCTAATTTATTTTGGCAAATACAAATACAATAAGATATAAGAATGGGCAGCTACTATATCTATGGGCAACTACTATATCTTAGGATACCAAAAACTAATTAAAGGCACAGGTCAGTGCATAATAGAGAGAAAATTTCCAATACAACCAAAGGGGATCCCTCTGTTGAATTGCAAGCATTAAAGTGCACAGGGAAGACTTATGTTATTAAACGAAAAGCCAAAGGATCAAGTAAAATTTGTCTCTTATTTCTTTGAAATATTAGCAGTCAAACTATGTTACGGTTATAAAAATTAAAAAAAAAAAGATTAGAGATAATTGTTTGAAAGTTATTAAAGTTGATGTAGAAAAGATATATCCAGTATAAACAATTCCTGGCAGTATATGTTCAATATGTTCTCAAATTTCTTGATTACGGCTATTCATATTGGCTTCCATGTGTTGGAATATTGTTCTTTCGCAGAGAAAATTGAGCAACTAGTTCAACATTATTTTGATGTTACATATGAGATTGGTTTAATTTTAGCACGCCCTTTGATGCTTTAGCCTAATTAATGAGACGGAAACAAGTTTTATCTGTTACCGAAGCTAAAGATCTGACTGGTCAACAGAAGCATCCAAAGTGCATGAAACTGACAGCCAAAGGTTCAAAAACTAAAGAATAGGCAACTCATCTAAATTAGAAAGAAAGCAACAAAATCTTCAGTAAACTGATATCTTGTCCTTCTAATTGATACCATCATGATCAACAACGAAACGATATCTAAGACTTACAGTTTGCGAAGTCTTGATAGAATTACTTATCTAATGTATCTCTCTATCAATTTCGAATAGAAAAAGAAAAAAAATCAAACCTAAATAAAAAAATTTCATACCTGTTCTTGATTCAAATTATTGTTAATATTATTTTGTTCCTTCATAAAATCTATATCCATCAAATCAATAATAACCAACTTTGTTACTCTGAATGGAATCACATGTGCCCATCTAATAAAAATATATGGCTTGACAGAAGAATCACACATCTTAATTGATTAGGGTTTAATGAAAATATGATTAGGGTTTAATAAAACTATGTTGAATATAAAGATGGGTTCAAAGAGGAAAAATTTTATTTTTTTCTTTTTATTTTATTTTAATGTCCATAACTGTAATTTAATTTAGAGATATTTTAATAATAAAAAAATAATTTTAAAAATGAATTTAATGAGTAGTTTGATGAGTTCAAATAGCCCCACAAAAAAAAAAACATAAAAAAATCTTAATAATCCCTTTCAAAGTTGTATTTTGACCATTTGATGAATTTCAGTGGGAGAAAAGTAAAAATAATAAATAATAAATAAATAAATTGAGAGGAGTCTACAAAACTCGAGAAAATCAATTGTGAAGCATCACAAGCATCTTCACTTAGATCTTTTTTATTTTCCTAACTAGAGTATCCCACACAAAGCTTGAACTCGTGAAATGCAATAAAACCATCGTTATTCAGAATATTTTTTAATGGGTCTATTAATATTTTTATCCTCAATAATTGACTCCAATGGGTTAGTTCAAATCTTTATGCTTTTTACTAACAATGAATAAAAAAATAATAATAAAACAATAATAATAATAATAATAATAATAACAACTATTAATACTCTCTAATGAAGATATCTTCATCTTATCAAAGTGAGAATGACATAAAAAGTACAATTTTTAATGCATTTAACAGAAAATCTATTGATATGTATTTTTTTGTATATCACTATATACATAGAGTATTGATTTGCTCTAAGATCTTGGGCTTTATAAAAGTTTGAAAAAATTATTAATCAATATAATTTAAAAGTATAATGTTATTATACTATTAAAGGATATGACTTAACAACTTTTTCAGACTTTAATAAAATTTAAAATTCTAATTTAAAATTATTTAAAAAATCCTAATTTAAAATATTTCAAATATATATTATTAATAACTTTCTCAAATTTTAACAAAATCTAAATCTTGTATTGGAACAATTTAAAGTTTAAATTAAAAATAGCAACATTCTCTTGGGGGCCTATACCCACAGTTGAAATCAATTTGGATCGAGTATGGGTTTACTTTAGAGATAGGCAAAAGCTTCAAAATTAAAATTGGGTTTATTTTCGAGATAGGCGCAAGTCCCAAAAAATTTGAGTTTGGGTTTAGGGATTTTATCGCCCCCAAACCCGAATACAAGCCCACCCGAAAAATGTTTTTTAATCAAAATATATTTTAATTTAATCAAATAATAAAAAAAGACAATTGCTACCTTGCAGCTGCTGTAAGTTAAAAAGTGGATGAACAGTACCACACGTGGGTACTGTTCATCCATTTTTGCAGCTGCTGTAATTTACAGCAGCTGCAAGGTAGGGGACCCATAAAAAAAATACTCAAATAATGGAATAAATATAACAAAACCCTAGATCTAAACTCTTGGCCTCTCTCAAAATGCTAAACTCTACCCATCGCCACCTTCAAATCTCCAAAGGAGCTTCCCTTTCCTGGATTTTGATACGAGATCGACGAACTGTTCCGAGCTCGCGATGAGGAAGCCATTTTGTTGAATTGAGTTGAATCGGCGACTCAGAGCCTCGAAGAAGTGAACAAACTGAGTGAAGAAAAGAATAGAAGGAGGAGGAGGAGGAGGAGGAGGAGGAGGAGGAGGAGAAGAGAATGTGCAGTGACCTCACATGGCTTGATGCACAAAAGCAAAGAACATTGTTCAAAATTTTTTATTCAATTTTTTAAATTTCTTTAATAATTAGCGCTTTATAGATTTAGCAATGGCGAGATTGTTTCTTCTTTAAGAGAGAGTTGCAGAGAAATGTGAAGATGTTTCTCTAATAACTGGTGAGAGACTGAGACCAATGAATTTTTTTGGTTTTTTATTTGTTTTTTTTTTTTTTTTTGTTACATGAAGGTTGCTAAAATTGTATCATCTGTAATAAGAGATTTTCGAAAACATACCTAAATTATCCCCAATTGAATTTTTTGGATATGGGGCAAATTTGGGATTGCTTCCAAATCCCTGTCCCGAACCGATGATGCCATCGCCATTACTAGCTTAAATATGTAAATATATTTGTCTATAGAATCTGTTACTTCCTTATTGAGCTTTGATAAATCTATTTATTGTCCTTCATATTGGAACAAAAATTTCACCGAGTCTAAAATCAATACAGGAATTTTTCAACTCAACATTTTTTGTTCTACGTCCTGGAACTTACCAGATACTGAAAATATGATTTTATAGAAATGCATATAAGACTGATGTCACAGAAATGGCAGCCTCTTACTGGTGCTTTTGTAGCCCGTGGACGCCCTGCTGCCTTTTCTTTGGCCGTGGTGGACGCTTATACGTATAAAATACCGATATTTGCCCGTAAATGGTCCACCGTAGCCAAAAATACGACAGCTGCTTCTTACGGCTGCATTTGTGGCCCACTTATTTAGGTATGAGCATTTGTTTATTCGATTTAATTCGATGCAAATTAAACGGTTTGGGTTTGAAAAAATTGATTCGTTTAATAAATGAGTGAATTTGGTTTGATTCGCTAATTAAACGGCTCGAATTTGGATTTGAGGATATTGATTCGTTTATTCATTTAGAATTTATTTAATAAATAGATCATAAACGAATCGAATATAATCCATTCGTTTATTATTCATATACTCAAATTACTTATTTATCCATTAATATATATGAAAAAGTTTTAAAATTTGAAGGCTTATATAGTAATTATAAATAAAAATAAATTTGAATTTTGTAGAATGTTAAATTAGTGGTATTCTTATATTTTATTTTGCTTAATTTTTGTTTATTAATTATATTTTTGTAAAAGAATTAGTATTTAATTCAATTCATTATGGATTCGTTATAGGATAAGCAAATAGTAAACGAATCTAGGTTAGATTCATTTATTAATTCTACTAAACGAATTAAACGAATCGAATGCGAATCAATAGAGTTTTGACCCAATTCGTTTACGATTCGTTTATTTATTTTGCCACCTTTACACTTATTGCCATTTTTGTGGCTATGGCAGGCCCTTCATGGCAAACATCAATTTTCAGTGTATAACAAGGAACACGTATAATCAAATTGACTATTTAGGGACGGTAACAATACTCAGTAGGCAATTGATCCTGCAGGCTCCCGATTAATTCAGAGCATCTATGGACCCGTAGAGCCTTTGAAACAAAATCGGGTCTATTTCGATTACAAGTCTAAGATCGATTTTTTTTTAAAATTACATGAAATTATTGCTAAGATTATAATTCATATTTCATGATATTACTATACTGATATTTACAATTAGATAATTGTAAATATTAGATTTACAAATCTTATATAGCATTGCCTAAATTTTTATTTTCTCTAATATTCAAGCGATGTCTACTCTATTCACGTTTCGAAAAGGATAAAATTACATTCACTCAAATTAAGGAAAAAAATTAAATCCCTACAATGCGTTGTGGAGGCTCAAACTTATGCCTTCACAATTGTGAGGGCAGAGTTCTAAGACCGAAAAAGTTTTTAAGTTAGGGTTTAGGGATTTTATAAGGTCCTCGAACTTGACCCAAAATAAGTTTTAAAAATTAAAAATTATTAATTTAAGAGTTTTCATTATTTCAACAGTAAAAATATTGATCATAGCTCAAATTAATTTAATTTTATAAATTTACTAAATTTAAAACGTAAATCCCTAATTTTACTGGTCTTTCACTTTGATTCATGGAACATGTGAATATAATTTAAATGGCATGCCTGCATAGAAATATTTTTTTAACATGTTTCCATCTTTTTCAATTAATTTTTTTGGTCATGATTTCCAAGCTAAGATTCTAGTTGGATTTGTTAATCTGAATACTTGCTTTTCAAAAATTTGGCTTCCTCACTAAATTAATCTTAAAAGATTAGTTAAGAGCTATTACAGCTCACTAAATTTACTAATATTATGATAAGAAACATAAATTGAATAGTTTGATCTATACATCGACATTGGCATAGTTCAAAATCAGATTCAATAAAACAGAAAATCTATATCAGTAGCTATCCAAAGTGCAAACAATGATCATGGTTAACCATTTTGTGGCTAATTATTAATTAATATAAAACTTCAAATGAAGTAACAATCCATTAAGGTAGCATTTACTTTTCGAAATTGGGTGGAAATCTTGAGCAGTGAATTTTTGGGATTGGAAGTGTAGAGTTAGAGTAGAAGTATGTTATTTACTTACACTTGAATGGGAGCGCATAATAGGAATCAAAATCACATTTATTTATTTATTTTATTTTAGTTTGGAAGTGAATTGTTTCAAATTATAATTTCACTCTTCCATAAAGAATTATAATTTTTAATTATAAAGTGAACAAAAATTATATTTATAAAATAAGCTAATTATTTTATTATAAATTTTAATTGTATAAATTAATAATAATTGTTTATATTCTTAATTATGTAAATTATAATTTTTTATTAATTTTAATTTAAATTATGTAAGTTAAAAATTATTGATAAGAGCAGCACAAATGAAATATTATCATTAATAATATAGTACAAAAATAATACTATTATTTTTAAATAAATATAATACTATTATATTTAAATAAGTTTAATATTACTATTTTTAATAGATGTAATATTATTACATATTATAATAATATTATTTAAATAAGTATGATATTATTATTTTTAAATAAATGAAAAATTATTTATTTTAATAAATATAATTATATTATATTTAATAAGGAAAGACAACCCATGGGAGCGGTAATGCCACTCCTCTATTAAAAATAAGTGAGACCCACATAGTGGAATTCCCACTCCACTCCTTAAATGAGTAAATAAACGCTGAAGCAGGAGAAATTTACCCTTCCACTCCTACTCTAGTAAGTAAACACAATCTAAAATGATTAATTTGGAACAATATAAAGACCTGGGATGCTGAGCCCCCAAGTTAGAAAAATAAGTCCCTGAAGAAAATAGTCCTATAAAAATTTAGCCTATTTCTCATTGTATGGTGAATTTTATGTGGCTTTGTTCTTTTTTTTTTTTTTTGAGGATAATGTCTTTATTAAGCTATTTGATGGGATTATATATTTAGAGTAACTTGCTTTTTACAGGAATTTTTATATTTTTGTTTCATGTTAAGCTATGATACACACACACACACATGTATATATTACCAAACTTTTTGTTTGGTTTATAAGGAAACTAGTGGAAAGAGCAATGGTAAAATTATCATGCTTTTAAAGTTTTTAACTATAATGTCTACTGACAAAATAGAAACATTATTGAGTTTGGTTTTTGAATATTGATAAATTGTATTAAAAAAATATGAATGAATAAAATAAGGGTTTGAACCCCTTTTATAATAAGCCTAAACATCGTGAATTTACCAAAATAGGTAAATTTGAAATATAATATGATAATTAAATTCTCATAATCAAAATAAGAAAAGAAAAATAAAAAGCGCTCAAATCTGAATTCTAGAAAAAAAGATAAAAATTCTAGAAGAATCAGGAAAAATAGAGAAAAATCTTAAAACTACAAAATGACTAGGAAAAAAGAGGAATTTCTGGTATGATCACAGGGCAAAACAACTTAGACATGATTTAATTTATGTTCCTCTTATCACAAGCTTTAAAACAGTATATTATATGTTGAAAACGGACGCCTGTAGTCCAAGTTATGGCCTCCGAAAGGTACCCTACTCGCGACACACAGATAACCTACATCATATACAACAACCTAAATCATTTTTTAAAATAAAAAAATAATTTTAAGTAAAATTCGAGGATTTTCGAGAATATCCTCGAACTGCCCCCAAATAAGAATTTTTGAGTATGGGGTGGATTTAGGGATAGCTTCTAGTTCAGGTTCGGGTTCTTTTTTTTTATGATCATGATCTCCACCTCGAACCCACTCCACCACCATCCATATGATTATCCTTGGACATAATATCACTTGGTTGTATGTTTCATTTTAAAATTGATCAAATATTTATAATGAAATGCCAAACGGAGACTTAAGAGTAATGTTTTACGTGAAACTTTAATAAATATGAATTTGATTGAAATTAAAGTAGGTCCGAATATTGATCTAAATAATACATTTATCAATGTTTTTAATAAGCAGGAATAAATTAGTGTATTTGATTACATATTGTTTCTGCTTAAAAATCATTATTAGTGTAAAGGCTTGACCTACTCCAATGGTATAAATATCTCATGATAAAACCAAGTCACTGGATTGGGACAATTACTATTGATCATGATCTAACCCCAATTAGGGTACCTTATTTAATCAAAGAAGAACACCTTGTGAAATGTGCTTATATGAGGAGAACCAATCACGTTTTACCAAAACCAATTTAGGTCCAAAGCTCACGTTCAGGCCCTAATGCGTTGGTAGTTGTTTGAATGAAACAAGAAATTATTGAGTACATTGTAGTTACTATACCCAATTAATGTATGTATATCATGTATAGTTTACTTAAATATAACTAGTAATTGTACGATGGTTTTTTTTTTTTAAAAAAAAACATATGTGGCATACATCCATTAATTGAGTGTAATACCTCTGATATACTCTAGAATCCCGCTAATGAAACTCAAGTGATGAATATGAAAATAAATCAACAGTAGGATGAATTATAGCAAAAAGATGGCGAATCTCATAAAAGGATTTTTATTTTGCAGATTTTTTTTATTAATAACCCACATGGTGAATATGGAAACAAATATCACAGTAAAAATATGACGAGTCTTTAAAAAAAAAAAAGAATGTTATAAATGGTGATCTTCACCATTTGTTGAGTTGAAAGTCCTATATGGGAAAGTTAGCATTTCCTTGCCCCTTGTTTAACATATAAATGTCTGTATTATGTCTCAAGATGATATTATCATAAAAAATACATTAACAAAACCTTATTAATAATAAGCTATTAACAAGGTACTTGAAGTTCTTTGTTTTAGTCAAAAATTTTGTTTATCTATTTTATTTATAATACGTTATCAGCACGATAGCTAATTTGATGCGAATAGTTTAATTTTTATTGGTTGTGTTTATTTATGCTTATTCCTTTTATATTTTATTATTATGTGTTTATATTTTTAGTTTATTATGTTGTTAATTTAATTGTTTATAACAATTTTAATTTATATTGTTGGTTCTAGAATGCTACCTATATTATTATTATGTTATTATTCTGTTAATATGATTAGATCAATTTATTTGCTTATATGGCTTGTTTTAATTACCTATCAAGTTATTTTAATTTCAATAAATTAAAATTTTTTCTTGTATATATTTGTCTTTGAATATTATTGTTGTAGCCCGAAATTTACAAAACAAATAAGGTGATGAGAACCTAAAGTTCAAACCTCTTTGAAAATCATAATTTGAAGTTCTAAATGCATGCATAAGATTTCTACCTATTTTTATAATTTTTCTTGTTTAAATTTTATTTTTATTCTGATACTTATTTTTTCTTTGATTATTTACAAGGTTTTGAAAAATGGCAAATGTCACGAATCTATAAATTCCTACTCTTCAATTTTCTCGAAGAATTTACATTGCTTAGGTTTTGGACATAAAATTGCACTTGTAAGCTATGGGCCTAGAAGACACTATAGAAGAAAGAAACCAAGCATCCTTGTAGGAAAAATAAAAGGTTATGATTTTCCTTTGCCATTATTTACATGAGAGCCTGAAAGCTTAATATCCGATATTGGAGGATCCGTTAACCTTGTGGAATAACTTTAAGGACAAATTTGACTACCAGAGCGATATTTTCTTTTTAAAACCAAAACATGAGTAGCTAAATCTGAGGTTACAAGACTATACAAGATTCTCTAACTACAAGTCTGCTATGTTCCACATCTCTTTAGAACTGATATTATATGGTAAAAAAAATTGAAAATATATGCTTGAAAAGGCACTCTCTACATTCCATGCATCAAATTTAATTCTATAACAACAATATCAGAGCGTCGATACAACAAATACTTTGAGCTGATAACATCTCTTTTGATTGTTGAATAAAACAATAAACTCCTGATGAAAAATCAGGAATTACATCCAACTAGTTCTCAACTATTTCTAGAAGTAAATGCAAATACACATAGCAACAGTGGACGTAATTGAAGAGGCCAGAGATTGCGTGGTTATTACCCCTGTGATGTTCACAAGCACTTAGGATAGTGGAATAACAGAAATAGACACCACTAGAAGTGGAATGTCTATGAGAGACATAATAAGGAAAATGGTGTAAAAAAAAATAATGCTAGAAATGATAATAAAAAAATTTGTTATCAATGTGGAGGAAAAGGACAATGGTGATGTACTTATCATACAAACAAACATTTGGTAGATCCTTACCAAGTATCCAAGAAAGAAAAAGAAAATATTGAAACTAATATAGTTGATAACTCATATCCTGTTGATCTGACTCATTTTGATATCTTCAATTTCTTCAAAGACATAGAGGGAAGAATCAATCACTTAATTGGTCATGGAAATATCCATAATAATTAAGCTCTCATTATTATGCTATAAATTATTAAATCATCAAATGTACTTAATGTTCTTATCTAATCCTGATGTCTAACATGAACTTTTGTTTAATGTAACGTTATGGATTTTATAAATAAATTATCCATTCCAGATACAAAAGCTAGGGATGTATGCTTGACTAACAGTTAACCACACACATTATTGTTCAAGATAAAAAAAAAATTCGTAAAAATAAAATTATTTGAAGGAAAAGTAAATACTATATTTGATCCTGTAGACCTAATAGAAGGTTCTGAAAATGCTATACTATCGTCAGCAAGTGGAAAAAAATAATAATCGAAAATATTTTATATTTAGCAAGATCTAAAACAAATCTTCTAAGCTTTAAAATATCCACCGAAATAGATATCATATTGAGACTTTAAATGAAATAATCGAGAATATCTTTGTATTACTAAAAATATCTTACGAAAGAAATACATATTAGAAAAGCTTTATAGCATTCTTATCAAGATTGTATTACATGATCATAAATGCAATTGAGAGTTATGCAGTAATGGACCAGAAGTTCATAGATCCAAAAATATTTATGTTGTGGCACAATTGTCTTGGACACTCAAGATCTACAATAATGTATAAAATTATTGAAAACTCTCATGGACACCCATTAAAGTAATGCACTTTTGGTTGTGCTGTGCATGTTCTTGTATCACCCCCTCAGTGCACAAATATGGGACCTTCGTATCATTTGAGGATTTATGTCGATTTTAACTTGCTTTCAATTGCCAAATATCTTAAATCTCTGATGGGTGATCTTTCCATTGTACATTTTGCAAAATGTCACTTTGATGAGACAATTTTTTCATTATTAGGGGGTGGAAAACCTCTTAAAGTTATTCATGGATTTTATTGGAAAGTTTCTACATTGTCTTATTTAGATCCTTGTACCAATCAATATGAAAATGAAGGTAAAATGATAATACATTTGTAGTAAATTACAAATCAATTACCAGATGCAATTACAGATATAACAAAAGTAACCAAGTCACATATTCTAGTTACTAATACACCAACCCAGGTGATTGTTCTTACTGAACAATCAAATGTAAAAGTAGCTAATGAGTTGCCTGTTACAAGTTAGAAACATGGCAGACCACTTGGTTTTAAAGATAATGTTCCCCGAAAAAGGAGAATGAATGATTAGGATCCTGTTAAAAATAATGCTCGAGCTATAAATGTACCCACATTGTCCAATCAATAGTTTCAGATGACCTAGTGGTCTCTGAAGAGACAGAAGGCCCTTCAAAGACAATAACTCCTGAGGTGGTATAAAGACACAAAAGTAAGAAAAAGTCTATAAATTATACCTATACAAGGGGAATATAAGATCATAATGAATTAAACATCAACAATGTATTTTCACTCACAGTAACTACTAAAATTGTAAGTGATTTTAAGCATCAAACTATCGATGAATGGAAACAAAGCATGATTTGCTTCAATAGAATTAAACAATATAAGTATAATTGACTTTTCTAATTAAACATGAAGTTTTTAGACATATCGCTGAGACACTTGAGGATGACAAACCTGTTGGATATAAATGAGTATTTGTGAGAAAATGTAATGAAAATAATAAAATCACTAAATACAAAGTATGATTTGTTATACAAGGTTTCCCGCAGAGATCTGGTATCAATTATAAGGGTACATATTCTCCAATCAAGGATGCTATTACATTTTGATTTTTATTTAGTTTCGCAGCCTTAGAAATACTTGACATGCATCTCATGGATGTAATAATTGCATATCTGTATGGGTCACTAGACATTACTATTTGTATAAGAATCCCTAAAGGATTCAAAATGCCTAAAAAATATAATCCAAGAATCGTAATATGTGTTCAATCAAGCTTCAATGGTCCTTATACCAATTGAAACAATATGGGCACATGTGGTAAAATCATTTGACTGAATACTAATTCAAGAATGATATAAAAATGATCTTATTTGTCGTGTATATTCGTTAGAAAATCTGAATCTGGATTTGTAATTACAACTGTTTATGTTGATACTCTTAAGATCTTTTAAAATCTGCTGAATATTTAAAAGGAGAATTTGAAATGAAAGATTTAGATGGCGTTTGTTTTTTATCTAAAATTTGAATAGACTTGAATTAATCTAAATTCTGAATAGAACTGAAAGTATGAATGTGAATGATATGTTATTTTTTTATCTGAATTGCGACAAACAAGTATTAAGTTAGTTTTTTAACTTAAAAAAATCTAAAAACCAACTTTTTTACATTTATACCCTTATAAATTATAGATGTTGAACAATTAATAACATATCAAAGAACATAAAAAGATAATATATTTTCATAATATCATCATACTCAATTAAATACAAAGCTTTAATATTCTAAATTAGTATATATTAATCAATTTTATTATTGTTTATGATGTTTTATATGAAAAATATTCATTAAAAATTATAAAGATAAATAATGCTAATTTGAAGAAAATAAAAAATAAAAATAATTATAGTCTACCACTATATTATTACAAGTTATAGAGATGGGTAATAATACTAATTATTAAATTTATTTAGGTATGGATGAAATTAATTAATTAGATAGGCATATTTTGGAGAATATGTTTTAATGATGTTATTCAAACTTTTTAGATTAAGTAAAAAGTTAAAAAAAAAATAGTTTAATGACTTAATGACTAAAAATTTTCATTAAGTTGAAAAAAAACAAACGAACTTAATGACTTAACTGATTGTAATTAAGTTAATTAAGTAAAAAAAAAAGGCCCCTTAGTAAAAATAAAATATTATCTCATACTGCAGATCGAGTATAAAACTAATGGAGTACTTATACATTCAGTCTGTTTATGTTGATAAGATTTTAAAATATTTTAATATAGATAATGCTCATCCATTAAACATTCCTATAGTTGTTTAGTTTCTTAATCCTAAAAAAGATCTATTCTTCACCGAAGAAGATGACAAAGAGATAGTTGGTCTAGAAGTACCATATCTAAATGCAATCAGTGTTGTAATGTATCTAACTCAATACACCAGACTAGATATTGCATTTTCTGTGAACTTGTAGGCGAGATTTAGCTCAGCATCAACACTACAATATTGGAATGGCATCAAACCTATCTTTCAATATCTTCCACAAAATGATGTTCTTGGGTTTATTTTATTCAAGTAAACCAATTGAGAATCTCGATCTTATCAATTACGCAGACACAACTACCTCTCTGATCCCCATAAAGCCTGTTCATAAATAGGATAAGTTTGCACTTATAATAGTACAATAATTTCACGGAAATATACAAAGTAGACTTTTGCTCTACCCCCTCAATCACTCGAAGATCCTTGCATTACATGAAACAAGCAGAGAGTGTGGTTGTGATCCGTTTATCCATCACATTCAAAGCATGTACAATTTGACTTCTACAATGGACGTTCCAACAATTATATATGAAGACAATGCTACCTGTATTGCTCAAATTATAAGAGCATATACCAAGAGAGATATAAATAAGCATATCTCACCAAAAATTTTTTATACTTATTAGTTCTAGGAGGGCAAAAAAATTGATGTCAAGTAAATACTATCCACTTATAATTTTATTGATCTTTTTAATAAAGCTTTGCCCCAAAACATTTGAGAAGTTGGTCCACAATATTGGCATGTGTCGACTCAACAAATTAAATTGATATATGATTTTTCAGAGGACATTTCATCAGGCGGAGCATATCTTAAAGAGAAGAATTCTATAGGTACATTGGACAAATGTGAAGAATTCTATAGGTATATTGGACAAATGTGCATTATACCCTTTTCTTTTTTACCAAGTTTTGTCCCATTGGGTTTTACTGATAATGTTTTAACGAGACAATATTAAGTACATCCAATACCATTTCTTATCTTGAAAGTTGTATGTAACAAAATGGTGAATCCAAAGAGAGTATTGTAAATGGTGTCTTTACCATTTGTTGAGACAAAGGTCCCACATGGGAAAGTTAGCATTTCCTACCCCCTTGCTTAACCTGTAAATATATGTATTATGTCTCAAGACGATTATCATAAAAAAAAATTAATTAACAAAAGCTTAGGGGTTGTTTAGTTTTTAACTTAATTTCAATCAGTTAAGTCACTAAGTCTGTTTGTTTTTTCAATTTAATAAAAATTTTCAGTAATTAAATTATTAAGCTAATTTTTTTAGCTTTTTGTTTAATTTAAAAAGTTTGAATAATATCATTAAAAAATATTCTCCAAAATATCTCTATCTAATCAATTAATTTTCATCATTACTTAAATAAAATTTAATGATTAGCATTATTAACTATCTTTACAACTTGTGTTAAGATAGTGGTAGACTATTATTATTTTTATCTTTTTATTTTCTTTAAATTAGCATTGTTTATCTTCCTAATTTTTTATGAATACTTTTCATAAAGAAACATAATGAATTACAATAAAATTGATTAAAATATACTAATTTAGAATATAAAAAATTGTATTCAATTGAACATAATTTATACTATAATAATATGTTATTTTATTTAAGTTCTTTGAGATATTTTTTATTTGTTTAACACTTATAATTTGTAAGGGCACAAATATAAAAATATTAGTTTTTTAATTTTTAAGTTAAAAAAAACTTAATACTTATTTTTAGCAATTTAGATAAAAAATAAATATATTATTTAGATTCAGATATTTGGTTCTATTCAGAATTCATACTAAAATTTAGGTTAAACACCACCTTAGAATAAATTATTAACAAGTTACTTGAATACTTTTTTTAGTCTAAAATTCTAATTTATTTATAATAAAGAGGACATTTTTATTTTGTGGATTTTGTTCGTTTGAAACCAGTATATGAATCTGGAAACAACTAGAGAACGCAAAGCAGTAATGCAAAGCTGAATAATTAATTATATTGGCAGCAGCTAAAAATTGATCCGAACAAATTAAAAAAGGGTAATTTTTAGCCTACCCCCAGATGAATTGATATTTTACATCGTATCCCAAAAGAATTGACTCGTTGCACCACGCCCCCAATTCCGTTAATTTTTTAGTTATTTCTAACGGCTCAGTCTAACTTTTGATTGAATGACAAAAATGCCCCTTGACTTGAATTCAAATAAGTTTAATTACACAAAACCCAGTCCAACATTTTATATTCACATTAATGCCCTCACATAAAAGATTAATTATAAAGCACATGCCAATTTTTTTTAAACAAAATTTTAAACTTTGTACATTGTCACCACTATTATTTTTTCCCAGAAAAACCTTATCAACTTATAAAATACGCAACTACCAAAAACAAAATTAACAAAAGAAGATATTATCATTCACAAAGAAATATGTATACAATAAATAATAAATAAAGATAAAAAATTTTAAAAAAAATCACAACACATTTAATGTAATTTGAATCACAATTAAATTCAGTCCCTTCTATAACCATTTTCATCACCACAAAATCCTTATCCACCACCATATTTTTCAACCCAATCTATAAAACAAACCCATGAATCATTAATTGATGCATTTGACTTTAATTACTTGATTTAAGGTTTCAAAATACAAACCCCTAAATTATAGTTCAAAACAAACACAAATAACTAATGAAACCTTAACCCCCATAATACTAAACCTAAAAAGAGCCAACAAGTCCCGGCGAAAGGAAGCAGCTAACGCACCAAAATGGCATGGTAGCAATTGCAGTAGAAATAGATGGAAAAGAAGTAGAGAATTAATGGAGAAGGAGAAGGAGAAGAAATAGAGAAGAAGAAGAAAAAGAAATGGAGACAAAGAAGGAGAAAAAACAAAGAAGAAAAAGAATAGAGAAATGGAGAGGAAGGAGGGGAGACAGAAGAAGAAAAGAAAAATAAAAGGACGAAATAAAAAAGAGACAAAAATAAAGAGAATTTCCATTAAAATTAATTTAAGGAACGGACTTTTGATTTTACCCCTCCATCGCTAAACTTAACTTAGAAAATATTGGAATTGGGGGTGCGGTGCAACGAGTCCATTTTATTAGGTGCGCGTTGCAAAATGTAAATTCATTTTGGGGTAGGCTAAAAATTATCCAAAAAAATGGATCCAAATGTTTCTTTGGTTTAATTATTGATGAGATCGAAGTTCAAATTTGCTCTAACTTTTGCTTCTTTGATTCAAGACAAAACAAATTTGCTTGATTCAAACCCGATTTCAAGAATCTAAATTTTGGTTATTGGACTTGGTTGTGTTGGTGGATATCTAATGAAAAGAAAAAGAAACCTACACGCCTAAAGTTTGGAGAAATGATCACAAAGACTCCTAAGTTTTAAAAAAGGGATACCAAGACTCCTTTTTAACCATAATACTTTTTGAATATAGTAATTAGAAAATTGACTTTAAAGGTTTTTAATTAATACAAATTTAATATATCTAGTAAACTAATAATATTAAATTATTTTTAACATTTAAAATGATATTAAAATTTTAAATTATTATATTTATTCTAATACTAATTTGTATTTATTATAAAGATTTTAAATAAATCTTTGGGTTAAATAGATTTTACAATTAACAAAATATCTCCCTATTGATAATATTTAAATTTTTTACATAATATTCAAAATAATTTTAATTTTAGTTTCTTCATTTTAATATTATGTTTTTATTTATTATTAAAAATTACTTTAATATAATAAAATAGGTCTAATACATAGTAAAATATAAAATATTTTTTATATATCAACATTATTTTAAAATATATATTATTATATTTATTTTAATGTCATATTTCTATTTATTATAAAATTGTTGGGTTAATTTTTTTGGTTTATAAGTCAAAGGATATTATGAGAAAAAATGAGTCTTGATGTCCTTTATTGAAAATTTGCGAGTTATCCTTTTTCCCTTTAGTGAAACTGGTTTTGTTAGGTTTATTTACTTATTTATTTATTTATAAAAAATTATATCTTAATTAAAATTAAACGTATATATATTCTTATATTTTATTCAGTCAACATTGGTAAGCTGTTCAAAGTAATGATGTTTTGAATAGTTAATTATGAGGGAAATTAAAGGAAAAATTTTACGATACATCGATGTTTCATGTCATCCGATGATGTGAAACTACTAACCAATCATTTTTTTACATGTGTTAATAATTTTTAAACCTTAGTTCATTAAAAGTCAAATAATTCTCTCCCTTTCTCTCTCTTCGTACTAGTTACAAAAATTCCTCTTTCCTCTTCCAAATTCCAAGAAACATTAATTTATAAGAAATTCTACAATTAATAAATTGAATAAAGTGTCTACAAAGGGCCTGATTTCATCCGCATTCTTCCCATTCACAACTCCATTCCCTTGCAAAATCATGCAACAAATTTTCTAATTAAGCTAGTGGCACGATTTTCTAAGGGAATGGAGTTGTGAATGGGCAAAAGGAGCATTAAAGCAAGATTATTTTTAGATTTGCAAAGTGAATTAAGGTTGGAGGTTATCATACTTCAAACATTTGGAAAATGAATTAAGACCATTCGCTAAATTTTTCTTTTGCCCACCAACAGTTTGTTTAACGTATTCTGAAACAAGTTAAGATATTGATGCTGGATATTTTTTTTGTAGTTATTTGATTCATTGTTTCTTGACGGACAAACATGTGTCACGATTATATAGATTAATGTATAATTATGAAATTATTGCAAGTAAAATATGTATGTTTTCATTTGGTAAACATGTCCTCATGAATGGAACTCTGTTTTGAATTTTTGATAATATTGTAGGGAAGCCATTTGAAATAGAATCATTTATAATCAACTTCAGTGAAACAATAACCAAATGTTCAATATTTTAAAAGACCATAAAATAGTTTTCCACTGTTGATCAAAATTAATCCGCATGCATCAAAATATCTTTTTTTTTTTCATTAAATAGCAAAATGCCGGCACTAGTGCTAAAAATAAACTATAAATTGAAAACTCACAAGCTTCTAAGTTATATAGAATTTAAACAACAATATTTTTTGAATAAAATTGAGAAGCTGGAAAAAAAAAAATCTAACAATGAACACTATTCTTAAGTGAACAAATATTCTTGTACGAATAGCAACATTATAAATTTAACCACACTAATATGTAAATCAGCATATTGCCAGAGTCGGTAAATGCCTTGGCAACCTACACATGCAAAAAGAAAAAAAAAAGATAAATCAGTGCAATGTTAAAAAAACAAAATATTAACTAGTGAATATAAACAATGATATTATGCTAACAGGAGACACAGACCACATACCATTGTGCTTGAAAAAGAGATGTTATATAACATTCAATTTTCTTGGCGTACAAATTGATCCACACTATAGTTGTTTGAATCCTACATTGTATGTTTATATATTAGAGAACATATAAATAGTTATTTAAATAATCAGTTCAAAAGACTAAAAGAAAATAACGAAATAAAACCTGACTTAAGTGAGGCCACTGTCCAAATGCAACTATTGGCAAAGATGAAGATGGACCACGCTATATAGATAAATATGCTCTATTAGTTAAAAAAACTATGAGATTAAAGTGTGTATAATGATTTTCAAGTATTACCTGGTTCAAATGAGGCATTTGATCAGTTCCTTAAAGGATGCTAGTAAAACTTAACTTATGAATCGATTGATTGAATGTTGAAAATTGTTGCATGGCTACTAGGTGTGATGGACCGTTAGTAGTTGCATTTTTCTTTTGCCCTGCATAAGAGATAATACTTATTAGAACCAATGAAGTTCATATAAAAAAACAGTTAGTCATAGACCACTTTATGCAAAAAAACAAAAAATTAAATTTGTACCTTTTGTAGTCTTCATTTTTCGCTTCTCCAAATTACTTTTTATTCTAGCATTTGTCAATCCTTTAGCCTTATTTTTGCTGGATTCAAAACCAATTTTTCATTAACAAGAACATCACGATTGGAAAGGTCATCCATTTTCTTTGAATTTTCCAATATACTCATTGTTTCTATATCATCCTCCAAAAGCTTCGTTGTATGTGCTAATTGTTCTTTAACAATCCTTGTTCTAGAAACACTCAATGATACGATACTATAAATTTCTGTTCCTACGTGCATTAGTTCACTAAGATGCAATAATTGCCCAGAATTGGTATTGTTGCCTGATAACTCAGTAGTACCATTTCCCACCACAAGTCCCTTCTTTGCTTCTTTAGTCCACCTCTTTAATAAGTAAAGCTCTGGTAAGTTTGTCAAATTATGTAAATCAAAAACTTTTAGAGCATGACGACAAAATATCCCCATCGACTGAAATAACTTACATAAGCATGAAATATCCACAGTGGCTTAATTATAATCAATAATAAGCACTCTTTGTTGCCCTTCTTCATTTGCTTTATATACACAAACTTCATCGTTCTTAGAAATTTCTTCCGTCCTCAAAGCCATGCAACCCAAATACTCCTTTTCAAATATATTAAACATCTTATTCGTGTAAGTTTGTATTGCATGGCATTTTTAGCAATATGCCAAGTACACAATTGATGACGTGTTTCTGAATTCACCATTTCAATTGCATTTGAAATTGCTTTATCCTCATTTGTAAAAATGCATTTTTGTTGTTTGTTTCTCATTACCTCCAAGTCTCAAACAACCAAACAAATGACTCTGTGGTCTCATCATACAAAAAGGCACAACCAAACAATACGTTTTTTCAATGGTTATTAACAACCATAAAAGGAGCACATATTAAATTATATTTATTAGTGTGAAATGTAGTATCAAAACAAACATCACCACAGTAATCATAATCTAACTTTGATCTACTATCTCTCCAAAAAAAATTTGTCATGCGATTATATTGATCAACTTGTATTGAATAAAAATAAAAGCGAGGATCCTTACCTTGTCTCCTCTTTAAATAGTTTAGCAAAGCTTGAACATACCCCTACTTCAATCATCTCATCTTTGTCCTTTTGCAAGAAATGTCTCATATCTCTTTCTAAGAAGTTGAGATTCTCATCACCACCAACTTCATTTGCTAAATAGGAGTATGACTTTGACGCTCCTATCCCAGCATTAACCATAGACCTTATTACAGCCCCATGAGCACTAGATATCTTTCGGCCAGATTTTAGAAATAGCCTTTCTTCAGGTTTTGCAAGTTCATGGTTATGATTTGAGTATATATAAGAAATTACCAACTCTCCATCATTGATAGTAAATTGAACCATAGTTTACAACCTGTTCTTGTTTCCAAGTTATTCACCTTCTTCACCTCACGTAAGTCTTCATCTAATTAAAATCCTTGTTTAGAACTAACAAATTTAGTCTTCATCTAATTGAAATCTTTGTTTCGAACTAACAAATTTATGTTGCTGAATTTTATTTGAGTATCTCTTCAAACGTTCCATCTATGGATACTAAAGCCTTTTCTCAACGCATAATTATTGTATAAATCATAGGCTTTTTTGTCGGAATTAACTCTCATCCCCACTTTGATGAGTTCTTCTTTGTCACCTGAATGATCGATTGATATTATCAACCTGGTCATTAAAAAATAATGCACCCATATTATTATGACAAATAATATAATTAATTAAAAAGATAAGAGAACCATGAATAGTAGAATTAATTTTGCATTAAGAGAAAATAAAAAATAAATTAACAATTACCTAATGAATGGAAAAATAAATTGAGGGCTAGAGAGAGAATAATGAAGGAGTTTGCAGAGAAGCCTTTCAAATCGAATGCTGTGACATTTCTAATTAAGCTAATGGCAATGTTTTGCAAGAGAATGGAGATGCGAATAGGAATCAGAAGGAGCATCAACGCAAGATTACGAAAGGCATGTTTTTGTAGGGCAATGAAGTTGTGAACGGGAAGAAGGAGGATGAAATCAGGCCTTTTGTAGGCACTTTATTCAATTTATTATTTTTATAATTTCTAATAAATTATTTTTTTTTGGGAA
This sequence comes from Murraya paniculata, assembly GCA_030449075.1. Lineage (NCBI taxonomy): Eukaryota > Viridiplantae > Streptophyta > Magnoliopsida > Sapindales > Rutaceae > Murraya > Murraya paniculata. The sequence continues at coordinate 1,319,271 of JAEVFN010000028.1, forward strand.
GAGAGATGCGGAAATTTTAAAACTAGAGCAAAGAAAGAGAAAGGGAGAGAATTGTTTCACTTCTAATAAACTAAAGTTTAAAAAATTATTGACACTTGTAAAAAAATTATTGGTTAGTAGTTCCACTTCATCGGTTGACATGAAACATCAAATGTATTGTAAAATTTCTCAAATTAAAAATTATTAATTTGTTAGGGTAATCTAACCTAATAATAACAATGCATATGAATTGTTAGCGATAATATATTCTATATTTCTATTACATATTCATGGAACATGCAGGGGCAGCATATGTTACGCATGGCTGCACCAGAAACGTGGCTAGCTATTAGTCAAAATTAGGAAAATCAGAATCAAAGCATTTTTCACTCTTAAATATTAGGATCAGTGCTGCAATTTTTAACCTTTTGCCATATGCGGATACATGATAATTTATTTACCGTTAAGATTTAATTAATTTTATAGTTTTATTCAATAACTACTAATGATATCTTTTTAAAAAATTAACAAAAATATCATTTCCAAAACTAAACCAAATCCTAATAATTAATGCAACAATTCATTTTCATTTTGCTTATGAATAGGTTTTGAAACTAATGCATCTAACACAAGCCAACAAGATAATTCTAGCGCTTATTTGCTTTATAATTTCCTCTCATCTCTCTCTAAAAATTCCAATCCAGAGGCATGCAAAGCACAAAATTTAAACCTCACATATGCCTACTTGCTAGCCCCGGTATTGGGCACCTTATCCCCGTCGTCGAGCTAGGCAAACGGCTAGTCACTCATCATGAAGTCCAAGTCACTTTGTTTGTTGTGGCAAGTTATGATAATGCCTCAAACTCAAATGTTCATGCCGTCTCTAATAATAATAATAATAATAATAATAATAATAATAATAATAATAATAATAATCTCTTTAACATCGTCACACTCCCATTGGTGAACATTTCCAGCCTAGTTAACTCGGATGCTTCATTGGGAGAGAAAATATTTGCGATGGTACACAAGTCTTTACTGGCACTCCGATCAGCCATCTCTGCAATGAAGTTCCGTCCAACGGCTTTGATTGTTGACTTTTTTGGCACTGAAGCTATGGAGGTTGCGGATGAGTTTGGTTTGCTCAAGTACATGTTCATTGCTTCTATTGCATGGTTTCTTGATTGCTTCATACATGCTCCTGCAATTGATAAAAAGCTTTTGACAGATGAGCACCTTAACTTGAAAAAACACCCGGATGTACTCCGGTTCGATTCGAAGACTCCTTGGAACCATTTCTACACCCAAATAAGCCGATATTCGATTCCATTTCAAGTATAGGGATGAAGATGTCACTGTGCGATGGAATCTTAGTCAACACGTGGAATGATCTAGAGCCCAAAACACTTGGTATTGTGATGAAAAAAACTTTTGGTGAAAACCATCACTTGTAACCCAGGAAGATTTATGTTATATCACCAAGAGTCAATAAGAAAATATGTGAAAGAGTACCTGAATCTATAACGCTAAATTGTTATTTAGGGTTTTGTGATTGGCCTTCCAGATCAACACGTTCTCCTGGAGAATCCTTTAGTTTTCTCTATGCTCTCTCTCTGATGATGGGATATCAGAAAGAATGGAAAGATATGTGTGACCTGGAGACTATGACCACTTATATAAGCCCAACTTTTTTCTATTGTCATTAGGTATTCCTAATTCTGCCCATCATAGAATTAAAATATCATTAAGTCTCTATACTTTAAAGGACCCACACCTTATTAGATACATTAAAATCCATAATACCGAAAACCTAAATAAATCACTTTTAATTGGGTTTAACCTTATTTGACAATCCGCAATACATAAGTATTCACATATAAGCTCAACGTTGGTTAAGAATCCAACAATGCTAGATTAAAAATTCAACAATCTCCCAATTAGGCTATACATATAACTTTATAATTATGCTTTGCAAAAATAACCGTATGAGCTCAACTTTACTGTCATTATCAAAATGTATCTGTAACCAATTCGGCCCATCAATCATACCAATATAGGATCAAAGCGGCCTTTGTTACAACTATCATAACTCAACCCATCAATGGTCACTAGATCAATATAATTGAATGACATGTATGATGATGCAGATATGTAGTATGGAAATTTCATGCAATGTGATCTTAACATGCCTATTCCAACTGGTCCACCTTAAACTTTAATGAGATCAAGTCATACTAAAATTAGAGTGTGAATAAACCAAAACTTTATTTCTGTAGAAAATAACCTTAAACGTCTATAAACCAAAATAACTAAAAATGTCTATAATATAAAAGCATCCAAAATCACAAACTCCTACTAAAACTAAATATTCTTTAATAACATGACACTTGTACTAGCAACACACTCATAAAACATTTTGGGTGGCAATCCCTTAGTAAGCGGATCCGCAATTATGGGGTTTGTACCGATGTGTCCTATAGATAACTGTCCACTCTGACCTCTTTCTTTAACAACTAGGAACTTGATGTCTATATACTTCAACTTCGTCGAACTCTTATTGTTATTGGTATAGAACACTGCTGACTTATTGTCACAAAATAATCTAAGTGGTCTGTCAATATCTTCTACTATATGCAGCCCTGTGACAAAATTCTATAACCATATTCTGTAATTGGATACCTCATAGCATGCTATGAACTCTACTGCTATAGTGGAGAGACTATAAGAGACTATTTAGCACTCTTTTAGGAGACAGCACCTCCAGCTAGCAGATAGATGTAACCCATAAGTGGATTTCATACTATGTTGGCATCCAACAAAATCGAAATTAGTATACCCAATGGTCTCAAGCTGATATGACCTCCGATATGTGACCATGTAGTCTTTTATTCTCTGTAAGTAGCACATGACCTGTTTGGCTGCTTTCCAATGGTCTACTCTTGGATTACTTAAGTACCTGCCCAAACTTGAGCATATATCATACTTCCTAATGCTGATGCATAAGGAATTTTCTGCATTTCTTTTTCCTCAAAACCATTCATGGGGCACTAATTGAGACTAAATTTGTCTTTTTTAACCACAGGGGTATTACTTGGTTTGCAATCTTGCATGCCATATCTCTTGAGAATTGTTTCAATATAGCTCTTTTGTGATAATCCAAGAATACCTCAGGAGTGATCCTGGTGTATCTGTATACCTAATACAAAAAAAACATCACCAAGATCTTTCATCTCAAAATTCTTAGCTATGAATCTTTTAGTGTCGTGGAATAAACTTATATTACTGCTGGCAAGCAAAATGTCATCAACATATAAAACTAAAAAAATATACTTACTCCCACCAAACTTATGTATACACACTCATCGACCAAATTCATCTCATAACAGAATGAGATGATCACTTGATGAAACTTAAAATACCATTGTCGAGATGCTTGTTTGAGCGCATAGATGAATTTTTTTAAGTTTGCAAACCAAATTCTTTAGGTCTTCGAACATAATTTTCTAGTTGCACCATATAGATCGTCTCATCAATGTCACCATTGAGAAATGTTGTTTTAACATCCATCTGATGTAACTCAAGATTAAAATGCGTCACTAATGCCATTATGATCCTGAAAGAGTCTTTTGAAGAAACCTGAGGAAACCCCCTTCATAGTCGATGCCTTCTTTCTATGCAAAGCCCTTTGTGACAAGATGTGCTTTGTACAGCTCCACATTGCCTTTCGAATCCCTCTTGATCTTAAATATCCATTTACAATTAATATGTTTCGCACTTTCTGGTAATGGGACAAGATCCCACAGGTCATTGTCCTTCATTAACTCTATCTCCTCATTCATGGCATTAATCTACTTCTGAGAGTAAAAACTTTCCATGGCTTGACAAAAATTGATCGGATCATTTTTTATCACGCCAATGTCTATCTCATATTCTTGGAGAAATATAATATAGTCGTTTGGCACTGCACTTCTTCTTTCTCTAGTGGATCTTCTTAATGGCATAGGTTCTTAAGGTGATAGAGTTTGTTCTTCTGGAACAACTTCTTATATGAGGGGGTTCTCCAATATTATCTTGATTTATTGTGTCTTAAATAAAGTCAAGGAATGAGACCCCAATCAATGTCAATGACACCTATGGGAATATCAATATATTCCTCTTCAAAGATAATATCCCTAATATATCTCCCCCCGCAAACTCGACATCCTCAAAGAACTGAAGATTTCCTGACTCGAAAATCGACTTAGCAGTGGGATAATAAAACTTATACCTCTTAGATTATTCAGAGTATCCAATAAAATAGCAACTCACCATTCTTGAGTCTAGTTTCTTCTCATTAGGCCTATAAGGCCTTGCCTCAGTTGGACATCCCCAAACATACATGTGTTTTAAACTAGGCTTTTTGCATGTCCAAAACTAGTAAGGGGTTTTGATAGTCGCTTTACTTGGAACCCTATTAAGGATATACGTTGCAGTCTTAAGTGCTTTTCCCCATAGTCATTCTGATAGGGAAGAATGACAAATTAAAAGTGCTATGTTTCGTCTTTCAACAACACCATTTATAGTGGGCGAACTCGGCATAGTGTACTGTGCAATGACACTGCATTCCTCTAAGAATTTAGCAAAAGGTCCTAGACGCTTTTCACCTGAACAGTCATATCTGTCATAGTATTCACCACCACAGTCAGATCTGACGCTTTTAATTCTTTTACCAAGTTGGTTCTCAACTTCAGCCTTAAAGTTTTTGAACATATTCAAGGACTATGACTTTTCATGGAGGAGATATATGTAGTCATATCTAGAAAAGTCGTCTATGAACATCATAAAATATTATTTACCATTCCAAGCAGCTGCAGGGAATGGCCTACGAATGTTTGTATGTATGAATTCTAAGACGTCTGAAGTCCTATTAGCTTCAAATCTCCCTCTATTGGTTTGTTTTCCCTTCATACAGTTAACACAGATATCAAAATTTATGAAATCTAAAGGGTCAATAATTTCATGTGACACAAGTCTCTTTATTCTATGTATGGAGATGTGACCCAATCTCATGTGCCATAACGCAGCTAAATTCTCATTGGTTAATTTTTTCTTAAAATCTCGTGTACTTAAGTGCATGGATTCATTAAATGAAGTAATTGTGTCAAGCATATAAAGATTATCATCACCCGATAAATAACACCAATTTTAAATCATGAAACAAATAGAATTTTCCATTCCCAAATAAACAAGAATAACCAAATTTGTCCAAAGCAGAAATAGAAATCAAATTCCGTCGAAAAGACGGAACAACAAATGTTTCATCAAGATCCAAATAAAATTCGGCCCTTAATAATAATCCATATTTTCTAATTGCGTCAACTTCAACTATCTTGCCATCACCCACATACATGTATCTTTCACTCTCACTAGGTTTTTGGCAATTCAGGCAACCCTGCATAGATACACGGATGTGAGTGGTTGCACAAAAATCTATCCACCATGTGTGTCTAGGTACCAAAGTTAAATTAACCTCATAACAAACCAAAATAAGAAGCATACCTTTCTTAGCACGTCATGCGTGATAATTAGTACAGTGCTTCTTCTGATGCCCTTCAACCCCACCAAAAAAACAACTAGTACCTTTCGATCACCAGGTTTCTTTGTTGTTTCTTTTGTGCTGCTGTATCTGAAGCTTCCTTAGCCTTCTCCTTTTTCTTACCTTTGTCCTTGCCCTTAGAAGTAGAGGCAAAGTGAACGTTTTCTGTCTTATCCTTATTAAATCTATCCTCTTCCTGAATACAGTGTGATATGAGCTCATTCAAAGACCAAGTCTCTTTCTGACAATTATAACTCACCTTAAACTAGTTAAACTGTGTTGGTAAGGATATTAAAACCAAATGCACTAGCAAGTTCTCAGAGAGTTCAAGCTTAAGTGCTCTTAACTTTGAAGCAAGATGAGACATCTCTATGATGTACTCCCTGATATTGCATTTACCCGTATACCTTATTGAAATTAGGCTTATCAAAAGCGTACCAATTTCAGCTTTTTCGTTCTTGACAAACTTCTGCTTAATCTGTGTAAGGAACTCTTTAGCTGTGGTTGATTTTTCAATTATCGAGCCCTTGAATGCTTTTGGCCTTCTTCATGATCATGATGCACATTCGATTTGATCTCTTCCACCTTTCTATTTTTCTTATATCATCAAGGGTACTTTCATCTATGGTTGGGCAAAATCGGGTTAGGGTCTGGTTTGGATCAACCCGAAAGGGTCTCGGGTTGGTCAGTTTGGTCAGGTTGGATAAGATTTCATTCGAACTCAAACTATTTTTTAACCCGATCCGATCCGATCCAATTAATATTCAGATTGGATCGGATCGGGTAAAAAATCGGGTTGAGTTCAAATCGGATCGGTTCGGTTCGGGTTAGTTCATGTCATTTCGGGTCGGATGAAAAAATATAATATTCCACTTTTCACATATAAAATATAATTTGTATTTGTAAGCTATATAGTATATACCATAACCGAATGGTGAACATGGTACAAAACTCAAAAGCTTCCTCCAAAATAAAGTCTCAAATCTCAATTCTCAAACTCAAAGCCAAGTAGCCAACACAAGAGCCAAAAATCGGGTTGTTGCTTGCTGGGTTAATGGAACTTGAATCGGATCAGGTGATGGTGGAGGATTAAAAGCGTGGAGGTGGTGCAGCTGCAGCGGAAGCAGATCCGGTTCTTGGTTGCAGCAAATCGACAGATCTATGCCACGAGCGTCGCGGAGCAACTTCGGTCAGCTTCGGTCTCGGTGGTTGTAGCTTCTGTTGGGCGGCCGCAGCTTGTGTGTGTTTGAGTTTTATTTGTTTGAGGACAATAGGTTTCTGTCGGCAGTGTGTTGCTCACTGCTGCTTGTGCCGGTCGGCAGTAGGTTGCTCACTGCTGCTTGTGATGCTCGGTAGTGGATTTCTCAATGCTGCTTGTGCTGGCCGACAATAGATTACTCACTGCTGCTTGAGTACTTATTGTCACGGAATGAGTTTGATGCGCAGCAACCCGTGCGGCACTTAGGCAACTTTCAAGCATAAAGTTGCTAAGTAAGCCTTTGAGAGTTTCTCAACTTAGCTAAGCGGAAATGCTTAAAGGAAAGCTCGTGAGAAGAAAGCAATATAGCCAATGAAAAGTTTCTATTACTCAAGAGAGAATTTACAAGAGAAAGCTTTACAATTGCTTGTTGGTGGGTGATGCTTAAAATGCTAAGTGCCTTCCCCTATTTATAGATGTGGGTGGCTCATTCTAGAGGCTCATTTACAATTTGGCAAGTTGCACAAGTGGCTTATCTACAAGGATATAGAGACTTCTAGAAGATGGGCCAAGGCTTGAGCCAAGCTAACAAGCCTTGGTGGATGTTGGCCCATTGGGCTTTGATGACTTGGCGCTCGGGCTTGAGATGCGGGCTTCATCATAGGCCGGCAAGTGCGTGTGAGGAGGCCAGGCGCTAAACGCACTCCACCGTTTACGAGTATCTAGTTGTTGGGCGGATTGTTGCGGAGTGTGGCGGTGCGAGCGCCAAATTAGCCTTCACTCGTGGTTTGTATAGGTGGCCCGTGACAATCCTCTCCCAGCTATGCTCGCGGCGTCCTCATCCTGTTGTTGTGCTTGTATTTCTGGATGTGCTCCGCAAATTGCCATAAGTCATCTTCACGTTCCCACGTAGCTTCGCTTTCGAGGAGGTGTCTCCATTTCACCAAGTACTCGTTATAAGGTGGCACGCCCCTTCTTCGAATGACTCGATCGATAATAATGTAGTCCACATCCTTGTCGAATGCGGTGACTACGACCGTTGGGGCTCTCCTTGATTTTCCACGGCTTAGGTCTCCCTCATCTCCATGATATGGCTTGAGCAGGCTCACGTGGAAAACCGGAAGAGTTGGTACGAGACGTTGCCCATACCTCGTAGTACTTGGAAAGGCCCTTCATAGTGCCTCCCTAGCCCTCTGTGGACTTTCCGCAAAGTCTTGAACTGTTGAGGCAGCAACTTGATCATCACTTGATCGCCTTCCTTGTATTCGACGTGGTGTCTCCGAGTGTCGGCCCATTTCTTCATCTTGCGTGCGGCTTTGTCAAGGTATGCTCGCGTGATGTCCGCTTTCTCATGCCACTCGCGAGCGATCTTGTGAGCCGCAGGACTTTTCCCTTTATACGCGAAGCTAAGGCGTTGGGAGTCATGGGTTGAAATTCCATGATGATCTTGAACGGACTCTTGCCCGTAGCCTCGCTCCATTGTAAGTTGTACGGGAATTTGGCAACATCCAGTAGCTTAGCCCAATCCCGTTGATGAGCACTCACTGTGCTCTGCGGGACTTCCCATAGCTTCACGATGTGTTTGATGAAGAGACGGGCGGCTTCATCGGCTTTGCAATCGGTGGGTGCGGTAATGAAGGTTGCATACTTGCTATGTCGGTCTACCACGACCATGATGCTCCCGCACCCTTCAGACTTCGGTAAGGTTGTGATGAAGCCCATTGTGACGCTCTCCAATGGCCTTGATGCGGGTGGTAGTGGCTCCAATAATCCCGCTGGTAGTTGGCGATTCGTCTTGTCTTGTTGGCACACAAGACAAGTCCGCACGTACGTCTCGATGTCATCTCTCATGTGTGGCAAAAAATACGAGGCTAGTGCGGTAGTGCACTCCATTCCGGGGGTGACCAACCCATTTTGAATCGTGACATTCTTTGATGACCTCTCTCCGTAAGTTTCCCCACCGAGGCACGAAGAGACGGTCGCCCTTAGTGAGGAGGATGCCTTCTTCTTGCCAAAACCGCCTTGTCTTACCTTCGAGAACCTTCTCCAACAAGTCCTTTGCTAGCGGATCTTGTTGGAGGCCTTCTTTGATGCGCTGGACAAGGTCAGACCTTGGCTGGCTCATACTAAGTGTTGCCAATTCTGCCTTGCGGCTTAGAGCATCCACAACAACGTTGGCTTTGTCGGGCTTGTACTCGAGCTGGTAGTCGAACTCCGTAAGGAAATCTTGCCACCTTGCTTGGGGCTCAACTTCTTTTGAGTTTGAAAGTATCTTGTGGCTACGTTGTCTGCTAGCAAAGGACATGATTAAAAATCCAACAATATAAACTTTTTGATTAATTTATACTGGATAACTAGGTGTGTGTGTGTGTGTGTGTGTGTGTGTGTGTGTGTGTGTATTTATTTATTTATTTATTTATTTATGAACGGCTGTTGTTTCCTCTCCATGTGTTGGCAGAGCCAGGATGTTGATTCAAAAGGAGCTAGTTCAAACAACAAAATTAAGAAATTTCATCACAATTTTGATTAAAATATTTTTTGGTTCATCGCTTTTGTAGGTGTTATTGATGGACTTTAATCTCTTAAATTATTTAAGGAATTTTATTGGTAACATGTTACGATCTTTAATTTTATATTTTTATTTATTTTAAATTATATTTATCCTATTGTTTGTGGTTAATGTGTATGTAGACTCAATAAACAAGTATTTAGTTTATTAACCCATTATTTTTATTAGTTTAGGCTAGTGGTGTCTAATTTTACTTATATTCTTTAGTTTTATATGTAACCTAGTATTTAAATTAGGATCAACCTCAGCAATGGAAGTTTGGAATATTATTTAGCAACTAGTTAGTTGTGTTGTGAGATATCTGATCTCTCGAAGTGCCAAAAACATGATTATGGAGGTTTAGGTTTGTTTGACTTAACTTGTTTGTCATTCTTTTTTTTTTTTAATTTTGTTTGATCTCTTGTTGCAGACAATTCGTGCCTATAACATTACATTTATGTTGTGTTTACTTACTGAAATAAGAATAGAGAGTGTAGATTCTTCCCACTCCAGTGTTTACTTACTTATTTGGAGTGGGATTCCCTCTCCATTCCCACTTCCATCTCTTCCTTTTTCACTTTTCATTTATTAAATATAATATAATTATATTTATTAAAATAAGATAATATTACATTTATTTAAAAATAATAATATTATATTCATTTAAATAATTATAATATTATTTAATAATATTACATTTATTAAAAATAATAATATTAAACTTATGTAAATATAATATTGTTATATTTAGTTAAAAATAATAATTTATTTAATCTAAGTTAAAATTATTTAAAAATAATATTGTTGTATTCATAGATAATTAATGTTACTATATATTTATTTAATTTAGTAGCATTATTTTTATTTAATGTTAGTAATTAATAAAAATAAATCGTTTATTCTAAGAAAATATTATTTTTTTACTATATTAATAATAATGTGTCATGTGTTGCTCTTATCAATAATTTTTAATTTACATAATTAAAATTAAAATTAATAAAAAAATATGAATTACAAATTAAGAATATTAATAATTATTATTAATTTATAAAATTAATATTAATAATAAAATAAATAACTTATTTTACAAATTTTTTTTATTTTGTAATTAAAAACTACAATTCTTTAAATAAGGTAAAACTAAAATTTGAAATAATTTACTCTCAATCCAAAACAAAGCAAATACAAAAAAAGATTCTAACTCCTATTCTACACTATCATTTCAGTGTAAATAAACAACAGACTCTTACTCTCACTCTACAATCTCAATTTTAAAATTTCTATTCTTTAAGATTTTTAATCCAATTTAAAAAGTAAATGTTCCCTTAGTATTAGAGCTAGCCAACAAATAATTAAGTTCCCTTAGTATTAGAGCTAGCCAACAAATAATTAAGAACAAATCCTAGAGATGAAGCAGCCTCTGGCACATACACGGAAAAATTTAATGTGTCTTTTTGGATTGAAAAAACCCAAGGACTATTCTCATGCGCGCCTGACTTCGGAACAAATCCAAAGGTTGGTTACGGCATAGGCCTTGAAGCGGCCAATCCATTATGGTTGGACAGAGACGAAACTAGTTTGAACACAATTGACAAGGATATTAACTTGGTCAATATCAGGGGTGTATGTTGAAGAGATGAGACTTTTTAGTAAACTCCACCTTTAAGGACAAGGGTATTTTTAAAGGGAAGGAATGTTACAATCTTTAATTTTATAATTTTATTTATTTTAAATTGTATTTATCCTATTGATTGTGCTTAACATGTGCTTGAACTCATTAAACTAGCAGTATTTAGTTAAATAGCTAATTTTTTACATTAGTTTAGGCCAGTGGTGTCTAGTTTTACTCACATTCTATAGTTTTATATTTTATTTATAAGTTAGTATTTAAACTAGCATCAACTTCAATAATGAAGTCTAGAATAATATTTGGCAACTGGTTAGTTGTATTACAAAAATTGGTTCCTCGAAGTATAAAAAATATGTTCATGAAGATTTGAGTTGTCTTAGATTAACCCATTTATCACCTTTTTTTATTTTTATTTTTTATTTTGTTTGATTTCCTATTGCAGCAATTCATGCCTGAAACAACTAGTTTCCCAATTCGATCAATTTTGACAATAAGCGCGCGCGTGCGCGCGCACACACACACACACACACATATATATATATATATTATTTGTAATATTTTTCTCAATTAACTTTTGTACCCCATTATATATATTTTATGAAAAAGGAAATTATGAGCTATCCGCACAAAAATTACTCTATTATAAAAAATACTATAAAAGTTTAAATTTTTTTAATTTTTCATACATTGTTTACAATGTGTATTAATTATTTGCCAAACAGATAAATTACCCTTCCAAAATAATTACTATTATAATTTATGTTTGCTTTTGTTTTGTTAATTTGTAATGGTAATTATGTCCAAATTACATATGCTAGGTGTAAAGTTGAATGAATTGAAATTTTTATGATATTTTTGATAATAGAATAAAGTAAGGGTGAACGGTTGATAATACTTTTTCTTAACGAAATAACATAACTTCGACTTCAAAGAGGGCGGTGATATTTTCACCCCTCAAGTTCTATAAATCTACTTCACTTCTAAAAATATTTATAAAAAATTCACATTATTTTTAAAATTTCAAATAAAGAAGAATTCTAAAGAATTAATCAATCAAATCTTTCTTAAATTCTTAATTTAGTTTTTGTGATATTTTAATTTATTTTTTATGACTTAGTTTTTTTTTAATTATATTTGACAACTTAGATTGCTTTAGCCTAAATTTAAATTGATTATTTCATCATTAAAATGTAAAAGCACCAAAAATTTACTTTCACTTCAATTTTTTTTTGTTTTATACAAAATTCATTTTTTTTTAAAACGTTCAATTCTAATTTATTTCTATAATTATTAACATTTAATTAAACTAACATAATACCTTTATGGGCCAATACTCATATAAATTATTAAGTAAATTTATGTTATTTACATGTAAAATATTGAAAATTATTACACTTCATTTAAAAAGTTAGATTATAAGTCACAAAATTAAGTACCTAAAGTATTAAATACAAGAACACATATTTCTTCAGGTAATTGGATTATTTTATATCATAAAATAAAATAATTAAATAAAACTTATATCAATGCAACCTTAATAATTAAAAAAATTAAATTAAAAAGATATAAGAGTGATTTAATTGATTAATTATATAAATTTTTTTATTAATTTTTATTTATTAAAAATAATGTGTATTTATTATAAATATTTTTTAAAAATAAAATGGGTGTACACATATAATGGGGTGGAAATATTCCTGCCCCTTCAAAGATCCAAAACAAGCTTAATTACTCGATTTCCTCATCATGAGCCGCACTTTTTTGTAATAATATTTAAACTAAAACAATATCTGTTTTTCAATTCAAACCATATCCTTGACCACTAAAATATTCAGATTCAGCCTAACCAAAGATGAGACGTGGCAGCCTCTTGAACAATTCAGACAACTGTTTTTGTAACTTCATTTCTTAATGAAGCAAACACTCTCTCAACTATATAATTACGCAGCATTAATTAGCTAATTTAAATTGGAAGAATATATTCAAGACAACAGATTCTAGAATATTTTTGTTATATTATATACGCACATTCAAAGCATGTCTGATATTTGTATATTTATTTTAAAAAATTATTATATAATTAATAGTTATATTTAATTTATGTAAAAATATTATACATACATTAACTAAGTATAGTAGAATAAAAATACTCTAAAATCTCGACCGGTCATGTACCTTGATCCAATGCTACTAGTTCTTGCAAACTTTTCTCACATTGCTTGGCAACCTGTGATAGTGAATTATAAAAGGAGCCGCCCTTGCTAGTAGCCTTTTGTGCACTGTATTTTAGTTCCTTAACTCTAGCTCTTATTGATGAATGCCCTTCTTTGTCCACCGTAATCTTCCTCACCAGAATCTCAATCTCTTGCCTCGTCACTAAACTCTCTATTGGCAACTCCTTTGATCGAACAGTCACCCCGATCTACTTCGTTAACATCGTAGCATTCATTTTCTACTCTGTGTAAATGGGCTAAGCTATCATTGGCACCCCGTTCACTATACTCTTCACCGTCGAATTCCATTCGCAGTGTGATACAAAACCACCAACTGAACTGGACACGTCGTTTTCCATCGGAGGGTGTTCCACCCAAATGAACCTTTGCCAGTTGAGTTCCAATGCACATGCAAGCTCCATCATTTGTTTTGCTGAAAGCGTCCCGCCACTTCCTAACGATACACAAATCACCGATTGATTAGGCTTCTTGTTTAGCCAGTCCAAGATGATGACTTGGCTATCAGAGGGTGACGTCGTTGGTAAAGGTGAAGCAGCATCTTGAGATCTCACAAGTGGGCCAATAGCGTAAACAGGTGCCTTACAAACACGACCCAACAAGTTACCGTCTCTTAAGGAACCAAGTGTTTTGGGCTCTAGGTCATCCCACGTGTTGACCAAGTGTTTTTTTAAGGATTAATTAATTAAAAAAATTAGTTAGAACAGATTTAAGGCCAGCAACAGCAACAACTGCCAATGTTGATGATATTGAACAATCCAAGCACGGACGTTGAGCTGCGCCATGCACGCCAGCCGCAGCCATCGGGCCGTGGCTGTTTGAGGGGAAAGCGCCACCGCCGCATCAAGTATAAAAAAAAAAAAGAAGGAATGAGGTAGAGGCGCGGCCAGCAAGAAGCCGCGGCCACCATGCTGCAACTGATTAAATGAAGCGATGGCCAGCTTATGCTTGAAGATAGAAATAAAAAAAAATTAGGGTTAGTGTTTTCAAAATTTTGGGCTGGTTTAAGACTGATTCCCTTCAACCCGAACTGGTCTAATTAAGAACCGATCAATGTTCTGAACCAGTTATGTTTGACAGGTCAACAGTTGACCTTGACCATTGACAGATCAAACTTCCCGAATTTTTTTAATGTTTTTGGTAATTTTTGGTGCAATTTTAAATTCACATACTAATAGGTTTATATATATTTTGAGATAAATTAATTGAAACAATATGTCGCCAAAGTGACCTCTCTTGTGGAAATTAATTTATTTTGGAATATAAAAGATTTTGTACATGTAATTTTTGTGAATATCGATCGGCCTAAAGGAAGGTTCATATTTAATAGAATTGCATATGCACATGTGGTAATAAGCACGTGATAATTATTTAGTTTTACATATAAACAATAAATCAGTCCAAAGGAAGATTTATTGTTCGGCATGTTCTAATTATAAGTGTTTGATTACTATACTAAGATATCACTTACAAGTTAATATTTTGTCCAAAGATAAAATATTAATGGAGTGTACGGTATCTTGAGATGGAGTTTACCTTTATTTGAATATTTTTTATTTTATGACTAATATGAGTTTGTTTTGTTTGTTTGTTATTTTCCATTCAGTTATGTCTGCTGCTAATATCACTGCCAACATTAATTAAATTCCTATGCTAATGGCTCTAACTTTAAATCATGACATGAGAATCTCTCCATAGTTCTTGCAGTCATGGCTCTTGATCTTGCGTTAAAAGTTGATTCTCCCCCACCTCTTACAAATGAGAGTAGGGATGGACAAACGACCTGACCCGATCCGGAAAAATCGGGTTAGGATCGGACCGGATTGTTAAGCAAACCCGATCGGATATAGTGGTGCCAACCGATCAGGTTTTGATCGGATCGGATCAAAACTGATCCGATCCGAAAAAACCGATCAGGTTGGCACAAAAAAAAAAAAACAGCAATACTCGCACACTCGCACACTCACATACACCACATGGTCCACACACACAAATCATTAGTGCAGTGTATTACAAAAGACAAACTCAACATTCAACCAAGCCAAACACAACAACCCTCCTCAACAACAGCACATGGCTGTGAGTCACAGCATAATGTCACAGGCTGCCCACACAAACCATGAGTGAAGGCTAATTTGGCGCGCACACCACCACACTCCGCAACAATCCGCCCAACGGCTAGATACTCACAAACGGTGGAGTGCGTTTAGCGCCGGGCCTCCTTGCACACACTTACCGGCCCGTGATGAAGCCCGCATCTCAAGCCCGAGTGCCAAGTCATCAAAGCCCAACGGGCCAACATCCACCAAGGCTTGCTAGCTTGGCCCAAGCCTTGGCTCATCTTCTAGAAGTCTCTACACCCTTGTAGATAAGCCACTTGTGCAACTTGCCAACTTGTAAATGAGCCTCTCGAATAAGCCACCCACATCTATAAATAGGGGAAGGCACTTAGCATTTTAAGCATCACCTACCAACAACCAATTGTAAAGCTCTCTCTTGTAAACTCTCTCTTGAGTAATAAAAACTCTTCATTGGCTATATTGTTTTCTTCTTACTAGCTTTGCTTTAAGCATTTCCGCTTAGCTAAGTTGAGAAACTCTCAAAGGCTTACTTAGCAACTTTGTGCTTGAAAGTTGCCTAAGTGCCGCACGGGTTGCTGCACATCAAACTCAAGGAAGGCACTGCGGCAAGTCCAAGGCCACATCCGTTGATGCTTTGGAGCCTCGCGTTACCACACTCGAGGTCTCGATGTCCACCACTCAAGACATCCTCGAATCGTTGGAGGAGAGGGTGAGCAGTATTGAGGGCGAGTATGGCAAATTCTCGATCGCCACCAAGGCCCTTATGCAAGACCAAGCCGACACACTTCGGGCAGAATTCCGAGTGTTCCATGACGAGTTGCTGCAACTCTGCAGCTTTGTGCAAGATGTGTTGCGAGCGGTCCATACGGAGGTTGATGAAGTTCGCTCAGATTGGGCTTGCACAAGCGGACCATCTCCGCTAGCCCGGCCACGGCAAGCGCAAGCGAGGCATGCCGCATAGATATGCCAAAGCTCGACACCTACGATGGTACGCGCAATGCCACCATTGTGGACAACTTCCTCTTTGGGCTCGATCAATACTTCGATGCCATCGGTGTTCGTGATGAGGCATCAAAAGTGGGCACGACACCGACATATCTTCGAGGCGCCGCACAACTATGGTGGCGGTAGAAGCATGACGACATGGGTAAAGGCATTTGTGCCATCAACACATGGGCTGATTTCCAACATGAACTTCAGAAACACTTCGCCCCAAGCAATGCCGAGAAAGAGGCAAGAGCACGCCTTCGTCGGCTCAGGCAAACGGGTAACGTTCGTGACTACATCAATGAGTTCGTTACCCTCATGCTCGAGATCTCTGACATGTCCGACAATGACTCTCTCTTCTACTTCCAAGATGGCATCAAGGATTGGGCCAAGGCGGAGATTGATCGGCGTGGTACGGAAACTCTTGATGACACCATTGCCATTGCGGAATCGCTTGCCGATTACTCCACCCAAGCCAAAGACAAGAAGCCTAGCCAAGGCAAAGGTGGGGGAGAGGGCCGGAAGGACAAAGCTAACAGCCGGAAGGATTGGGGGCAGAAAAAAGCCCCAAACGCAAGAACGAGGGGAAGAAGGAGTAAGCCAAGCCCCGCAGCCTATGCTTTATTTGTAACGGCCCACACTGGGTGTGTGATTGCCCCGAAAAGAAGTCGCTGAATGCCCTCGCCGCACACCTCAAGGGCAACACTTCAGCCACCATGGGGAACCCCGACCCAGCATAGGTTCTCTCCAATGTCTTGGCGCGCTCAAGAGCCATCCGCCAACACAAACGAAGAATGGCCTCATGTACGTGAGCGCGACCGTTAGCAGCCAACCCGTCCAAACGTTGCTAGACACCGGAGCAACGCACAACTTCATCTCGGAAGTAGAGGCAAAATGCCTAGGCCTCAAGGCCACAAAGGAATGAGGCACCGTGAAGGTGGTGAACTCACCCGCTAAGCCTATTGCGGGCACCGCCCAAGCCGTGCACATGACGATTGGGACGTGGAGTGGGAAGCTTGACTTTTCCATCGTGCCCATGGACGACTTCAAGATGGTCCTTGGCGTGGAGTTCTTCAGCCAAGTCCATGCCTTCCCACTACCGGCCACCAACTCCCTAAGCATCCTCGATGGGAGTAAGGCGTGCACGGTATC
Organism: Murraya paniculata; assembly: GCA_030449075.1. Classification (NCBI taxonomy): domain Eukaryota; kingdom Viridiplantae; phylum Streptophyta; class Magnoliopsida; order Sapindales; family Rutaceae; genus Murraya; species Murraya paniculata. Next base: position 1,336,652 of record JAEVFN010000028.1, read on the forward strand.
CGTCAAGCAAGCCAAGACCACGGACAAGACACTCTCAGCCATGCAATTCAAGAAGGCCTTTGGGAAGGATCCGAGCTTCTTGGTTTCCATCCGGGAGCTTAATGAGGGGGAAGGACGCAGAGACTCACCTAGCCAAGTCCCACCACTCATCCACGGAGTCCTCGATGAGTTCGAAGATGTCATGCCTCCGTAACTTCTGAAGAAGCTCCCTCTAAGGCGGGAAGTAGATCACGCCATCGAGCTGGAGGAAGGTACGAAGCCACCAGCATTGGCGCCCTACCGCATGGCGCCGCCCGAGCTTGAAGGGTTGCAGAAACAACTTGCGGATTTGCTAAATGCCAACTACATCCACCCATCAAAGGCCCCATTCGATGCACCCGTGCTATTCCAAAAGAAGAAGGATGGCTCGTTGCGGATGTGCATTGACTACCGCGCGCTCAACAAGATCACCATCAAGAACAAGTACCCGATCCTCTTGATCGCGGACTTGTTTGATCAACTTGAGAAAGCGCGGTACTTCACCAAGCTAGATTTGCGGTCCGGATACTACCAAGTGCACATCGCCAAAGGAGACGAGAAAAAAAGGGCATCCGTCACAAGGAACGGATTGTATGAGTTCCTTGTCGTGCCATTCAGCCTCACCAACGCACCGGCCACATTCAGCACGCTCATGAAACGCTTGAGGAGCATGCCCAAGTACTACGTGAGAACGAGCTCTACCTCAAGGTTGAGAAGTGTTCGTTTGCTCAACGAGAGGTGGAGTTCCTTGGCCACAAAATAGCAGATGGAAAGCTTATGATGGAGAACTCAAAGGTGAATGCCATCCTCGAATGGGAGCCGCCCACCAAAGTGCTCGAACTTCGATCATTTGTCGGGTTGGTGAACTACTACCACCGCTTTATCAAAGGCTACTCGACAAGAGCGGCACTTGACCGACTTACTCAAGAAGAATCAGGTATGGCATTGGTCCGAGGAATGCTAACACACATTCGAAGACTTAAAGAAGGCTATCTCCGAGTAGCCCATGTTCATTCTTCCGGACCACACCAAGCCCTTCGAGGTCCACACGGATGCCTCCGACTTCGCCATCGGCGGGGTACTCATGCAAGAAGGCCACCCAATAGCGTTCGAGAGTCGAAAGCTAAATGATACGGAACGCCGTTACACCGTGCAAGAAAAGGAGATGACGGCTATTATCCATTGCCTACATGTGTGGCGACACTACTTGCTTGGCTCGAGTAGACCATCACCATGACCATTAATCCAACGTTGGGCTTATATATGAATAATTATATATTGCGGACTATCAAATAAGGTTAAACTCAATTAAAAGTGATTTATCTAGGTTTTTGGTATTATGCACTTTAATGTATTTAATAAGGTGTGAGTCTTTAATGTATAAAGACTTAATGGTATTCTAATTCTATGATGGGTAGAATTAGGAATACCTAATAACAACAAGAAAAAGTTGCTTATATAAGTGGTCATGGTCCCCAGGTCACACATATCTTTATGCCCTTTTTCATATCCCGTCATTAACGAAAAAGTGCAGAGAAAACTAAAGGATTCTTTAGGAGAACATATTAATCTGGAAGGTCAACCATACAATTCTAGAGAGTAATTCAGTGTTATGGACTTAGGTACGCTTCCGCATATTTTCTTATTGATTCTTGGTGATACAACATCAATATTCCTAAGTTATATGTGATGGTTTTCACCAAAAGATTTCTTGTCATAACAAGTGATATCAGAGCCTCTTCATGTTAAATCATTGAGAATCAAAATTAATTTTAATTAATGATTAAATCTGTAATGTTCTGGAATTTAATAATATTAGAATTATTGAAGTTATTGAAATTGAGAAGGAATCTATATTTTTTTTTTTAAATTCAGATTTACAGTTTAAAATAAAAAAAAAAATCGAATTCAAGATTTTGTGGCCGGCGGCTGCCTGGAAAAGTAGCGGCCATCTAAGAAAAAAAAAGAAATAAAGAACAAAAAAAAGAGGAGGTGGATGGCTTCTGACCAAGCAAGGCTGTCCGGCAAGCCACCCGCGACCACCACACTGCGGTAGCTTGGTTAAAGTGGTGGCTATGGCCACCACCTAAAGCAAGAAGAAGACGTGGCGGCATGGCAGCCGCATGGAAGGGAAAAGAAAGAAAAAAGAATTACGGCTTCATGGCTTATATCATTAAAGTCCCTGAGATATCATAAAATTTATTTTGGATAGAATAATTATAAAATTTCTCATTTAAGTCTTAAAATTTTTGGGCTTAATGAAATTTAATTTTGGGCCCAATAAATTGGGCTTGATGGATTAAAATATAAAAATTAAGATTTAGTTCATTAAAAATATATTGGTTTGATTTGTAGGCTAATTTAGAATCCAGTTTAGGTCAACTGAACCGGTCAATGGTTGATCGGTCAACATCAACGTTGACTGTTGATCATTGACCAAGTTTTTACCCGAATATTTTTATTTTTTTGTAATTTTTTGTGTAATTTTAAATTTAAATATTGACATATTTATATATATTTTGAGATAAATTAATTTATTTTGAACTATAAATGGTTGTGTATGTAATTTTTGTAAATATCGATCAGTCCAAGGAATGTCCATATTTAATAGAATTACATGTGCATCTGCGATAATAAACACATCATAATTTTTCAGTTTTACATGTGAACAATAGATAGGACCAAAAGAAGATTTATTATTTGACATGTTCTTATTATCAGTATTTGATTACTACACCAATATATCACGTACAAGTTAATATTTTATCCCAAGATGAAATATTAATGTAGTGTCCAGTATCTTGAGATGGAGTTTACCTTTATTTGAATTTATTTTTATTTTAAGACTAAAATGAGCTTGTTTTGTTTATTTGTTATTCTCTGTTCAGTTATTTCTGCTGCTAATATTACTGCCAACATCAATTCTTATTGTTGAGTGCTGGAAAATGTATATTTATAAAGGATAGAATAGTCATTTTGTGCTCTAAGTCTCACTAACATTTTTATTTTTATTTATTTATGTTCTTTAAACTTTAATTGTGTGTGTTTTGTAATAATTTGAGTGGTTTATGTATTTTAGGGATATTTTTGCTATTTCATGATTAATGAGAGGTCGGACAGTAAAACGGATAATGTTTTTGGGCTCAGAATAGCTGAAAATCTTAAGGAATAATATAAAGGGCAGAATCATATATGTAAACAGTACCATATAGATGAACAGTACCGTAATTCTAGAATTTTGATAGGGCCTAGCAGACGCAGCTTTGACCGGCTGACCTGGTGTTGACCGATGATGTGGCATCATCTTATTAGACCGAAAAATGTTGATGTAGCTTTAACCGAATGATGTGGCATTGACTGATGATGCGGCGATACATTATTGCACCAAAATATTGACTTTTATGTTGACGGATGACGTGGCAGCATATTAATGGACCGAAAACGTGCGTACTATACATGCACATACACAAAATGACAACCTTGATGATGTGTTTCATCCAATCAAAGCTTGCCACGTGGCGCAATCCTGAACGTTCAAATTGTTTTTACCCAATGGACATGATTTACACAGTGTATCTATAAATAGGGGGCTACTCCCCCTAATTTGACATCCCTGATTTCATGTTTGAGCTTTATTTTCTGTAATTCCCTCTCTATCCTGTATTTTCTATGTATTTTAATAAAATTCATATTTTACCCCTAGTTCAAAAATGAATAGCTAATTTATTTTCAAGCTTGAGTTGAAGGTGAAGCCTCAACATGATTCATTGGCTTAATTTGGTAATTTTATTTTCTCTTTCTCTGATTTATTTAGGTTGTTTTAACCCATTATTGACAGATAATAATAATTTTGTTTAGATTTTGCACTAGTATACTGGCTCCCTAGTGCAAAATTATTACTATTTGGCACGATGAACATTTTAAACTTTATTAATTAGAGAGAAACCTCCCCTCTAGTATTAGTGGTCCATTTTGACTCAATGTTGACAGAAAATAAGTCAAAGTTATTCAGTGGATAGTCTTGTCACATTGTCGAAGGTATGATTATTATCACCTGACACAGTGTGTACTTAACACCCATTTAACATAAGATTATTTTTTCCCAGCACAATGAGCACTTGATACCCTATTTATTGGAGTTATACCTATGAGCAGTGGAAATACCCTCCTTATAGATTAATTGAAATTTAAAAATGAATATTAAGCCTATGGTGAAATGTTGAGTGTGAATCCAAAGACTCAAGCACTTATTTTGTATTGTTTCATCTTTAATTTGTTCCCGCTATCTTTTTAATTTAAATCTTGCTCAAAAATCACATCCTACCAATCCACATACAAACTTGAAAGATTAACCCTACACACGATTAAATCTATCTTCTCATGCGATCGACACTTGTCACCACAAATCTATACTATCATAGATTCGTGCGCTTGCGACTGCAAAAAAATTTGCAAAACACTTATCCTATGCTAAATGGCTCTAACTTCAAATCATGGCAAGAGAACTTTTTAATAGTTCTCGAAGTTATAAATCTCGACCTTGCGTTAGGGTTGATTCTCCCCTACTTCTTACGGATGAAAATACTCCTGATGTTAAAGGGAAATAGAAAAGCACGAGAGATGAAATTGCATGTGTATCATGATCATGAAAAAGGCCATTCTCGAAACATTCAGGGGCTCAATGTCTGAAAAGACAACTACGGCTAAGAAGTTCCTTGCACTAATTGAACAGAGATTTGTCAAGAACGAAAAGGCTGAAATTGGTATGCTCTTGACAAGTCTAATTTCAATGAGGTATACGGGTAAAGGCAATATTAAGAAGTACATCATGAAGATGTCTCATTTTGCTTTAAAGTTAACTTAAGCTTGAACTCTCTGAGAACTTACTAGTGCATTTGGTTTTAATATCCTTACCAACACAATTTAACCAGTTTAAGGTGAGCTATAACTGTCAGAAAGAGACTTGGTCTCTGAACGAGCTCATATCACACTGTGTTCAGGAAGAGGATAAACTTAAGAAAGATAAAACAGAAAGTGCTCACTTTACCTCTACCTCTAAGGCAAAGACAAAGGCAAGAAAAGGAATAAGGCTAAGAAGCTGCAGATACAACACCTCAAAATAAACCACAAAAGAAACATAATGATCAAGAAGGTACTGGTTGTTTCTTCTGTAGGGTTGAGAAGAAGTTGTGCACTAATTATCGCACATGGCGTGCTAAGAAAGGTATGCTTCTTAGTTTGTTTTGTTTTGAGGTTAATTTAACTTCAGTACTTAGACACACATAGTGGATAGATTCTGGCGCAGCCACTCACATCAATGCGCCTATGTAGGGTTGCCTGAATTGTCGAAAATCTAGTGATGGTGAGAGATACATCTATGTGGGGGATGGCAAGATAGTTGAAGTTGAAGCAATTGAAAAATTTAGATTATTATGAAAGACTGGATTTTATTTGGATCTTGATGAAACATTTATTGTTTTCTATTTTCGACGGAATTTGATTTCTATTTCTACTTTGGACAGATCTAGTTATTCTTGTTCATTTGGGAATAAAAAATTTAGTCTGTTTCATGATTCAAAATTAGTTGGTTCCGATTCTTTGCTAGGCAATGATAATCTTTATATGCTTAATATGATTGCTTCATTTAATGAATCCATGCAATTAAGTACACGAGGTTTAAAGAGAAAATTAACCAATGAGAATTCAGCTTCATTATAGCACAGCAGATTGGGTCATATCTCCAGACAAAGAATAGAGAGACTTGTGTCAGACGAAATTCTCGACCCCTTAGATTTCACAGATTTTGATATTTGTGTTAACTTTATCAAAGGAAAACAAACCAATAAAAGCAGATTTCAAGTCAATAGGACTTTCGACATCTTAAAACTCATACATACGAATATTTGTGGGCCATTCTCTGTGGCTGCTTAGAATGGTCAACTATATTTTGTAACATCCATAGACAACTTTTCTAGACACGACTACATTGATAATGTTAGAGATATTGTTGGAGAACCCCTAATACAAGAAGTTGTTCTAGAAGAACAAACTCTACCACCTCAAGAACCTATTCTATTAAGGAAATCCACCTCAATAACCTATGCCATTAAGGAAATCCACTAAAAAAAGGAAAAGTGCAGTGCCAAACGACTATATTGTATTTCTCCAAGAACATGAGGTAGACATTGGTGTGGTGGAAGATGATCCGATCAATTTCCGTTAAACCATAAAAGGTTTTAACTCTCAAAAGTGGATTGATACCATGAATGAGGAGACAAAGTCCATAAAGGACAATGACATATAGGATCTTACCTCATTGCCAGAAGGTGCGAAATCTATTGGTTACAAATGGATATTTAACAGTGAGAGGGATTCGAAAGGCAATGTGGAGCAGTATAAAGTGCGTCTTGTCGCAAAGGACTTTACACAGAAAGAATACATTGACTATAAAGAAACTTTCTCTCTGATTTCTTCGATAGACTCTTTTAGGATCATAATGACATTAGTGGCGTATTTCGATCTTGAGTTACATCCAATAGATGTGAAGACAGTGTTTCTCAATGGTGACATTGATGAGACGATCTATATGGTGCAGCCAGAAAATTTTATGTCGAAGACCTAAAGAATATGGTTTGCAAACTCAAAAAATTCATTTATGGGCTTAAAAAAGTATCTCGACAATGGTACTTTAAGTTTTGTCAAGTGATTTTCTTATTCGGTTTCAAGATGAATTTGGTCGATGATTGTATATACTATAAATTCTGTGGGAGCAAGTATATTTTTCTAGTTTTATATGTCGATGACATTTTACTTGCCAGCAGTGATAAAAGCTTATTGCACGATACCAGAAGATTTCTAGCTAAGAATTTTGAGATGAAAGATCTTGGTGACGACTATTTTGTATTAGGTATACAAATACATCAGGATTGCTCTAAGGGTATTCTTAGATTATCACAAAATAATTATATCAAAACAGTTCTCAAGAGATATGGCATGTGAGATTACAAACCAGGTGATACCCCTGTTGCTAAGGGAGACAGATTTAGTCTCAATCAGGGCCCCAAAAATGATTTTGAGGAAAAAAATGCAAAAGATTCATTATGCATCAACATTAGGAAGCCTGATATATACTCAGGTTTGTACGCGACCGGATATTGAGTACATTATAGGGATATTAGGCAGGTATTTAAGTAATCCAGGAGTAGACCATTGAAAAATAACCAAATATGTCTTGTGGTACTTACAGAGGACAAAAGACTACATGCTCACATATCGGAGGTCAGATCAGCTTGAGATCATTAGGTATACTGATTTCGATTTTACTAGATGCTAAGATAGTATGAAATCCACTTATGGGTTATATCTATTTGCTAGCTGAATGTGTTGTCTCCTAGAAGAGTGTTAAACAGTCTCTTATAGTCTCTTCCACTATGGCAGTAGAGTTTATAGCATGCTATGAGGTATCCAATCACAGAATATGGTTACAGAATTTTGTCACAGGGCTGCGTATAGTAGAAGGTATTGACAGACCACTCAGATCATTTTGTGACAACAAGTCAACAGTGTTCTACTCCAATAACAACAAGAGTTCGACGAAGTTGAAGTATATAGACATCAAGTTCCTAATTGTTAAAGAAAGAGTTCAGAGTTGACAGTTATCTATAGAGCACATCGGTAGAAACCCCATGATTGCGGATCCACTTACTAAGGATTGCCACCCAAAATGTTTCATGAGTCTGTTGCTAGTATAAGTGTCATGTTATTAAAGAAAATATTTAGTTTTAGTGGGAGTTTGTGATTTTGGATGCTCTTATATTATAGACATTTTCAGTTATTTTGGTTTATAGACGTTTAAGGTTATTTTCTACAAAAATAAAGTTTTGGTTTATTCACACTCTAACTTTAGTATGACTTGATCCCATTAAGGTTTAAGGTGGACCAATTGGAAATAAGCATGTTAAGATCATATTGCATAAAATTTTCATGCTACACATCAACATCATGATCCATGTCATTCAGTTATATTGACCTAGTGACTATTGATGGGTCGAGTTACGATAGTTGTAACAAATGCCACTTTGATCTTATGTTGGTATGATTGATGGACCGAACTAGTTATAGATACATTTCGACAATGACAGTAAGGTTGAGCTCATACGGTTATTTTTGCAAAATATAATTATAAGATTATACGTATAGCCTAATTAAGAGATTATTTGATTTTTAATCTAGTATCATTGGATTCTTAACCTAACGTTGAGCTTATATGTGAATAATTATGTATTGCAGATTGTCAAAAAAGGTTAAGTCTAATTAAAAGTGATCTATCTAGGTTTTCGATATTATAGACTTTAATGTATCTAATAAGGTGTGAGGCCTTTAATGTGTAGAGATTTAATGGTATTCTAATTTTATGATAGACATAACTATAAATACCTAATGACAACAAAAAAATTTGTTTATATAAGTGGTCATAGTCCCTAGGTCACACATATCTTTCTATCACATATCTTTCTATTCTCTCTGATATCTCATCATCAAAGAGAGAGCGCAGAGGAAACTAAATGATTCTCTAGGAGAACGTGTTGATCTGAAAGGCCAACCACACAACGCTAAAGAGTAATTCAGCATTATGGATTCAGGTACGTTTCCGCATATTTTCTTATTGATTCTTGATAATACAACATGAATGTTCCTAAATTATAGGTAATGGTTTTCACTAAAAGATTTCTTATCATAACATATATTGTATCCATTAAAAGGTTTCCACCAATTGAGAAAGATAATTCTATTTGTTTTCTTTACTCCACAACTGATTTTTTAAAATGTTTGTGTAATGTAATTATGTTGACAAAAAAGGTAATACAATTAATTATGGCAAATTATGGACTTGGGCCGGGTTTTTTTAAGTCCAAGTCCAAGCCCATATTAGGAGACATATAAAGGCCGTGCCTAGACTTTCATATATTTTAATTATTTTTTTCAATGAATGCAAACTTGTATTGACTTAATAATTAATAAGTTATTATAATCAACAACTTATTAAAGAAAATAACTATTTCAAAATAAAATAATAAATAAAAAATTAAGCAAATAATAGTTTACAAATTTAATTTTTTAGTATCAGATTATCTAATTAAACACTCTCTTAATTGATTAAGACTTAAGAGAAAGTTTAATATTGTAATTATAGGTTTTTCGAATCATCATTAATTTATGAAGTATAGATTTAAGTTTTCCTTTCTTTTTTAATTTTCTATTATTTTTTAAATTTTAATTTATAAATTTATTTTTAAAAAAATATAAAAGGTTGGGCTGGCTCCTATTTTTTTTTCTTTTTCTTCAACCCTTGTCCAAGCCATTGTATGGAGGGTCAAGCCTAAGCAGGCCTAGGCCGGTTCAAGCTTTTTTGTTAACTTTAAATATAGTATTAAGACCCTTTACTCTTAAAATAATAATATTATGAGTTCATTGGTGGGGAAGAAAAGAAAATTGGAATTTAATCGAATAATATAAATTTGAAACATGACCATTGCGGGGATTATTATTTCCTCGTATTTTGGTATACGCAAAAGAATCAACGAAATCCAGTATACAAATCCGTGAAAAATCTATACTAATTTGGCTTAGTGAAGCCAAAATTAAGAAGAAAAACTATGAAGCAATAAATTAAATTTGAAAAAAAAAATGAAAGAGAAAAGTCAAGTTAGCCTCCCCATCCCGGTAAAAAGTTGCACCATTCGCCCTTTTTAGTGAATTGGTGGCTTAGTTAGCTGCAGGAATTGGAGTCCTTGGGCTTGGCAGGCCCATATATGCAAGCCTTGGAGAGAGACGAACCCTTGAGCTAGGCCGCGGCGAAGGAATTGGGCCGTAGCTAACCCAGGACCCAGTCACAGGACGGGGTGATAGGTTAACCTGTTCCAGTGCCTTGGACTGTAAGTTCGTAGGATAGTCCCGCACACATCCGATTCGTGGACCAGTGGCCGTGGTCCACTTGCATGACAACCGTTTAGCCAGGTCAAAGTCAAACACATTCGGCTGGTCAACCTTCTTGATGTTATCATTTTCCGCTTGATTAATAGTTGGGACTGTATCTTTTGATTGCTTAGCTAAAGCAGGGCCCACAGCGGACTTTGATTTTGATTCCTCATTGGCTGGTGCAACAAACGAAGGATTGTCGTCATCGACGGCGCACCTCTGTAATGTAAAACAATGAAGCTAGCTTTAAATACTGTCCAATATTCAGTTGAGCCAACTACATAGACGTAAGCACTAATTAATTTATATATAAAATTGTTCCAATCTAGAATATTGAATTTGTTAAAGTAAAGAAAAGTTAATTAAATCTTATAATTTAATATTGTAATAAAATTATATTATTAAATTATATGGATTAATAATTTTTGTACACTTTAATAAAATTTAAAATCTTGAACTAAATCAATATTTCATATATATATATATATATATATATATATATATATATATATAATTATTAGATTTTTTTAAAGTTTGAAAAATTTATTAAGTTAAATTATTTAATAGTGTATGTATGTGTGTGGTAGAATTATATTTTATGAATTATATATATGAATGAAAATAATGTAGGTACCTTAACATTGGTGAGATCTACATGGTTTTCCTCAAGGAAGCTGATAAATTCCCGGAAGTTTTCTTCTGTTGGGTGATAGTGACCACTGTATGGCCATATTGCCTGAGAAAGTAATTAATTCAATGAACCATCAATGACTTTTTGTATTTGTTAATTTGCGTTATTAAGATGTTCACAAATTTAAATCTGCACTTCATAAATTACGGGTGCCCAGATCCTGTAGACCCTTATTGTGTGTGTGGGTGCATACCTCCAGAATTCCGTTATGTGCAACTAATCTTCCGGCCGCCGTAGTGGCACCGCCAGCTAGAAAACTGGAGTGCTGAAAGGAGCCTTTCTTTTTAGGGCCAACATACAATGCCCTGGTGGTGCTGAGCACAAATATCCATTTGGAACCCTCAGCTGTTTCCACAGGAATTCCACTTTGCCTATATAAAAGCTTCCCATTTTCAACCACCACTTCAAATACTTGTCTTTCTTGCTGCATTGCCATTAATAGACAGCATCCATAATGAATTAGTTGCAAATAAGAATTAGAAGGAAAAAAAATTATCTTCAAATCATATTATTATATAACTTAAACTTACTGGTCCAAGATACGCAATGCATTGACGCTGAAGAACAACCCTCGGGCATTTCTCAAGATTCACTTCTTTTCCATTTCCAACATCTAACCAGTAAAAAAAGGGTTGTGTGCTCTCACTATCAAACCAGATATCGTAATACATATGTAGATTATGCCCATAACGGTGTCGTGGATCAATCTGCTCAAAATATTATATAAGATGGATCAATCAGTGCTCTGTCATTCTAATAGAATGTGTATTATGTAAATAATTAATTTTTTTATATTTTTTGTAAAAAAAAAGTAATAAAGTAAAAAATAAAAAACACTGTATTGAAGTACATGAGTTATACACTTACAGCCTCGAGCCAATGTTGTAAAGCGAGTTTTTGAGCTTTATCATCTTTACTCAAACCCTTTCCGACTTTGGCTGCTCTGGTCCTAGCCCTAGCCCAACGTGACACCGCGGTTTCCGGTTTCTCAATATCGAAGAATGATACTGAACTTCGCTTCAGGGCAGCAAAATCTAATGCCTTCCACCTATGTGTGTGTGTATATAGTAATAACAATTAATTAATGGAAGTAACAAACTAAATTAAATTAAATGAATATTTCTAAAAGAAAAGTTAAATTGATCAAAAAAGAGAGTAGGTAGCTAGTACTAACCAGAGCTCCTCAACAACAACAGCACAATCTGCAAGATTTCTTCGAGTTCGATAACTCTTATAAACCTTTTGAAGCTTAACCGCGGCAGCATCCAGCTCGCACACCGGTCTTGGTGAGAACATGATTGCCGGTTCGGGAAGAGCAAGGGAAGGCATAGGCATATGCTTCAAGGTATTTGAACCCATGATAATCTCTTTGTTGTTGTCTTCAACAGCTACATAATTCTTGAATGACAAATTCTTTTCAAGCAATTTTACATTTTCTGGTTTGTAATTCTTTAAGCTTCTTGTTCTTTTAGTCCTTTTGGTAGTTTCATCATGATGGTGATGATGATCTTTTGAGAGGCCATCTGTTTTCTTGAAGCTATTTACCCTCACGGTGACCTCACCATCTTTGGTATCAAAACTGATGTTGTATGCCAAACTAAAAATCCTGTGTTTGAGAATCTCTTCCCAGGCTGATAAGAGCAAGGAAAGCGATAAGCCCATAGATATATCTATCTGCAATTTTTCAATCAGTAGGAGGAACCCAGATTAGATTAAAGAGAAGCAAATTAAGAGAACACTAGCACAACCCTCAATTACCAAAAAAGAAAAGAATAAAAAAATTCTCTTTTATTAAATTACCTGCAGTACTGTGCAGAGGACCGGATTCCAAATTTTCTTAATTTGTTTTATGGCTGTGTTTTTAATTTGATGACAAGATGCAATTGATGATCTTAAATTTGACTGCTCCTTTGCTTAATATATACTACAACTGCTTAGGGAATAAAATAAGTAGTCCACAAAACCTTCAAAGACGTGCTGAACACAACAGTTTTTGACTGGATGATAAAAGAGAGAGAGATGGGCTCTGAAATCAAGGGTTAATTTTAATTTCCAGGTTCAAGACCAAGAGTTTGATGGATTCAAAGCTTGAAAATTTTGAATTCCTTGTACAAGATGTTCCCTATTACGTGTAATATATATACGTAGAAAACAGTTTTAATTTTCTTAACTTTTTTTCGTTATTCCATTCAATTTTAATAACACTACACGTGTGAATTCGAAAGGTCAAAAAAAGGACGCCTGTTAGACTTTCCATGAAAATCTTTGAGTCTCGACACAGAGATCTTTTTCGGTGTGTTTCCTACTTATCTTAAATGGTCAACAACCATTCGGTCATCCACGCTCCTGTTAAAAGCATCTACGTATGATTTCTTTATTTAAAAAAACTTTTAAACTGTTCCATCTACTGCATTTATTTTCTCATGTCCTTTTTTGACTTCTTCATATATATATATATATATATATATGAGTCTTGAAGTTGTAGCTGCAGTCAAATTATATAAACAATAACCACGTAAAGTTATTATTTATATATATATATATATATATATATATATATATATATATATATATATATGAGTCTTGAAGTTGTAGCTGCAGTCAAATTATATAAACAATAACCACGTAAGGTTATTATTTATATAATTTTACAAGAGTTATAAGTTATAACTGCTGTAACTTAACAAAATTATATATATATATAAGTAAATGTTATGTTATATTTAATATAACATACACAACTCACAAGAGCCACACAAATTATGGAACCCACATAAATGTGTGGTTAATTGTGTATGTTACACTAAATATAATATAGGGGGATCCATATATATATATATTTTATTTTTATAAGCAATGTTATAATATATATTAGCAATGTTTTTTTTATATAGAGTTTTAGACTTTGTTAAAATTTGAAAAAAAATTACAAATCATATAATTTAATAATATAATATTTAAAAAAGTTATTAAGTCACATAATTTAACAGTATAATGATATTATATTATTAAACAATGCTTAATAAATTTTTTAAACTTTAACAAAGTAATACATACATACATACATATAACCATTCTCTAATGAGGGCATTCTCACTTTTTTAAAGTGAAGATACTAGTAAAAAATAAAAAATATATTTTTTAATATATTAATAGATAAAAATACAGAAAAAATATAGTTTTTAATGTATTGAAATATATAATTTTTTGTATTTTAGTGACATCATCACTACAGAAAGACTTATGTATATACATATACATATATATAATCATTTTTAGATGCGGATTTTTGTTCTGTAAATAAACTATTAAAAAAATACAGTTTAATAGTTAATCAAAATGATTCTATTAAATTATATGATTTAATTGTGAATTAAAATATAGATTAGTGGTATGTTTACATAAAAAAATAAGGGTGTCCACATTAAAAAAAATACTATACGTATAGTGGTGCACCATACAGACATCTAAATTTCTATACATAAGATTTTCTTTTGTCTTGTAATTCTTTCTTGGTGGTTTTAGAATATAAATATTCACACCTGTACAAAACATAAATTAATTAACATGAAAAAGGTTGAAAACGCCAAAATTTAGTGGGAAGGGCGCAAGACATGCAATAGCCATTTTGTTGTAACACGAACTAGTAAATGCTGCATTGAGTATTAATGAATTACTGAAGCTGTGGTTACAACGTGAACGTGGTCAAGATCATCAGCAAAGGATGTTGGTCAAAATCACGACCATTAAATATGGTTCTTCCAAAAGTCAAGATTTTATGAGACTTTTCAATTCTTTCCACATCCACAGGGCTATTATCACCCGTAACTTTATTTTTTTCAGTCAAAATTTCCACAATTATCGATGATCATGATCTTGCTTTTTAGTTCAGAATTATCACGTTGGCCTTAATTGTCTTCGACACCATTTTTGATAGAGTAGTCTCCACGAAATTTAAATATTAACTTTCAAATCAATGAAAACAACTTTTTTAAATTAATAATATTTGGACCATAGAAAATTTATTAATTTAGCAAATATCAATATATCAATAAGGGGTCCAGCTACCGTGCAACTGGTATATGGTACCTCCCTATTTTGTCTTTTTGTCCTATCACCATTAGATTTAATGTAAGAGTAGATTCAACGGTAGGATGCTATAATTTGGTAATTAACACTACACTCCCTGTTGTGTACTGAAATTGTAAAAAATTAAATATTTTAAAATTCGAACACATAAATCCAGATTGATTCAAATTTGTAAATAATTAAAACAATTAAAAAATGAGAAGGCTGTCTCAAATTAAAAAATTCGACATAAAACTAAATATCAATATTTAACTCTATTTCTTTTAATTTATCGAGTGAGATAAGTGATGACTTCAAATTAAAATTTAATTAATAAATTAGCTTAAAAAATAAAAGCAGCATAACATTACTAAAATAAAATATTAAATAATTAATTATAAAAACTATGTATTTATCTTCTTTCCTTACACTTTGGTTGCCACTTTAAAATATATGCAGATTGGACTTTAAATAAAAAAAAATAACTACAATACAATTTAATTTCAAAGTTATTAGTTATTCAAAAATAACAAAACTTAAACTTTATCCATAGACGTAAACTAATATGACATCAAATACTTATAGTTAATAGATTTGATTTATTATTTTAATTTATTCAATTGCCATAGCCTCACAATTGCTATCCAAATATTCAAATTAAATTACTGCATTTGGTTTGTTAGTGATGTGAAAAATAATTGAGATAATTGATTAGGTAATGATATTTTAATTTGCAAGGAGTTGCTGACTAGTGATTGATTAATTTATCTAAGTGGAGAAAAAGGGAATAGAATATCCTAATATTGAGGAGAGGAAGAGAGAAAAAACTAAAATTATCATAAATTTATAAATAAATTATAAATAAAAAGAAAGTAGGGGGTCCAAAGATAAAAGACAAATATGTGTTACCGCGTAACAGTTGCACCACAGTTTTGTCCATCAATAAGTTAATAAATTATTAATTTATGAAGAAATTTCTGATTTTTGAAAAATACAATATTTTATAGTATTTGTTTACCTTGATTTAATACTTACTATGTTTTATTTTTATATTACTTAGTTGTCACATTGATATAATTAGATAATCTTAGATATTTTATTTTTCCAATGACATATGCAGCCCTTTTCACGTTTATTGCAAAATAACAATGTAAATGGGAATTTTACATTACAAAAAGAACTAGAGATGAGATTAGATATCAAATCAATTTCAAGATGTATCAAACAATTCGAGAACATATTTTACGAAAGCAACATCACATATCTTGATGATATATTGATATAGTTCCAAATTTGATAGTTACTAATTTATATAGTAGGTGGATCCAATACGAAAATAGGATTTTTTTCAAAAAATTATAATCATATAAATTTATTGAATTAAGGTTATCACTATTGAATATTAACTTATTGAGGTTCTATGGTAAATTCAAAATATATTGAAAAATATAGGACCAACTAAACTAAGTTTTTTAGACTTGAAATTTATTTTAGACGTGGCCAAATTATAAACGATCTTTAAATAAATTGATTAATATTTTAGCAAAAGGCCAAATAAAAATAATGCACATTATAATAGTAAATAATGACATAACGAGACTTATCATTCATAATGTAAATTTAGACAAACATGAGGGGCTTACACCAAAATCACGTCCCTTTCAATACTTCAATTAGTAAAAGTTAATTAACTATCGATCTAAATTGGTAGGGAAAAAGTTTGTATTTTTACACTTTTCATATTTTTATTAATTCTGTCATGAAGTTTTTGATAGATACATATACTAATTTAATAATTTAATTCCATAGAAATAAAAAATTTGTATTTGTTAACAATTACAAAAAGCTTAGAAACCCACAAAAAAATATATATATAGGTCCAACAAAATTTGTTTATAAAAAGGGGTATAGGTCCATTATTTATAAAAAATAACCTAAGTACTTAGAAAATATTTATTTTTCTAAATAAAATGCCCAAAGGGTAATACTTCGACAAAGCACCAAAAATATGATTTTACAAGAAATAATCTAGATACATTCTTTACAAAGAGTAACATAAGTATTTGAAAAGTATTTTTAAGTAAAATGTCCAAAGGGTGACAAAATGTCCAAATGTGTGGTTTTATAAAAATGCGTTGGGTCCATTCTCTACAAGAATGACCCAAGAATGACCAAAGAGTTTAAGAAATATTCTAAGCAAATTGCCTAGGGGCAATTATTGAGAAAACATCCAAGGGCATGATTATACAAACATGACCTAGATCCATTCTCTACAAGAGTAACCTTAGTACTTAGAAAGTTCAAAGTAAATTACTTAAGGGTGAATATTGCCAAAACATCCAAGGGCTGATTCTACACAAATTGTTTAGGTCCATTCTCTATAAAAATGACTTAAGTACTTAGAAAATCCTAAGTAAATTGCCTAAAAACAAGAATCGACAATTGCCTAAGGGCATAATTCTACAAAAGTAATCTAGATTTATTCTCTACGAGAATGACCTAGGTACATAAAAAGTACTTTACGAAATACTCCTATTGACAAATACATGTTCTAAGGAGCCAATGAGCCAATAAACATTCTATGTAACTCGCCTACAGACAAACATATATTTTATAGAATGAGTCTACAGGCTACCATACATTCTACGGAAATTTACCAATAGACACATACTTTACATAAAGTGCTTACGGGCACACATTCTAAGGAAAACGCCTATGGCAAAATTTTGCAAATGCAACTACCGGAAATCTTGATAAAAATGCTTTAGGTCCATTCTTGAAGACAATGGACTAGGGTCAATTACTTAGAAAATATTCTAAGTGCTTACAGATAAAAAGTTATATAAAATTTGCTTATAGGAAAAATATTGCAAAATCAATTTTCTTTGTGAGAAATCAATATAAGTGCTAAATCCAAGCCCAGCCCATTGAAGCTTAAAGGCCTCAAAATCAAAGTTTCCAAGGGTGAACGTTATGTCAATTTTGAAATTGTCAATAATCTTATGATTTATTTCTTATCTATTACTATAAGATTATTCTACTATATATATAACCCTCCGCCACGCTCAATTTTGGAATTGTCAATAATCTTATGATTTATTTATTTTCTTATCACTGTAAGATTATGCTATTAGAGACTCACACATACTAATTTATAAGTAATTTTAATATTATTCATGAGGTTATTTTATTCAAAAAGAAATATTGTTTATGAAGTGTAACAATGCTACTAGGTCCATCCTTTACAATATTATTTATTTTCTATCCGTGTAGTAATCTTACTAATTATTACTCTAAAATGAAAGATAAATAGCTCGTTTATCCGACTATAAAACGGGAGAAATTTTCTCCAAACGGAGCTAAAGTCACGAAAGTCAAATTGGATTGTTCAATCCAACGCTTATAATCCATTCACAAAGTATTGTATTATACATATAGCACCGCATCTATTATTCTCCAAAATACAAGTGGGATGTCTCTCGTGATCAACAAATATTTTTTTTTTTAATTTATGTTTTAACCCAAAAAAAAATGGGATAATAACGAGAAATTTCACTTATTAAAAAGTAACAACCAATCTTAATCCTCCTATTGTTAGTTGAAATTAAGTGATTGTGTGCTTAACGCTGAGTTACATACGGATTTAAATCGACGTATTCTTTCATTTATTGACAATCATAAGAATTCCAAAAACCCTAAATCATAGATTACCTAAACTCGACTAAACGTACGTCGAAACCTCACTCGTTTGATTTGACTTTTGAAAAACTCTTTTATTTGATCTTTGACTTATCTCCTTGAATGAATTTATAATTAGTAATTTACTCTGCTTGATAAATAAAAGGTTAAGTAATAAAACAATGCCAGCTTGCTGTTACGTTGATCACACGGCCACACTATTGAGGTGTGCTAGAAGGTATGAACAAAAATGTCCTACACCAAACGTAAAGTCTTTGGGTCGCCATCTCTTAACTTTAGCTTGCCCTTCACGTGACGAAGAATTATCAATAGGATTTTGATAAATAAATAGATTTGGTTAATTAGATGTCCCATTCCCAATCATAATTCTTGTTACTTGTATGAAATTAATTATATAAAAATTTTAAAAAATTGATGAAAAAGATTTATAAAATCATTTCACTATAATAAAATGAACAATCGATGATAAAAAATAACTGTCATAAAAGCGTCGCATAACAGTTAATTTATCCGCCGCCTATGTCATTGTTGCTCATCTACGACATAATTTTTTCAAACATGAATTTATAATAATTTTTAGTAGTCATATGTATGTCACACCATGTTTTAGTGAGAAATTCAAAATTATTTGAATTTTTAGCATTTTTTAATTTTTGGGCAGCAAATTAATATAATTTCTATTAATTTTATTAATTTTTAAAAAAATTATATTATTGCTATTATTTTGAATTGTATTTTTATTATTTTGAATCGAGTTAATATTAATTTTATTATTATCATTTGAATTGTAATTTTTTATTTTTTATTTTATAAAATCCCAAATTCTGCAAATTTATTTTTAGAAATTAAAATTTTAAATTTGAAATTAATGTAAAACGTAATATCACATAAAATCCAAAATACAATCAAATATCTAACAAATCAAAAGTTGCGAACCAACAGTATCACTATAGCTTTAAAATATATCAATTACACAAATTGTATATCCATTCACAATACAATAAACAATCCAAAGTCCAGGCATTGTCTGTTCAAATTCCAGCCCAGTAGGCAGTAGAATCACTTTCTATCAATTCCACACCAAAATTTTCAACAGAAGTTAATTTTCCTGCAAAACTGTACCTTAATTCCAACATCAACATTAATTATCATCTGCAACTTAACTTCT
Source organism: Murraya paniculata (assembly GCA_030449075.1). Lineage (NCBI taxonomy): Eukaryota > Viridiplantae > Streptophyta > Magnoliopsida > Sapindales > Rutaceae > Murraya > Murraya paniculata. The sequence goes on from JAEVFN010000028.1 coordinate 1,356,274, forward strand.
AATCCTAAACTAAATAAGAAACCTAGAAATACAATAAAGTAAATTATCTAAACCCAACAATATGCTACCAGAAAAAAGTGACTTAAACAATAAACGCCCAATTAATATGTCATTTATAAAAAGGAAACATTATAATTTGAAATCAAAACATGGACACAAAGTAATGGAAGAAAAACCATAGATGCAGAGAGCAGTAAGTATTAGATTTCAATAAACTTGCACAAGCAGTAAGTTGTTTTCATTTATTTGATAGATCTATTAGTACGTAAGAATGTAATTAAGGAAAATAAAAGGAGCAACTATTAGAATATGAGAAACATCAGAGAATTTAAAGTTGTGCTATCAGTCCATGAGTGATGGATTGTAAAATATTAGTGGTCAACAATAAAAAATTCAAAGTGAAGAAGTTTTTATGCCCTTAGATAAATATATTTCATCAAGCATGAAATAGGGACTGAAACTTGAAATATTGAAAATAATAATAGCGAAAGAGAATAAAAGGCACAAAGCATGTGTGATTAATCATTACTCAACAGCCTATATATGTTAACATTGAACCTAACAATTAGAAAACTCTTACCCTTCAACCAGAAATTTATGAATTAGAAGTAATAATTCAAATGACATTCAGTGTACTAACAAGATTTTTACAGATGACTGCATATAGGTGCCATCTTCTCATCCTATGTCAAAGGCATAATCACTGATTTAGTATGTCCAAGGGAGATCAAAATCTCAATACTGATCTATAATTAACCTTTCAAGAAAGCGAAACATGTAAAATATTTGGGAGAAAAAGAAAGAAAAAAAGAAGAAAAGAAATTTAATACATAGCAATGAACTTTACAGGCTTCGAAAATTAATTAAGCTTTCAAGAAAGAAAAAGATGTAAAATATTAAAAAAAAAGGAAAGAAAATTAAACAGAGTGATGAACTTACCAGGCTCCTTGGCCATCAAATCAACATTTGTTTTTTTTCCTAAGCAAAACGCTGCAACAATCACCAACAAATATATGCCAAACATCATATGACTTTTTCTCTCTTCGATATATAATTGTCTAAAAGCTAATCATTAATAAAGCTGAAGCGAGACCTTATCGCTTAAATCTAACATTTTCACAAACACTTTCACACATTCCTCTTATTCATAATCTACTTCTATTTTCTTTTTCTTTTAAGTCACTCAGATGCAAATACAAACAATCAAACCTGATTTTTTTTTTTTTTTTTTTAAAACAATTTACCAGTCATGTATAGAAGGATAGAACAAGTAAATTAACAAGATAACTAACCCATGCACTCCCAAGTATAGTTAATAGGTTTATTGATAAGCATAGCAATAGATGTCATGGGCAGTTGACATCAAATTGATCGCCAACAGAGTGCTACTACAAAAAATCCAATGGCACCATTAAATCCAGCAAATCAAATTAACAAAACAAAAAAGCATTACTATATTTACTTCCTAACGTATCCCAAAATAATATAGTAATATACATTACTATCACATATGATATGTCAGTTATCAAATGTTTCATTCCAGAAATTGAGCTTATTCAAAGTAAACACTATTTGTGGGAAACAGGATGTATGTTAGGAAAACATTTGGACCAAACAGATTAAGCATAAAAAAAAATACCGCGCTAATAGAAAAAGAAAAACCAAATCAGGAAAACCAACTTATGTAACAGATGCGCAAAAGTGAGAGAGAGAGAGGGGCAACTGCACTTACAGCTGCGAAACTCAAGCTAAATGGCGAACTGAATCGGTGATTTAGGGATTCAAAGACCGGTAGCGATTTACGGTTAATCGAACAAATTGAATCATGGCGATTGTTTACATGCATCCTCTTAACTCTTATCTACTACAAAAACCAAAAGCCCAAACCAAATCATAGATAAAAACCCCAAACCAAAAATTTCACTATCTCAAATAAAACATCACAACGAATTAAAGGGAGTGAAAGGAAGAACCGAACTTTACTACAGCAAACGAAAGCAAACTGTGAATGGAAATGGCGATTTAGGTCAATTAACAGGTGGTAATATAGGGTTAATCATAGAAACTGAAAACGAATACAGTGAAGTAATTGGGTTTCGTAACACATTGAACACGAAGAGAATTGATCTAATTGGTGTGTTTTTTGTGACTGTGGCTCAAGGATTGAAGGAAATCAGAGGGAAAGTTTTTTGCTATAGAGTAGAGAGGCAAATCGGGAAATTTTCCAAGTGAAACAGGGGTAGCCATGTTTAGAAAGTGCAGCGTTTTGTTTTTTCAATTTTTATACGTTTTGATTTTGATTTTTATTGTTTTAATTTTCAAAACATACCGTTCGTGTAAATTCTAAAACGGTTAGGGATGGCAAAAGGTTAAGGTTTTATGGCCATCTTCTGAGTTTTAAATAACTTTTAGACGATAAAAAAATAATTTTTAAATTTTTAATGGCGAAAGGTTAAGGTTTTATGGGCATCTTGTGATTTTTAAATAATAAAAAAATAATTTTTAAATTTTTAATAATTAGAGTTTGATTTTGTACTCTTTATTTTATTTTTGAATCTTTATTATATATAAATATTTTTAATTTTTATTTAATAATTTTTAATTTATCAATTACAATGTTAGTTAATAAATTTTTTTTTATTTTTATTATGCTATAATTAAAAAAAATTATATAATATAATTCTTATTCCATCCTAAAATATTTTTATGTTTTCTTTTGTCTCTTAAGATACTGCTTTCTTCAAACATTTTTCAGTTTTGATAATATTTTAAGATATTGCTTTAAACTTTTGGAGATTTTTTTAAATAATTTAAATACTTTATCATATAATGATAATTTTATTTAAACCTCTAATTTTTAATTTATTGAAATTATGTATCCATACTTACTATAAACTAAATAAATGGGGAATGAGACGAGAAAAAAAAGCATTCTCCATATGGAGATTCTCATCCCCACTCCACTAAATTTATTAGAGAATGAGATAAGAAATTAAGGCAGAATTTTTAATAAGGTGAGGAATAGAATAGGTCTCCCATCCCCACCCCACCCAGTTGTCATCCCTAAAACTACTACTGTTTTGGTTTTGAAATAATATAATATATTCATATTTGGTCAAACATGATCAAAATCATATTTCTGTCATTATTTCTTGATGAAATAAATTTCTATCACGAATCTATCATAAATTCTTGATGGATGATAATTCGATCACAAAACCATCATTAATTCTGTCATAGTTTTATAATATAAGTCATTTTCCCAAGAATCTGTTACAAATTGTCTATCATAAATTGCCTATTTTCTTACAGAGTTTTAAATATTCTTAAAAGATTATTAAGCAACTGTCTTTTTTTATTCTTTTTTTAAAATACCATATTTGGATGAAGTTTTAAACCACTTTACAATTAATTTCTTTTACTGCCAGGAAAAAATAAAATAACAGTTTAGTATATCAACTTGCCGCTGTTGACCAAAACTTGACCAACCTGATGGATCCATTGATTGTCCATGGTGGTGCTTTGCCATTGCCGAAGTCTCTTCTTCCCACCGGTGACTTCCCACTGACCGACAACCACTTCCACAACAACCATCATGCCCGAAACAGCATTCAACATGACAAATAGCTTAAAAACCACACATCTTCGCAGCTCTCAAGTTTCCTATTGTTAGTGACACCACCCAATCGCTGCTGCACTCCTCTTTAACCAATCCCAATCATGCCCAGCCATTATTGACATGTTCACAGCTGCGAATCACCAATTAACCACAACCTGTGTCTCACACTCATGTCCCTTGTAAAGCCCTAGTTTGCCCGTCCCTCTCCAAAACACGCATGGTATTGCAAGTGCATTCCCTTCACTGTCAGTTCTCCCCACCACCATCCCTATGCCGACACTTAGCCACCCAATTGATTTAGAGGGAATCGCTGCACCCACAGTCCCTAGTTTACCTAACTTTCATGTACGACCCATGCATGTGCTGCTGATGATCACATCCAACCCACAACCACTAATGCACAATCCCATATCCTTCCCAAACTTTTATATGCCTCTGTGGTTAATCCTGCGTTCACCTTGTTTCTAATGCTTTTTCTCGGCCTCAGAAATCGTTTGTTGATGTTGTTGCTGACTCCTCAATCTCTCAAGTTCCTGTTAAGCCAATTCTACTTCATCGTGAGAACCCGCTATTCATTTCTCTACTGTAGAAATGCAATCCATGGCCGAACCCTTTAAACTATCCCTTGTTGGTAAGTTCTCTTTTGGTTGCCCTTCAATACATGTCATTCGTAAATTTTTCGTATCTCTTGGGTTAAAGGGGCGTTCTCAAGTCTTTTTGTTGGATAATAGACATATCATTATTAAGCTTGAGTTGGAAGAAGACTATTCTTATATTTACATTCGGCAGACATAGTATGTGATGGTAGAGGTATGCAAATTTTTAAATGCACAATAGATTTTCGGTGCTCGGAGTAGTACTTAATTGTGCCAGTTTGGGTATCTTTCCCTTATTTACCTATTCATTTTATTAACTAAAACTGACTTTATTTTCGATTGCTTTTATTGTTGGAAAGCCGTTGCATGTAGATCATGCTACGACCTCTGTTAATAAGCCATCCGTTGCTAGAATATTGGTTAAATATAATGTCTTATGGACTCTTCTACAATAAGTTTGGATTGGTAAAGGTGAATCCGAGTTTTATTAGGATTTCATCTTTGAGCGGGTGTCTTCTTATTGTGCTTTTTGAAAGCATTTAGGTCATGTAACTGATGCTTGTTATGTTAGCAATCTTAGGCTTCGTAAGCCTGATCAGTCTATTAGTGAACCTCACGGTAGAGTGCTTAGGGAGAAGTGTAAATTGCCTGTATCTAACATAGAAGTCTAGCCTAAGGTAGCTCGTGCTGCCCAATATATTGTTGTTACTGATAATCGGCTTTAGGGGTTTAGCTCTCAGCCCCTATTGGTCTAGGTTTGTCTCCATTGGATGGGGATCTTATTTCTAATAAGGATTCTGGTTCTGGTGATGAGGGTAGATCTTTTACTGACCCTAAGAGGTTCATACTTTATTGCCTTTAGATGCAATAATTGATAGTATTGATGGCCTGCGGATTGCCAGTTCATCTCAGGATTGCTCTTTGGTTATGAGCGAAAAGTACCCAATGCTCATTGGCAAGTTGTATCTTGGTCCTTCACCCCTCAATGATTAAATGCTTATATGGAATATTAAGGGAATTAGTAAGGCCCCCACTATCTGCAGATTATAAAAGTTGATTCAGATGCATCAGTTATCTTGATTTGTATTTTGGAGTTGTTTCTTACATGTAATCTATTGGAAATTACTCAAGTTTGTCTTAGGATGGATCATGCTCTGTCTTTTTTAGTTTAGGACGATTTAAGTGTTTCGGTATGCTCTTTTTCTCTGTGAAAGTACTTCAAGATATGGGTCAAATAATTCATTGCCAAGTTAGTCGTTCTTTCTTCCTTTACCCTATTCTTATATCATATGTTTATACTAGTTGTTTTATGCCTATGCGAGGGGATTTATGGGACGCCCTTATGGGATTTGCTGATAATCATGATAATCGATGGATTGTGTTTGGGAATTCTAATGTTGTACAGTATAATTCTAAGATCCCTAGTGGGTATGTCCAACCTTAGGGAACTATTGATGCTTTTAATTTAGCATTGTTAGATTGTGGTTTAGAGGATGTTGGTTTTGTTAGTAATCCTTTCATTTGGATTAATAAGCACACTTGAACGTGGCATGATAGGGTTGTCAGTAATGCTCAATGGTCTGCGTTTTTTGACTCTCGAGTTACTCACCTGAATCGCATTGTTTCAGACCACTCCTCCATGTTATTATTCTTGCGATAGGGATATGGCCGAAGGGCTTTTCAAGTTTACATTCTTACATGCTTAGCTTAAGCATCCTGCTTACATTAATGTTATATGGCAGTCTTGGGCTGCAACTGTGTTTAGCACTAGATGAGAACATGTAGACAAAGCTTGGTCGGTTGAAGCTTTATTTGAAAGCTTGAAATAAACATGTGTCTGGTAATGTTTTTCATCCAGTTAAGGAGGCTGAGGATAATGTGGCTTAGAAAGAGAGGTTGTACGACATATTTAGTTTTGTTAGGATCATACTATTTTTTTTAAGGTTAGGGCCTAATTAAAGCACGCTTTGCTTTGTTAGGAGGTATTTTTGAGACAGCAGTCCATTTTTTGTTGGGTTGGGGAGGAAGATGCTAATTCCCAATTTTTTCATGTAATGATTCGAAAGAAGCGCTAGCTATTTTATATCCATCATATTCAGTCTCTTCTTAGTGTATTTGAGCCTTCTGCTATTGCTGCTTTCACCGTTGGTTTCTTTCAGAGTTTATTGATGGGTGGTTCTAGTTAATTTCAACAATCTAATTTTGATTTTATTCCAACTCTCGTGAAAGATGATATGGATTTATGTAGAGAACCAGATAAAGATGAGATTAAGTAGGTGGTCCTCTTTACTAACCCTAACAGTGCTTTGGGTCATGATGGGTTATGTAGTAGATTTTATCAATCTTACTGGGATATTATTTGCAGTGACTTGTTGGCTGTTGTTCTTGATTATTTCAGAGGTTCGATTATGTCTAGGGGGTTCTTAAAGTACCTTATTGGTTCTTCTCCTTGGGAAGACTCCTCTTACAGTTTGGGTGAATTTTGGACTGATTAGTCTTTATAATGTGAGTAATAAGGTTTTGACCAATTTGTTTGTACTGAAATTGGCTCCTTTGCTACCACATATTAGCTTTCCTTTTCAGAGTGATTTTTCCATAGTAGGGTGATTCATGATAATTTACTTTTGGTTCAATGGTTGGTTCATGACCTTAATCGCCACTTTCGGAGGAATAATATGGTGTTGAAGTTAGACATAGGCCAAGGCATATGATCAGATGTCTTGGTCTTTCATTATTCAGTTCTAGGTTTTTAAAGCAATGGGTTTCCTTGATTCGGCAAGCTATTTTTGGTCCTTGGGTCTCAGTGTTTGTGAACGAGGTCAATCATGGTTTTTTTTTTCAATCTTAGGGTGGTTTTAAGTAGGGTGATCCTCTTTCTCCTTGTTGGTTTATTATTGCTGTTGAATTTCTTTCTCGGAGTTTAGATCGCTTGCATTCTTAGTATATCGCTCCTTACGATATGCCTGCTTATGTCTCCCACTTGAGCTTTGCAGATGAAATTATTATTTTTGCTAATGGTAGCTGGTCGAGCCTTTTACGACTTATGAGTTTTTTACATCATTATAAGGTAGTTTCAGGGCAATTAATTAGTTAAGCCAAAAGTAGTTTTTACGTTGGGGGCTCAGCTTCTACTTCATGCTAGGCTATTGCCCACTCTGTCACTGGTTTTCAGTAGTGTCAGCTTCCACTCACTTATCTTGGGTGCCTCAAAATTGCTTATTTTGATGATACAGTCCAAAAGCTTAGAGATAGGACCAAGAGTTAGCTAATATATTGCTCTCTTTGGGTGGGAAGCCAGTGCTTATTCATCTTGTGTTGTCCTCTATGCCTCTGCATCTGTTTTATATTTTTTGACCACTTGTGGCCATTGTTTAGCACTTAGAGTGACTTTTCACTTAGTCCTTATAAAGTGATTCCAAGATTAAGAGGCGAATTCACTAGTGTAAATAGCTGTCGATTTGTTATCTAGTTGAGAAGGGTGGCCTAAGCATATAGTCTTTTGATGATTTAGCTGAGACTCCTGAGTTTAAGCTTTGATGGCATTTTCGTGAACAACATTCTTTATGGGCTTCTTATATGAGGTCTAAGTATTGCAGAGCTAGGCACTTGAGTTTGGTTCAGTTTTGATATCCTACCTCTCCTCTTTGGTGACACGTTTGCTAGATTAGATTTGCTGGGTCTCATATGCGTTGGTTGTTTGGTTGTAGGGCTTGTAGTTTTTGGCATAATTGTTGGTTGGGCTATTGCCCTTTATTCTTACACAATGCTATAGTCGCTTTTATGGTGCTTGTTTCTTTTCATTTGTGAGGTACTACCGGGATAGGGGTAAGCTCCAGCATATGTTGCCCTCATCAGTTGTTGATTCCTATCTTTAATAGGGAACCAAATTTGATTTAATAAAATCTCGCCCTTGATGGTGCTTTCCATTTCTAGGCAACTTGGGAGCTTTTGAGTTGCTCTAAGCTAAGGGATGAGGTTTTCTCTGCTATCTAGCAGCGACATATCCCTTCTTAGATTTTATTTTTCTCTAGCGATTGTTACATGGGTTCTTAGCCATAGATTTTGTACAGTTTCTTGGTGATTTTGCATAGTTTGCGGTGCTTTTGTGGTCGGGCTTCTAAAACTTCTCGACATCTATTTCTTGATTGCCCGTGGGTTAGACAGGTTTTGGATCACTTTTTGTGTTCTCTTGATTTGAGGCATGTTAGTTTTGCCCCCCATGCTTTACTTCTTCGTTGGCGATGATGTGCCCCTTCTTAGAGCCTTTTTTGAGTCCTTCTTCCTTGCTTCATTTTATGGTAAGTTTAGAAGGCTCATACTACTTTTAGGTTTGACTAGATGGCTTTCTTTGCTGATGTTGTTATTTATCGGGTAATGTAAGATCTCAAGCTTGCTAGTTATGCCTTTGGTACATCCTAACTGTAGGGAGGTTTAGGTTATCAGCCTATGGAGGACTTACGAGTTATAGTTCTACCCAGGAGGCCAACCTAATTAGTTTCCTAGAAGCAGCCACCACCTAGGGTGGTCAAGCTGACGGTGGTTGGTTCATCTAGGGCCAAACTTAGGATGCTGCTTTAAGTGGCATTCTTCGTTATCACTATGGTGTGGTCTAGGTTGCTTTTGGTTCCTTGGGCGCCATCCGATCCTTTATACTGAGCTCATGGCTATCTGTGAAAGGTTGAAGTTTGTTGTCCAACTTGATTATTCTATGCTTGAGGTAGAGTCTGAGTCAACTATTGTTGTTTCTTGGATACATTCTCAATGCCCTGTTTGTTGGGATTATGCTTGTTCCTTACATCAAGTTTGTGCTTTGTTATTTTCTTTTACTCTCTTATCTAGACATGTGCTTTAGGAGGCTACTTTTGCTGCTTATTTTTTAGCTAACTGTGCTTGCACTCATCGGGTTCGTCGGCCTTTTCTTTGGTTCTCGAGACATTCTTGCTAGCTTATCTAGTTTTCTTCGTTTGCATGTGCAGGTAGTTTTTTATACCAGGCATTAAGACTGTTTATATTATTGTTTTTTATTTTGTGTTTTACTATTCATCTATGCTTTATTATATATTTCTTCATGAGGTTTTGAATCATGTTCTCCTCCTTATGTTCTTACTTCTTTTTCTAATCTATATTATGGTTAGAAGTCCCGCCGACCCCTACTTTCTTGGTGGTTTCAAAAAGAAAAAAAATTGTTTACTGAAAAAGCATTTTTAAACAGTTGTTAAATTTTTTTTTTTAAATATTGTTCTTAAAAATAAGAAATTAAAATTGTTGTGAATTTAAGGATAAATTTATAATAAATAAGGAAGTCTATAAATAATATAAAGAGGAGGGCTTGATGATGTTATATGAGAGAACTGAATTCAAGAATTTGATGGATTATTGCTATACATTGAATGATGGTTAGTGGTGGAATTAGGATTTTAGTTTGAAGGAGGTCATAATGAAAAAATTTATAAATTTAAGTGAGCAATAACATAAATTTTGTAAAATTGAAGAGCGAAAAATGGACATATGATAGAAAAATTATAAACATTTATAGGCCACAACAAAATTATGTAAAATATAAAGTGACCAAATGTAAAAATTCACATATACGGTTATTTTTCAATTTAATTTTAAATGGGACTTTTTTGGGACTTGGCTAAAGATTCAAGCAGTTCTACCCCTGTTATGCCCCTATTAATTGAATTTCATTGGCCAATTAGATGTCAAGGATTAGATTAGTAATTCAAAAAGCCTACTTGTACGAAACTTACATAAGAGATCACACGTTTTGCTGAGATCAAGTGTGATTTGAAACATCACACACCTGATTTTATCATCTAACCCAATTATGTTATTATATACATAGCCTAATCACTTAATCAGTCTTATCTTATTTTATTTTATTTTTGAAAAACACATCTTATTTAATTACTCACATGATTATATGTTCAACCGTATATCATCTGACTAGCTATTTCTGATATGATTCGTTTGTGTCTAGCAATAATGAATTATTCGGTGTTTGAGATTCATAATTTGACAACACCCTGTTTGAAGATCCACCATTTTATAATACTTATTTTTTACTTTTGTTAGGGCTTTCAAGAAAAGAAATACTATTTGAGTAATCATGGTGTTAGATGTGTTCAAAATGGGCTCGTTAAAATTTTTTATAATAAAAATTAATGGAAAAATCTAGACAAAAGGAAAGGACGAATAGTACACACTTGTCCATTTTGTTTGAATATTATGCTTTCCTGCTGAAACTCAAAAAAGAGTATAGTCCGCAACAGAAAAAATCATGTGCCACAACCTGCCTTTCTAACCACATTGCGATGTTAATGGAGAACAAATCTTGAACAATAACTCAGAACGATCAATGGAAGCTTTTTCCCAGTAACAAAATTGAAGGTATTTGCACTATAAAAAAATGATTGCTTTTGCATCTGCATATCTTAATTTTTTTTTTCAAGCACAGTACTTTAGTACTTTGATTCCTTTTCTTCTTTTTTTTTAGAATATTTGCACTAAAAAAGTGATAGATTTTTTATGCATATCTTAACTTTTGTTTGGGCCATTTTAATTTTTTGATTGTTGTTTTAAACTTCATGGTGTTAAATTATTTGAATTAAAATAATATCTAATTCTTGGTATGTTTAAAAGTGCTACCAAGATAGTACTCTTTCCCGATGTTCGACAAAGTAATCTATCTACATTAACTACGCTAAAGACTACTGGGCTGGTCAAAGTAATCTATCTGCCTCGTCAGTTAACATTTGAGTGATACACCTTGTGATAACTATGGTACTTGAATGATACACTCGAGATTTTATAAAACATATTTGAACATAATTTAAAATATTAGGTACCTTAATGATAATTTCCCTCACTTAAAATAACTTTGTTTGATAGGCAGCTGACAATTGACAAGTCATACCCTTTGGACCGTAGAAAATACAACTATCGAGAGTAGTACACAGTTTTTTAGTGGGCCTCGGATTCAAACAAAAGCTACCTCGTCCAATCTGGCAGAGGACAGAGAGGCACATCATAACTTTATGCGGTTCCACTTTCGTCTTCTGTTCCTCCGGCTTACCCGAAAATTGCCAACTGAAACTGAGCTCACATCACCAAGCACGTATAAAAATCTCAACACCCTTCTGCGTTTCTCTTCGTCTCTCGGCAATCATCAATGACGAAATCGGAACAATCCTTGCTCGGTACGTTTACAATTGTTTCGTCTGTTTATTTCAATTTTTAGAACCCCTCAATCTTTGCTTTAATGTTTGGTGCCTGTTTAAAATGTTCACACATTTTGAATATATCATTTTGATCTTGAATTTGACAATTTAATTAAATTTTTTTTTACAACAATGTAAAGAGTGAACCGAGTGTTACTTTTGAAATCGTTATAATTTGGCAGATAAAGATGAGAAATCACCGAACGCACTTGAAAGAGCAATGGGAAAGATTGAGGCAGCATTACACGGTGAAAAAGCACATCATCACCACAAAGAAACTCATGGTAATGGGAACGACATTGATGAAAGAACCCCATTAAGTGATGTTAAAGCCCCTAATCTTTTTGAAAGAGCGAAGGAAGAGATTGAGGCTCTGGTTGAAACAATCCATCACAAAAAAGAATCTCAAACAAACGAAGGAAGGTTTGATTTCCCTTTTCTGTCATTTTGAATTTTGATTGTAAGATAAGAATTGAAATTAGATTTTCAAGGGACTTTAATTTTGTAGATTACTTACTGATATGTGATATTGCTGTGTTCAGGGTTGAATCTGCCGAGGCAGGGCCAAAACCATAAAAAGCAGGTTCTTGAGTCACATCTAAATCTAATCCTTATTATTGATTTATTCATTCTAGCCTTTGAAAACATTTTTAAAATGTTTTGATTCGCCATTGATTCTGATTGTACTTGTTATGGCTAAGAGAGTGCTTGTACAGTTTCACTAAACTTTCTTGTGGGATATAAATTTCAATTTTGAGACAAAACTTTCTAATCGCTGAGCAAATGTTTTAGAGGTATTGACTATATATATTTTCTTATGTTACGGCAGTTGCAAATTCATCCATCATTTGTCATTATTTTGAGGTTATTTGTTTTTTTTTCCCCAATTTTAGCTCTTTGCTTCAAGAGTTTATAGCTAAATTTGAAGTCCTGTAAGTGTTTTATCTTAATCTTAATTAACAGAAAAAGAAGTCATCGTACACAATCTAATTGAAAAAGCTAAGGAAAAGATTGAAGCCATGACTCACCATGAAAAGTCACCAAACCACCATAAAAAAGAAACTCATGGAAGAAGAGATGGTATCAATGAGAACACCCGTGTTGATGAAGTCAGAGGACCTAGTGTATTTGAATGAGCGAAGGAAGAACTCAAGGCACTTGTTGAGACAATCCACAACAAGAAAGAATCAAGTGAGTTAGTCCCACCACCTAAGGATGAAAAAGGATTCTGCTCCGCTATTGGAATGTGGTTGGAAAAAGTTTGCACTCCCTTGCAAACCAAAAGAGATTAATTAACAATAAGCTTATATGGTCTGCAAAGAGGTCTGATTGTTCCTACTGGTTTGTTTTGTTAAAAGTTGAACCATACAGGTAGGCTAGAAATGAAACAGGTGTAAGAGTTCATCTTTTTGTCGTTTTGATTTCATTGATATGTATGTGGGTAAATTGAGTGTTGAGAACTGAGATTGTGGAATTTCTTTTGTGAATTTGTGTGAATGAAAGTATCTAGACAGTTTTTTCATGTGTTTCAAGCAAGTTGTGACTACTGATTTTGTACTATTAGGCAATCAGTAAGGTGATCTCATCCGTACATAATAATTGCCTTGCCTTGACGTCCTTTTAGGCATGAGGACTGCTCGTTTTTATCTTCGTTATAGAGTATTGGGAAATACTTTCTAGACCTCATATACAGCAATATAATCCGGCCATAAAATTTAGAAAAAAAAAAAAACTTTGTTGCAATGACGAATACGAATGTTATTTGACAACGTGTGCATGTTTCATCTTCTTGATGCTTTTGTAGATCACTTCCCCTGAATGGAACAAAGTCGTATTTTGCTACAAACTTATGCACGTACTTGATATTTCGTTATGTTGATCTACTCAGCCTTCTCATTGAAAGTAAGAAACAGGACTGCACCACAAGCACCTGTCATCAGTGTAAATGTTCCTCTATGCTTTTATTTCCTCAGAAAAATAAAAAGGCCAAAGCCTTTTTCTGAACAATTCCATACCCAGCAGTCATTTTCTAGATATGCACATGTCTTGCCTTGAACCAAATTTATTGGATATTTAAATAATTTTATAATGTTTTCTTATTACGTGTTTAGCCACGGAGCCGACATAGCCGTAGGATTGATGACTTTTTGGGGGTGATCTTTTTCAAAGCAAATATCAGCGACTTTAAGCTCTAGTCATTGATGATAAGTCGCGACACCGGCGAAATAAGATAAAAAGTCATGGGAAAAGTCAACTGACAAAATCCGATAACGACAGTAGCCCAGTCGTCGCTCCATATACGATGAGCAAGTACTACTATTATAATATCTTAATTCCGAACCCTATCATCATCCCACTCCTCCCATATATATATATATATATATTTTATTCCATACATATTTATTAAGAATTTTGATATAGTGTACGAATGAAGAGGAATTTTACAATCCCATCGCAACTTCGAATATGGAATTTACAGGGATCAAATAGGAAATGATATTCTGAATTATAGAACTATAATAAAAATGAGTTAGATAAAAAGAAACAAACTTGGACAAAAAGAAAGGAAGTGGCTTAGACAAATCTTTTTTGTCGATAACTTCAGACCAATCAATCGAATATTAATTAATAAGTAATCAATCGAACACTACTTGAAAACGGCTCTTCTACTCAAAAATGTGCGAATGAAAAAGAATTTTAGGATGTATCACATATAATATAACCAACTAATACATGTATGATATGTGTATTTGAATTTAATAAAACTACTACTTTTGTAGTGATTTTTTAAAATAAATACATATATATTATAATATTATTTATTTATTATATGAATAACATGTTACTTCTGATATATTCTAAAATTTCTTGTGAGTGAGTGACATGTCGTGAGAAATTATATTGGGGCCTAATACCAATAAGCCTTTGGCCTAGTGGAAGAGCAATTGCACTCACAATGTGTGAGAAAAAGAGTTCGAGTTTCTATAAAAGTATTATAGGGATTAGTTTGACTTCTTCCTCAATTATGAAATAATTAAGTGGAGACAGTTTTCTCATTTATGAAATGTAAGTAGAGTAGACACCCTCAAATATCATAGAGGGTTTAAAAATGAATATTGGAGAGAGTTTAAAAATCCGGGCAGTACTTTAGAAGATTAGAAAATGTAAGTGGAGTAGGCACTTTCGATTATCAAAGAGGGTTTAAAATTGAATATTAGAGAGGGTATTTTAAAAGATCATGAAATGTGTATGTGAGTGGAATAAATACCCTCGAATATTAGAGAGGGTTTAAATCTACTCCTCGAATATTAGAGTTAGTTTAAAATTTAAATTTACCCCTTACATATTAGAAAGGATTTAAAAATTAATAGTATAGAGAATTTGAAAATCAAGACAATGCTTCAAAAGATCACAAAATATGAGTGGAGTGGACATTCTCAAATATTAGAAAGGATTTAAAAATTAAAGAGGATTTAAAAATTACTATTAAAGAGGGTTTGAAAATTTAGACAATGCTTCAGAAGATTATGAAATGTGAGTGGAGTGGTGGACATTCTCGAATATTAAAAATGATTTAAAAATTAGAGAGGTTTAAAAATGAATATTAAAGAATATATAAAAATTTGGACAATGCTTCAGAATATCAATATACAAGATGTCTAAATTATATAATATAATTGTAAATATGATTGTTTGAAAAATTTAAACAATATTTTAGAAGAACAATGTACACGGGTCATAATTTTATAATCTGATTATAAATACTAATTATAATTTATGATATAATATTAATAATAATACTATATATTAATATTTTAATGTAATATCATCCAGTATATTAGTATTAAAAAAAAAAAAAAAGGTTCTGGGCTCTGACTGGACCGAATCATGGCCCCTCCATTTATTTAACTGATAGCAGACATTTTCATTTGTCTGTCAAAGAATCAACAGTCAAAACTTTTTTGGTTAAAAGCCTCAGCTTAGCCGTCCGATCCGATCAAATCAGCAGACTGAAAAAGACAAAAAATTAAAACAGTTGTTTGTGCCCGTGTCTGATTGAACTATTGAAGAATAGCGGGGGTGTGAGCAACAGAAGCTGAAGTTGAAGTTTGGGAATCCTAATGTACGGACGAAATTCGGGGAACTGAACCCGTAAATAATGACAATGATAAATACGGACAGCGCTAAAAGAATAAAAGAACAAATGAGAAAAAGAACAGCTATTTACAAGTTCTTATTTGCTCCTTAATGGCAATCTTTGTTTTCATTCTCCGTCACCCATGTTACTGCTGCATAATCCATATCCATGGCAGTTCATGAACACAAGTATCTCTCTGCTATTTGATCAACATTGTTTTCAGTCTTTTCTGGTCATAGACGCAATACTCTTGGTCTTGGATGGATAATAGAAATGGGTTCTCGGATTCAAACGAGAACAGTAACAACAGCAGCACCTGCTGTATAGCTGCAGCAGCAAATACTGAAACTCTCTGTTCATCAGAACTTTTAAACCCTGACATCTCAGCTCTTCGAATTCTCTCAAGGAGCCTCGAAACAATCTTTGAATCTCCGGATTTTGACAACTTTACAGATGCCAAGATCGTGCTTTCTACCGGCCGCGACGTCCCGGTCCACCGCTGCATGCTGTCTTCTAGAAGTGCTTTTTTCAAGAATGTATTTGCTGGGACTGGGAAACAGAAAGGACCCAAGTTTGAGCTCAAGGAGTTGGTGAGGGATTATGAAGTTGGGTTTGATTCACTTGTTGTAGTTTTGGCTTACTTGTATTGTGGGAAAGTGAGGCCTTTCCCTAAAGGCGTTTGTGTTTGTGTGGATGATGATGCCTGCTCGCATGTTGCTTGTAGGCCGGCGATTTTATGGTGGAGGTTCTTTATGTGTCTTTTACTTTTCAGGTTCCAGAGTTGGTGGCTCTTTATCAGGTAAGTGTAAAAAGCCTTCTCCCCAAACTGGGATTTAACATTAGCGTTGGGAATTAATTCTGAAGAATTTCAATACCCTCAAGTAGCCAAACAGTTATTAATGATGATAGAGGACTCCTACTATGTTTCACTTTTTATCCTTTATGGACTTTCCCTATTAACGTTAAAATTATCTTGAACCAGGATCAAACTGGAAAATGAGTCTATGAGCTGTGTATGAGCTTGATTTACTGTGAAAATTTCTGGTTATGTAAGATGAGGCTTTGGCATGTTTAATTAAGTGCTCTGTGGTTGGCCAAGTTGTAAAAACTTTATGCATCACCACACAGAGCAAATGGAGATGATGATAGTTGCTGAGGGTGATTGGAAAAGAGTTGGTCTGATTAATTTCAGGAGAATATATGTACTATATGTTTTGGTTATTGTATGCTCTTACTTAGCGTGGCTAAGTCCTTGTCCACTAATTCGGTTTCTGAATGTCTATTGGATGTTTTTTTAATTGCAGAGGCACCTGTTAGACATTCTGGACAAGGTTGTGGCAGATGACATATTGGTGGTTTTATCTGTCGCCCACATGTGCGGTAAAGCTTGTGAGAAACTGTTAGAAAGGTGCATAGAGATTACTGTCAAACAAATCATAGACTTGCGTGTGGAACTCAGCTTACATAGACCTGAAACCTGGGGTTCTCCAGATAAACATACAAAGAGAATACATTGAGCACTAGACTCAGATGATGTTGAATTAGTCAGGATGCTATTGAAAGAGGCTCATACTAATCTAGATGACGCACATGCACTCCACTATGCTGTGGCATATTGTGATGCAAAGACCACAACTGAGCTTCTCGATCTTGGACTTGCTGATGTCAACCATAGAAATTCAAGGGTTTATACTGTGCTGCATGTTGCTGCAATGAGGAATGAGCCTAAGATAATAGTGTCTCTTTTAACAAAGGGAGGTCGGCCATCAGATCTTACATTGGATGGTAGAAAAGCATTTCAGATCTCAAAGCGGCTCACTAGGGCTGCAGATTACTATATTCCTGCTGAGGAAGTAAAACGGTTATGCATAGAGATATTGGAGCAAGCTGAAAGAAGAGATCCCTTGCTTGGAGAAGCTTCTCATTCTATTGCTATGGCTGGTGATGATCTTCGGATGAAACTGTGGTACCTTGAAAACAGAGGTAACATTGCTTAAGGTTCAAAGTATTTTTCTTTTTTAGCCATTACATATTATACACTTTCAGTTTTAGCTGGGGGTTATAGGATATAATTCTACACAGTGTTATTATAATTCCTACATCTTCAATTCTTTTCAACTTCACAAGTGCTTTTATATATTTCTCATATCAAAAGTTTCATGGTTTTCTTTCCCTACTCTTACTTGAGATTTGCAACATGATTTGCTTGTGATATAAATGACACCGGTGAACTATAACTTGTGTATCTCATGTGTTCAAAACATCGTCATATCATGGCCTTCTTTATAATAAACTTATAGGAGTTTGTCCTTGAAAACATATAGTGAATAGAATCTAAATTTTACTGATTACTGGTAATGATGCTACATCATGCTCTCATTTGAATTTGATGTTTATCATGCTTGCAAGAGATAAACCTCTAAATCACTAGTTACTGCAGCGTCTACTGGTGTTATGTAGTGGATAAAATGGACACATTTTACTTACCTACATGATATACAAAATATTATATATTTTATTCCCTTCAAGTTCAGTTTTTCATCTCTAAGAAACTCCTCTCTCCCACACTTGGGGTCTCTCATTTTCTTTATTTTTGAGTCCCATTGGCTTTCATGCTAATTTCTTGGCATCTTAAAAATGTTAATTTTCTAAACATATATAACCATTGTTCACAAGTATGTAGAGATAGATGTATCTATTGTGAGAGCGCATAAATTAATATTGTTGATTACTTATTTTGAGAATATGAACATTTGTTTTCTCTGAACTTCTCTGATTTTGAGTAAAAATTAGGCATCTGGTAAGAGATAGTTTATTTTTGTTCTCCTCATGATCTTGTGCATGAAGCATATCCATTGAAGTATGAGTACTGGTTCATATCTTCACTTAGAATCTTTTTCTTTCCTTTTCCTCCATCAGCTCATATTAGGTTGGCACCATTGATTAGAGACATTAGTTCCTAAACAATTTTATGATCTGGGTAATTCTGAGGCAATAAATTGCTTCTGTTTCCATATTGTGCCTCTTCATTTGCCTTTTTTTTTTTTTCCCCTTGTTCCTTGAGATAGAAAAAGGAGTAGATGTCCTAATTACAAATTTTGAGGATGTTATTCGGTGGGATGGCCAGTTGCAATAGGTTATTCTCCTTAAGATGTCACAGAATCGGAAGACCGATATTTTGATATCATATAATCTCAGCAGTTTCATTTCATTTTCCTTGTGAACGGAGTCAATTAGTTAATAAAGCAGCTTCAGATGTTTGTTATTTTTTACCAGTTTGGACTGGCTAAACTTCTGTTTCCTATGGAAGCAAAAGTCATAATGGATATCGCCCATCTTGATGGCACTTCAGAGTTTACATTAGATGACATCAAAACTAAGAAAATTGCCAGTACCCAGAGGACAACTGTGGACATGAATGAGGCACCTTTCAAAATGCAAGAGGAGCATCTAAACAGAATGAAAGCACTCTGTAGAACTGGTAATGATGCTTTACATCTGCATGCTCTTGCACAATATGAGCTTATACAATATACATATATATGCTTAAATAGGCCTCATTGGTGTTCCTTTACATGACCAGTGGAGCTGGGGAAACGCTTTTTCCCTCGTTGTTCAGAAGTACTTAACAAGATAATGGATGCCGTTGACTTAAATCAGCTAGCATGCCTAGGGAACAATACTCCGGAAGAGCGACTCCTGAAACAAATAAGGTACATGGAACTTCAAGAAGTTGTAAGTAAGGCGTTTAATGAGGATAAAGAAGAGTTTGATAGGTCTGCTATATCATCTTCTTCATCATCAAAATCAGTTGTGAGGCCTGGTGGGATAAAAGATCTCACTGATCCCCACGGTTAGGCCTAAAGTATTATTTTCTTGTACCATAAAGTGTTTTAATTCATGATTTTGTTGTTCTAGGTTCTTTATATGTTAAACGAACTTATTTCTGAATCACACTTTTGACAAAAATGGTCTCCTTTTTCTGCTTTTTCACTTTCTGTTTCTGATAGGATCCTTTTTCTACATTTGGAATGCCGAATTCTTGCTTAATTTCGCGTGACAAAGAGATTCACTTGCATAACCCATAACCATTCATCCAATTCTAGTTTTGCTTGAATCTGAGACAAGTTTTGATGGCACCACAACTTTAATTAACCCACCGACCAACCAAGTATGGTATAGAAGGTTCATGTGTCGGTGAACACGTGGTCAATCTCTAAGCACATATTATAGATTTGTTACAATTTTCTGGTGAAAATGACAGGCGCGCGCGCACACACCGTTAACCCACTTTGTCAGATTTTGGGGAGCAAAACAATTTCTCCCCCTTCCGTCCAACCGCCGCCACAATCCCCCGGCGGCCCCCCAGGCCCCCGGGGCCGCGCCCCCTTAACCCTTTTTTTCGGCTTTCTTTGGAGAGATTTGATCACTACACACAATAATCAAATAGTTCAATATATATGGTGAATACTTTAAAAAATAAAAATAAAAATTATTATTATATAATGGCATTTACTTCAATTTAATTTTAAAAATATAAAAATTTTAATTTAACTATTTTTATTGTTAAGAAAATTTAAAAAAAAAAACTCTTCAATTTACTTTCTAAAAGTATGAAAATTTTAAATAAGAAAATTTTAAATAATCTCTTTTTATTATTAAAATATTAAAAACATCATCAATTTAT
This sequence comes from Murraya paniculata, assembly GCA_030449075.1. NCBI lineage: Eukaryota > Viridiplantae > Streptophyta > Magnoliopsida > Sapindales > Rutaceae > Murraya > Murraya paniculata. Next base: position 1,376,537 of record JAEVFN010000028.1, read on the forward strand.
CTACATTTACTATCATTTAAAAAAAAATGAAATATTCATACTCTTAGAGATAAATTGAAGATTATCATTATGTTTAAGGTGAATTGAAGTTTACCCTTTTATAAAATTAAAATCCTCTTGTAAAATGTGATTTTCTTTTATTCTTTTTATCTACTAACTATTAATTATTCGGACTAAGATCTTCTCCTAATTTGAACACTTTTAATCTTTTACCGTTCTCCTACCACTTGTATTTTAGTATTATTGTATTATTAAGATTTAATTACCTTTTTCTTTTGATTTATTAACTAGCAATTACGTTAACAAAATTTACTTAGAAGAAATATCAGATCAAGAGAAGATCTTAGTCCTATCTATATTATCCATTTGAATTTTTAAGTCCACTGGACCTTTCATTGAGAGAGTATCTTTTTTATTATTATTGTTATTATTGTTATTTGCATATAAAACAAAAATTCAACCCAACGAGAAATATCATGCATACAATATTAAAAAGGGTTCATACATATATATAGAGTAATTTTTTAGTCTAAAATCTTAAACTGCGAAAAAAATTTGAAAGAATTTTAAAACCGTATAGTTTAAAAAAATTAAAATTTAAAGCGTTTGAACCACACATTTTATAAGTTTTCTTAGAATTTCTTGTATTTTAAAGTTTCAGATTGGAACGTATACATCAACGGCGATGGAAGATGAAGCTTATAATATGTACCATATATTAAAAACAGCAAATTTACAATTCTAGGGAAGCAGGAAATGGTTACACACGGAGAAGAAAATAACAAAGATTGAAGAAAAGAAAGAGGTTGGGGATGTACATTCTGTACGCATATAAATGAACAAAACACTGGTTTTCCAAAATGGTTTGGTTTCAGAGGAATTCATGGGCCTGCATACGTTAACTAATCTGTGCAGTCTACACAACCACCACATCATCTCCAGCTCGGCAGCTCCTCTTCAATAATTGCGGAAGCAATTAATACTCACTATTCCTGCGCCATCAATTAAATCACATTGTAACAAATCTTGAACATATATACCACTTGATAAAATGAGACAATTAATGTAACATACTGCCGAGAAAAAAAGGCGTCAAAAGATGGATCCAACACAGCCAACTTGTTCCACGAGCTCATTTAGATAACCCCCCCAACTATTTGACTTTCCAATCAAATCCTCCAGCTCATGAAAAAGTTGAGTGTCACTCACAGCGACTTGATCATCATCAGTCCCATTCTCTGTAATTAAACTGTCCCCAGGTAAGTTTCCGAAGAAGGCATTATAAGCAGAAGATGAATCTTGAGCAGTAATTGTTGTTCCATTTCCACATGTACACATCACATTCCCCTGAAGATCCTGAATAGTACTACTACACAAGCCATCATCATCCATAAGAGCTTGAAACGCCGGCAGAGTATCCGTTGTGTCAACATTTGTACTGTCTGGCGGCAACATATCAGCCAGCTCAGATTGCATTGTTGCCAATTGCTCCTGAGCTTGGTTCCTGCAATTGACATTTTCACTGCTGTCCACAGGCTCACGCACGCTTTGAGACTCTAGTCGGGTTGCTGTCAATCTTGGTTTCTTACTCAATTTGAATTCATCCCCATGAAGCTCTCTCTGCTGCTTTTTCTTGTGAATTAATTGCTGAACAAACTTGGGGTATTTAGCAATTTTGGCAAAGAAATTCAACATCTGTTGCTGCTTACACTCTGCACACCGAATGCGTTCTGCAACTGCACTAATTTGACACAGTGAGTCATCTTGTTGCTGTCTAAGTTTCAACATTTCCAATCTCAATGTCGTCTGATCATTCCTTAGGGTCTCAAGCTCCACCTCCACTCCGAATTTGGCTGAATCAACACAAGCTAACGTTACTGTCCCATCTTGTGGCTTGTTACATCTACTTCTTCTCTTAATGTTTTTAAGCAAATGTTTCTTCCCTCCTTGAAACTTTTCGTTTGCAAATTCCCATCTATCCGAATGAATCTTCTTAAAGCCCTAAAGAAAAACACAACTTTGCACTGTCAAAACCTAAACCCAAATAACAAATCCTACCTCCTCCATTCCAAAATTAAAGTAAAAATAATAACAATAAAAGTTGGTTGGTGGTTACTCACATAAGTATTGAGCTGGCGAATGAAGCTGGAGAAATTGTTATGCTTGAAATACTTGGGGAGAAGATTTTCAGAGAAGTCGTAAGATTCCCAAACAATGAAGCTATTACGATTGAGGCTCCACGAAACGACCTGGTCGGTTTCCGGATCCTCCACCATCTCATATATTTTCCTCAAAAACGGCGGCGGACCCACCTCGTTTAACCCTTCCATTGGCTTTGGCAACGATCCCCCACCGACAAGTTCATCATCAACGGCGCCTTCCTCTTCTTCTTCTTCTTCTTCTTCTTCTTCTTCTTTGATTCTAGCTAAAGTCGGCATGGATGAAGAAGACGAGGATGGCCCACCACCGCTGCTGTTCTTATATGTTGACGCTTCTTCCTCTTCCTCCTCCTCTTCTTTGACCGTGATCAAGGGTATCTCATTCTCTGTTTCAACTGTTTCTTCTATTGTTTCCATTGCCACATCTTGGCCGGATTTGGAGGTTGCAAAAAGATTTGAAGAACAAACTGAACAAAAAGTCCCGCCGCCGTCCGCATCTGTAGATATCACCATTTTGTTGGTCACTGCCTTTACTGTGTCTGATTTCAATAGTAGACAAAAGGATTCAGATTTTCTTACTTTTATATGTTAACAGAGAGACACTGACTCGTCACGTTGCTGCGCTTTTGCCATTTGTATTTTGTAGTAGGAAGCTGTATCTTGTGGCCCCCACGTAAGATCTTAAAATTGCTTTTATTCACGATGCGACAGTAAGGACACTCACAAACATAACCTTCAGCCACGTGTCTTAAAGTCGTTGTGAAGTCGCCGCTAATTTCTTTGTATTCCATGCGGAACACTTGTCGTAATTCACTGCATTATCACCTCTCCACCAGACCTGCATGCACCAACATGATTTTCTCAATTTTGGACGCTAAACATAGCTGCCCCTTTGTCAAAGGTAAAATTTGAATTTTCTACAATAACACACCAAGCGGTGACCATTACAGACGTTGGATCCGACCGGTGCGAAATTTGAACGGTAAAGATCAAGCGGTCTATGAGAATCTCATTCTTCGTCGTGCCTTTTCGGCAGAATGCCACGTTTCGCTGAAGTGATTGATGTTGTCTTCATCTGGTAACCGAAAAGGTTTGAATTTCAACGTCTCATTAACCGTCTCCCCATTACAGCAACGTAGAATTTGGCCCCGCTGATTTCACTATTTTATTACTATCTTTATATTAAAAAAATTAAAATATAAGTTATAAGAAAAATCCTTACAACTAAAAGTTTTTGTAAATTATTTTTTTAAAGAGTAATTATTCACTTAATCGATTTTTTTATATATTTTTAAATATATATAATTTTTAACTATTTTTACTTAAATTTATTTAAATTAATATTAGTTTTTAATCATTTATTTTCGTTTTTAAATGTAAATTTACCAACGTCTGCCTTTTTTCATAAGGGTAGTAGAACGTCATTTTCACTTCGCTTTAAAAATAATGTCATTTAAAATTTGTGATTAGGGGAGAAGCGAAACACAAAACGAAAGGCCCCAGTGGCCATTGGCACAGCAAGCTGCATAATGCTGATAATAATAATAGTGATATGGCTGTGTAATAATGATAAATGATAATTTCTGCTGGCTGTTGCTCCACCTCAAACTCACAGCCTCACCTTGACATAAACTCGATCGTATCTTCCAATTCTTGAACTCTCTTATCAGACTCCGGCTTCTCCCTCTCTAATTCCTCAATCTTCGATCTCAAGCTCGCCATCTCCTCTGTCGCCGCATCGATCTGCTAGAGCAGCCACTTCTCGTTCGCCTGCCATGTGTTCCTGTGGCTCGCGAAGATCTCCATCACCCTTGCGTTAGCCTTCGAGTTGTCTTTCCTCCTCAACTTCATTTACTTCAACTGCCCTCCGCTGCCCTCAGCCTCGCCTTCAGCTCCTCCTTCGCTTCTGACGAGTTCTACGGTGGCAACGCTAGGAAAAACGAGAAGCTTATTATTATGCACAACTTGAGAAGCTGCTGATGCTTTGCTTCTTCTTCTTCTGCCGCCATAGGAGAGTGAGTGAGTTTGAATTTTTTTTTCTTAATTCTGGTTTGAGTGAGTTTGATTTTTTTTTCTTAATTCTGGTTTGAAGTTGGGTTTGGTTTGTTTTTTTATGGTTTGTTTGTTGTTGTTGTTATCATTTTATATTATTATTTTTTTAACCTGCTTCATGATCTGCAGTAAAAATGTAATTTTACATTTGACGGGTAAATATGTCATTTATAATATATTTTCTTAGTTGTTGTTGTTATCATTTTATATTATTATTTTTTTAACCTGCTTCATGATCTGCAGTAAAAATGTAATTTTATCTTTGAGGGGTAAATATGTTATTTATAATATATTCCGTTAGTTTTCTTAACAATTTGAAGACAGATGTGGATAAGTATAAAATAATATAACTTCAAATAGAATTTAACAAAAAAAAATTAAGAATTATTTATTTTTAAAAAAGTATGAAAAAATAAATGGTCGGTAATCGCCCTCTTTTTAATAATATACAATTATACTTATGCATTAATTGATTGCGAAATAAGTTAGCTCATATACAAAATGTATTCATATTTTATCACTAGTGGGGGTTGAACCAGTCGAGGTGGGTTCTCAACTTTTCGTAGTTGATTTTTTCTTTTTTATTTATGTATTGATTAAAAAAATCACACGTCTGTACCCGCAATGTGGCTTGGCTAATTTTATTTAATTGATCGCTATCTTAAAGCGGTAAGAGTTAAAAATAAATTTCAGATTTGTTCATCTACTTCAAAATTATCTATTTAATTATACTAGTAGATAATACCTCTAATATTAAGTGTGTGGCAATTGAGAGAAATAAAGGCTAAAAAATAAATATAAGATTTATCCATTCAAAAATCACTTGTCTAATTATATATGTAAGTGTCAGAAAATATACCCACTTACATCGCACCAAAACCTTATTAATTTAAACGTTGGAAGCACTTCGTATTGATCCTAGATTAAATATCGATACAACCCAATTCGCATTAATTCTGAGTTACAAGTCAATATCGGATGAAACTTACAAACAAACCCGAATTTGAGATTAATGGTTGTTGGATGATTCACACAAATAGCCCAGAGAAAGCAAATGATAAAAGCAAATGATAATCATCCCGAAAAAGTTTATAAAGTGATAGCATGTGGTTACTAATAGAACCACGCGCTGAGACTTCGAATATAGAAAAAAAAAATGGTTGTTATATCTAACATTATAAATCAAATTAAGAGAATGAATGGCAAGGATTCAAATCTTAAAAATATTTTTCACTAACCAGTCATCTCTCAATCTATAAATAAGAACCAAATGATTGAGAAAGGATCTTTTGGCTAATTCAAAATTTAATCACGAGAGAATTAAGATCTAAAGTTATTTTCAAAATCTCCAAACACTAATTTTAGATTTGGAGTGTCTTTTGCAAGCACACGTTCGAGTCTAATCAATCTAATTACACAAGAATTGAGAGCTTAATCCAAAGTATTCTACAAGAGTTAGGTATCATCCCTAGTTACCATACTTCAAATTATCTTGCATCTCATGAGTGGAGGTTTAAGAACCTTCAATATTAGTAAGTAAAATCTCTAATACTAAAATGATTGGTATATTCGAATCTTGGGAGAGGTAAAGAGCTGAAAATTAAATTTAGGCTCTCTCCACCCAAAAATCACTTGCCTATTAATACTGTTAGGTAATATCTATGATGCTAAAATGTTTGTTAAATTATTATGGCAAACAACGATGGTAAAAAGACAAGATAAACTAGTAGGTAATAACTCTAACACTAACATGTTTGATAAACATTTGCTGCTCGAATTAGAAGATAAATGATTTGATTTCACACTTAGAGAACAATAAACCTATAATATGTTTACTATTTCTAACAAAATTTTTATTTAAAATTCATATTTACTACGTACTATTAATTTTTATTTCTTAATTACCCTTTTTATCCTATAATAATAGTTATTGTGACTGAAAAAGTTACAACACCTCAATATCAAATCGGCCTAAAGCTAGATAGCTAGGACTCCTACGGCTCCTTGTAATTGGATAAGGTTCGATATCTTCTACCATAATTGTGGACAAATATAATATTAGTGCAGTAGATAATATCTTTATGGTGAGGGCTACCTTACGCTGGCTATAAGATAGCAACCCCCTATCTTTATATAACAGGAGGTCAAGGCCTGGCTGTAAGATAGCAGCCCCCTATCTTTATATAACAGGAGGTCGAGGTCGAGCTCGAGCTCGAGCTCGAGCAGTTCTTTTCCCTTCTTTAAACTAAACGCCAAGCCATGCATGCGCACTCTGATGCTACAAACTGGCCAGCATCCTGTGCATTCACGTTGGGAAGAAAGCTATTTAAGATTCAACAGGTGAAGAGCTGGTCCTATTTCATTACACCAATATTCAGTTATACATCTTAGCAAACCAAAGTACAATTTCCAAATGCGTTGAAAGATAACAAACATTTGTTTCTAGTATAGAGAAACACGCCTTGCCTGGTAGCATTTAGCATGGCAGCGTAGCTCTAGATTAACATAGGCATAAAACCTGTATGTTATAGAAATCAATGGCAAGTAATGCCAAGTACCCGCTTTCATAGTGGTTACTTAAGTCTGCCTAAACAGCAACCTGATTAATGTATGCTCGAAGAGAGGAAACATTACTCTTCCTTGCCAATTGCAACCGCCTTCCAGTTTGAAACCAATGTTTGAATCTGTGACTGCAATGTTGAAGATAATGAGACAGGAGTAATAGCAACCTGTCAAGCCAGAAAACTAAAATAAGAACCAAACAGTTGGTAGAGGAGGTTGATGACGAAATTGTAATTCAAGAATACATCAACTCACAAATCCATCTTCGAGTTCTTTAAAATCTGCATCTTCCTCAACATTTTCCGGCTCCTTCTTAAGGATCTGCAATATGAATACTATCACTCTTCATCAACTGTGTTCCTTATGGTAATCAAATGTAATGCACAAAGGAATTTAGGACACAAGAGATAAATGCTAATGACAAAAAAGTAATCTGAGAAGCAAATTAAATCCCTTTAGTGTTATATTTCATTTCCTTACATTCTCTTAATTATTTATTTTTAATTGAATAATAAATTTTAGAATGTTGGTACTGAAACTTAACAAAGTGTATCATTCTTTTATACCGCTAAACGGAAGTATTTTTCTAACCGTTTGGGGATCATTAACCTTTCTCCACCGATGCAATCTCCACATTTTTTTTATGCAAGTTCAAGTGACGCACTGCACCCTAAGAAGTTCAGAACTGGTTACGTAATTTGAGGAGCAAGGACAAACTCTGAAATGCTGTAATTTCTACTTCAAATGTTTATCATTTTTGATATCATATAGGAGGGACTTACAGCTGCAGAGGCATCTCTGCTGAGCTGTGCAAGCTTAATACCAAGGCTTTGATGATTGGACAAGAAATGGCCAGCAGAGAGATGTCTACTTGCCTACATGCCTTGCCAGCTTAAAGAGGACCTCCACATACTCTGTCTAGTCACTTCCAGTCCCTGTCACACAAATAACCATATGAAACACACTTGCAATTAGAAAGCATTTATTTCATATATTTAAAAAATAATTCTAAGTAGAAAGCAGATGAATTGGAGTAAGTATAGCTATTGATCTTCTCACCATTTCCATTCCAAGAATACATTAGTTTATACGAAATTGAAAACCAAAAATGTCACAAAGGTAAACAATATATCCAAACACATGAAAGACAGGTCCAATTATGGTTAGCTCACTCAGCTTATCAGCCTCCTTATCATTACAACAAACTCTAATTTTAAAATTTGATAGGAAATCAACTCTCAGTTATTTCAATTGGGCATGTAAGCCTTCCTTTGTTTCAAAGTAAATTCACTCAAAAAGCAAATTCAATTCTTGAAACATGAAGATTTTATGTAAGCTCAATCTATGAAACAATAATCTTCCTTAGCAAAGAAAATAAATTCTTCTTAGTCATAGCCAAAATGTTAAAAATAATGTAGTCAAATCGAGGAAAATAAAATAAAACCATTAGTCATATTGACTTCCAGCCACCTATGGATTCTTAAGCTGACTTCACATTTAAGAGCATCATGGCAGTGAAATGCTCAACTCTTACTGAAATATAGTTCACTTCACTCTACAGAGGGAAAATTTACTCACCAACACTCTCCAACTTTGACCATTTAGCTTATAGTTAAAAAAAAGATTTACTGGAAATGCTTGGGCTGAAAATGCAACTTAATTATCAAATGTAAGGCTTTGAACCTCATCTACATGCCTTCAAAACTTGATACTTGTGATCAAAAGACATACTGAAATACCTTGCAATTTTTCTATCCCACTGACACCACACTTAGTTTCAATCTATGTGGCATTGGACGAATAAGAATGGCATATAACCATTGCTTCCCATCACACTATATAGAATTTCTTGTTCTCATAAATAAGAATTTTGACGCAGTATTGAAAGAATATGATGGACTAGCTAAAAAAAAAAAAATTTGCACTTCGAATCACAAACAAAATTGCAAGAGGAGATGCAGAAGACACAAACCTTGTTTCTTAAGGGAGTAAACAATCTTTTGGAAAAATTCCCTTCTGAATATCTTCTATGGCTGCAAATATTAAAGGCAAACAAACACTTGCTGCGTGCTTTAGATCAGTTTCATAGCTCGTGTCCTGCTTCCTGAAAGAAAAATGAACAGACACAGATTATAGATGTATGACAAATCGGGAAAAACAAAAGACTTAAAAAGCAAAATAAAAAAAAATGACATCACCAGTTTAGTGAAATACAAAGTGAAGGTATGCCACAGATCAGTGCCTCCCTAGCAGCAGCAAGAGCCCCAGGGTAGAACCTTTGCAATCATGTGCATGCAGAAATAAATAAATAAAATTTCAACACCGATACCCTTTTAACTGCAAGTGGTGAGATTCAATTCAAAGCCTAAAATGTGACAGAATGAATGACGGAATTCAACTTACATCCTGTGGCCGCAACTTGATCCCTTGTTAATTCCACTAATAACCTGAATTATTAAAGTATGAGAGAATCATTGGCATGAAAACATAAATCAACTAAAATTAAGCTTAAGCTAACATCACAAGATGCATACCAGAATAGGCTTCGACCAAGAAAACAGCGCCCCAGATAAAGCCAAAGAAACACAATCAGCAGGAGTCCCTGGTCACAAACATTAAGCACCGTTAGTACTTAGAGAAACAGCTTGATTGATTGACCCGAAAGTAGACTTAAGACAGAAGCTCCTAGACGAGGACTTCAAAACGAGAGAAACAGAAATGTGATCAAAGAAACTGCTTGACTCAAAAAACAGACCTAAGAAAGAACCTCTATGAAAGAGATCTAAACACAAAAGCGAAGAAATACTTGAAAGAGTTTGCACTTAGAGAGAATTAAACATGAGACATTGATACCATGTGAGAGAAATCCTTCTGACATAAAAGCTTAAATTAATAGGTAAAGACCCAACAATAGTATTTAAGAAAATTTTTTGACAGTAATTAATCACCAGAAACTTCTTATCCGGCGGCGCCACTTATTTCAACTGAACTCACAGCGAGATTTTCTCTTACTGTCACAGAATGGCCTGACGCTGATTGATCACTACAAAATCAAAATAAGCTAATTAAACAAGACAGCTAGTGGTGAAATCAGGACTATTTTGAGCTTTTCGAGAAAAAAAAAAAGAAGCGTATGGGCTGGAGAGAACTGACGATTGAGGGGCGCAGACATGAACGTTGAAACGACGATCCTGAAACAGAGCTTCGATGAGAAATGTGAGTCCAGGAGAGTCTATTCCTTCGCCATTTGTTACTAATACCACTGGCTTTTTCATTTGGTTCCTCAACATTATTTGAACAACAGTTTCCAATGGGCTCCACGACGTCGTTTCTGCTGATAAGTATCTGCTGCAGGTTGGAGATCAGCGATGGAGGCAACGAGTTATTCTTAACTGAAGACTTCATTGTAACTCTCGGACTAGACTCGAAGAGAAATTTGTATTTTGTAATCTGCAAATTGTACCTTTTTTACTTTTTCTTTTGATAATGCAAATTGTGTTGTCGTGGGAATGTTGTAGACTGCTTTTTGTTTTGTATTTAAACGGCCGGTCCAGAGAAGTTTTACTGGACTGGACCGGTCCGGTCGTTTTCAATTGCCACAAGATAATCATACACTAGCGACCTCACTTATTGTAAGAGCTGGACAAATAACTGTGTGCCATGTAAGCTAGGATTTACGAAGAAAGCAAACCTTGAAATGGAAATCACGGCTTTGTCTTCGTGATTCATCATTTGGATCTCCTACGATGCTAAATTTTCTATGGCATCAATAATGTTTCAATTTTGTTTTATTAAATTTAATCAATCATACACAATATTTGTATTAAAAAATATGAATAATTTAAAAATAATTGTAACCGGTTTTCCAAGGATTTAAGGGAGTGGAGAAATTTTTGTAAAATAACTCTACTGACTTTATAGTTTGAATCAATTTCACTTAAGTAGCATGTTTTATTTAAAAATTACTTTTTAACTCTCTTTTAAATTTGTAATGCGGTGATTTTTTTAACATTGATGTTTCAAAATATATTACTATTAAGTATAAGATATAATATCTAATCGATTATCAAACACAAATCAAATAAATAAGTTGTAATTATAAAATTTATATGTAGTGTAACAAAATAAATAACAAAACTAAGCATATATATTTAAGTGAATGTCATAATTGTGTTATAAACGCATGGGTGAGATTGTTTGTAACCTAAAACATACTTGACCACCCATGTTTTAATAAAATTTAATATCGCATGTGAAGATATCCCTTATTTTATATACAGTTACGGAACGTGGTATAATTAATCATAAAGTATATATTATTTTTAAGACACATTTAGAATACCTATTCCATGAAATTATGGTTTATGTTATACTTAATATTCTTGGCATGGTAGAAAATTATCCAAGCCTTATAAAATTTAAGTTTCACAAGCCTATATATTTTCATTTATTTCAAATATCACTTGCTAATTTCATAAAAGTTAAATATTGTATATATTCCTAATTAGCGTTAGCTTATGAATCATCAAAGATTATTTTATTCATATCTTTTGATTGTAATTATTAAATTTTATGTTATTAGGAATCATTACTCTTATTATAATAATTAATGATGACAATACATAAAATATTGCCTCCAATAATATTTACATGGGAAAGATTAGGAAAAAGATTCTTTATAAATTTTTATATTTTCATTATAAAAAGATGGTTTAGGATAATTTAACTTAAAATTTAAATACAAAATTTGAGCTATTAATTTCTCACAATCTAATGGTTGATATTGAAAGTCAAAGCAACATTTTAGAACATTATACCATCCACCATTGAATTGCATGACATTAATAGTTTACTTTATGTTAAAATTTAAGTTAAGATAACCTAACTCTAAAAACATATATCCAAGTCATCATGTAGTTTATACACACACACACGCGCTTCACCACATTACACACACACACACACGTGTTTTTCAATTACAATTGTTAAATAAAATATTTCTCATTTGTTGTGACTCATATAGTATCATTAATAAAACATAGATAAAATAATTTATTACAATGCCTTCTATGATCAGTATTGTTTAAGTATTAATGGTTTTATAATTAAATTCGTACAATAAATTATTATAAGACCTCATGAAATATCTTTATATAAAGTATTATTGAAATAACACTACATGTTAATTACATTTATTCCGATGCTGTTAATATTGTATATATATATATCAAATACTAAATGTAATAGGAAAAAGATATAAATTGTAAAGTTATAGATAGTTACATAATAATTTCAGTTTTCAAAATTATTTGTATTTTTGTTGGTGACTTAAAAATATTTATGAACTGATTAGATAAAAAATAATTTAAAGCATGAAGAAGTACCACATCTATAAATTACTAGTTACATAAATACTTATTCATTAAAATAAAAATAGAGTTGAAGATTCTAATATTCAAATCCAATGATTCCATTATTGTTTGTGGGATTTTTATCCCAACATAATAGAATTTTACAGTTGTCAATTAACTAAAAATAAAAAAATCTACATTGACTTGCAAACTAAATATTTTTTTTTAAAGGGCAAACTAAAATTTTATTTGTTATTCTTTAATTAATTATTTTTATATATTATATTAAATAAATAGTAAAAATTAAAACACTTAAATCTAAAAGTCTACACCAACCCATTATCAATATTATAAAGACTGATATAATGTCATATTCCTCATCATTTTTACTACTACTTCCAATGGACCCCACAAAGATTAGCTTGCATTTTTTTTGTTGGGTGGGGTGTTTGAATAGCTTGCATAATTTTTTTATCGGGTGGGCTGAACCCATCAATTCTTTTTGTAAATCTTATATTTAAATTAAATTTTTTAGGGTTAATTTCGGATGATTTTTTTATGAATTGATTTGCCCTTATTTCTGAAAATTTAATTTATAACTATTTTTTTTTTTAAGAATTCATCAATTCACTTTCATTTTTCTCTTATCTTTTAAATAAAAAGAAGGTAATTTAAAGTTTTTAAAAGTAAAGGAATAATTTAAAAATAATCAATTCACAAGAAGATAATCTAAAATTTACCTTTTTTATTATAAAAATTATTTTATAAAAGGATTTAATTAATATTATTTCTCTTTCTCTCCCAATTCCTCAATTCTCATACTTTAGTTACTTCAAACTTTTTCTTTCTCAACTTCTCAGAATCAATTTCACAAAAGCTATCACAAATTGGGAGGGACAAAACCTGCCATTAAAGGATGAATCAGTCAATTTTTGCCAATAATGAAACTAATAAAGTTAGAGGTTTTTCATTTTTAACTTAAAGATGTTTGTTTTTATAACTTAATGAGATTTTTTAGATAATTTTAACTTAATAAAATAAATTAATTTTTTAACTTTTTATTGAATGGAGAAATTTAAATCAGCCAACTAATTTATAATATAAAAAATATCCGTACTTTATCATTTATTTTTCATGCCTATCCCAAAAACTACTCATACACTTTTATCCACTAATAATCTCATATTTATTTATTTATTTTGCCATCATAGAATTCTTCCTCACTTTGTTTCCCTCATCAAGTTCTTGAATCTCCTACTATTGGTAATCAAAAGTACTATTAGTAATCAAAAGTATTATTCTTAAGCTTTTTTATGTAATTATATAATCTGTTTTTCTTTTAAATAATTTGGTATTATTCAACTTTTTTTCCTTAATCTGTTTTCAAGCTTTAAGGTGTGATATTGGGGTTAGAACTTTATGGTTAGGTAGGACTCAGTCATGTTTCATCAATAGTCCACAATTGGTTCCATTGATTGTTCTTTTGTAAAATTTTCTTATAGATGTCATCACAGATGGAAAGTGCGAATTGGACTGATCCTACTTATTGAAAATATTTTATTGATCTTTGCACGCATGAAGCAAACAATAGAGATAGAACTGAGGCAACCTTAAAGCCTCTTGCTTGGAGTACGATTTCTCAGGAACTGAAAACATTGATGAGAAAATTTATTACCCCGAAACAACTTAAAAATGGATGGGATTATATGAAAAGGCAATATGGCTGAAATTTAATAATGGCAACAGGACATGGTTACAATTTTACTTCGCATACTTTTGATTGGCCACTTGAAAGATGGGAAGAATACTTGAAGGTAGCATCTTTTATTCTTTTATTTAAGTTTTGAATTATTTCAAAATTTTGCACTATGGTATAATTAATTATTATATTTTGATGGAACAGAAATATCCAAAAGCTAAGCAATTTCGCAATAAATCTTTAGGAAATGCCGAAGAATTTGAGGCATTGTTCTCAGGTGCAGTAATGAGAAATATACAACTGGAGTTTATAATTGGAGTTATGGAATGGAAGGGATACCAGAAATGAGAAATATATTATCAATATTATCTGAAACTCCAATTGCTTTAGAAGATGATGACTGTAAGGTAAAAACACCTAATTCATACACCAACATGGATGAACCACTTTCCGATGACATGCGAAGGTGTTAAAAAAGAAAAAAAAAGCAAATTAGATGAAACTCACAGAGGTATCAACAAATTGGTGGCTGTTTTGGAGAAGGCCGATGATAAAGGACCTTCAACTACTCAGCGCATTCCAATTTTGTGAAAGCCACTAACTTATGACAATCCCATGTATTATGTGGGATAAATGCTCATTTAGTCACTGTATATTTTAATTTAATAATCTATTTAATCTTTAGTTACATATGTTACATTCTTAGCCTTATTTATGTTGGGATTATGTGCTCTTTAAAGCATGTAATTATTTATTTTCTGATTAACAAAATATTTAATATATTTTTAGATATCTTAATTGCATAAATATTTTAAATAAGGTCTATTTAATCATATTATGTGTATTTTATATGATCATCATATGAATTCACAGAAGACATAAATACAAGTTATCTTATAATTAAATAAATTAAGTTTGCAGTTGATAAATAGAGTTGAGGGCTCTATTTATGTTTAGACTGTAATAAATTCATTGAACGATTTATCTTAATCATGTATGAATTTACTGATATAGTTTGACTACATTAAACTGGATTACATATGAGATTTAATTAACATTAAAATAACTGTTATACTTATTAAATCTCATAGGGATTGATTTTATTGCAATCTCAATCTTGAGTTAATTATAGTTTCATGTTTTTTATTGTCATTTCATTTGAGTTACCAATGGGCGCGACATATATTTGTAGTCAAGATTACTCGGTATTTTCGTGGAAGCAATTATGAGCAGTGAGATTATAGATTAACAATATAGAATTTGTACAACACATCTCTTGACGGGTTTTTGGTACTTGATCATAGAATTCTCTGGCCAGAGTATGTCAACATAATTAGTATGTTGAAAATGATCATTAGAGAAAGCTAGTAAGTGTTAAGGAACAAGAAGTAATTAAATTGGTTGGACAGTTAAGATATCAATTTAATTAACAATGTGGTATAAATGATTGTTCAGTAAAGAAATTAATGTGACATGGGTCGAATCATTATTCGAGAACACTATCCTAGATAGCATACGATTATGGAGGTCAGTTCTAATCTTTTAGTGGAGTAGATTTGGAAATTAATAATGAGGTTAGTTTAATTATAAGCCTAATTACTATAGCCACTATTGTACGTACCCATATGATCCCCGGGTTAGCTTATTTAATTGATTACACCACTATTGGATTGATAAGTAAGATAACTAGCAGTTTGGGTTAAAAGCCTAAATATACTATTTGGTGGGGGGGTCCATTTAATATATTTGTGTGTAAGGGATCTTGTGTTATTTTACAAGATGGGCCCCTATAATAAGAACAAGTAAACGCCACTTTTGAGTTTTCATCTTATTTTTAATTTAAATCAAATATTTTGATTTAAAAGAATTAAAAAGGTGAGATAAAAAAGGCGTATAGTGTTTCCGCCAATAGGGATATAAAAAGGCTTATTTCTCTACAAATAGAGAGAGTAGCCATAATATACAGATTAGAGAAAAAAAAAAGAGTTTTTCTCTCTAATCTTGAGAGAAAAAGTTTTCTCTTGCTAGTTGCTTACAATAGTGATAAAGGTGCCCACACGTCAAGTATAGATCAACCTTGAGTCATAACCTAGAAGATTATTGGTGAAGGATCGTGATTTAATAATTTTGGTAGTGTAGATTGTGAGTCTGTATTACTTCTATGAAAAAGCAAAGGTATGATTTTTAAATTATGGTAATTTTATATATTGTATGAGAATTGTGATCCAATTATTTTTCATTGCAAAACTAATTTTTAAACTAACAATTTATTCTTTGCATTTACTAAAATATTCTTGCAACAATATTCTTAATATTAATTAATTTATCTATGAAAAACTTAATTAGCAATTTAACCATTAATTATTTATTAGTAAGTTAACCAATAAATATCAATGTGAAAGAACTAGTATATTTTGTACATGTACAACAACATTAGTAATAATTATTTCTATATAAATCAATGCCAGCTAACTTTAAGTAATATTTAATATCCTAGCAATATTTTAATAATAATTGCTTTTATAAAAATAATTACTTTACCAAATTAATCTTAGAAGTATAATAATAATATTAAAATTTTTATAAATTTTTATGCTACTTTTAAGGTTCATTTGATAAATTATTATTTTTATTATTGTTAGGGGATTATTATAAAAAGAAAGAAAAAATAAGGTTAGAAGCGTAACATATATAACAGTAGGGTGTTTATAATTTTTTTTAAATGTAGGAATTAGTTAAATACTTAAATTAAACTATAGAGGATAAATGAATATTTATCCTATTATGTTATTACTAATGCACTTTGCGATTAAAGAGCATACCGAGAACTATGGGGATATGGAGTGTGATGAAGAAGGAATTGGATGGATTTTTAGTTTCCGAAGAGGACCCTAACATCTTTTTCCTAGCTCATTTGTCAATGTTTCGTTTGGTGTCATTATGGAGCTTTTGGATTTTATGTAATTAGTCAACGTTTTGATTGGGGTCATTGTTGAACTTTTGGTTTTTATAGTGAATTGTGTGTTTTGGTTATTTGAATATTTGACGATTATCTTGCGGTCTAAAGTGTGCTTTATGTTTACTTTATTTTATAATTGTAATTTTTTATAAATTTATTTATATGGTCAGGTTGTTATATTCTATCACAAATAGATTGCGCCTAAGCGAGATGGAGATACTTTAGATTTTAATAGTAGGTATGTCCAACATTCGATTAATAATAAATGTTTTTCTTTAAGAGTTACATGTGTAATATATGTTGGTTTATTTATTTTTGTAATATAGATATGTCTATGAGTGATGAGTTGACATAAGGAATGAGGTTAAAAAAATACTATGGAAACGATTGATAGTAAAACTAAAAAATTTATTGAAAAGGTCGACTAAAGGATGTATCTCTGTGTCAATTGTTCAAAGAAAATGAATCTCTTTACGTAATCTCTGGCAGGATTTCTTTCCATTTAAGAACTTTTAAATGGACCACCAACAGTATTTTATGATCTTGTGGGGATGGATATATGTCTTTGTCAATTATTCAAGGAAAAAGCATGGCTTCTTAATAGTAACTAATTTAATTGTTGAAAGAAAATGGCTATGTTCTTACTTACAATTAGCCACAATCTTCATTAGAATTAGATTCCAGCACTCAGGTCATACAATGCATAGATATTTTCAATAAGTACTAGTGGCAATGATGAAGTTTTCGACATAAATTATCACTCATACATCATTTGTTGATAATTGAATAGGCATCCGTAATACTCGATTAAGACAATTTTTAAGGTATAAAACTTTGCGTAAATCTGTAAACTAATATTATGAAGAATAGCACTTTTTAGTTTGGTTATTGAAATAATTTAATTATTAATATGCAGGATACCGTTGGTGCCATGCATGCATTTCAAGATAAACAAGTACCATATAGAGGTAATTGCATGCATTTCAAGATAAACAAGTACCATATAGAGGTAATCAAGGCTCCCAAGTCACGATCTACACCACCAAGATTGTTAGATCACGATCCCAAGTCACGATCTACACCACCAAGATTGTTAGATCACGATCCTTCACCAACGATCTTCCAGGTTATGACTCAAGTTCGATCTACACTTGACATGTGGGCGCCTTTATCACTACTGTAAGTAACTAACAAGAGAAAACTCATTTTTCTACTTCTAAAAAAATAAGCTTTTTATATTCTTATTGGTGGAAACCCTAGGCTCCCTGTTTTACCACCAAAAGTGGCTTACTTATTCTTGTTATAGGGGGCCCATCTTGTAAAATAATACAAGGCCCCTTATACACAAGCATATTAAATGGAGCCTCCCACCAAATAATATATTTAGGCTTTTAACCCAAATTACTAGTTATCTTGCTTGTCAATCCAATAGTGGTGTAATCAATTAAATGAGCTAACATGGGGATAATATGGGTCCATACAATAGTAGCTACAATAATTAAGGCTGTAATTAAACTAGCCAGATTATTTAATTCCAAATCTACTCCACTAAAAGATTGGAATTGACATTCATAATTGTATGCTATCTAGGATAGTGTTCTCAAATAATAATTCGACCCATGTCACATTGATTTCTTTACTGAACAATCCTTTGTACCACATCGTTAATGAAATTGATATCTCATCTGTTCAATCAATTTAATTACATCTTGTTCCTTGACACTTACTAACTTTCTCTAATGATCATTTTCAACATACTAATTATGTGGACACACTCTGACCAGAGAATTCTATGATCAAGTACCAAAAACCCGTCAAGAGATGTGTTGTACAAATTCTATATTATTAATCTATAATCCCACTGCTCATAATTGCTTTCAGCAAGATACTGGGTAATCTTGACTACGAATGTATGTCGCGCCCATTGGTAACTCAAATGAAATGACAATCACAAACATGAAATTATAATTAACTCAAGATTGAGATTGCAATAAAATCAATGCCTATGAGATTTAATAAGTCTGACAGTTATTTTAAGATTAATTAAATCTCACATGTGATCTAGTTTAATGTAGTCAAACTATATCAGTAAATTCATACATTAGTAAGACAAATCATTCAATGAATTTACTACAGTCTAAACATAAATAGAGTGCTCAACTCTATTTATCAACTGCAAACTTAATTTATTTAATTATAAGATAACTTGTATTTATGTCTTCTGTGAATCTATATGATGATCACATAAAATACATATAATATGATTAAATGGACTTTATTCAAAATATTTATGCAATTAAGATATCCGAAAATATCTTATTAATAAGAAAATAAATAATTATATGCTTTAAAGAGCACATAATCCTAACAATCTCCCACTACCTCTTAAAGCATATGCGGCAACTCACACATGCCCATACATTCTAAGTGCAGATTAAAAAGTTTTCCAGGTATCACCTTTGTAAAGGAATCTGCCAGGTTTTGTTTTGAGGCAATCTGGGTAACCTCTACATCACCTCTCTGCACTATTTCTCTTATGAGATGATATTTCCTTTCTATATGTTTTTGCTTCTTGTGGTTTTTTGGTTCTTTAGACTGGGCCACTGCACCACTATTATCACAAAATAGTTTAAGAGGCGCAATTACTGTAGGTACCACCTCAAGATCTTGTAGGAACTTACGGAGCCAAACAGCTTCTTTAGCAGCTCAGATGCAGCCATATATTCAGCTTCTGTTGTGGTGTCTGCAATACAATTTTGTTTCACACTCCTCCAATTCACAGCTCCACTTCTTAATGTAAACACAAAACCAGAAGTTGATTTTCTGAAATCTTTGTCTGACATGAAGTCAGAATCAGTATAACCCACTGGAATGAGATCATCACCAGAATACACAAGCATATAATTCTTAGTTCTTTTCAGATACTTAATTATATGTTTGACTACAGTCCAGTGTTCAGGACCAAGATCAGATTGATATCTACTGACCATCCCTACTGCAAAACTAATATCTGGTCTAGTACATAACATGGCATACATGAGACTTCCCATAGCTTCTGCATAGGGAACTCGCCTCATTTTTTCTCTTTTCTCAGGTGTCTTAGGTGACTAATCCTTAGAGAAGAAAATTCCATGCCTGAATGGTGACAAACCAGCTTTGGAATTTTCCATGCGAAATCTAGCTAGTATCTTATCAATATAAGCAGTTTAGGATAAGACTAAAATTTTATTCTTTCGGTCTCGAAGTGATTTGATACCAGAATATAACTTGCCTCTCCTAGGTCTTTCATATCAAACTGTTTAGCCAACCAATTCTTTATTGATGATAATGCTCCTATATCGTTTCCAATTAAGAGAATATCATCCACATAAAGAATTAGAAAAGCTACAACATTTCCCTAAATTTTCTTATACACACATGGTTCATCAATATTTTGTATGAATCCAAACTATTTAACCGCTTGATCAAATCTGATGTTCCACGACTGGGATGCTTGCTTCAATCCATAAATGGATCTTCGCAACTTGCATACCATGTGTTCTTGACCTTTTTCAACAGACCCATCTAGTTGCTGCATATAGATGTCTTCTTCAAGATGTCCATTAAGAAATGTAGTCTTGACATCCATTTGCCAAATTTCATAATCCAGCACTCCAGTAATAGAAAGCAAAATCCTGATGGTTTTAAGCATAGCAACCGGTAAAAATGTTTCCTCATAATCGATTCCCTCTTTCTGAGTATATACTTTGGCTACTAATCTCGTTTTAAATTTCTCCACCCTTCCATCTACTCCTCTTTTTCTCTTGTAGATCCACTTACACCCTATAGGTTTTACCCCATTTGGTGCTTCTACAAGTTCCCAGACATTTTTGGAATACATAGATTCCATTTCTTGGTTCATAGCATTTTTCCATAGTTCAGCATCTCCATCTAATAGAGCTTCATTGTAGCTAGTGGGATCCTGCACATGTCCATCCGAGATAGCTGTGCAAGTCTCTCCCAATAACATGTACCGTGCTGGTAATCTAGTTACACTCCCACTACGACGAGGTTCTATAGGTGATAGCTGTTCAGGGATAGTGTTTTGATGTTCATATTGTTGCTCTTCTTCCTGCTGATTAACAGGTACCGAGATCTGAGCATCAATATAATCTTCTGATAATTCTTCCAATATTGCCTTACTCTTAGGTTTGAAGTTATTTATATAGTCTTCCTCAAGAGAAGTGAAATGTGTACTCACAATTACTTTTCTATCTTAAGGACTATAAAATAAACCTCCCATTGTTCCTTTGGGATACCCAACAAACATACAAACCTCATAACGTGAATATATTTTGTCAGCCTTTGGTTTCAGCACATGCGCTGGTGAACCCCAAATATGGGTATGTTTCAAACTTGGTTTGCAACCTGACCATAATTCTATTGGGGTTTTAGGCACCGACTTAGATGGAACTAAGTTCAATAAGTATGTTGCTGTTTCTAACGCTAGTCCCCAAAATGAGATGGGCAATGTGGAATAACTAAGCATAGATCTCACCATATGCAAAAGAGCTCTATTTCTTCTTTCAGCTACACTATTTTGTTGTGGTGTTCCTGGAGCTGCTAATTGAGATATAATCTCATTTTCAACTAGATACTCTTTGAACTCTCCTGAGAGATATTCACCACCTCGATCTGATCGATTTTTCTTTATGTTCTTACCTAATTGCATTTCTGTCTCAGTCCTATACTCTTTGAATTTTCCAAGAGCTTCAGACTTATGACGCATTAGATAAACATAACCGTATCTTGAATAATCATCAGTAAATGTGATGAAATACTCATAACCACCTCGAGCTTGTACGTTGATTGGTCCACATACATCTGTATGTACCAATTCAAGTGGTACTGTTGCACGAATTCTTTTAGCCGAGAAAGGCCTTTTGGTCATTTTTCCTTCTAAACAAGATTCACAAAGTGGCAATGATTCATTTTCCAATGGACCTAAAAGCCCATCTTTGATAATTCTCTGTATCCTATTTAGATTTATATGACCCAAGCACAAATGCCAGAGATGACATTGGTTGGAAGAAATTTTTCTTTTCTTAAATAGGTGCATATGCTCATTATTTTCAATCACTGTGTCATGCATAGAATGGATCAATGGACTTAAATGATATAAATTATCCTTCAATGTACCAGAACACACTAGTCTATCATTTAACACACTAGTCTATCATTTTTCAAGATAGAAACAGAGGAATTAAAATTTATGGTATACCCCTGTTTAGATAAACAAGCTAAGGAAATTAAATTCCTTTTAATATCGGGAACATAAAGACAATTATTCAAAGCCAAAGTCTCATTATTAAAATATAATAAAACTGATCCAGTCTTTACTGCTGACACGAACTTGCATGTCCCTAACTGCAACTTAACGCTTTCTTCACTTAGTTTCCTAGTTTTCTGAAACCAAAAAAGTGAATTACAAATATGATTAGTTGCTCTAGAATCCAAGACCCAGGTGTCAACAGGATTCTGAACTAAACAAGTCTCTATGACTAAAGGATTTCCCATACCTGATTTCACAATCTTAGGACAATCCTTTTTCCAGTGACCTTTTTGTCCACATTTAAAGTACTTGCCTTTCGGCTTGCCATCTTTCTTAGTAGACTCTTTCTTTTTCCCAGCTTTCTTCTTCTTACCTTTTGATTTAGAAGAAATACCTTTTTGAGTGAGGTTAATGCTTCCTTGAGATTTTTCAGCAAGATAAATCTCCTCAGCTGAATGAAGTTCGTTCATCAATTCTGTTAAGGTCATATTTTTTTTATTCATATTATAATTGACCTTAAACTCCTTGAATGTTTCAGGCAGAGATCCTAGCACCATGTCAATCTTTGAATTATCATCGATCTGTGCAACTTGAATCTCAGCCTCATTCAAATAGTCCATCATTTTCAGGACATGATCACGAACTCTTGTACGCTTTCCCATCTTGGAGTTCATAACACTTTTTAGCACTGCTTGTCTCGCAGAGCGAGTACTCTGCCCAAACATCTCTTGGAGATTTTCCATTATTTCAGTGGCTGTCTCCATGTTTTGATGTTTGGTTTGCAGAATATTAGAAATCGAGGCTAAAATGTAGCATTTTGCCATTTCATTAGCTTTTTGCCACTTTTTATAAAGCCTCCTCTGATTTCTACTAGCGTCTTCTACTGGTTTGGGAGGGCATGACTGGGTTAAGACATATTTGTAATTTTCAGCAGTCAGGACTATAAATAGATTTCGTTTCCAATCTATGTAGTTCTTGCCAGTGAGTTTGTTCTGACTCAGAATAATGGTGAGTAGGCTTAGGGAAGACATTCTGAAAATAAAACATTCATGCATAAATATTTTTGAAACAAGTAATCCTCACAATAAAAATCTAAAATGCAAAAAACTATAAATGCATTTTATTTTATTGTTACGATAATCTAGTACCGCTTTAGCAAGCTATCCCTTAGGGAAGTCATGCCTACACTTACTAGACCCAGCTAACCATTAGATTATTTACTTTCATGTCGAAAACATGATAAATAATTATCGTTATCTTTTAGGGCAAAAAATTTGTTAACATAGCTTCGTTGGGAAGGTTAATAAAAAATTATTGTTGAGTGTATAACCATTGTTTCAATCTACATATCTTTCATATCATGCAGCCACCGTTAGGGTGATCAACAGATTAAAAAATATTTTGATCTTATATATAGAGAAGTTCATCAAATAAAATATCTAATATATATACCCTCCGTAGGGAGCATCACTGTATCATGAAGTCGATAATTTTATTATTGAACTAACAATGGAGCCCGTGGGAAAAAATTATCTTGAATTTTCCCTCTCCCACTCAATATTTTAAAGTTAGTTTTTCCTTTTGAACAAAATATAGATTATATCATACTATTGTTAATTGCATGCTCCCTAAAATAATATTATCTAAATCAAATATAATATTATTAAGCACATGCAAATGTCAAACAATATATATCTAGATTCATAGTCTATAGAAACCATGTATTATAATGCATAGAGTGACAGTTCTTATTTTATATGACATGTTATCAACCAAACATAACATATAGATAAAACAATTAAACAATCTCAATTCATGGTTTTCCGAAGGAAAAATTGACTTAATCTACAAACCTAATAACTATTGGGTTTCAAGTCAATGTTCATCTTCCTTCTATCTCTTCCTTGTATTTATTTTTTTCCATATCCATTGGCTTGGACACTTTTGAGCCATTAAATTTATCCTTAGTTCAATTTTTAAAATTACACTTGGGCCACTTTTAAATTAAATCTTTATTGGGTCTCATTTTGAAAACAAAATATTTATATAAAAATATAGACCCAATTAATAAAATTAAGCTCAAATTTATTTTCAAAAATTCTTGAACCAAATAAATTTCATTATTGATCTACTAAAATTTTCATTTATATGACTCAATTTAGAAATTCCAAAATGGGCTTGGGACCAATATAAATAAATTTGGACAAATCATGACTATTGGGCTTATCAAATTTCTATTTATATTATCCAATTGATAACCCATAATGGGCTTGGATCCAATATAAATAAATTTAAAATTTTTTGCCCAAAACCCAAATACTTTGGCTGAACCGTAAAATAGTGAAACCATAGGGTGCCATGGGACATAAACCCAAAACCCTAAATCACATATTTCTCTTCCAGCCGCCGCCAGCAAATGATGGTGGACTGAAATGTAATAAAATTCCAAACTTTCACAGAAAACATAAATTACTGAGATTATAGAGTGTCTAATGAAAAAATCCAAAAGGCACCCTCAATTCCTTTATGCTTTTCGCTGCCAATTCCAGAGGCAATGCATGGCTGCCGTTTTTGCTGCTTCTTGCGGCATCATCCTCTTGTTTTCTTGAGCTCTTAATTATTTTATAACAAAATAATATTTACAAGTAATGAAATATCATAATCAAGAGAGAAACATGATGAAAATTGACCATCTCTCTTACTACAAACCTAAGAAATTAATACAAAGAAATTTCTAACCATAAATTGAGACGACTATTAATATGCTCAATAAATATATTCATTCATATAATGAAATAATACATAAAAATTAGTGCCACTCATCTTATACACATAATAATAAGAGATTGATTTCATACAATAACTCTATATATTAATATGAGATCGCTCTGATACTAATTATTGGTTTAAAATTAATTTTGCAGCAGAAAATAATTGGATCGCATTTCTCATACAATATATAAAATTATTATAATCTAGAAATCGTACATTTGCTTTTTCGTAGAAGTAATTTAGGCTCCCAAGTCACGATCTACACCACCAAGATTGTTAGATTACGATTATGACTCAAGTTCGATCTACACTTGACGTGTGGGCGCCTTTATCACTACTGTAAGCAACTAGCAAGAAAAAAACTCATTTTTCTCTGATCTGAATATTGTGGCTGCCCCTTTCTACTTCTAGAAAAATAAGCCTTTTATATTCTCATTGGTGGAAATCCTAGGCTCCCTGTTTTACCACCAAAAGTGTCGTTTACTTATTCTTGTTATAGGGGCCATCTTGTAAAATAACACAAGGCCCCTTATACATATGCATATTAAATGGAGCCTCCCACCAAATAATATATTTAGGCTTTTAACCCAAATTGCTAGTTAACTTGCTTATCAATCCAATAGTGGTGTAATCAATTAAATGAGCTAACTTGAGGATCATTTGGGTCCATACAAAAGTGGCTACAATAATTAGGCCTGTAATTAAACTAGCCAGATTATTTAATTTCAAATCTACTCCACTAAAAGATTGGAACTGATCTCCATAATTGTATGCTATCTAGGATAGTGTTCTCAAATAATAATTCGACCCATGTCACATTGATTTCTTTACTGAACAATCATTTGTACCACATCATTAATTAAATTGATATCTCAACTGTCCAATCAATTTAATTACATTTTGTTCCTTGATGCTTACTGACTTTCTCTAATGATCATTTTCAACATACTAATTATGTTGACACACTCTGGCCAGAGAATTCTATGATCAAGTACCAAAAATCCGTCAAGAGATGTATTGTACAAATTCTATATTGTTAATCTATAATCTCACTGCTCATAATCGCTTCCACCAAGATACCGGATAATCTTGACTACGAATATATGTCACGCCCATTGGTAACTCAAATGAAATGACAATCACAAACATGAAATTATAATTAACTCAAGATTAAGATTGCAATAAAATCAATGCCTATGAGATTTAGTAAGTCTAACAGTTATTTTAAGGTTAATTAAATCTCACATGTGATCCAGTTCAATGTAGTCAAACTACATCAGTAAATTCATACATGATTAAGACAAATCATTCAATGAATTTACTACAGTCTAAACACAATAATAGCGCTCAACTCTATTTATCAACTGTGAACTTAATTTATTTAATCATAAGATAACTTGTATTTATGTCTTCTATGAATTCATATGATGATCACATAAAATACATATAATATAATTAAATTGACTTTATTCAAAATATTTATGCAATGAAGATATCTGAAAATATCTTATTAATAAGAAAATAAATAATTACATGCTTTAAAGAGCACATAATCCCAACACTTGTGGGGATGGATATATGTCTCTGTCAATTATTCAAGGAAAAAGCATGGCTTCTTAATAGTAACCAATTTAATTGTTGAAAAGAATATGGCTATGTTCTTACTTACAATTAGCCACAATCTTCATTAGAATTAGATTCCAGCACTCAGGTCATACGGTGCATAGATATTTTCAGTAAGTACTAGTGGCAATGATGAAGTTTTCGACAAAAATGATCACTCATACGTCATTTGTTGATAATTGAAGAGGCATCCCTAATACTCAATTAAGACAATTTTTAAGGTATAAAACTTTGCGTAAAGCCGTAAACTAATATTCTGAAGAATAGCACTTTTTATTTTGGTTATTGAAATAATTTAATTATTAATATGCAGGATACCGTTGGTGCCATGCATGCATTTCAAGATAAACAAGTACCGTATAGAGGTCGCGGCATGGGAGAATGCTTTCAAAATGTAATGGCACTTTGTGATTTTGATATAATATTTACGGAGGTTGTTGTTGGGTGGGAAGGAACTGTACATGATTTAAAGGTCTTAATTGAAACGATTCGTAATCAAAGTAAGGGTGGGCATCGGTTCGGTTCGGTTTCGGAATAAATTTTCAGTTTCGGTTCAGTTCGGTTCCTAAATTAAAAAAATCCATTAGGTTTTTTTAAAAAAAACCGAACCGGAACCGATTGTTCGGTTCGGTTCGGTTCAGTTTCGATTTTTCGGTTCGGTTTCGATTTTTCGGTAACAATTCGCTTAATGTTTCAGATTATTAAATCAGTTTTTCTGTTTACCTTAACTTGCACACAAGGCCTACTGTAATTAATGTATAATAAAAAAAATAAAATAATTTTTAAATTTTTATTTGCAAAAAAAAAAAAATTTGCAAGAATTTTAGACTAAAATAAGGAATTTTTAGAATCATGATCACTGTTTTTAATATCAAAACTTTTGGTCCACAACGAAAATAAAATAAAATAAGCTTCTGTACCATAATATAATTTACAAAAATATAGGGACATGATGATATCTTGCTATGTTGACTTTCGGTCAAGGACCCTTTTGAAATGTTTAAAAAAAATTAAGCCATAACAGAATTTCTATATGTAAAAATTTTCTAAATATTGGGCCATAATAAAATTTTATCAAGTACAGGAATCTATATGATACTATCGGAACGGTTCGGTTTTTTAATTTTTTAACCCGAAAACTAAACCGAACCGAATGGTTCGATTCAATATTTTAGATTATGTTTTTTTTCTTTAAAAAAACCAAACCGAAACCAAAAAAAAACCGAACCGAACCGAATTTTTTCGGTTTCGGTCCGGTTTTTGCCCACCCCTAAATCTAAGAAACAATTTTCCTGTTCCAACACTTACTATGTCATTATTCATTGTCTTAACAATTTAATCATTATTATTTATATTATTATATTTTATTAGTCACTCATGTTGAACATTTTTTTTTCTAGATAAAAACTATTTAGTAGATGCACATATTCAGATACTAGAGGGTTTATGTCACCATACTATCATGTCCGTTATTGGTCGGGTGACTTTTGCAGTGGTGGTCGAGCTAGAGGAAGGGAGGAAATATTCAATCATGCCCATGCTAAACTGAGAAATCTTGTTGAACGTGCTTTTGGTGTGCTAAAGGAATGCACCATACCCATTTGATTCACAGAGAAAAATAGTGGTGGCATGCATGGCAATACGTAATTTTGTTTGAGAAATATCAGCGGATGATGCATTATTTGCTCAATATGAAGAGGATGAAGTTGAGCTAGAAAATGTCATGGCAATCAAAAATCAAACAACTAATGCTAGCAACTCTTCAAGTATTGAAGATCAAAATTTCATGCGATAACTTCGAAATCATATGGCAAATCAACTATTTCAAGTATCTTATTAGTTTTTTTCTTATGTTATGTACCATTGTAGAGAATTTCTGATAAATTTTCAAACTGTGCTCGCTCCTCCACAGAGGTTGAATATCAAGCTCTCGCTACAGCTTCTTCAGAGGTTTGTTGGGTACTTTATTTTATATATTATAATTCTAGAATCATTATGTATTTAGTTGAATGTAATTTTGCTTATATAGGATAAAATATTAAGGTATTTATGTTCTTTGATATATATATATGACATTCAAATTTAATAACGATACAAATATAAAAGTATATACTTTTATTTTTTAAAATTTAAAAAGAAAAATTTAATACTTATTTTAAGAAATTAAAAAAAATATTATGTAGATTCAAACTTTCAGGTTTATTAAGATTTAGACCAATTCAGGTTTATTAAGACTTCAGATAAAAAAAAAAACGACATCTTCACTTTGGGTGTGATATTTATCCATAAAAAACAAATCTTAAAGTAGAGAGAGGAAATAAGTGAAGGGTAATTTTGAAAATTTGAAAATTTTAATTTACAATAATCAATATGCTTTTTAGATGAGCGTAGACAAGACTTTGGTGGATTCAAATAACCTAATTCTTTCTAATTTTCTATTG
Source organism: Murraya paniculata (assembly GCA_030449075.1). Classification (NCBI taxonomy): domain Eukaryota; kingdom Viridiplantae; phylum Streptophyta; class Magnoliopsida; order Sapindales; family Rutaceae; genus Murraya; species Murraya paniculata. The sequence goes on from JAEVFN010000028.1 coordinate 1,405,466, forward strand.
ATTTCGCCTAATTTTTTTAATTAATTATTGTCTATAAATATTATATTGCGGTGTTTCCTAATACTCATGAACTTATACAAATTAAAAGTCTAATGAGAATAAATGAAATAGTGCCTACCTCTACTCCGTATTTAAAGAAATCTTAATGTTTTTACCCTACCCATAAGAGAGAATTTTTTTTTTTTTTTAGTGCCATGAGAAAATCCATCCATATGAGCTTCATTAACCACGATCGTGCAGGTGTGGGTTTATTAATATTGAGGCATATTTTAACTAATAGAGAACTATAGAAGGAAAAACCGAAGGGGAAATTTACAGAAATAACCATTAAACTTTTGCCTTTTTTAAATTTAACCCCCCAAGTTTTTTTCTATCATAATTAGCCACATAAGAAATTTGAGGACCAAACTACCCCGGGAAATTTTCACCGCTCTGTGGCCGAAACTCCCCCTCTGACTGAAAGTTGATCACCGAAATCCCTCACACATCGTCGGCGGCATAGAGCAGCACCGGAGTCCATTTTCGGCAGCCGGAATAACGTAAATAACGTTCAAAGTCTTCCAAGAACTCCAACATCAACTATTGAAATTCAAAAACCTAGGTGAGCTATTGCTTCTTTCTTGCTTTGTGTGACATTGTTGGGTGTTGTTGTTGGGCGTTGTTGTGTTGGTGGTGGTGATGATAGATTGAGTTTTTGTGGATGTTGTTGGTGGTGGTTGGGGAGGTTGAACCAGTAGTTGGGGCCATGGGTGAGATGGGTAGGCATCGCTGCGAACTCGCGCGAGGGGCTGTGTGCGATGTACAGCCATCGCGCCAAACTCGCGTGATGGGCTGTTGCCCCTCACGCGAGTTTGCAGCAATAGGCTGCCCATCGCACAAACACAGAGCAAACGCTTTGTGTTTTTGTGCGACGGGGTGGCCGTCGCACAAAAATTTGTGAGACAAGTTGCCCGTCGCACAAAAATACAGAACGTGTGCGAATGCCGGCACTAAGCTGGGTGAGATGGGTAGGCATCGCTGCGAACTCGCGCGAGGGCCTGTGTGCGATGTGCAGCCATCGCGCCAAACTCGCGTGAGGGGCTGTTGCCCCTCACGCGAGTTTGCAGCAATAGGCTGCCCATCGCATAAACACTAGAGCAAACGCTCTGTGTTTTTGAGCGACGGGCAACCTGTCGCACAAATTTTTGTACGACGAAACACAGAACACTTGCTCTGTGTTTGTCTCGACACATGTTCTGTATTTTTGTGCGACGGACTGCCTGTCGCACAAAAACACAGAACGTTTGCTTTGTGTTTGTAGCGACACATGTTCTGTGTTTTTGTGCGATAGGCCGCCCGTCGCACAACTTCTTGTGGGATGGGTGGCCCATCGTACAAAAACACAGAACCTGTGCTAATGAATGTGTGCGGCGGGTACAAAACCTGTGTGTTTGTACTGGGCTCAACACACACTGTATTTTTCTGCGATAGGCAACTCATCGTACAGAAATACAGTAAGTTTTTGGAGGATGGGAGCCTGTGTTTTTGTTCGACTGGCAGCCAATCGCACACGAATATGTGCTACACGCTGCCCATCGCACAAGAACACAGCGTGTGTTTTGTGCGACGGGAGCCTGGCACAAACACACAAAGGCTGTGTTTTTGGGCAAACACAGATTGTGCACAAATGATGTATTCTGTTGCACAATTTGTGTATTCAGGTTGTAATTTCATAATATTTATTTTAATATTTTATTATAATAGTTTTGTAAATTTTGATAGTTTATTTTAAATTTGATTTTGTTGCAGACACATGTTGCACAAAAAATTGACAAAGCGTAATCTGCCCCCACCGAGAAAGGATCCCGGCGTGATGAAGTTAGGCTTTGATGATCATTTCCCGGGCCGTATTACTGGAGACATCAAAATTTAAAGTAGTCATTGAAGCTATCCGGAGTAAATTAACGCGCAAACAGTTATCGTTATTCAAGAGTGATATTTTCGGGCACTTCATGGATTTAGAGAGTTATGCATTCAGTGGTGTTATAATCCACAACCTATTGCTTAGGCAAGTGGCACATGAAGAAATCAATGAAGATCAGTTGTGGTTTCAAATAGGAGACCATTTGACACGTTTATCAACTGGAGAGTGGTGCCTAATTACTGGACTTTCCGGTGGTCGACACATCATACCAAAACAGCCACCACTAGTGCACCATAGGTTACTTCATGAGTATTTTGATAGTAGGTTTAAAGACTTGACTCTTAAACAAATATAGGGATGCATTCGTAATTGACCACATCAGAGACCATATGTAACACAACCTTGACCATTTCGTCGTTAACTATGTCCATAGGTAGTGAACATGTACGAAACATTATATTACTAGACCTCAAAGTTTTCTTCATTGTGATACTGTACTCATTACGATTTATCTGTAAAACATCATAAACTCTTGCCAGAAACTGATCGAACGTACAGTCTTTCGAAACAAGAAAAGCTGTATTATTGCCATTCATGTACTCCATATGGCCATCCGCCAACATCTCCCACCAACCGTCGTAACATAATTGAAGCACAATTGAATCCATAAAACCTGAAAAATATTAAAAAATAAATGTGCTTACACATTATAAAACATGATAAAGTAAATATACGATATATTTTACATGAGTGCCGCACAAATGGTGATAACATATGCTTGTCACACTTAAATTGAGGTAAATTTTTGATTTGACCATGGGGGAGATCGGCGAAAAAGGTTGTGAATTTCATTCGTCTCGTCACAAGCTTTGAAATGGTATATTATACGCAAAAAATGGACACATGTAGCTTAAGTTATGACATCCAAAAAGTTGCCTATCGCACGTACTGAAATTTTGTGCGACAGGTGGCTGTCGCACAAAAACTGGTTCCGTTTCTAACTCGAGTTTCTACTGTTTTTAATGATTTTTTTTAATTTCTGCAAGCAAATCTAGGTACTTTAAACAAATTACATTACTTTATAAATGAAAAATTATAATATTTACAATCACATTATGTAAATCTAGATCAAATTTGAACTTAAACCCTACACTTAATACATTAAAAATTCACATTGTGTAAAACAAAAACTCACCTCCAAGATACTTTCCAATTGATGATTTTATACTTTTGTTATATTCAGAGTGTTGAAATTTATTAAAAGCTTTGAGAGTGTTGAGGTTTTTGAGGGTTTTGAGAGTGTTGAGTATCTTACACTTTGTTTTTCTAGTTTGAGTATTACATGAGTGGCATATTTTGAAAATTTGAAGAAACTGATGAGGGCAATTTCGTCTAAAACGTTGGTCTTTGGCTAGTTATGATAGAAAAAAACTTAGAGGGTTAAATTTGAAAAATGCAAAAGTTTAATGGCTATTTCTGTAAACTTCCCAAACCGAAGGGTATAAATATAATCCCATTTTTTTGAAGTCAAACGTTACACTAAGGGTTAAGCTCCCCGCGTACCCTCATCGGAAATGCCAACCTTCTAATTGTTCTTCTATTTTGAATGAACGAGTTTTAATTTCCCTGAAAATTTCGTTTGGAAATTGAATGAACAGACTGTACTGCCCAAATCTCAAATTCATTGGATACAAAAGTTTATCAACAACCTGGGAAGATCAACGAAACTCATCTCCAAACGACATGTAAAAATAAACGCAACAAAAAGGAAAATATTCAAAAAGTGACGGCAATACCATCATTAAATTTGAAAATGCAAAACAGCAAAAGAATATTCAGCTAATTTTGAACTCAAAAGTCTACAATTCAAACAAATTTGATTATGAATAAAGAAAAATGAAAAAAAGGGCCTTTTAATAACAATCCTTGCCTTTTCAGGCTGACTGCAAAGCAATTGTGACGAACAAGATTAGCTCTACAGGGACACACACACACAAGGGAAAAAAAAAAAAAAGGGAAAAAGAAAGAAGCTTTTGGAGTAGACGCACACGCACCTTCCCAATTTGTTGAGGTGCTACACCCATTAACAGAGGACTTTCAATTTGGCAGATATGATAGGTCAACTTATAAATTTTTTATTTTAAATTATACGACTCACACGTATCATTTAATTTTTGAGTCCCACTGACATTAGACCTGCCAAATTATTATAAGTCCTCAAATGACTTAAAAGCAACTGGAGGTCAGCGGATGTTTAAGGGTAGGTGTTACTATTAACGACGTTCTCGCAGTAATGTTACCCTCTATTCCGCAAGAATGATGATCCTATTAACGAAGTTTTAATGAGCTAATGGCTTCACCTTTCCCGTACAAAATATATCATGTAACTACATAATAAATATCATTTGACATGGAAAGCAAACATGGAAAAGCCTAAATATGATGGTACTACATAAGTGGTACAAATAAGATTTAATTTTCTTTTCCGATGTTGGAGACAACATTCACATTGAAATTTTTTCTATAGTCTTCATCTGATCCAAGACCACTACAAACTATTAGCACGCAGGAAACAACAATGAAAAGTTAATGCTTAGATATTTGTTGTCTGGAAGCTCTCCAACAAGGACAATGTTTTGGTCACCTTTGGTGTTCCAATATACAGGTCCACGGCATGCAACAAACCTTCACATTCTCACAATTTATAAAGAGAGAGGTGACCATTTCCATGGAAAACAAAATCCCAAAGAAAAGATTACTTAAAGATTTAATCTGATAAAAATTCACCATGTAATAAGAGATTTTAAGTAACCATGGAATTATACAGGTCATTGCACAATTGTAATCATACTTGCAATTCAAATATTATCTTTCTATTGAAGCAAATCAGAGTCCTGGATCCCTAATAACTTGTTCATTGAACTTAAAAGCAATATATCAAAACCTGCCATTGAATTTCCGGAGGGAAAAAGATATTAAACATGCTTCTAAGAAATTGACTTGACAAAATGAAAATATAACTGTGATTAATAGGCTTGCTTTTCTAGAGATCGACAACATTCTTCATGATTTCTTTACAAAGATCAGCGGTAACAACACTATGTTCAGCATGATGACTCAGATATATAGGTACATTCTGAGCAAGGAAATAATGGTACTAGGAAGATTATTGTATAAAGTAAGGATATAATTAAAGAGACTTTGCAAGAGCTCAATCTTAACAATTAGGCTTAACAATGGGTCGTGTTCGGGTGGTTTCATCAATTAACTTATTTGGGTCAAAAAATATAAACTCGAATCCATTCGTTATCATTATCATGCCACCCGAATCGATCCATTTAACCTGCTTGTGTGGTAAATTTAAAATAATTGTTATATATTTTTTGTTTAAAACACGACAATTTACAAAATAGGCTTTCTAAAAATATATATAATACCAAATGAAACAAAATCTTAATATTCCTCATGTTTAATATGATCTAATAATATAATCCACAAATTATCAATCATTTAGCGCCAGACACCAATATTAGCAATTAAAGTCTTAAGAGAGAAGGGGGGGAAAAAATCCCATACAAAGAAATTTGCATTACCTGAAAAATCGTATAATGAGTCAATAACAACTCCAAATATAGACTCCAAGTTTTACAACAAATACCTAGGGATTTTAGGTTTTGTGATAATTTTATACAATTAGTCAATTTACATTCAATTTATTTTTCGCATATAATATTAAAAAAATTAACTCACTAAAAATTTATAATTTCAGTTATTAAATTTATTAAACTATTAATTTTAAGTGTTATTTGATTGTGTGACATGGATTTAAATCTAAGTCCTGATCTTTATGAGTTTCAATGAGTTGATTCATTAATGACCCAACCCGATAAAAATTAACTCGACAACTGTTTTTATTGTATGGATTCGTATCGTATAAGTGGGTCATACCAAATTTTACCAAGCCTACTTAAGATGGCAGCAACAATATATTCTATTATCAATTGTCACTGAGCAAAAATCAACCAATGGTACCAGGAATAGTCAGCCAACCTTAAGTTAATCAAAACTGAACAATCTCCAGTCATAAGCCCCGGTGATACCACTGCTAAATGAACAGCAGATCCACAGCCTACCAAAGCCTGCTGCCAAACGCCAACCTCAATTTTCGAGCATGTAGTCGGAAGATACACGAACCATTCTGGAGAAATTTTGCTTCATCTTCATTGACTTGCAAACTGCAGTTATGAAACTCCACCCATACCATAAACTACTTCCATTAGTTTTTGTTCTCTAAACCAATAGCAGATAGCTAACGTGAAGCATTGAGAGCGAGAATCACATAGATGGAAGTAAAAACTCACCTTATTTTCTTGACATTGTCCAACAAAAGATATACAGACACCGAGACCAAAAGAATCAACCACATGTATCTCAAAGCCAAACTCTCAAATAATCCGCTGGCTATCAAGTGTCTACTGCTTCATTCTATTACTAACACCAGACAAGAAGTCCTGAGTTTTTGAAGCTTTTGCCGAGTCATTATGTGAACGTACAGTACAGCCGCCACTATCTAATACCCCTTGTTGCACTATTTCACCCCAGTTCCAACTGCAGTCTGATTAATCTTCACTTTGGGTTCAATCTTTGTTGCAAATTCTAGTGCCCTCTGAGCTGAGTTCGATGTACTTCTATGGTACCCTTGTGCTGTTGGATCTAAAGAGTGACTTAGAGTAAATGAAGAACCTGGCAGACTCCATGGATTTGCACTTGAATTTTGCGACATATTGGGAGTATTTGGACTCTCTTCAAGAGATCTATTGATAACATCAACCGCACTTGAACACAATCTAGCTTGATTATTACTAATAGTGTTATTGGCCAACGCTTTTCCAGTAGAAAGAAAGTTCAATCCCTGTGGTGTAATTGTAGGTTGAGTGTTCTTCAGCATATCATTTGACTTTTCAACACTACTTGAGAATATTTGGGTTGTTGCATTTCCAACTTCAGCATCATTCTGTCCACAGGGAGAGGAGCTAGATTTTTCATGCAAACCAAAATTGTTTGATAGTGATGTTTTGGCACCATTTTCCCAATTCAAAAACAAGTTAGCTAATTTCTTACCACTGGAATCCCCCAATGAACAATTGCCAAATGAAAGAAAATTTACACCCTTTGATGCCACTGGAATTCTCCTTGGAGTTTCATCCCTACTTTGCACAGCATCAGATGCAATTTGTGCGGTCTGATTTGCGAATTTGCCACTGTCTCTCTGCTTTGGAGATGAGATGCCTTGGCCAAGGTTGCTGGATTCAAGAAATGATGACTTCCCCAGAAAGAGACAACTAATACCTTTAGGTGCAAGTGTAGGTGGCTTTAGAATACTCTTTGCCACACCATGTTCTATATTTTTGAAAGAAGAAACTTTCCCATGGTTGGACAATGGATCAACATTCTGATGGGAGACTTTATTATTGTTTAGTGGCTTCAACAAATTTGAAGCATGCGACGGAGGCGAAGGCTTCATTTCAGGTGTGCAAGTACTTGGAGTAGATGGGTCCTCTTCCTTGGCTGGTAGCTGAAGCCAAGAAACTTAGGTACTCAACTCATCTAATCCAAACAAGACTTAAACCGAACAGCTTAAGAAATTACAGTACACAGAAAATTAAAGCAATGATAGTGGCACAAATGAAGAAGCATCTTGCAATAGCAAGAACAAGGTACCTTGTGTGAAAACAAACAATTATCACCTCTGTTGCAAAAGCCTTTGGCCACAAAATTCTCACAGGGATATTTAGAGAGGACGTGATCAAACGGACAGTTATCTCCTTTCATGCATGAATTTCGTGCAAAATGGCAGCATGCCTGCAATGCAAGAGAAACTGAGAATTGAGCTTCACAGAACCTGAAACTTTTCCATGGAAGATAAAATAAATTCTAATTAAAGAAAACTATATGATTAATTTTCTTTCTTTCTTCTTTTAACTTTATAGTCCGATGGTGGTCTGGGTAGGTTAATGCAGTACGGGGAATCAGAACTAAGATCTTTTAATTATATGCTACTAAACATTCCTCATAATACAAATTCAGTTTACAGAATACATATTGAACAAAACGCAAGCACATAAACTAAGCCAATAGTTTTTAGCCATAGAAACAATTGACAGGTCAGTTAATTGTGGTAAAATCAAGATATTCAGCCTCTAGTGGTTACAAAAGTAAATAGCTACATCAACGTACCAGATTAGATTGCATTACTAGCAAAAGATTAAAATTTGTATCAAGAAGTTGAATTACCTTCGTCGACTTTGTCAAAGGTACTGCATCATGTGAAAATTTACACTTCTCACCCTGTAAACCCCCCCAAAAAGAAAAGAATATAATGGTCGTAATAATTAGCAACAGCAAAGTGAAAACAACTAAAAGAGACAAGATCATTTGATAATGATTAGAAAACAGCCGAGTGAAATTCCTCGTACTATACAAAAAATGAATACACATCTACTGCAGAACAATTAAAAAGCAATATAAACATATAAAATCCTAGAAAAATGGAAAATAGTACAACCTGTTGACATCTTCCCTTGAGATAATGGTGGCAATATTTAACAGCTTTTGGTTTCAAATTTTGGGGCAGTTTCAACCTTCGAACGCCAAGCTGTCGGTTCTTTTCTGCACGTTTTTTGCGTTCTTTTTGCTGAAAAAACAAAATTCCAATGTTAAACTAATTATACACTTCGAAAAACATAGAAAATGCAATGAATGTCGATGGTGGCACTTTGGTTTAGGAAGCACATAAATCAATCTTAAAATGACTTTAGCGAAATTAATAATTAATTTTCTCCAGAATCCCATGTATCAATCAGGAATTAATGACCCAGATAGATGAAAGAAATCTTTCAAACATCCGAAGAACAAAAATAAAAATGTGTAAACCTTTTTCTTTGCTTTCTTTTCCTTAGACAGAGCACTCCGATTTTTCTTATTGCAAACATCGGAATCCAACTGCAAAAAAAACAAAATACCATAATGTTTTCCAGTGGACCAAAATTGCAATACAAAAATAAAAACATGGTAAAATACATTTAAACATCATATTCCACAGCATCTCTCTGATATTTATAACCAGATATTACACAGAAAGTCTGTCACTAGTGTATACGAGCATGTTCGTGTCCGTTGCATGTGCGTCTAAGAGAAAAAGAAGTGCCAGTGGATTGCCTACTAATTGCACCCTCAACATGACTGGTTTCGGAATAAATTCTTCTTTTGAAGTGAAAGGAAGACTTGAACAAATGTATTATTTCAACAAGTCACACAATTTGCGATGCATATGGCTGACACTCTCTATTTCGAAGCAATGATCATAAAGGTACAATTAACTAGTGCAAGTTTGATGACGGTTGAGGCCATGCTTGTAGCTAGAGATTGCCAAAAGTTGTGATCCACAATTTCCCCCGGAACCATATGTTGAAAGTTAAGCCAGACCCACAAACTAAAAGTTGCGGAATGTATATAAATAATAGAGAGGCATAATAGAGAGGCATACACGATGAACAATCAAAAAACCTCCTTAGCAATAAACGCCATGCATTATAAATAAATAAAAAGAAGAAAATCAAACATATACAACTTAGTGGAGCACATTAACAGATGTAATGAAACAAATTTATCAGTATACTGCTGTGGCAAACACATGTATAAGGTGGTAAACACACCTTCTCTTTGGTCATAATTGCTTGCTCTTGAGTCACCCTTTGCTCCACAATTTCTTTTTGCACTGTTGAATCATCAAGAGATGCTGAAAAACTGCCGATACCCTCCACATCTCTACTAGCTTTCCTCTTATTTCTTCCAACACCAGGCATGCTATTATACCTGTCCGGATATATGGCCACTGTAGCTGTTCCATCAGCAAAGATTTTGGACTTGCATTGTGTTTCATTTCTAACAGTTTCTTGGAGTTCCACTGCTCCACCACTAGCATTATGGTCTACAGCATTCAAACTAACAGAAGTGGAGTCAGAAAATTTCTTAGTGCCTCCACATTTTTCATTACAAGGGAAGTCTGTCTTATCAGTTACATCTTTGGAAACTTGCTTCTCATCTTCCTTCTTTTCATTTGACACTACAGCATTGTCAATTATCATATCAATGGATACTTCGTCAAGCTCAAAGCGGCCAGAAATTTCTCCCTCTTCAACCTCTACATCTTCAGCCCTATAATTATGGGCACCAATTATGCCATTTGTATGAACTAATTTCTCCTCTTCCATCTTCTGCTGCATTTCATTCTTAAATTCCAATGAATTAGTCCTCAATTTAGAATTTCTCTCTCCACTATCCTCCGCCGGTTTTGAGGCATGAGAATCCATATTTCTATCTACAGAAGAATCAAATGACTTAGGAACATCTAAATTATAGTCTCCTTTATCTACTTGTAGCTCAGCCTCACTCATAGATTCCCCATTACCAATTTGTTGAACATCAAAATGTTCCTGTCGGTCATTCACCAATGCATCCTCTTCGTGGACAAGGATTTCATCTCCCTTCATAATATGCTCTAACTCATCCATTAACATCTGTTGCCGCCCTAACCCTTCATCAAAGTTACCAGTCTCATCGTTCTCATCGTCACCATCACAAACTGCCAGCTCTTGCTTCAGCAAATTGCCATTTTCTTCTACTTGCAATATATCCTGTATCTCGTCCAGCACAATTTGAGTGTCACCAAACCATCTATCTTCATCAACAGCTTTGTCTTTCTCAGCTGGGGAGTTATCAACCACCGCAGCATTGGGACCCACCAATTTGCCATGCCCACACATCCCTTTTTAAGAGAAAAAAATAAAAATTTAAAAGAAAAACACACACACAGGAAAAATGAATAACATAATTGAAAGTGATAGTAGCAGAAGCATATCGAAATAGAGGGATTGTAATATTCAAGCAAATTTTAAGTAATCAAATCTGTTAACGTAAGAGTTCCTACAATAAAACATAAATTCAGCTTCTTAAAATAAAATTTGAAATTCTAATGCACGGTGTAAATCAAATACCTGGTCTTGGGTCTTGCGAAGCAGAGATTTGAGAGTGGTCATAGCAATGCGATAGAATCTGAACTAGAGTACGGTAAGTTTCGCTCTTGAGATGGCGACGAGGAGAGAAACAGAATGATGTCGTTTCAACTTGAGTCCTCTCCATTTGGCCCCTAAAATTTTGGAGAATCATAAACCCTTAGATAGTGGTGGTAAAGGTTAATTGGCTTTTTCCAAAGAACTTGCACCGGATATATGACTCAACGGGTATATGACTCAATAATGCCAAGTATATGATCTAATAATTTAAATGTGAAGAATATGACTGACTTTGAAGTGAAATGACAGACTTTGAAGTGAACTTACCTAAATATCGTTTTATTTAATATCACTTAATATTTTTAAATTATGTTATAGACTTCCAAACCTATATTCCTCTAGAATTGTCTAGTAGTCTAGAAGCATTTTCATATATTTATATTTTATTTAATTTTTTATTGTACTATCAATGAATGATTGAAGAAGTTGGATGAAAAACTTTATGCTTTTTAAATTTAAGACTTTTAGTCTTATGTTTAGTAAAATTTCTGACTTCTTGACTCGAGATTTGTCTACAGGGTTAAAAGTCGAGAAGCCTAGATTATGATATGAAATAAACATTCTAACACTAAACTCATTTATTAATGATCAACACAATAAATTCCTCAAAAGATAATATGTTGCCTATGCATTTAAATAAACTCTATCATTATTTATAACAAAAAGGTACTAAATCAAAAATACCCAACACTTATAAATTCAACACTTTTAGATGCATCGTTGTAAGTAAACAAAATAAAAACATAAAGTCAAAAACTAATTTTATGTTAAATATTGAATAAAATGCAGTATATTAAAAGTGAATATGAGTTTTAACATATTTTGGAATATATTTATCGAAGAAATATTGAATTTTGTGAGAATTTTAGTAGAGAGATATTTAAACCTTTGTCGAAAGAGATTGTTCTTAATGAAAATGAGAGGATATTTTAGACAAAATACCACCAAAATGACAGATATCTGTACAAAGTGAAATATGAAACTCCTTTAGATACAAGTCTGTCTCAAAACATCAACGGCCTCATTGGAAGGGTTCTAGGATAGGTATTCTAGTCTTTTCACCTTCCAAATTGGTTAATTTTTTAAAAAAGATAAGACTCATAGAAAACGACGTGTCATTTCGTTTAAAGCATAAACCCACATCGTGCACATAAAGTGCCTATAAACCAAAATAGGGGTGGGCATTTCAGTTTTTGGTCCGGTTTGCAACCTGTTCCGGTTCAAGAATTCAACCCAAATGGGTTAAAATACTATTTCGGATTGGTTCGGTTCGGTTTCTAATTTGGTTTGGTTTGGGTACATAATTCGGTTTGGGTTCAAGTTCGGTGTTAATACGGGTTCAAAAATGGTTTGGGTTACTAATTCGGGTTAAAGCAATCATTATTTAAAAAAAAAAAAAAGAAGTTAAACACCGAATGATAAAAAATATTTGGAAACTAAACAACAAATTCAAAATATTCAACTAAGAAAACAACTTTCCAAATAAATAAAAGCCAACATAAATTATTGGATAAAATAAAACCATCTCCATTTCTCCATCAACAAACAAATCAGTCCATTCTGCAAGAAATTTTATATGCCTTTCTAAAGTTCCAAATAATGTCTTATCAACATTCACCCAACATTACGAGTTGAGAAAGATACTGCAACGATAAAACTGACCGGAATTTACAGAGAAAGTGATATGGTACCAATGAATCTAAACAAAAACAAGATAACAAGATAAGAAGATCTACTGGAACCATTCTGCTGCTTGTAAGTTCCTTAAAATTACATTTATTGCTTTCTGTTGACTTGTGAAACTGAAGACAATAAATTGCCAATTCTGAACACATTGACTTGAGTCTATGGCTGGAAATCTAAAGAACCATGGTTTTAAATTAAAAATATTTACTTTCATTTTCAAAGGTCTCTTGGCTAGCAGAAACTGCCTAGAAAAGAAGGTACGTTGTACCAAAAAATCTGTCCAAGGACTTGGTGTTAAGGAAAGGCTTTGAATGGTAAGAGTTACTTCACTTTCCTTCAGTTTTTAATGCACTAAATAATGAACCCGTTACTGCAGATGCCTAACTGAATGGAGACAAGGATTCAACTTGATACCTCAAGCAGTTAAGAGATTATTTCCTAGACAATGAATTCACTTCAAATTGTCAGAAGTTAAAATTTATACAATTATGAATAATCATGAACACATTTCATACAGATGGCAGATGAGAATAATTAATCAATTGTACATTAGATCTTTAAATTAATAAATCATAAATTCGACCTCACTTTAAATTAATAAATCATAAATTCGACCTCACGACAGCATAATTAATCAACAACCATATCATATCAAGTTTTTTTTATCACTTAAGTTACCGTGAAGAGCTGACGGCCAGCTGCGACAAGCGGTAGGCGTTACGGTGGCCGATTGGACCTGCGACTGCGAGGATGCTGTGGTGCTGGCTGAGGCCAATTAGCTGAGGTTGCTGTCGTGAGCGGAGGCCAAGGCTAAAGCGAGGCGTGAGCTGGGCTGCTGTGGTCGACTGAGGCCGTCGGCCGCTGTCGTGGGCTGATTTGAGAGAGGAGAGATGAGGCTGTGCTGTGGTGGACTCGTGGTGATTTGTGAGGCTGTGCTGGCTATCGCGCCGACGTGGAGGCAGCCGGCCGCCAGATTTTAGAAAGGAGGAGTCGAGGAGATGCTGTGTAATTAGGTAGGGTTTGTTCTATGGTTTTGGGAAATTGTCATTTGTCAACTGGGATCCGGTTGCACTGTAGTGGTTCCAGTTTGGAGTTTTTATTTTTTAAAATGTAAGCGTGCGTTTTATTACTAACCCGGTCGGTTTTGCAATTCGACTCGGGTTAACCGAACAGAATTGTAAACCGATCGGGTTAGAGAATTCAATCTGTTCGGCTTTTAGGATTAATCCGAACCTAGACAAAAAATCGAATAAAAATTCGTAACCGAACCCCAACCCCCGAAGCCTAGCAAAATTTGTATAGCGCAGAAGGCATCCAGGGAAGGAGAAAATGGTGGTGAGGATCCGATTGGCGAGATTTGGATGCAAGAACAGGCCTTTCTATCGGGTAATGGCAGCTGATAGCCGATCACCCAGAGACGGCAAGCATCTTGAAGTCTTGGGCTATTACAATCCCTTGCCAGGTATCTAATTTCCCCTTCTCTTTTTCAATTCTATTTTTTAGATCAATTGAAGTGTTTTGTCCTTGCAATATACTGATTCAATTCCAATGTTTATCCTTTCAGGTCAAGACGGCGGCAAGAGAATGGGTCTTAATTTTGATAGAGTGAAGTAAGCCAATTATTTTTTCTCTTTTAAATATATTGACTTTGCTATTCCACTTTCTCATGAAAGTATATTTGTTGCATTTGGATACACTAATTTGATGGTCAGTTATTAACTGCAACACTTCAGTTGTAGTTTAGGTTCGCAAAGGCAATTTATGATTATCTGGACTTGGGGAATGAATATGTTCTGTAGTTGATTGCAATTTTTTTTTTTCTCTCCTGTTCTATATTGCCTTTTGCTTCCATGTTCTCAACTGATAATGTGAACGACATTTGAGAGGCACGTTATGGTTAACTGGTGTACGAGGCAAGGGCTATATAGAATAATTTTCCAAATTACAAGATAAGAAAACATATTTTATATTATAGTTTATTGAAATTTGTGTTTTTCTATCTCTTAGCTTAATGAAGTTGAAGTCAGGGATCCCAGATTTGGACCTATCTATTTACAACTAAAGAAAAAAACTTGAAGTGAAACTGTAGCGTAAATATTTGTGGCAGGCTAAAAGCAAATATATGGTTCATTTTGTCATCCACAGATGATACAGTAATTAGTTTATCTTCTTTGTCGAAAACCTTTAATTTTGATCCTTAAACAAATGAGAATCAGTGGCTTACCATTCAAGCCCACACGATTCCCCTTGAAGAGGTTTTCCTGTCATCAAGCAACCAATATTGTTGCCGTGGTTTGGCTGTCATACTGATTTGAACTCTGCCATTTGAACTATCAGCGTTTGTTAAAGCTGAAATTAGATCAGCTATATGCCTTCTTAGAAAATTCCTGCGGCCTGCTTTTGGTAGTTCACGTCTATGATCATGTGCAATAATTTCTATGTCGACAGTGAAAAATATTTGTTGAAAGCTGTTTCTATTTAATGGTAGAATCATGGCAAAGGCATCTGCTGGTAAAGTTTCCATGGTCTGCTGAACTGAAGTCTGAAGTTCTTAATTACATTATCTATACTGGTGAAAAGTCTGGTTAATTGGAATTATTTCTTTTTAGGTGAACGAATGATCCTTAGTCAAATTTTTTCCCCTTGTTCTTAATATATCTATGTAAGGTTGATTATACAAGAATTTTAATGTTGTCCTCATGTTTGCTTTGTTAGAATTGTAAGCTTAGCGCTCACAGGAAATGATTTACATTTCTCATTCGAACTAGCTTTCTGATAATTTTGATGCCTACCATACCTGAGTAATATAACTTATAAATAACTGCATAAAACGTCTCACTGCTTTATCTCTGTCCAATTTGGTTTTTCTTTGATCTTTTTGCAGGTATTGGCTATCAGTTGGTGCTCAACCGTCAGACCCTGTCCAGCGCATTCTTTTCAGGGCTGGGTTACTACCCCCACCCCCTATGGTGGCAATGGGACGCAAAGGCGGACCACGTGATACACGTCCGATCGATGCTATGACAGGACGTGTCTTAGAGAAGCCAACCAATGCTAAGCAAATAAAAGCTGATGGTATGGAAGGAGAGACTGCCCCTTGAAATGTTTTATTCTGCTGTTCTATTTAAAGGAAAGAAAGTGGCTGAGGGGTGGTTCCGAAAATCTACATCTGCTCTGATTTGTAGGAAATACTTGCCTTTTTGGTAGACACTTCAGCTTCTGTAGAGAATTTTTTTTTTCCCCAATAAATCACTCATGAGGAGGTTATATGTTATTAAATAGTGGACTATTTGATTATCGACTTTTTCTAGGTTGAGAATTTGGAACTTATTTTGCTTTTGTCTGCAAATACGGTTTATTATTTAATTTTTTCTGTGCGTATAAGTAAAATTATTGATATGGTATGGTTCTCAATGGTAGAAGCTCAGATAAATGTGACACTGGCTGATCTTTTTGTTAATTTTTTTTTTAATCTTTAGCAGGATTGCAGAACCTGTATTTGCTTATTATTTGCAGATCCCTTGTTGGAAAAGTTGTGAATTTGATCCTCTGAAAACTTGAATTCTCCATTCATTTGGGCATGTCATTTTAACTTGAAACTTGGGAAATAGACGAGAAAATTGTATAGTTATGATCAATCTGTGACTCAATGCTTTTAGAGGCATTTCTGCCATTTATGGTACAGCTTATTTAACATACCAGTCAGGATTATGGCTATTGGGTTTCAGGGACCAGTTGTTTAGAGTTTAACGGTGCATGTCTTAGTTTTAAACTCCGTTAGTCCTTATCATCATGGCAGGCAGTCGTCGATGTTGGGTGGTGTAACATGATTGTTGTAACTATAATCTGATCCCCATCCGATCCCCCAAACAAAGAAAATTTTGATTTAGTGTTGTCAGGATAAATTGTTGGGATGAAATTGGGAGACTAAAACTAAAATGAGTTGGAAAGGATAAATTGTTGGGATGAAATTGGGATAGACTGAAACTAAAATGAGTTAAAATCAGAATGAGAAATAAAATTTAGGTTAAATTATTTACTTTAAGAATTAAAATCTGAATGGATTATATTGTCATTGGTACATTTATTTTGTTTTAGAATTAAAATAAATTGTTACAAGTTAATAAAATACCTTAATTGAATATTGTCATTATTATTATTCAAACTACTACTACTATCGCTACTACTACTACCATTACTACCACCACTACTACTATTGCTACCACTACTACTACTGCTACGATTGCTCCTACTGCTCCTACTACTACTGCTATTACTGTTGCTGCTGCTGCTGCTACCCCTACTACTGCTCCTCCTCCTACTACTACTGCTGCTGCTGTTACTACTGCTATTGCTACTACTCCTATTGCAACTATTACTATTGCTACTACCACTACTACTACTACTTCTCGTCCTACTACTATTGCTACCACTGCTGCGACTGCTACTCATGCTACTCTTGCTGCTACTGTTGCTGCTGCTCCACCACTACTATTACCACCACCACTGCTGCAGCACTACTACTGCTACTGTTGCTACTACTACTGCTCATATTACTGTTACTGCTACTACTACTGCTACTACTGCTACTATTACTGCTGCTGCTATTGTTACTACTGCTCATCCTACTGTTGCTGCTGCTACTACCACTACTACTACTGCTGTTACTGCTACTACTGTTACTACTACTGCTGCTGCTACTGTTACTACTGCTCCTACTGTTGTTGCTACTGCTACTACCACTACTACTGCTACTACTGCTACTACTGCTACTACTACTGCTAATACTGCTACTACTAATGCTGCTACTATTGTTGCTACTACTACTGCTAATACTGCTACTACTACTGCTGCTACTACTGCTGCTACTGCTACTGCTGCTACTACTATTGCTACCACTGCTACTCCTACTACTGATGCTATTGTTACTACTGCTATTACTACAGCTATTACTGCTACTACTACTGCTGCAGCTACTGCTACTATTGTTACTACTACTGCTGCTGCTATTACTATTGTACTGCTGCTACTGCTACTACTACTACTATTATTATTACTGCTATTATTATTACTACTGCAACTATTGTTACTGCTACTACTGCTGCTGCTATTCCTACTATTGTTACTACTGCTGCTGCTACTGCTACTACTACTATTGCTATTACTATTACTGCTGCTGCTACTACGACTGCTACTATTGTTACTACTGCTACTACTACTACCACTACTGCTACTACTAATGTTATTACTGTTACTACTGCTACTACTACGGCTACTACTATTATTGCTACTGCTACTACTACTACCACTACTACTATTACTACCATTATGGTATGGTTTTCAATTGTAGAAGCTCAGATAAATGTGACATTGGCTGATCTTTTTGTTAATTTTTTTTTAATCTTTAACAGGATTTGCAGAACTTGTATTTGGTTATGATTTGTAGATCCCTTGTTGGAAGAGTTGTGAATTTGATCCTATGCAAACTTGAATCCTCCATTCATTTGGGCATGTCATTTTAACTTGAAACTTGGGAAATAATAGCTGTAATGCCGCTACTAATGCTGCTGCTACTATGTTATTGCTGATGCTGCTGCTGCCACTACTATTATTTTTCTTATTATTATTAACAAAAATAATAACAATAACAATAATACAATATAATAATATTTTAATTGAAGACAATGGTGGAATTATAAAATTTGGGTAGGGCAAAATGGAGAGATTAAGGATTGAGAACTTGATTCCCAACCCTACCCTGAATCAAGTTCTCAATCAAGTTCTCATTTCTTAGTTCCAAAAATATGTGGGCCACAAATATTTCATTCCCATTCTCATATCCGTTTTAGTAAATAAATATCATCATTTGTTCCCATTCCGATTCAGATTCCTCAATTTGAGAAGTAAATGCACTATAAGAGTGTGTTTGACACACTGTATTATATTGTATTAGGAGTGCGTTTGACACACCATATTATATTATACTGTATTGCATTATTTTAAAGCAGATGTATTGTATTATGCTGTATTGCATTACCATTAGATTATAATAATGTTGTACAATATTTCGTACTATACTGTACTGTATTAATTTTTAATTATGCTATGTTATTGCATTGCATTGTATCAAACTTTTTGGTGATTAATTTAAATTGTGTTTTAAAAAAACTACCATTATGAAAGTATTAAATAACGAGAAAAATACAATATATGAAAGTCTTAAAGTTTAGAGTTTGTTATAATAATTTTCTTAATCTAGATAATAAAACTAATAAATCCTATATTATCAGCGGCATAATATTCCTGTGAAATAGATATCCTAGCAAATAAATAAACTAAGCTTTATTAAAATATATAACGGCAAAAATAAATAGTTAAAATATATGGTTTCATTCAAAAGTTATATTTAAGATATAACATTTTATTTAAACTATATGATTACATATAAAATTTTCTCAATTAAATTTCATTTATTTTTATATAATTAACAGTTAAAAACCTTGCATTATTTGCCCAGCTTTTGGATACCTTTTTTGTCCTCTTTTTTCTTCTTGCACATGAATAGATCAAACTGAAATGCGCGTTTCATTGTAAAACTAGCTTCAGGGGCTTCTCTAATTTAACACATCACACTACAAAAAAAAAAAAAAAAAGAATAGTTGATAGTTAAAAACCCAATGAACCATTTTAAAAAACCCAAAAGCAACATCCAAAAAATAAATTCAATAGCTTCAAAATTTTTCATAATAGGCCTCTGAAAATATAAAAATATAAACTATTGAATGTATTTCGATTAATATGATAGTTAATAAATGCATCCCAACGAACAAATTAAAGCATAATGCAAAATCAATCATTTGAGTTATCAAACAAACTTTTAACATTGCATGAAGATGTCTCTTATATTCTTTTTTTCAATCTAATAGGTATTGAGATTCAGTTCAAGAGCATATGGATTAACTAAACCTCTAGTTACAATCTATACAAAGTTTCATATACCAGAACTTGATTTTTACTGCCACTAGACCTATCTTGGACATGTGATATAATGGATGCCTTCTTGACAAATATATATATATCTCAGCACTCTAAAAGTCACTTATAGATAAAAAAAAACAACATGAAAAAAAAAAAATAACAAGAAGATACAAGCTAAACATTGCGCCATTATTACCAGAAATGAAACACATGCCTTAATAACATAGAAAATAATATCTTTCAGTTCGAATTTTTAGTGTTCCATAACTTTTTCATTTGCAAAAATAAGAGAATTTAGCATATATTAGCAATATCACATTCTAATTCCTTACTTGACTCAAAAGAACCAGCAAAACAAATTTCCACAGAGTTAGTAAAATTCTCATCCTGAATGTGTTCTTCAATGATTGTTTCAATGAGCTCAATCTCCTTATTCTCACTATTATCATCTTCTTTATCCTGAGGTCATTTACACATGTTGAATACAATGAGTTCCAACGTTATGGCTCGAAAGATAAATTCATCACTCCATTCCTACAGTTGATCAAAGCATTAGTAGTAGTTAAAAATGGTTGACCCAATATAATAGGAATTTCTTTGCATTCATCAGTAGTTGGTTCTGTTTCCGAAACAATAAAATCCACAGGATATATAATTTATCGACTTGGACTAATACATCTTTAATTATCCCTTTTAGTACCTTAGTCGGCCTATCAACAAGTAAAAGAGTGATAGAGATTGGTTTTAACTTACCAAGATTGATTTGTCGGTACATTGAATAAGGAAGCAAATTGACACTAATACTAAAATCAAGTAGAGCATGCCCAATTTTATGATCCCAATAATGCAAGAAGTAGTTGGACAACCATGATCCTTGTATTTCAAAGCATTATTGGTTGAAATTATGGAACTTACCTGTTTTGCTAGAAAAGCTTTCTTTTGCACCTTATGTTTCCTTTTCATAGTGCATAGATATTTCAAAAATTTAGCATAAGAAGGTACCTATTTAATGATGTCCAATAAAGGAATACAAACCTTCACTTGTTTAAAGACTTCATAAATCTCTAGACTGTGGTTTCAAATGGGGGTACAGGAGGAGAGTTGGTTACTTTTTCATGGGTTAAAGATTTGACAGACTCTTCCTTACTCTCTAAAATTGACTCCTTATTAGTTTTATGAGGATCAAGAATGTATTTTTCGATAACTTTACGACCACAAAGGGTTATAACCGATTTAACTTGGCTAATATTTTGGTTTCCTATATTACCTATTTAAGGATATTGGTGACTCTTATGGTTTAGTTCAGGTTAAGAAGGAAATTTACTTTTTTCATGCGGGGTGAGGGCTGATGTAAGTTTGGAGACAGTTTCTGTCAAATTGGTCAATGTTTGTATGGTTTGGTTATTGATTGACTCATGTTTTTCAATGAATGAATGTAATGTATCTTCCAGAGTTTTTCTTGGTATGGGACATATAATGGGTAACTCTGGGAGTTTTTGAAATTCTAACGTAGGGGAGCTGGCTACAAAGGTTGTACATGATTCTCATTTCTCCAACTAAAATTTAGGTGGTTTGACCAACCACAGTTGTAGGTCTAGGAGTATGGAGTAGGATTCAGTTTTTTGAAATTACCTATGACATTTGTTTATTTATACAAACTTTTTCTCAGAGCTGGCCAGGTCAGACAGTCCTATGTAGAATGGTTAGTGGAATTGCAAACATGACATAAAATATCTTGAACAAACTTTACATGATCATTCTTTTTTTACTCTAATGCTTTGACTTTTCAAGCTAAGGATACAAATTTGGCCTGAAGGTCATGGTTTTTCCTAAGGTTGTATATGCCTCCACCGGATGGAGATGACTGGTTTATTTGATGACTCATAAGAACCAACTGTGTCTTAGTGCTATGCATTCTCTGCTATATAGTTAAGGTAATCTAATGCAGCTTCAGGACTTTTGTCTCTTAACTCACCATTACACATCATTTCAATAATCTGTCTACTTTGAGATATTAATCCGTCGTAGAAATAAGACACTAACCTCTATATTTCAAAACCATAGTGTGGACAAATATTAAGTAACTCCTTGTACCTATCCTAATGTTGGTAGAGGGTTTCTCCTAACTTTTGAGTGAAAGTGGTGATTTATCTTTTGAAAGAATTTTGTTCTATAGAGTGGAAGAAGCTTTTTCAAAAATTATACTAGCATTTCATCCTAAGTTCTGATAGATCCTAACCTAGGATTTTGTAATCAGGTTTTAGCTTTTTTCTTTAATGAGAAAAGAAAAAACTTAAGTCTAATTATATTCATGCTACAATTTTTATCAGTATAGGTGTTACAAACTTTTTCAAATTCTCTCAAATAAAGGTATAGATTCACATACTCAAAACCATGAAAAGTAGGTAGAAGGAAGTTGAATGATGCTAGGTTTGAAATTAAAACGAGATGCATTAGGGGGAAACACTATGCACGTGGTGCCCCTATTCTTGTAGGATGCATGAAATCTCTAAGTGTCCTAGGTTGTTCACAAAGATTTTGCAAGGGTTGATTATCTCCATGCTCTGAAAAGTTATCTACTTCGTTGTCGGCCATGTCTGAGGGTGTTGAAAGTAATTTCCTAACTAATCTATCATTTTCTGTACGTGATCAACGTCGCATACAATGCTGATGATGTGTGAGTGTGTATCAAATTAAGAAAATGATATAATGAATAATGCATAAAACACCAAATAAAAATTGCATAATAAAAAACAAACTGAAAATAAGATAAGCAAATAATATAAATCTACAAAAATTAAAAATGAATAAATGAAAAATAAAAATAAATAAACTGAAAATTAAGTAATTCAAATTAAAATAATAGGCGGTTAAACTAGACATATAAATAAAGTAATTAAAGGAAACATAAATAGCACAATAACAAAAAATTAACAATTAGGCGGTAATATTGAATCAGCCATAATAAAAATTACACAAATTAATGTACAAGAATAATTAAATTGAAAAATAATTTGATAGGCGATTAAACCAACCATGTAAATTAACAACAGAAAAAAAATTGCAAAAATTGAATTGTAGAAATTGAAAGAAGGGAAGGAATACTTAAGATGTGACTCTTTATTTTTTTTTTTTATAACTTTTAAGAATTAGTAACCGATTAGATATTTAATTTAATTTCTGGGCCTTAATGGTAAATTTAAAAGTGTAAGTTCATGTTCATCATGTCCACAAAGTCCAAAGGTCTAAGTCCATTTAGTCTTTAAGTCCAAAAGTCCAAAAAATAAGTCATAGTCTAAAGATCCAAATTTCAATTCTGTTTAGGGACTAATTTGTAAAAATTTCTAAGTCAAAATGAAGTTTCTTACAACTTTGATAGATAATTCTAAAATTTTAAGAGAAGAGGGTTGCTAATAGAAGTTTTACAAAAAAAAATAAAATGACAAAGATAAAAGACAAACTAACACTAAATTTAGAAAACTCCGTGGCAACGGTATTAGAAACTTAACATGACTCTAACGTGTTGTTTACTCTTAAGTATAAGAGTTTTCAGTTATAATATAATCTGATGAGTCCGGGATCAAAGTACAGGAAATTTAAAAATCTAGTGGTTAATTATTAAAAAAAATTAAGCGTAGAAAAAGAAATTAATAGGAACCAATCTAAAAAAAATGTTAAGGCTATGGGGTCTACTCTCGGGTTTTAAATTATGGTCATAATACTCTCTCATATTTGTATTTTGTATTTCTTTTGTCAGTTAATTATTATGTTATTTAATTCTTAAATAACTATTTGTATGAATAAATATGGGATCAAGTACCTAATGTGCCACAGCCATATTAGAGTGTAGACATTATGTCAAAATACCATACAAATCTAAGGATATCTAAATTATAAATTAACATGATATAAAAGAAACTGATAAAGAAAAAATACAAATAAATAAAATAAACTTTAAGACTCATTTGAGAGAGTAATTAATTCAATAATTTGAATCCTTGAGCTCATGTTTTACATCAGCTTAAAAAATTAGCTACTCACATTGAAAAACAAAACACTCATTTTGTTTACAAATTTCTGAAATATATTACAAGAAAATTAATTGCACAAAAGAAGAATTCTTTTTAAGCCTCAATTTTCAGCTCATTTCTCCTCTTCTCCCTATATCTCACATCCTTTCTCTCTTGGCCTTTTATAGGCAAAACATCTATGTCTTCTTTTATTTTATTATTATTTATCTTTTTATTACTTATCTATTTACATAAAAAGGAGTGTTAATCAAGTGGCAATCAAAGTGGCAACTACCACTTGACTATCACAATAATATAAGGCTCGTTTTTTTTTTATTATTTTTGTATTAATTAGCTAAATGGTTTCTTTCCTAAGGAGAAAGTGTTGGATTTTTTAATCCAGTATTATTGGATTTTTGATCCAACGTTGAGCTTATATATGAATAATTATGTATTGCGGACTGTCAAATAAAGTTAAACCCAATTAAAAGCGATTTAATTAGGTTTTCGGTACTATGAGTTTTAATGTATCTAATAGGGTGTGAGCCTTTAATGTGTAGAGACCTAATGGTATACTAATTCTATAATAGGCAGAATTAGGAATACCTAATGACAACAGAAAAAAGTTGTTTATAAAAGTAGTCATGGCCCCCAGATCACACGTATTTTTCTATTCTCTACTGACATCCCATCATCAGAGAGAGAGCAGTGAGAAACTTAAAGGATTGTCTAGGAGAAAGTGTTGATCTAGAAAGTCAACCACACAACTCTAGAGAGGAATTCAACGTTATAGATTCAGGTACACTTCCGCATAATCTATTATTGACTTTTAGTGATACAACATGAGTATTTATGAGTTATAGGTGATGATTTTCACCAAAGTTTTTTGTCATAACAAGTGCTATCAGAGTTAGGGTGCCCTATGTCATCTCCCCTAAAATGCATTCTAAATAGCTCTAGTAATTTATCTTCTTTTTTTCCCACTTTCGGTTCTAATTCCCTCTTTATTCCAAAATATTTACAATATGTAAATTAACATGCTGCAAATTAATTTAACATAAAAATTTATTAAAGAAGTATTGAGATAATTTATAAGTTATGAGCACATTAATCAATAATGTAAGTAAAAAACTGGTAATTTTAACCTTTTTAGATATGCACTTTTTAGTGTCAATCATGTTTAAATCACTCTACAGTAATACTCTATATAAGAATAAACATCATATTATAATAAATTATAAGTTCTCCAGATTCCATCTTAAGAAACTTGTCTCCACATAATAATATTTATCTATATATTGCAAAAGAAATATGTTGTGTTAAATTTTTTAATTTAAGATAGAATAAAATATTTATCTAAAGATGTTTGAGTTAATGATTTATTCTTTAGAGTTATTACCAAATTATTATATAATAGTTATAAAATATACATCGAGAGAAAAACATTAAAGAGAATGCAAAAGTTTTGAGTTGTAAGATGATTTTGCAAATTCTTAATACATTATTAAAAAAAAGGGTTTTAGTGACGAAATAGCTAAAAGCAGCGAATAAAATCTTATTGTTGTCTCATCGCAATGGCAGCATCGCGCATTCAATGACAAAAAACCTAATTCATTGTGGAAACCTTATTGCCATCTAATCGCAATAGCAGCGTCACGAATTTAATGACAAAAAACCTAATTTGTTGTGGAAACCTTTAGCAACAATAAAAAATGTGTCACCTAAATGGTCAAGGGTGATGACGAAGTTTATCGCTTACCTCATTGTAGAAAGAAGATTTCGTTGCTAAAAGTGTACCTTTATAGCAAATGTGTTTCTCATTAAATTTGGCAATGAACCTATGTTATCGCGAAATGCTGATTGTTGTGGTGACAGAATCATTGTGAAAAAGGCCTAAGGCGATGAAACTCTTCTTTTTGCGATGAAAACTATTGGTCGCAAAATACATCTTTGGCAACAAACATTGTTTGACGCAAAATACATTCTTGGTGATGAAATAGTTTCGTCACAAAAAACATTTTGTGCTATGAACTGCTTCGCTCAAAATATATTTTCTGCGACGATCAGTTTTCATCGCCGAAAATATTTTTGGTGATGAAAAAGTTTTGTTGCAAAATATGATTGTAGTGATGAAACTGTTTCATCATAAAATATATTTTTCGAGACATCGCCAAAAATATTTCTTCGCCACAAAAAAAAAAATTTTGCAACCAATTGTGTTTTATTACAAAAGTATTTTTTGCCGAGTAAATTGTTTTCTTCGTTATAAGCCCAATCATTTTTTTATAAGCCTTTTTTTTTACAATATTATTTTGCTCACCAAATTTGTTTGGTAGTAACTTTTGTATATATTGTTATTCGTGTTGCTTTATATTTTTATATAATTTTTTATATTTTACTATTAATCAAATTGAGTAAATTTTTAAAATGCAAGATTCTTAATCAAATAAATAATTTAAAGACGACAATGTTAATTTTATTAACTCTTATAAGCCCAATTGCAAATTGTAAGTTAAAGTCACAAAGATACCTCGCAATAAATTATCATCAAGAGCCAAATGAGTTTAGTGCCAATGTTGTTTAAAATGATGTAACATTTTGTAGGTCCTTAGAGAAGTCATCGATCTTGAACTGCTATGATTGTAATTAATCTATTGTATTATACAACTCATGCTTCATTGTCTGCAGGCGATCTTGAATTGTTTGCAACCAACCTTGAGTTGTTTACAATCGAGCTTGAGTCGTCTATAACTCAGACTGAGTAGTTTCTAACTCGTTGCGCAATTCCTCCTCATTGGATGATGGAACTTGGGATTTATGACGCGCCCACCTTTGTTATGCAAGTTCCCTATAATAGTTTGACTTATCTCATATATACTTGCTCAGACATGTCTTCATCACTAATTAGTTGAGGTCCTTCAGTTTGAGAAAATGATGTAACTCAACCACATTTCCTTTTAAAAAAAAATCACTTTAAAATAAATTAAATTATGTAAACAATCTTGATTTCAATAAGAATAAAAATCTTACGTGTAGATTATGGTTCGGCATTATCTGGTTCAGTTTGGCGCAGGCCAAAAACCAAACCAAATTGAAATCAATTGGTTCTTTAAAATTGGAACTGAATATGAACCAAATTTTAAAATCAAACCAAATCGAAATTTTTCATCTCGATTCAGTTCAATTTTGAAATTTGGTTTGGTTTGGTTCTAATTAGCTTAAATTTGGATCATGAAGCACTTTTGTTGGTGACTACTGCTCATTGATTTTAAATAAGAGGTTATATTGAACGCTTATAATTAGACATCAAAGTGAATAAAACTAAATGAAATAAGCAATCTTGATTCATTCAACCACTTATTTATAAAACACCCAACAAATAAAACTCCCCTATGAATCCCGACTCACAAAATTAGGGAAAACAGCTGTGAAATGGATTATTGAGCATGATAGTTGCTACAAGCATATTTAAAATCGATTCAATTGAAAACAACAGCCTCTTCATGAACTTCATGAAATCTATTTGGATGTTTCAAATAATTTGAAATTGTAAAACTGAACTTTGCATTTGCTACTGAATCTTTCCATCAAAATCAATTTAATTTAAGAAATAATCAATGAATAAATAAAAAAAAAGGTCAACACAAGTTACACAACTCCACCGGCTGCCGACGACACATGCGTGACAAATAGGAGGCAAGGTTAACATGAGGGCAGCAGGACAAATTGCGATAGGCTAGCTACGGCAACGACGACATGCTGACACAGGCGTGGTGGCGACGATGACAGGTTGATTGATAAGTGACAGTGGTGGATGGGGTGTGTGTGTGCGTGTGAAAGATGAAGTGAGAGTGCAGAGGTGTGTATGTCAGCTGGTGTGAGAAAGATGGTGTGTGTTGTGTGTGTGTTCTAGAGATTTTAAGGTTTAGTATTATATTTTACATATTTATGTTTTTTATTTTAAAATTTATTTAGTTTTAAGTGAAAGAACTGATCTGTTTGCCGTTCAGTTCGGTTTTGAACCAAACCGAATACAAATCAATCGGTTCGTAAATTTCCAAATCATTCGGTTTTTGCCCTTAGAACCAAACCGAATCAAACCAAAATTTTTTGATTCAGTTTGGCAAAAACCAAATCGTTTGCCCACCCCTAGTGCAGATTATGCTTTAGAATTGATCCACTTATTTTTTCATTGTAATGAGTAGAAAAAAAAAATCTAGAAAACTTTGACTTTACCAGACTCAAAAAACTATAAACAAAAATGTTTATAACATTAGAAATTTAACCCTTTAAAATTATGTAATAACATAAATTAAAAGGTATTATACCTTCTCACGATGAACTTTAGATGGTGTGGATCCCCCGGGATGATTGAAATGAAGTTTACTCCTATTTTCTGTATTTATTTTGCATTTTTTCCAAAAATAACAATACAAAATTAACATTTTTCATGTTAAATAAGTGAAAAGTAAAATCTAAAAAGTATTTTTATAAAACTTTAACAAAATATCCCTATTTAGCTAGATGTATTCAACCTCTATATATCAACAAATGCATTACACACAATCACAGAAAATAGATCAAAAATCCCAAGTAAATGAATTAATAGAGCTGATATGTAAGATGTCAAGAATTTTTGGAAAATTTTGGCATGACGTCCATTAAAATATGAGTTCTAATTTATCAAAACTTAAAGAAGTATAGTATACATTTCCTGTTATTCAAATAAAATATTTTCAAATTAACTACTTTATCTCAATTTAACAAAATCATATTTAGGGCCTTAGCCACCCTTTCACTATTCAATTAGATATCAATTAATTAATATGAAAGAAAAAGTATCACTTAATTAACTTACCAACAAATTGTAACACAAGCTTTGTCCAAAACAGTAAGGGTTAGTACCAACTATTGTTAAAGCAATAATGGAAACAAATTTGATTAAAAAAGAGAAAAAGAGAAAATAACACAACTTCTAGTCAAGAAACTAAGGGTGTTACAAGAAATAACATGTTCACAGTATTTCTCCGCTGTAATAAAACTAACATGAAAGTATTTTTCATTCTACTTTCTCCTTAACACAAATAATAATTCTTCAACTTTCTCTATAACACAAACTCCCAAAAGTTTCAAATAATATTCTTTCTCATTCTTTTCAAAAAAAAAAAACAATTTACAAATATTAAAAGCATATGATAAATAGCTATTGTTTTATTATATACCTTATGAGTCTCATTCTCCCGAGATCGAATAATTTGTCCCAATCCTCTTGTTTGACATCTTTTGGTGTATGTCTATGTGCCTCACTTATTGGTTATTTTTATAGGCCTTCCTCAATGTCTTGCATCGATAATCAGCATATCGATCATCCATTATTTCGTTCAAATGGTACAAACATGCAATTGATCTAGGTCTAAATCAAACCACTTCTACATCAATGAATAAAAGCAAGCCAAAGATTATTAACATGTGATTGTAACAAACATGTCAACTATAACATTGTTGTTAAGAAAGTTTGCATACAAGTAAACATTTGAATAATTAAATACGCCCTCTTATCCTAAGGAATCTTCGACCATGACACTACGCCAAATGAAACATGGTCGAACAGTTGTATCACAACTGCTAATCAATTTTTTACAATATGTTCCTTCATGTTCATTTGTAATTGGCAAGATGGTGATAACTATTTGACCCTTTAACCTCACAATAGTCATTATATTAAGACCGCTTGTAAGGCATTGAGAACTTCGCACTTATGGAGGTGAACTTATGTAAAATAAAAAATCACATAATAAAACAGCACTGTAATCACACAAAGATAATGGTTAAAGAAATATTAACATGAATGTAAGATGAACTCAAATGGCTAGTGGAAAATTAATCAATTGAAACAGATTTCAACATTAATAATCTCCAACTTGCTCTATCAAAGTAAGATAGAAAATTAATCAATTAATTAATAGAATAAGTTAGACAGCCTACAGTTTAAGTTTATAATTTGTTCCCTATAATACTTTGAACATCTTACACATCCTCCATAGTGTCAAGAATTGTGTCATAATGCAAAGTTGGAGTATTCTATGCAAAAGAAGCAGACGCAATGGAACGTTTACATAAATCTGGAGCCATATAAAAGATAGAATATGTCATTTAAAATTAAATTATATTTTAATAAATTAGAAGAGAAGAGTAAAATGAAAAGAAAATGCTATAAGAAAAGTATTAATTAACCACATTAGATTAATTCAACAATGAAAATAAGTATGAAATTATACACCCTATATATATTAGGTTCGTTTTAATCTAAGTAAGAGTCATCTAAATCTTGTACATGTTCACAATTTGCAAT
The DNA here is from genome assembly GCA_030449075.1 of Murraya paniculata. Taxonomy (NCBI): domain Eukaryota; kingdom Viridiplantae; phylum Streptophyta; class Magnoliopsida; order Sapindales; family Rutaceae; genus Murraya; species Murraya paniculata. The sequence continues at coordinate 1,435,529 of JAEVFN010000028.1, forward strand.
AATTTCATCATCATCATCTTAAATGTCTTCAAGAAAGTCATCATCATGTAGAGATACTTTCACAAGTTGGGCAGCAATTAATTCTACTGCAACAGCATCTCTACTATATGATTGCTCACTAAAAGTCTCCTGTTGTGACATCGAAGCAACATAACCATTTGAGTTAGTACATTGGTCCTCTTCTTTTTTATATGCATCATGATCAATATTATCATCATTCCCTTTATTTTTCTCTCGGATATCCCACAAATCTCTTTGATTTAGTTTTTTCCCCGTTGCTTTCCACCTTTTACCAAGTGTAGGATCATCAATATACATTACCAATCATACTTGAGTTGCTAGTACAAAGGCATCTTCATCATACCATGTTCAAGTAATATTGATTGATGTAAGATGATTATCTGTGCATAATCTTTTCTTTTTCGACTCAACGTCAAACCATTTACATTTAAATAAAACAACCCTACATCGTGACAAATTTACTAACTCAATAACATTAATTAAAACTCCAAAGAAATCAATAGTGTCATCATTATGCAAACCAAATATAAGTACTCCACTATTTTGGGTTGTACAACAGTCACCATTTTCATTTATAAAAAAACGTACACCATTGATATTACAAGTTATATACTCTGAGATCTGGCTCAAATACCAATAAACAAAATGGGTGTTCATTATCCAAGGATCCTTGATGATGCATTTCTCTCACCTAAGTAACAAACACATGCATCAATGCTTGATCACACTAATATTAATTATTATTTTATAGTAGAGAACCAATATTTTACAGTAAAAAAATATTTTTTTATAATTAAAAAAACTCCATAAAGCAACAAGCCAACTTTTTCCTTCATTAATTAGTGTATATTAACAATCAAATGTAAATGAAAAGACTTGGGCAATAGGTGAAAAATATCCAATTATATACAGCGTTCTATAAGCACGTGGCAAGACAAGGACTCAATTGGATAACATATTACTAACAGCCATTGTCCAGAAAATTTCATGCCTAAAGCGCTTAAGAGTAGAGGAGGAAAAAACTTGAAGATTAGGTGATAATAATGAAAGGTTTGGTTTCATCTTCATTATTTATATGTTTCGATACAAAGGTAAACTATTTTCATGTAACCGAAAAACAAAATATAGAAAGCAACTATCCAACAAACATAAACAAAGCCTCGAAGCCAGTGGGAAATGCTCTCCAGACAAAGAATCAAGTTGTTAAAAAATAAATTACGAAAAAAGATTATTAATTGGAATCAAGTGGGTAAATGAAGCTGATGTTCACTCCACATTCATTCAAAGTCATCTGAGCACTAGATTTTGTTACAAAACGAAGAAGTTAGGGAAACAATCTTCAGCAAGTAAAATTTCTATGTCTAGTAGTTCAATAACAGTTTCTATCTATCGATTAATTTTCTGCTCATTTTTCATTTTTCAGGATCTAAATATAATAATATCAATTATGGCTAGTACTATAGTTGCTTCAAGCTTTGTCTCTAGGAGTTATAGACGTGGAGTCGCTTCGGGATTGACTACTAAGGCAGCATAGATGAAATTTGGTTGTATATATGTGGCTGACAATAGTGAACAAAGCCGAAGGCAATGACAGCAGCTGGACCAAGGAAACAAATCATGAACAGTTAGAAGCTGTGTGTAGGCACACTTAAACAGAAGTGAAAGCAATGGCAACATGGGCGTGGGTGTTTGTTAATGGCAGCAGCGGATAGTGTGGGCGTGGCATGGCGTAGAGTGCATGTGTTGTTCTCTGTTTCTTTTATGATAGAGAAAGAAATGGGGAATTAGTGATTGCTTCTGGGTTTTTGTCTTGTATATATATATATATATATGTTCCATTTCAAAATACCTTTCTCCAATTAAATATTTTCATCGCTAAACGTAATTTTAGCGATGAAACCAATTTCGTCCCTAGCATGTGCTTCTACAATGACTTTTTTTCATTGCTAAAAGAGTTTAATCCAATTTTTATTTCGTTACAAAAGGATTCAACGCTAAAATCAACTTTTGTGGCAAATGTACTCTTCGGCGACAAACCCTTCTCTGCTAAAAATGATAATTAAATTTTTTTTTTTATGTTTTGAATTTGGCAATGAAACTTTTATTTCCTCGCTAAAAGCCACCTATTACGATAAAAAAAAATTTCCGCTGAAGACCTATATTCTTGTAGTACACTGCATAGACACATGTACTAGTTCTTTAAACTATATCTTTCTTTTTATTAATGTCTATACATTAAATTTGACATTTTTCATTGATTAATTATTAATATAATGCTTACTTTATGTCAATTACAAGGATAATTAAGTCAAAACATAACGTTTGTAATTAAACCTCTATTAAATTATAACCTGCTTGTAGTAATAAAATTAATTTGGTCCCAACGCTATGATTATAGAGAGGTTTTATTGTATTAAAGTTATAACATTAATAATGTATTATATTAAGACTGTAAAACATTTGTTACAACACTGGACTATATTAATTTTTATTATAATTAGTTTGTGCTACATTATAGTGTTAATTTTTTTTTTGAGCAAATGGTTTCATTCACAACTCATCTTTGTTATAGTGTTCCCCAAATTTCACTTATTTTTATATGACTAAACAGCTGAGAAATTATATGCACAACATGGCACTTGAAAACACTGAATTATTTGCCCAGCTTTTGAATTCTCTTCTTGTCCTCTCTTTTTCCTCTTGCACATGAATAGGTCAAACTGAAACAAGCTTTTCATTACAAAACTAGCTTCAAGGTCCGTTGTAATCACCATATCAACTGTTAGCATCTTCCCACAACTAGTAATAATGCATAGTAATTTTTCAGTATCCTGTCGCATGCTTAATACATGTAATAACATTATTCATTCAAAAATCAAACCAAAGATTTTAGACTTCAAAGCCTTTATAAATCTCCAAAATTATATGCACAAATAATGTGAAATAATGTGAGATAATGAAAAATTATTTTTATTGAAATGTGAAGTAATGAAACTGTAAAGATCCTAGATCAGTAAAAGAAATGAAACTCATACCTAGAAGATTTATTGGTTAGGAAACGAGGCGATTTTTCTACTTGCAAGATGACAAAGGTTTGGATTTTTCCCTTTTCTTTATTTTATTACTCTATTTTACTAATTGTTCTATTGATCATGATCTTGAATGGTTTATAACTAATAGATTTTATAAGAATGTTGACGGAATTCAATTTTATAACTTGCTATAATAAATAGTAAAATAGAATTTACGAGTTGCATGAATATTTCATTTTCACAAAGTAAAACTAAAATGATCAATTATTTCATACTGACAATGAAATTTGATAAATGTCGGGTGTTTAGTTAAATGAAATGTTTAATTATTAATTCATTGGTTTTTAAGAAAGAATGGTAATAGACAATAACGAGAGAGCATTTTCTAGTCAAATGGTTGAAGAACTTATAATTTTTAACTTAGAAGAGAACGTCAGTGAACTTCTCTTTGTTTAGTGTTGTTAACAGACCCTGGAAATTTCCAGGTGTTGTTTTGCTCTTGTTCTGTAGTATAAAACAACCCCACAAAATTTTTAGGGGCTATTTTGCTGCTATTTTACAGTAAAAATAGCTTGGAAATTTTCAGACACTATTTTACTGCTAGTTTGTATCATAAAACAACCCCCTGCAAATTGTTGGGAATAAAACTCATACAAGTAGTTACAAATTAAGTGTAAACAAAACTCTCTCTCTTTGTGTGATTAAAATAAGATGTCTATCATAAATAAATAGAAAAAAAAATAAACTCACAAATTCCAAAGTAATAAACCAATTACAAGAGACACAGATTTTTACATAAAAAATCCAAAATGGAAAAAACTACGGGATCATAGTCTGATATAATCTTCTACTATATTAATGGGATTACAGTACAAATTTTTCTCTAGATAGTATTAGAGGCTAACAATATCAAGAATCTCAATATCCTTGGCTTATAATAACATCTTAATATCTATCTCTCTAACAAGTAGCTATCTCAAATAACAGCCAAAGAGAGGATAAAATAAAAATCAAGACCAGTAGGATTGTAGAGGGCGATGTGAGAAACTTATCCTCAAAATTTGAGAGAAAACAGAGTTAATTTCGCCTTTCGATCGTCCAATTAAAAATTAAAATTACCATTTGCAAATTAAAAATCTTCACTGTCTTCTCTCTACCACTTCCTCTTCTTCACGCACAAAACTATTAGGGCAATGGCTTTCGTAAATTTCATCCAAGTTCAAAACCTAATATTAATTGCATATCAAATAAACTTTTTTGAACTTTTAGCTTTTGGGCCCCCAAATGATATGGACCCAACAAATCTCCTCATCTAGATCATACAGGAGGCACCACCAAGCTCGCTTCCTGCATACAGCTTTTCAATTTCTCCTTAGGCAATGACTTTATCATTATATCTAACCCATTCTCCATTGCGTGAATCTTCTCAAGTTGCAACTATTTCTTTCCAAGCACGTCTCTTATCCAATGATACCTCACATCAATATGCTTGGATTTTGAATGGTAAGTCAAATTTTTTACTAAGCAAATGGCACTATGACTGTCACAATACACAATATAGTTGTCTTCTGATCCCAAGTCTTTCATTGCAAAAGATTTGCTAAGTTCTCTCTTCAGATTGTCAATCTTACTCGCATCCTGGCCAACAATTAGTATATCATCCACATAAAGCTGAAGAATGATGAAATTATTATCACCAAACATCTTCACAAAAACACAATAGTCAGACATGATCTTACTGAAATCATGATTCTCCATAAAGGAATCAAACTTCCTGTATCACTGTCTTGGTGCCTATTTCAGCCCATACAAACTTTTCTTCAACTTGCATACAAGTTTTTCTTTGCCTTTGACATTAAATCCTTCAGGTTACTCTATGTATATTTCCTCCTCTAAGTCACTGTCCAAGAACGCTATTTTTACGTCAAGCTGTTCAATCTCCAAATTCAAGTTAACTGTTAATCCCAAAACAACTCGGATAGAAGACATCTGCACCATAAGAAAAAATATTTCTTCAAAATCAACACCTTTCTTCTGACCGAAACCCTTCACAATCAATCTAGCCTTATACCGTTATTGTGAGTTATTATCAGTCTTCAACCTGTAAGCTCATTTGTTCTTCGGTGCCCTCTTTCCTTTAGAAAACTTTACTAAGTCATAAGTGTGCTTTGTATTTAAAGATTTCACCTCCTCTTGCATGGCTTTAACCCACTCATTTTTATACTAATAAGACATAGCTTCTTCAAAACATTATAGCTCCCCTCCATCTGTAAGCATTGTATTCTCATGTAAAAGATATCTAGTGGAAGGTCATCGTTCTCTAGTGTATCTTCTTAATTTTGGCTCAATTGGTGGTACAGGGGTTCTGGAGGTACTTGGTCAACTGTTTCTACTGGATCATTATTATTATCCTCTCCAACTCTCCCATGATTATCATGAACTATAGGTAGAAAAACTGAAGTTAGAATAATAGGAATCTCTGGAGATGACTGAGACTGATCATTCTTCTCTGCATTACCAACTATCTAATCTTCAAGGAACACAACATCTATACTTCTTATCAATTTCCTTGCCACTCGATCCCATAATCTATACCCAAATTCTTCATGCTTATAGCCTAAGAAAATGCATTCATTGGCTTTATCATCAAGTTTCGATATCTCATCTTTAGGGATATGAACATATACTCAGCAACCAAACACTCTCAAATGTTTATAAAAAATATCTTTCCCAGTCAAACTCTCTCAGGCACATCACCATTTAATGAAGCTGAAGCTGAAGGAGAAAGGTTAATCAAGTCAACCGTAGTACGCATAGCCTCTGCCCATAAAAATTTTAGAAGCTTGGCATTAGAAAGCATAAACTTGACTCTCTCTTCAATTATTATATTCATCCTTTCTACAACACCATTTTGCTGAGGGGGTTTTGGTACAGTCTTCTCAAGTCTTATTCTATGAAATTTGTAATACTACTCAAATGGCCCTCTACACTTACTACCATTGTCTGCCCTGACACATTTTATTTTTCTTCCTGTCCCTCTTAAAAGTTAGGTAAAAATCATTTTCTTGCAAGAGTTTCTAACCTTTTCTCACCAATGTGACCAAGCCTTTTGTACCATGCCTCAATGTCAGAATATTTTACTACCACATTCACGTCTTCTTTCTTGATATTGGCTTCCATCATATAGAGAGTGTGGCGCACACCCTAGATTCCTTCGCCGCATGGTGGTAGACACTTTAATCAATCCATGATCTAATAGTACCCACGGGCTTCTGGTTTAATTGCGCGCATTTCTTATTATCTAAATCAGTGGATCTAGCTTCTTTGCCTTCAATGGGCTCATGTAAGTCTTTCATGTATAACAAATCTTCTATCCTACACTTCCAAATACCAAAATTTCATTACTTTAATTTAATTATTTATACCGATGACTCCTTCATCTCAATCACACGAGTAATAAAACCACAAAACCTGATGCTCTGATACCACTCTGTTGAGAAAAGGGACTCATACAAGTAGCTTTAAATTAAGCGGAAACAAAACTCTTTCCCTCTTTGTATGATTAAAAAAAGATGTGCGCCACAAATAAATAAGCAGAAAAATAAACCAACACAATCCAAAGTAATAAACCATCACAAAAGACACAGATTTCTACTTAGAAATCCAAAGTGGGAAAAACCACAAGACCAAAGTTCAATATAATCTTCCACTATATTAATGGGATTATAGGAGAAATTCTTCTCTAGATAATACTATAGGCTAATAACATTAAGAATCTCAATATCTTTTGCCTACAGTAACAGCCTAATATCTATCTCTCTAATAGGTTGATATCTCAAATAATAGGCAAAGTTATGATAAAATAAAAATCAAGACCAGTAAAATTATGGAAGGTGATGCCAGGTACTTACCCTTAAAATTTTAGAGAAAGTGGAGTTAAGTTCACCTTCCAATCGTCTAATCAAAGATTAAAATTGCTATTTCTAAATTAAAAACCTTCACTGTCTTCTCTCTCTCTCCCCCGCTTCTCCTTCACGCACAAAACTACTAGGGTAGTGGCTTTCACTTGCTTTAATAGAAAAATTTCATGACAAATCTCATCCAAGTCCAAAGCTTAATATTAATTATATATCAAGTAAATTATTTTAGACTTTAGGCTTTCGAGCCCCAAATGATATGAACCCAACAAAAATTGTTGCTTTTCTGTAGTTAAAACACCCCCTATAATTTTTAAGGAGATATTTTGGATTGAGAATATTTCTGAAGTTAAAGGGGGGAATGTGAGAATGAGTTTTTTAGAAGCATTGATTATGAGTTCGATAAAGTTAAGTAGTTTACAAGTATAAAGCGAAAGTTGTTATTACTGATGCTGAAAGTTTGAGTAAGCAAATGGATACTTTGAAAAATCATGAAGGGATATGATAAGTTATTTTCCTTACTAAATTGTGGAACATCTCTGTTTATTATTCATCTTGGGAAATTTGATGTGGTTTTTTTTTAATATTATTTTTTCTTCATCATTGTTAGGGATGACAGTGGGCACCATCTACTGTGGGTTCGTCATTACCAAATCCTTAAAAATTTTAAATTATCAAACCCTTCGCAACTTGCAGTGAGTTTTTATTTTTTTAAAAACCAGCAGGCTTTGACAATTATTAAACGTACCTGCAACCTATAGTTGATTTTTTTACGAGTTTTTTCATTTAAAATCATAAATATTGAAAAAATACTTTTAATAATATATAAAAACTTAAATTATATAATTCAAACTATAAATTTATAATAATAGCCTAAAAAATAGCATACAATATTCATTTTCTAGATTTTTTCAATGTAAATAAGAAATTAAAATTTTAATATTAAAACAAATACAGAAAATGTATTAATCTAGCATAAAACATTTTAATATAACATAAAACATTTCTATTGTAGACAAATCATCGTCACCAATATCAATGCCTTGCTCCATCTTTTAATCAGTATACAAGTATTATCAACAATATTAACAAGTAGATTTTATAAAACTACTCTTAACAATTAATTAAATAAAGAAATACCTAACTTTAATAGGTAATCATTGGGTTCAAATCATTAAAGAAAAAAAAATCAATCAAATTAAAATAAATTGTCTATAATATTAAACTTAAAAATAGTAAAATTTCTACCTATTAAAACTTATTGTCATTACAAGAAATTTCACTTTTTAAGACAATATTTTTTACAATACTTTGAAATTTGTTACGAAATGATACTTATTGCAATAAATTTATGAAATTGTATTAACAATTTGTTGTAACTTGTTTTATATTCCGTGACCAATAATTTTATTTTAGGACACAATGTTTGGTCTTTGATTCAACCATTTTGTGACGAACATTATTTTAGTCATAGAAAAATATATTATTTTAGCTAAAAAATTTCCCTAAAAATTTGAAACATTTTGGGACAATATTTCAGTCATTTATGACAAACTAAATGGTTACCAAATATAATTATAGGCGACGATATTATTTCGTAACTAAAAAATAAGTATAAATTTAACTAAACTATCCATGTAAGATATAATATTCTCTAAAACTATTTTAATTAGTTATAATTTTAAGACCCCCTTTTTTTTGTTCTAGATGAGTAATTACAGTGACAAAACTAAAATTAGTAGCTGAAAGTTTTGTCTTGAATAATATTGTATTTTGCTGACCAAGTTATTTGAAATAAAAGTAATCGTCATGGAATAACATTGCTTATCATTTGAAACGAAAGTAATCATCATGGAATAATATTTTTAAATCAAAATTTTTTAGTCATTAGACTTCAATTTATATGACTACGATATATCATTGTGAATACTTTATTTTAATGACAATTTAGAGTAGTTACTTTAACTTTTTAGATACAATATAAATATTCTTCAAACAGTAAAATAATTATTGTTAAAAATAATGTGAGACTATATTGTTTGTCAGTTGAAACAAAAGTAATCACCATGGAATAACATTTTTTCAATAAAAAATTTTTGGTCTACTGGATATCAATTTATGTGAGTACAATATTTCGTTACGGATGCTTTCTTTTAATGACAATTGAAAATAGCCGTTTTAGCTTTTTGGATATGATATAAATAATCATCAAATAATAAAGTATATTGTAATTAAAAATAATACAAGAGTATATTACATACATTTTGCAATGAAAGAAGCTATCACAATATGTTAGAGAGACAAATATTATTAGCTTATTAACAACATAATATCTGTCTCTCTAATAAGTGGATATTTTAAATAATAGCTAACAAGAAAATAAAATAAAAATCAAGACCAGTAGAATTGTAGAAGGCGATGTTAAGAACTTACCCTCAAAATTTAGGAAAAAACAGAGTTGATTTTGTCTTCCGATCATTTAATCAAATATCGAAAATCCTTGCCCCCAAACTAAACTCACGCCACTGTCTCTTCTCTCTCTCTCTCTCTCTCATCTTTTTCTTCTTTTCTTTTCTGTGTCAACTGCCTCCACTTACTCTTCTTTATATAGCCACATTTTTAAAGCTTAATTTTATGGCAAATTTCATCTAAGTCCAAAACTTGTAGGTACATTTCAAGTTTCATATAGACAAGTGCAACTTTTATTGTCTTTTGCCATCTCAAACATCTCTCTAACATTAGCTTTATATGAACAAAATGAGTTTGAGGAAGCCAATGAAATTGAAATTAGGGAAGGGCATGTATTTTGTTCTACTGCTTATACCTTACATCTAATAGTAATTGAGGGTGTAGTAAATTTATGTACATTTGTAGTTTCAATTTTGCAAGAACTAAAGAGCAAAATCAATTATTGTTGATCAAGGCCTTTAATGCCAATCACTTCCTACTACTATTAAACGGTTTATAGGTGAGTTTCATTAATTATTATATCAATTGGTTTATTAAGTGTATTGCAGTAGTTTTTAGTAGAATCTTGGTGATGGTTTATCATTGCTTTGTTCCAAAGTTCATGATGAACTATCATCTTGAAGTTTAAAATAACAAACTCTTAATTCACAATAAAAATTATAATTATAATAAATGAAACAAGTTATATAGAGCAGCAAACTAGAGTGATAACAATGGAGAAAATGATTATAACAATTAGCTTGAAAACTTCAAATTACTCAGATGTAAATCAATATCTTTAAGTATTAATCCCATCGTCCAATTACGAATTTGTCTTCTAATGACCATTCTTTCTCCAAAAAAGCTAAATAATTAAAATTTTAGATTAGAGTCAGCATCATTTCAACATCAACCTAAACTCAATCTTCAAACACCTAACTCTAAACTTAGCACATGAAACAACAAAAACTAATCAATATTGCATTAATTAGACAAAAATTGAATATAAAAACATTAAACCATAATTCAGAAATCAATTCAATCATTAATAACATTGATTTTACAAAAAATTAAACGAAGTTAAAAATCCAACCCTAATTCATAGATCAAACCTACAGCTTGATGATTTTTGTTGTGAAGGGAAAGCAAGATAGTGGCATTGTATGGTGGGGTGGTGTTGGAGTTGGTTGTCAAGCGACGAAAGAAGGTGGTATAGTGGTGGAATGTTATGGAACTGAGAATGAAAGTAAGCATTATGCGCTTGTTGAGCCATTGCACAGGGAGAACGAAAGTGAGAAGAGCTTTTATATTCTCTCAAAATTAATACAAACCTACATAAACCTCCCACCCCTCGCACAAGGTTTAGTTTATGCAAGTTCTATCACATTACAATTTTAGTTAATACTATGTGTTATAACTACCAAACTTTGTGTTGTAATACTCTAATACTATGAGGGGCTTTAATAGTGAGGAGCACCAAATGCACCCTTAGGGCATGTCGCATGTCTGGGACTCCTTAGTACATGGTATTAGAGCCCCACATAGTATTAGAATATTATAATACCATGTTTAGTAATTACAATACCTAGTATTCTACTATGGTCATACCAAAATTTTAATGTGGTGAAACCCACATAAACTAAACTCGTAGATGGTCGAGTTTATGCAGGTCTGTAATTATTTGAGACAAAAAATAAAAATTCACTTTCATTCTCACTAGTCATTCTCAGATTTGTGTTTTGACTTAAGAAGTTCTTCCTATCATTCTCTTCGTCGAGTGGCTTAACATACACCAACTCCACGACATTCCATTTGACGGGCGACACAAACTCTACCGTCACCGCATTGTGTAACACCTACCCCCTATGTAACACTGAAAGAAATTAAGGTTTTTGTTTCGAGAGAAAATTTCAGAGAAGAAATGAATTTTATTGCTTCTAAATTTTTCCAAATTCACCTTACAATTGAATCAACAATGCTTTATATACATGTGACTGTAACCACCTCTAACTAACTTCAACTACAAATCATTTCAACTAATTACATTTCGTTACACACTAAAATGATTAACAACAACTATAACAACTTATGCTGATCAGTCAATCTTCTTAACTGACTCTGATGAGCTGGCACTGCTGACTTGTTTTGGCTGAGGCTGATGCTTCTTTCTTCTTCTTCTTATCCTCTGTAATTTCAGTATAATGAGCTGCCTTAACAGCCCCTGTCAAACTCAAGAGGCATGGATGAACATTAAGTTTGGATATTAAGTAATTGAACTGGATAAATGAGAGAGGTCTGGTCAAGATATCAGCAATTTGTTCTTCACTGGGAATGTATTGTATGTTTAGCTCTCCTGGAATTACTTTGTTTCTGATGAAGTGTAGATCAAGCTTGATATGTTTTGTCTTTGAATGATAAACAGGATTATGAGCCAATTCAATGGCACTAATATTGTCACACCAAATAGTAGGTGTTTCTGTACAACATACTCCAATCTTAGAAAAAAGAGATTGTAACCAACTTAACTCTGCACTAGTTGAAGCTAAGGCTCTATATTCACTTTCTGAAACTTGATCTAGTAATGACTGATTATTTCTTAGATGACCATGATATCAGATTGCTGCCCTGGTAGATACAATAGGCACCAACATATTTTTTTATCATCCAAATCACATGCCCAATCTGCATCAATGAGTTTCATCTCTCCATGTTTAGTAAATTTGAATCCATACTCTTGAGTAGACTTCAAGTATATGAGTACTCTCTTACAAGCTATAAGATGATGCATTGTGGGATTAGAAACATATTGACTTAACTTATTTACAGTAAAAGCAATCCCTAGTCTTGTTAGAATTAGATACTGCATTCCTCTTACAATACTTCTGTAATGTGTAGGATCCACAACATACTGACCAAGATGTCCTTGAGCTTCTTTCTGCAACTTGAGTCCTGTGCTCGTAGGTGTGTCAAGGTCTTTGCATTCAAGCAGCTGAACTTTAGATAACAAGTCTCTTATGTACTTTCTTTGAGACAAATAAAAGCAGTCTGCTCCATATGACACTTCTACGCCCAGAAAGTAAGAGAGATTGCCTAAACCTTTTAATGCAAAGACTTTGCTAAACTCACCAATGAAAGATTCTAATTCAACACTGTTTGGCCCTGTAATTAGGATATCATCCACATATATCAGTACCAATATTATGGATGATTTAGTTTTCTTTATGAACAAGGATGAATCTGTTCTTGAGTTTATGAAATCTCATTGTAATAAGCAACCCTTTAACTTCTCATACCAATCTCTTGGAGCTTGTTTGAGACCATAGAGTGACTTATGCAGTTTACACACAAAGTTTAGGTTCTGATCATCAACAAAACCTGCTGGTTGATCCATGAAAACTTCTTCTGTTAAATCTCCATTAAGAAAAGCATCATTTACATCGATTTGCCTTATTTGCCACTGATGCATAACAGCTTAACTGATGATTACTCTAATAGTAGCTAATTTCACCACTGGACTGAAAGTTTCAAAGTAATTAACTCCTGCAACCTGTTGAAATCCCTTAGCTACTAATCTAGCTTTGTACTTGGCCAAACTCCCATCTGTATTATGCTTCACTCTATACACCCACTTGTTGCCAACAATTTTCTGACCAGCTGATCTTAGAACTAAAAACCATGTGTTGTTCTTAAACAGAGCATTATATTCTTCCCTCATGGCTTCAAACCATTTGGGATCCTGTAGAGCTTTATCTACAGAATCTGGTTCCTTATGAACAAGCTCTATATTGTAGAGCTTAGGTTTAAAAATACCAATTTTGCTTCTAATGATCATAGAATGTGTATTTACTGGTGCAACAGATTGTAGTGTGTTTGAAGGAACAGGTGTATGTTGAACAATTTCTTGTGAAGGTTGTGATGTAGGAAGTGTGGCAATGATTGATGTATTTGGCTGAGTAGATAAAGGAATGAAAGGCTCTATATGTGGTTTAATTGTTTGTGGTAATAAATAAGAGTTGCTGTTTTGATTAAGATTAACTGAGTGATGAGGACTGCTGTTGGTGGAACTTGCAAATTCATGATTAGAAGAGCTGTTTTCATCTAAGATTGAGGATATTGACAAAGTGGATAGATGATACACTTGTTGAGAAGTGAATGAAAGACTTTGACATGAATTGGATTCATTAAAAGTAAAGACAGAGTCTAAGGAATAAGGGAAGAAATGCTCATAAAAAATGACATGTCTGGCTACATACACTTGACCAGATGGATGTAGACACTTATATCCTTTGTGAGAGTGACTGCAACCAATAAAAATACATTTACTGGAATGATATGCAAACTTATGCCTGTTATAATTTCTCAAATAAGGGTAGCATGCACAACCAAAGCATTTGAGCATTTTATAATCAGGTTTATGGTTGAATAATTTTTCATAAGGTGTAAGAAATTTCAGAGTTGTAGAAGGCAACCTGTTGATATGATAAACTGCTGTTTGAAAAGCTTCCCACTAAAATTTAAAGAGTAATTCAGCTTGAGCTAGGAGGGTGAGTCCTAACTCAACAATGTGTCTATGTTTTCTTTCAACCAACCCATTTTGATGATGTGTATAGGGACATGAATGTCTGAAGCTGATTCCATTTTGGTTCAAAAAGTCAGTGAATGCTCGATACTCTACCCCCCAGTCAAATTGCAACATTTTAATGGGAGATTGAAATTATTTTTCAAGTTGCACTCTAAATAGTTTGAAGACTGGTAAGGCTTCTGATTTCAGTTTTAAGGGATAACTTCAAGTGAATCTACTGAAATCATCAACAAAACTAATATAATAGACATGACCAGCTCTAGAAAGAATAGGTGAGGAACCCCATAAATCAGTATGAACAAGTTCAAGTACTTGAGAAGTTTTAGTTTCAGTGACAGGAAAATGTAGTCTATGAACGTTACCCATTTAACAAGCCTCACATATTTGTTGTTCAGCTTGTTTAATAAATGCATTTGAGAGATTAATGGATTGATCATTCTTGAGCAAATGCATTAGTATATCATGATGAGGATGACCAAATCGTCTATGAAACAGAGTGATTTTATTAACTGATGCAATACAAGAAGAATCATTTTGTGTATAACAGGCCATAGAACTTGAATGATTATTCTGAACATCAGTTGTAGAAGGAAAATGGAGATAACATGTACAAAGCATAGACAAAGGCTTATTTGAAGAAGCTTGATACAAGAAAAAAGAAGGAGAAAGTAAAGATGACTTTAACAGCAACTTGTATAATCCTTTCTCAGCAAGACCGTGTAGAAGTACTTGTCCCTTCAGTGAATACTTTACATAACACACATTACCAACAAATTCAATAGAAAGGTTATTATCAGTTGTCAGCTTGGATATGCTTATTAAGTTCTTAGTAATTGAAGGAACTAATAAGATATCCTTAAGTGTTATAGGTGTGTGTTTATGGGCAGAATTGAAGCTTTTATGGTTAAAACAAGCATCACCAATATGAGTAATAGCCCAACCTTGTCCATTTCTTATGGTAAGCTGATCTGAACCTTTAAACTCTTCTCTCACATGCATGTTGGCCGTATTATTTGTGATATGATTTGTAGCACCACTGTCGAGATACCACCCTTCATCAGTAGATCCTTCAAGATTGGCAACATAGGCTTCAGGTAGAGTAAATGCTTCCGGAGGATAAGAAGAGACAGGAGATTGATTCACCGATTGATGATTGGAATAAAAAACTTCATAAGCATCTTCAAATGATGATTGTTGATAAAGAAATGGCTCAAAATTAGCCATATATACTGCCTTTGATCCCATCATTTTGTCCCTACCAAATGGTGTAGGTGAAGGCAAATAAGTATCACCATATCTATGCCAGCAAGCATCAGCAGTGTGACCTTACTTGTGGCATATTTGACATGTAGGAACTGGTTCATTAGATTCACTAGTAGGAATGATTGAGTTTATTGCGGGAGAAAACATAGGCCTCACATGTGGTGATCTGTGAAACTGCATGGACTGATTTCTTCCATAACCTGCAATATGATCTCTGCCAAAACCACCAAGAGCACCACTACTAGCTGGAAAGCCCCTAGGATAAGAAGTAAAGAACATGCCTCGACCAACATTTTGACCTCTTCCTCTAAATTGACCATAAGGCCCATTAACATAAGTGCTTCTCCTAGGAGTACCTCTCATATGTGAATAATTGGCATTTATCATGTTGTAATTTGCATTAAACATAGTCTGAGGATTCTGATTTTGTTCTAACCTAACTTCATGTGTTAACAATAGTGCATATGCATCATCATAGCTCATTTTGTTAGTTGTGATTATCAAAGCCAGATCCAGATAACCAGGTCCCAATCTGTTAAGAGTCGTTATCAACAAGTCTTTTTTAGTTATGTTATCACCAGCACAAGCAAGTTTATTAGCAAGTATTTTCATTTTTAAACAATACTCTTCAATAGACATTGATTCTTTTCTCAAAGTATCAAGTTCATATCAAAGTTGCATCACCTTTGCCTCAAACTGAACTCCAAATTGCTTTTCAGTAGATCTTCATACATCAAAAGAAGTATCATAGTTAAGAACTGAACTTAAAATACATTCACTGATTGTCGAAAGAAGCCAACTAAGTAGAGTTTGATCTTGAGCTCTCCAATTGACATAAGCTGGATTTTTTACTTTCTCCACAGATCCATCAACTCATGAGTGAGAGAGATATTGATTTGGAATGTTCTGAGCTTCTGAGATTAATCCTGCAAGTCGATTTCCTCTGATTGAAGTGATCACTTGTTTGCGCCAAAGTAGAAAATTAGATCGATCAAGCTTTACGATTACAGTAAAAGTAAATGAAGTTTGTGATGATTGAATTTGATTAATATTTGGATGATTTGGATGATTTTGATTTGTTGTACTGGAACTAGCCATTGTTATGGCTCTGATACCATGAAAGAAATTAAGGCTGTTTGTTTCAAGAGAAAATTTCAGAGAAGAAATGAATTTTATTACTTCTACATTTTTCCAAATTCACCTTACAATTGAATCAACAATGCTTTATAAACACATGGCTGTAACTACCTCTAACTTCAACTACAAATCATTTCAACTAATTACATTTCGTTACACACTAAAATGATTAACAACAACTATAACAACTTATGCTGATCTGTCAATCTTTTTAACTAACTCTCATGAGCTGGCACTGCTGACTTATTTTGGCTGAGGCTGATGCTTCTTTCTTCTTCTTCTTATCCTTTGTAATTTCAGTATAATGAGCTGCCTTAACAAACACTAGCTCTAATGCCACCCCACCACACGACACCAACTCTACTGCCACTCTACTGTGCAACACAATTGTTGTGCCTGCCTTTCACTGCCTAAGGTTTGATTTTGAACTTGGGTTTAAATTTTGAATTTAGGTTTGATTTCTAAATTAGGTATTTTTTTTACTTTTAATTTAATTATGTTTCTCCATCATAATTAATCTAATAAATACTTGTGCCAACTATAATTGAGCATTTAAAGTTTAATTTTTTTACCTCTTTAAAAGATTTGAGATCTTAACTTTGGTTGTTTCTTTGTTTAGGTTTAAAAATAATCAAGATTTAGTAATTATTATCCTGGATTCATGTAAATTAGTTGAACATAGAAATTTGGTTACTTTTTTTATGGCTATGTTATTATCTTTCTTAGTTTCATTGCCTAGTTGGAAGTTTTTGAATGCTTTGGATAATTGATAAATATTTGAACTGTTGATAATAGAAAGAGTCATAAATGATCTCTTCACATTCTGAAGATGAGAACTAGTTATGTTGTTGAAGTGTGGTCCATTGGTTCTCCCTTATTAGAGATTGCAAGTGCAAGGTTTCTTGGAGTATTCACATGATTGTACTTCATTGAAGCTTTGCTAGAGGTAAACTGTAGAAGTTGAATTATTTATTTATTTATTAAACAAAGGTATAATGCAATATGCTGGTGAATATTGTTAGTTGTTTCCTAAATTCTTTCAATTTTGGCATTAGTTCTAAGTTACTACTAAACTATGACTAGTTTCAATTTAAATTGATATAAGCATGATAAATAAGAGGCACTTGCCAGTTCATAGAAAGGTTTCTATAAGAAGTAAATATATCCATAGTTAAGGCATGTGCATGTAGTTCTAGTGTGTAAAATGTTGTTTCCATATGCATGCTAGGTGCATTTTTGGTCTTATAGAGGAGAATAACGTTTCTGGTCCCTATAATGCACTTGACAAAGAATTGGAATGTACACTTCGATTTCCTAGTTGACCTATACTTTCACTTTGAAGCAGTGATATTTTTTAGTTCAGTTCATTTTTCACTGCAATAAGATTGAAAATAATCTTTTAATGGAAATATAAAAAAGTAAAAGTTTCTCATTCAGTTTATAAAGCTTCGTGCTGATAAAATACTAAACCTCTATCCAAAACTATGATTCATTTGTCATTTTCTCAATTTATTGCCCTAGTTCTTACTCCATGTCAATACAAAAACCAATGACAACATATTTATACATGTGTAAATCATATGCATGCTTCTAATTTCTTCTTTGCAATTCTATTTAGATCAAGTATCTGCTTTATTAAAAAAAGGATGTATGGAAGTTAATGACTTTACGATGTACATTGTGTATGTAGATTATATAAGGGGCATAATGTGTTACATAGGTTAAACTTTTACCAGTTTTGTTGTATGATGCCAAGGAATTATATTAATGATAACTCTATGAAATAAAAGTTATCATGGCATTTTTAGACTTAAGCCAACAGTACATTTTGCATGAATAGTTGCTTAAGTTTAATTTTAATAAATTGGTTGTGTTTTAGAATACTTTGTACTCTGATTATGTGCATGAATGTAGGGAACTAAAAACCTCAAGTTTTATGGATGAAAAGCTGCAGCAACAGACTTGCAAAGATGACAAAAGAACCTAGCTGTAGAGAAAATAAAATAAGTGTGGAACATGCTACAGCAATCATGCAGCAACTACAAATAGATTTTGCGCGTGTTTACTGAAAAATTGCAATCCAAGATTTCCAAAAATGGAAGACAAGTGGCCACACCCTTTTGGTTGCCCTAATTCCAAGCTATAAAATGAGTACACATAAAAGAGAAAAGGGGCAGCCATCATTGAAGGAAAATAACCGAGAAAAGAAGAGAATAAGAGAGATCTGAGAGCTGCAACGAGAACTTCAAGGAAAAAAGAATGAGAGATTGCAAAGACCTAGTGGGAAGCAATTCTCTATCTTTATTTTCTTGTTTTCTAATATTTATGGGAATGTATTTGATGGCTAAAATGATTTTGTTACTGTTTTATAACAAATCATGAACTAAACTTTGTTATCGTTGACTGCTAAATAAGCTTAATGGCTATTTGACTGTTATTCGCATATTGCTCTATATTTGTTGCAGCATTTTATCTTGATTTTATTTATTACAAATTCATATTTCGGCTGACCACCTATTTAGTGGATACTAGCTAATAAGGAGTCTAAAAAAAGTCTGACTTAGTGGAATAAATTAAGAGAATCAATGGTTTTAGATTGGGTTTCTCATGGTTGATCTAAAATTGGTGAAGAACTAGACATAAGGATTCACCTTGTAGGGCAATTGAAACCTAAAACACATAATGTTATATCTAATGTTAACATAACAACTGATCATTGTTAGGTTGCGTTTAGATATAAGATGCTTAACAGGCGATAGTTGAGGATGCATGAGGGATTCTGCCCAGTGTTGTAGTTGATGTTGTAGCAACAGAATCTTAATTAGAAAAACAGTCAATACCATTAAGTGAGTTTGATCACTCAAATACTCTTTTTTCCATTGAGTTTGTCTTTGTCCTTGATTAGAGAAGTTTTCTTATTGCATTTTGTTTGAAATGATCGTGACCGTAAGTTGACATATATATATTAGGATGCTCTTGTATGAGCATGAAAGGAGAGGTGGTGTTTGAGAAGGGAGTATGCATTTCTATTTAACAATGATATTATATAGTGGTATTTGTTGGAGTTTTATTGGTATTCTAAAATACTAATTTCCAACAGTATTTCAACATATGGGTGTGTATATTAGGATTATTTAACACAATCAACTTTGTTGGTAATTATGTTGGAACTATTATATCACTTTCTTATTTTGTGATTATCTTGTATTATGTATAAACTTTTATTATATTATCCAAATATAACTTTTAAACTAATATTGTATAATATTTTAACTATTTATTTACGTTATTATATTATTTAGATGTTATTTACTTTGATCTTCATTTTACAAGTTATATATTTGGAAATTGCTAAAAAAATAAATGTTATACTGTCGAAAATTTAAGGCCATAAGCTTCAATTTTTATGTAAAAATTATGATTTTTTTAACATTTATACTAAAAATTAATGTTAAATTTCTAAAATTTAAGACTTCTATATTTAGTATTTTCCGAGTACTATAAATATTATTTTCTAAATATATTAATTTAAATTAATCACTAAAAAAATAAGTACAGTACAATGTAGCACCATAGTATAATTAAAAATTAATATAGTACAGTTTAACACTAAATGTTGTACAACATTTTTATAATATAGTGCCAATTAGAGTTGGTAAAATTTAACATGATTCGATTACCCAACACGAACACGATACGAATAAATGGGTATGGGTCATTAAATTTGACATGATTATTAAATGGATCGAGTCTGTCGACATGATTTTTTTCCTTATCGGGTTAAGACTAAAGTTCTTGAGCCATTTATCCTACCAATGACTTGATTAAATTTTTTATTTTAAATTAATTTTTAGATTCTTATCATTAAAATTTAAATATTTGACATGATTTTTTCTTTTTATTTTTTTGGGAAGGCTGGAATATATACAATGTTTCATTTATAAAATTTTATATAGATTTAGAACTTCAATAGTGTAAATATGAAAAATATTGATAGGTATATATATTTTATGACATCAATATATAATATTATTTATATAAATATAATTAAATATGTCAATACTGCAAATCTGTAATATTTTAGGAGTGTGTGTGTGTGTGTAAAAGCAAATGCTTGATGTAAATTTTGTTAAATATATAAATATTAAGTGGGTTATTGCGTAACCCGTTTATTTTCTGTATCGAGTTTGGTTCTCAATATTTTGACACAAATATTAAATAGGTCGTGTTTGGATCGACTTAAATTTGACACGACATGAAGCTGACACGACGCAAACACGACCCGATTACCTGTTTTGTCAGCTCTAATGCCAATGTAATACAGCATAATATAATACATTTACATTAAAATAATATAATACAATATAATACAATATAGTATGCCAAACGCACTCTTAGATGATGTTTGGTTGGCAGAAAAGGAGGGTGGAAATGAGATCAATTTGGATTCTTTTATGATTTCTTTTGTTTGGTTAGTGTAAGTTGATTGGAAATCAATTTCCAAAGGAATTTAACTACAAAACTGAGGAATTTTAATTATGCACCAATGGTAAGGAGTTTAAATTCCTTACCAATTTTAAAACAAAATGTCCAATATTATCCTTTAAATAAGTTAAAATATCATATTAAATAGTTTAATAGAAATAATATATATCAATATTTAATTAATTTAAAAATATTAATATTGAAGAACAGCAATAGTCACCACCGGACCACCGCTGTCGACATGATTTCTTCATCAATTTTTATACCAATTGAATTTTCAAGAGCCTATCTAGAACTTTAGGGCAATAAAAATGGCATTAGATATCTTATTTGGATAATTTCATTTCTCAATGAGTAGATCGTTAGATTCCGAACATTTTGATGTATTTTGGGGACAAAAAACTCTATTCCATCAGTGATCCGACAGCACTGGTGCGGCAACTCTCCGATAGTTTTTTCGACAAGGTTAAATTGATTATTTCTATTAAATAATAATTTTTAGAAATTAATTTAGATATTTTAACTAGTTATATAGTATTACTTAAATTGATTTTGAATAATATTAATTAATTGTAAGTACAATATTCAACTTAATTTATCTATTAGTTGTTTAATTTTTAAATTAAATTCTTCATAGTTTAATTTTTTAATATTATGTTTGTAACAAACGTTGAAAATTTAGTATGTAAGGTAAAGGGTAAACTAGTCTAAGAAAAAAATTTGTAATATTCTTTCCCTTTAAAATTCTATGTCAAACCAAACAATCAAATTTAATTTCACCCTCTCCTCATCTCTTTTCTTATTCGCCCCTTACCTCCTCTCTACTCTACTCCTCTCCTCTACTCTCATTTCTTCAAATCAAACACCACCTTAGCGTATAACATAATCCTTTTAATGTTAACTTATGTAAAAAAATGCTCTTATTATATCAAGAGATGATTTTTTATTTTTCATTTACTATGGCATGAACAAAAGTAGATTATTGATTTTTCCAAATTCGATGACTGAAATACGTATGAATAATGTCCCCACTAAATTTAAATTATTTTTTTAGAGTATTTTTAGACTTTCTAAATATTATCTTAGGACTTTCAAATTAATTAATCTTTACTAGTTTTGTGTATTATATTTTCCAAATTCAAATATTTTTATTAGACACAATTTAGCCCAATTTGGTACCACAGCAAACATATAAAAAATATTACCTGATGTATGTAATTCAGCCCATTGAAGTTGAATCTTTATATCTGAACGTTTGTTTCCATCTTAGGTTTATCATTTATGCTATAATTTTGTTTAGAACTGATAGTTAAGATCCTCTTATGACCTATTGTAAAAATTTAAATAATAATTGGTGTTTAGTAAATAGAAAAAAACAGTTAAATCCTAGGCTTACGTAAAAAATTACAAAACAAACACGGTCCTGAAAATTTAAAAAAAAAATTAAAAAAATAGTAAAAAGACAGAACAGGTACCGCCCAAGGTACTAAAAGAGAGCAAGTGTTAGGTTTTTTGAGCGAGGGAGAGGATTTAAGCGAGGCCACGTTTTCCGCTGACGCCTCTCTTAACCCGTCAAACTCGAAACTCGTTTCCCTTCTTTTTCACCAAATCCTTTTTGTTCGCCTAGGGTTTTAGCACCCTGTCGCCTCCTTCTCTCTAAAACGCCGACGTTTCTTCCTCCGCCGACAATGAGCGCCGACAAGGATAACTTCAACGTTACAGATCTCCGCGCCTGTAACATCTTATCTCCAAAAAAACCCTAATTATTTTAGCAATTTATTCTATTTTTATTTACTATCTGAATCGTCGTTTTGTTTGTTCTCCGTGTAGCACTTGACGAAGGGGCCCGAGCTGACCTCGTGGGTGTTCTGAAGGTAAGCAATTCGTGTTACTGAATAGAATGATTTGTGTATAGATGTTTTGGTTTTTCTATTGTTTGATGGAAGAATCATTTTTTGTTGTGCAGAGTAAACTTCAGAACCTTGCTGGGCAGCACTCTGATGTTCTCGAGAAACTGACTCCAGCAGTCAGGAAGCGTGTTGAGGCTCTCAGAGAGATCCAGGCACGTGTTTTGATGTTCACTATGTGTGTTATTGTCATGATAAGTTCCGGTGCAAGTTTTAGTGTTTTAAGTTCTAAATAGGGGCAACTGAGGACCACTGTTGAAAATCTTTCTTTTGTTACTGAAATATGTTCTGTTTACAAATGCTACACCTTGGCTTGCTCATCTTGGGGATTTTCTCGCTCAATGGAGACTGTAGGAAATGATTTGTAATTATCTTGTTCATGACGGGTATCTTAAACAGAAAACTCCACATTGAGTATGGCTGGCAGTTCCCAGTAATGGCTTGCTCTATATGTTCTGATATGTCTTGACTCGACACTGTCCAGTGCCTTATATTCCATTAATTATGCTGTAATTAACTGTGGTGCACCTGTCCAATGCCTTATACTCCATTAATTATGCTGTGAACTTCAACTTCTTTTTTTAATGTATCTGGCTGTATTTTGCTCTTCATGGTCTATTACTTTTTCTAATTTGCATAAAATCTTGACAAGGAAACATGAGGTTAACAATTCTTTTATGATTTGCAGAGTGAACATGATGAATTGGAGGCAAAATTTTTTGAGGAGAGGGCAGCACTGGAAGCCAAATATCAAAAACTGTATCAGCCTATGTACGCCAAGGTATC
Organism: Murraya paniculata; assembly: GCA_030449075.1. Lineage (NCBI taxonomy): Eukaryota > Viridiplantae > Streptophyta > Magnoliopsida > Sapindales > Rutaceae > Murraya > Murraya paniculata. Next base: position 1,459,107 of record JAEVFN010000028.1, read on the forward strand.
ACACCATCTTCTCTAACAAATTTGTCTGCTTTTCAATAGAAAGGTGAATAGATTTACTTGGTAATTAAGAATGTCCCAGTCCATGCAACAATGGGAGAGTTTCTTTTTATGGGATCTTTGAAGGTGAAAAAGGAAAAAGGGCATAGAAAAGGGAAACGTACATCTCTTTTGCTCTTTACGAACAATTGTATGTGGTTTCTTCTTGTTTATCCCACACAGAGGTTATCCTTTGCTCTTGATGCTAGGTATCTAAAATAGTGCCATAATTGTTCCTCTGTGAGGGCATTGTTGAGCTTTGGGTTTTCACATTTTTGTTTTTTCCCTAATCATATTGAAGATTCATTCATGTAATTTATATGCAGAGATATGAGATTGTCAATGGTGTTGTTGAAGGGGCCCCAAATGAAGTTGCAATGGACCAAGAAGAGGATAAAGCTGCTGAAGGTACCCGTTGAATATCAACATAGGAGTTAGGACCTTTTTCTAAGGCTGTTGTGGATTTGTATTTGATTTTTTATGTGCATAATGCAGAGAAAGGAGTGCCGGATTTCTGGCTTACTGCAATGAAAAATAATGATGTCCTATCTGAGGAAGTAAGTATAAGGTTTTTTTAGTTTAATTTGATACTACCACAGTATTTGAGTTCTTATAATATTTTCCTTGTTTGGTTGAAATTAGATTACCGAGCGTGATGAAGGAGCCCTCAAGTTTCTTAAAGACATTAAGTGGTTTAGGATTGATGATCCAAAGGGATTCAAGCTTGAGTTCTACTTTGACCCCAATCCATACTTCAAGAACTCTGTCCTGACAAAGACTTATCACATGATTGATGAAGATGAGCCTATTCTTGAGAAAGCTATAGGGTAACTTATGTTTCTTTCCTTGCTGTTATGTTGAGGCTTATATTGCTATACTTTACATGATCTAAATTTTGCTTGCGGCTGATGTTTTGTAGGACGGAGATTGAATGGTATCCAGGGAAATGCTTGACACAGAAACTCCTTAAGAAGAAGCCAAAGAAGGGATCGAAGAATGCTAAGCCAATTACTAAAACTGAAGAGTGTGAAAGTTTCTTCAACTTTTTCAATCCACCTCAAGTCCCAGAAGATGATGAAGACATTGATGAAGATACTGTAAGATTGATATCATGGCATTTATAGCATTAATTGATGACAACTGTTTGTTTTATTCTCTGTTTCACATTGTTTCTGTTTCTTGAACAGGCTGAGGAGCTTCAGAATCAAATGGAACAAGATTACGACATTGGGTGTGTACTCTTGATGTTGCTCTTACCTGTCTCATACTTTGAATTGAATTGCTGTAGTGCATTTGTAATTGATTGTCAAGTTCTATTGCTTTGTGTAGATCAACAATTAGAGACAAGATTATCCCCCATGCTGTCTCATGGTTTACTGGTGAAGCTATTCAGGAGGAAGAGATTGAGTTGGATGATGATGAAGATGACGATGATATTGATGAGGAGGATGAAGATGATGAGGGAGATGATGACGAAGATGAGGATGAAGATGATGAGGATGAGGAGGATGATGAAGGCAAGACCAAAAAGAAGGTATGTTATTTTAGTCTTTTCGGTCGGTCAAATTCCCATTGAAATGAGGTCATTTACTAACTATATGTATATTTTTTGAATTTGGCTTGAAATGTTTCTCCAGTCATCGGCTGGGAGCAAGGTATAATACCTAGTTTAATTACTTTATTGATTTCATTTACCTTCAAATCAAACTTGTGTAGTCTTATCTCTTGATTAAATGCATTCTGTATTGTAGAAAAGTGGAAGACAACAAGCTGGGGATGCTCAGCAGGGTGAGAGGCCTCCAGAATGCAAGCAGCAGTAGATTTTGGGTTGGATTGGCGGGGCCTAGTATATGTTGTGTGGCTTAGGACTTGTCTTAGATTGGAAAGGATGGGGGAGGGGGGTTTTTCAGTTTTGGGTGGTTATTTTTTTTTAATATATAATTATTTTTAAAAAATTGAAATTTTAAATTGTGTATTATGGATATGACAATGGTTTGGAGAATCCGTCCTTTCCTTTTCTTTTGTTGGTTTGGGAAGACAAGTCTTGATAGTTTTAGGGGGCATCATTAGTTCATGTATGTGGAGGATTTCCTTATGCGAATGTCTCAAGCAAGACTTCATTTATGTAATGTTATGTTATTTACTTTTTCTTGGTAGTTGATTGTTTGGTGCTCTACTTTTTCTTGGTAGTTGATTGTTTGGTGCTCTTAAACCGAAGGAATTCTAGAATATTTAAGAGATAATATAACTAAATAATATTTGTATAATTTGTGTAATTAAATTCAACATAATCACGTAATTTTTAAAATAAATGTACAGATGACAGTACCTTTTATGAATCTTAGATTTTTTTTGTTTTTTTTTTTTTTTACAACTTATGTTCTTTGGTGCATTTTTTCATGCTTTGACATTTGTTTCTTAAATAAATCTTTAAAAGTGGACGGATTGGTAACTGAAACCTTTTAATTAAAAACACGTAGACTTAAGGGAGTGTTTGGTTCCAAAGTAGGCATAAATTTGAAATTTTAAGGTGTTTCTTTTTTTTTTGACAAATAGAAATTTCATTTCATTTTAAAAGATCAGTATAGATAGAAGTTCAGTAAATACTAGATCAATATGAGGGATTTGTCTGCAACCTGTAGTGGGTTTGATTTTTATTTTTTAAAAAAAATTTGTCTGTTGTTTTTTTTTTAAAAAAAAATTTACTTGTTGGGGGTTTTAACAATTATTAAACTCACTTAATTAGCAGCGAATGTTTTTACGAGTCCAATATTTAAAATCACAAATATTTAAAAAATATTTTTAATAATACATATAAAATTAAATTACATAATTCAATTATAAATTTATAACAATAACTTAAAATATTTGCATAAAATGCTCCATTTTAAATTTTTTTTAATACAAATGAAAAAAGGAAATTTCAATATTACAATAAATACACAAAATATATCAATAAATATATATAGAATACTTCTGTTATAAGCAGAATCATCGTCACTACGTCAACGTCTTGCTTCATCTTTTGCAGTTGTCTTCGTTGTGCAGAAACGGCGTGCATATCTTATTGGAGGCCACTTCAAAATTATTACTGACCATCGCAACATTGAGAGTATTTCCATGCCATTACTTCCCCAATATTTTCTAATCTTGCTAACACCATTCAGGAGTACCAAGCTGATCTATATCTTTCGCCCCTAACTGCTAGACTTCAGTCCTCCCAAGCTATTCCTAGCTATACCTACAGATTAATAACCAACAACCTGATCCAGCAGCACATAACGGACACCTATAAATCGATAACCAACAACCTGATCCTGCAACGCGTAATAGAGGAGCGCTAGTGCAAGCCCGCAATATATGACTTGACTTCTTGTTTTCAGTGGAAAACAACCAACAGGGTGGATTTTACAATGTGAGCAGTACCGATGATTAACTGCCTTTATCTGAGGTAGATCTATTATCACTAGCTATTGGACATCTAGATGGTGATGCTGTACCTTGGTATCATTGGTCAGAGCAGACTATGGGTGAGATGACTCGGGCGCCTTGTTTACTCGATTTGGAACATTCGAAGAGAGTGATGCAGTTGGACTACGACAAACTGAAACTGTTCTGGAGAATCAGCGACAATTCGAAAGATTGACCGATTGAACTAGCAATTTACCAGAAACTTTCTTTATCAATTGTTTTCTTTCAGGATTACGAGTAGATATTAAAGCTAGCGCACATAGGCTAAAACCTCTCAGCTCTTACAAACTATAAACTTGCAAGATCCAAAACGAATACACAGCTATAACCAATCAAAGGACTGCTCCTCGATCTAATATAACCAGAACACCACTATCTCTCCCTAACTCTTCTCCAACAGTATCTAAAACTGGTAGGTAGGTCTTCACAACCTTCTCTATTAGGAGCCGCTTCTCTTAGTTTCCCACCGTTCCAACGCCTTAAAGTAGCTGAACAGGCTGATAGGCGAGCAAAAGGATCGTGATTCAATTATGATGAATAATTTAAGCCAAGGCATCATTGTAAAGATCCCTCTAATTTTACTATTGGACGCAAAAATTTAAAAAATTATTAACAATTAGAGGTAATCGAGGGCACTCCAGAAATAGTGGAAATATCTTTAAAAGCTCTTATAGGGGTAACCCCACAAAACAACATGACAGTTAAAAGGAAACTTGAAAGAAAAACATGGGACCACTATCCTAATTGACTCTGGACTGACACATAATTTCTTGAATCCTCTCTTGGCTAAGCAGAGTTGATGTCCAGTCATAACTACAACTCAGTTTCGAATTACTGTGGCTGATAGGAGGGTGATCCGCAGCTCAGGAAGTGATCTAATGTTCCAGTGACCATTCAAGGCTTTCAATTTCACTTCGACTTTTTCTTACTAGCCGTAAGTGGCAGTGCCCATGCGTTGGGGGCTCAGTGGTCTCTTTCTTTGGGTGTTATATTGTGGGATTTTTCGAAGCTAACCAGGCAGTTTACTTGGAAGGGCCAACAGATTCAGCTCACCGGTTATGATTCCTTGCCTCCTGCCTAAGCTACTCAAAGATAGATTAACAGATTATTACTTTAAGAAAAGCAAGTTATTTATTTGTTTATTTTTTTTTCCAAATAATGGTACTAAACAACAGTTGCAGATATATCAGCACCATCAGTTTTCACTAAGGTTTTGGAGACCTATTCTAGCCGCTTTTCCGAACCTAGTGGTTCCCCTCATCAGCGCCTTATTGCAACTATATACCATTACTACCGGAAAGTTTGCCAGTCAACATTCAACCTTATCATTAACCTCACTTGCAGAAACAAGAAATTGATCGCTCTCTTTTGGAGTTATTAAGAGCGGGGCTTATTCGGCATAGTGTCAGTCCATATTCATTCCCAGTTTTGCTGGTTAAAAAGAAATATGGTTCTTGGCATATGTGTGTTGATTATTGTGCTCTCACTAAGATTACCATAAAAAAATCATTATCCCAATCCAGTCATTGATGAGCTTTTACATGAATTACATGGTGCATCAGGTAGAAAATAATTTATCTTATATGAGCATGTTTTAGACATGGAGAACGTTAGGACTCTAATAGTTTATTCTAATTTCTTTCTTATCAAAATTAGATTTTCTTATTGCAATCATGATTTAAGGTAATTAGATTATAATTATGATTGTGTTGAGCTACTAAAAATAAACAGTCCTCATTACATATTTTGAAAGGAAGCAAAGTAGTAATAAAATTAATTTCAACCCCTATTAGTTCTTCTCTCATGCCTCTGATTTATTAAATTCTTCATTTGTTCTCTCTTGAATTCTCTAATCAAAACCCTAGAACCCTAACTCGATTATATTTATTGTAAATAATAAAAAGTAAAATAATTAAAAATAAACAGTGAGTTAATTTTTATTTAGAATAAGGGGTATTTTTAATCCTTTCACTTTTTATTATTTACAATTAAGGGGAATTATTACTTTAATACTTTATCAAAACTAAGGGCATAATAAAGATAATATACAAACACTTTATTTAACCAAAAGAATTAGGACAAATTTAGTAATGCTATAGCTTTTAAAATAATTACTGTTAATTATGTTGCAGAAATAATCAACTGTGAAGAGAATTGATTAAATGTTTAGTAAAATTTATTTTAAAAAGTGCTATGAATTTTAAAAGTAGTAATATATATTTGATAAATCTCACTAGAATAAATTTTAAAAGTAGTAAGATTGTAAAAGACTAAATTTGACAAAATGTTAGAATAAAATTTATTGTGTATATATAATAATTGATAACTAAAATGAATAATTTTATATTATTAATTTTATTTTTTTTATTTTGTTATCTCAATATAATTGATAATAATAATAATTTCTTTAAAGAATGATTTTATGTCCTAATTAATGACGATTATTTTGGATTTTTGTGATATATATGAGGATATGTATAAAATTATATTAATTATAAAACATATTCTTAAAATCAAATTTTGAAAAGGTACTCTTTCCTAATTTTTCAAAGTCTACAATAAAATGAAGTAATTTTATTAAAAGTAATTTTAAAAAATATTTAACAATTTTTAAAATTAATTTTTAATTTTTAAAATTATTTTTAAGTCTCCTAAAAGTAATCTCAAACGAAACCTTTAGAATTCGTGGATTTAAACAGTTGTTAAAGCAAAATTTATTGTTATTTAGAAAGATGACATGGGAGTAAGGGCTAGTTTGAGAATACTATAGTAAGGGCTAGTTTGAATATACTGTAGCTTTTAAAATAATTATTGTTATTTGTACTGTAAAAATAATCAGCCGTGAAAAAAATCAGTTAAAGTATTTGGTAAATTTTGTTTTCAGAAGTATAGTAAGTTGTGAAAGCAGTTTTTAAAGTTTGAAAAATTTTACTGTTAAACTGTTGAGAGAAAATAAATGACTAAAATATACATAATATAAGATAAAATTTACTTATATATATAAAAACATGTACATATAATATTTTTAATTGTGTATTATAATAATCTTAACTAAAATAAAATTTATAATAGATTGATTTTATTTTTTTAAAACAATTGATAATTAAATTTATAATATAGTAAAAAAAATTAATAATAATTCAACTAACAAATTGATATTAATAAATTTATATTGATGATTTATAATAAAAATTTATTAAAATATTGATTTTATTTTTAATTTGAATAAGGATAATTTTGGGTTTAGGCAATAATTTTAAATATATTTATGGAATTGTATTAAAAGATAAAATTGATTCTTAAAATCAAAATTTAAAAGTTATTCCTTCCCTACTTTTTAAAATTAATTGTAGGAGGGGCTGCTTTTGACAAAAGTGATTTTGATTTTTTTTTCCAAGTACTAAAATTAATTTTTATATTTTCAAAATCACTTTTAAGTCTCCTAAAAGCAATCCCAAACAGGCCTTAAGTGCATGTTTAATATAGTTTATCTAATAATCATAAGTGGTTATTTTATTCCATAAGTTCTTATCAAAATTTTTTTTATTATTTGTTATCTTTTTTGTAAAGTTTTTAAAGATTAAATAAATTATTTTACATTTACTTACAAAAGTTTAAATTTTAAAGTTTTAGAAACAAAGGTTATTTTTTTTTTTAATATTAAAATATCTAAAACATCCTATACTTATTTGACAATATTATTTTATTCTTTATATAATATAATTTTAAAAAATTTATCTACTAAAATAATTTTATAATTTTAATAAAAATTTTCATTGATAACTAAATAATTAAAATTTTTTAAATAAAAATTTTACTGTCAAAAATTTTACTTATAAAAATTTTACTGTCAAAAATTTTATTTAAATAAATCCTACTTAAAAAGTATATCAAACGGATCCTAAATAATACCATTCAACTTGGGAAGACGTACTCCGGGAGAGTCACATACAGTCCGTTTCTGTGTGCGATAGGGGCACTAGAACGAGAGAAAATATTAAAATAGTTTCAGTAGAAAGGAAGGGAACCCAAAAACCCCCCGCCCAAAACCCTAATAACAATTAGTTATGAACAATAAACACACATCACTTTTAAAACTCATACTTTAGTATTAAGTGGAATAAATTGTACTTGTTCACCATTAATTTTTCTGTTGCCTTTCATTTTTGGTTAGTTTTGGTTTGGGGGTCTCCATGGCGAGGCTCCATCGAAACGCTTCTTTACTTAGACGCTGTCTCTCAGTCTCACCACCGCACCCACACCCACAGGTCACACTGTCTTCTCATAATTTTCTTGCAAAACCATTCCTCTTTGTCTTGTCTCCTTCATTTTTCTCTGTTTGGTAATCAAGAAAATTGAAGCTTTGAATCGTTTTATTGTTAAAAGCAATTGCTGTTTGCTGTTTGCTTAACTGTGTTTGTGACTTGGTTGTTAAAGTTATTTCCTTTTTGTTCTCTAATGATTATTTATTTGTTTATCTTTGGTTTTGCAGAGCTTTAGGGGAGGGAAGCTGGAAACTTCTACTCAGATTTGCAACTTTTCTTCCAAAAGTGTGAATAAGTTTCAATCCAAGCTTTTTGTGAAGTTTTATTGTTTGTAAAGTCATTTCCGGGGTATCCTTAGATTTTATAATCTCAAACTTCTTTATGCCATACTTGACGGCAAGAATCTCTTTATAGATCACATGATAATTCTTTTCTGCATCGGTGAATTGTCCACTTGTAATAAATAAACGAAGACCACTTAAATATTTGCATATTGAAGAATAGAATATTTTTTTCTTTTTGTTTGAGCTGTTGTTATAGTTTAACACAAAATTTCATAGCTGCTTCTTTTGTTTGCATCAAAATTAAGCTGATAACAATCTCAAATTTTATACATTTTTGAAGGTAAAAGAAAGTCTAAGTCTGATGGAAGTGACTCTGGTGAAGAGAATATGTCCAAGAAAGATCTAGCCCTACAACAAGCATTGGATCAGATTACTAGCTCATTTGGGAAAGGGTCCATCATGTGGCTTGGTCGGTCTGTCACTCCCAGACAGGTTGCTGTTGTGTCGACAGGTTCTTTTGCACTTGACATAGCACTAGGAACTGGTGGACTTCCAAAGGTATGTTGCAATTTTTTGGGTTCATGTAAGAGCTGAAAAGGTTGTGTTAGTCAGTAGGCCATAATAATTCTTAAATTTGGTATCATATCCTGTTAATGACTTGTAAATAATAATTTTAAATGTTGATCAAAGAGAGTAGATTTAGAGACTCTTGTTACTTTTGCTTCTCGAAAGCTTCCGATGTCATTCTGTTCTTTAACTATAAGCCTGTGTTTATTGCATCAGTTATGTACATATCAATTAAACAGGGAAAAAAAGTTGGAAAAAGTGCTATTTTATAGTAATTGAGTTATGAAGACATCCTTTTTCAATTTTATAGTGAGAGGATCCTAACACATGTTTCACTGTACAGTTTGTGTTGTCTAACAACCTCGTATCTTGCTTTGCAATGTGTTATGGCTTACTCTATCATGATATTTATTTATATAGGGACGTGTTGTTGAGATATATGGTCCTGAGGCTTCTGGGAAAACAACTCTTGCTCTACATGTAATTGCTGAAGCACAAAGACAAGGAGGTTTCTTATATTCTTAAAGATCTCATTGATTACATACTTCCGTTTAAATTTATTGTGGAATTAGTCGTTTGCCAATTCTCTAGTCATAAGGATAAGAATTTGAGTGATTGGATTCTCATATTGCCCATTACAACTTCTTTTGCTACTTGGGAGGAATGTGAAATCAATAGAATGTTTTGTTTTGACATACTTTGGCTTTAGCTACCATGATTCTGAGACATTTGTCTTGTGCTGTTTCAATGCAGGTTACTGTGTTTTTATCGATGCTGAGCATGCTCTTGATCCATCTCTCGCTGAGACTATTGGAGTAAAAACAGAGAATTTGCTTCTTGCACAACCTGATTGTGGTGAACAAGCTCTCAGTCTTGTGGATACCCTGATTCGGAGTGGTTCTGTTGATGTAGTTGTTGTTGACAGTGTAAGCAAGGAGTTTTTCTTGGTGCATACATTTTTTGCATGGCAAAGCATCCAGGCTGTCTTAAATACAGTTGCTGGTTTTTGCTGGAATGTGTACTGTAAGATATATATATATGTGTGTGTGTGTGTGTGTGTGTGTGTGTGTGTATTTTCCATTGGTAAAAATTCTCAATTCATTTCAACTGCTTCTTATGTAAAAGCTTCCATAGTTGTTTGTGGATGTTTTTAAGTAATGATTGCTTCTTGTGATGCATACTGATATACATTCTGTTTCTATCCTTGATGAGTTAAAAGTTCTTTAGAGTAGGTGGTCAATATGACCAGATTTTGGTTATTTTTGTGAAGCAGGACTTATTTATTTTTTGTATTTTTTATTCTGTATCCTTACTGACAGGTAGCTGCTTTAGTGCCTAAAGGTGAACTTGACGGTGAGATGGGTGACGCTCATATGGCAATGCAAGCCAGACTAATGAGCCAGGCCCTTCGGAAGCTGAGCCACTCATTATCATTATCTCAGACTATTCTGATCTTCATAAATCAGGTGTTCAATGTCAATCTTAATAAAATCATTGATGAGTGTTCACTGTTCAGGATATCTATAATTTTTCATCTCTTTGTGAACAGCCTTTTTGTTGACCTAATTTTCATTCCTTGTGAACTGCATGTTTGTTGACCTGAACTTTTGAAGCTTTACTTTGTTGCCTAGCTAATGCCGGAGTTCTTGCTGAAAAATTGTTAAGATTAATATATCCTGTATGTTAGCCAATTTGGAATCGTTGTTGAAGCATTGTCATACATTGTTGGAAGCATCCACTTAGAGCCATAGGGATAGTAAATAGAGAAGCACTTCAACCCTCTTCGCTTTTCTATTCTGATTTGTGATTTGAGCTCTTGTTTCCAAAGTTTTATGTGTTCTTAATTTTAATGGTTTGCATCTCAGAAATAATGTTCTCTGTTTGAGCACATAAATTTCTGATGGTCATTCGGTCTATTTTGAGAAAGTAGCCCACTATTTCCTGAGGTAAATGTCTATATATAGATTCCTCCTGTAGCTAATCTGTTGTGAAATCCGCACTTCCTTGCGGTAAATGTCTAGATAGATTCCTCTGTAGCTAATCTGTTGTGACTGAGGTTGATTTGGTAATCTGGAAGTAGCCTGTTTTGAACATTCTTGGATCGCGTTGGCCTGAGGTTGTCTCAGGTGTGAGCAATCAAGCTGTTCTTTGTCATTCAATTTATTTTTAGTTCTTTCTATGCCTCCCCTTATTCTGGTTAGATAATTTATCAGCAATGATTATTGTTTAAATGTATTTGCTGCACTACCAAATCATGTGATTTTGAGATTGAAGCTTTGACTGTTCCCTTAAGATTGGTTGAGATTAGCCTTTATCACCCAAGTTGCGGACATGGTTATAGCATAGTTACAGTTGTTTTTACGTTCTCAATCCTTTGTCAGCAAAGTTATTTTATCCGTAAGAATTATTATATGAGTACCACTATTTCTATTTTATTTTTTCTGGAATTTTTTTATTATTATTTTTTTAACTACTAGAAAGTGAAGTTTGGTTCTCTTAATAAAATGGTGATAACACGTATTGATTTTTATTTCTCAGATAACACTTGTTGATTGCAGGTGAGGGCAAAACTCAGTACTTATGGCTTCGGTGGCCCCACTGAAGTTACATGTGGCGGCAATGCCTTAAAGTTCTATTCTTCAGTTCGCTTAAATATCAAGAGAATAGGGCTTGTCAAGAAGGGTGAAGAGGTAAATAAACCTTATCTCCTCTGTGTCGTTTCTTTCTACCCATGAGTTTGCATGGTGAATTTATGCAAATATATTTCAAGGCGTAGTCTGAGTTTGCATGGTGAATTTATGCAAATATATTTCAAGGCGTAGTCTGAGTTTGCATGGTGAATTTATGCAAATATATTTCAAGGCGTAGTCCTACACTTCCAAATGGCATTAAACTTTAGAGGGTCTAAATCTGATCCTGCTAAGGCAGTATGAGGGGCATTGCTAATCCGGGTGACTCTAAATGTGGTTAGCGGCAAGTTAGTTTGTGGGCCTTTTCTTGGCCTGAGACCATACTGCTTTGCCATCTCCACATGCTTGATCTGGCAAAGAGGGCTCTGATGTAGACCATTGGCCACATCCAAGAAATCCTATTCCGGTCAAGGTGATTAGTGTATGAACTTGTCCTGTTGTATCTTGTGATCAGATCAATTTATCATTTATGTTGATGCTTGTGCTTCAATGAATTTTCAAGTAAATCTCAGTTATTTACAAGTAAATCTCAGTTATTTACTGGTGACCAGCTGGTGTTAAGACAGCATTACAATATTTATTTTGTTAGGATCAATCTTTATATTGTGCATTTCTTGTTCGTAAGTGTCCTTTGACATTTTTGTGTTTTGCAGACTATTGGAAGTCAAATTGCGGTGAAGATTGTTAAAAACAAACTTGCCCCTCCTTTTAAAACTGCCCAGTTTGAGCTTGAGTTTGGCAAGGGCATTTCTCGAGAATCGGAGATCATAGACTTAGCTCTAAAACACAAATTTGCAAGCAAGGCTGGTGCAATGTTTACTTATAATGATCGGAATTTTCGTGGTAAGGAAGCCTTTAAACAGTTTCTGGTTGAGAATGAGAGTGTGAGAGAAGAACTTATGATGAAGCTCAGGGAGAAGCTTCTTGTTGACCACAAGGAACCACAGAATGCAGCTACTGATGAAGACTCTACTGAAGAAACTGTTTCAACGATTTCACCTGATAGTACTGATGAAGAGGCAGCTGCTGTGGTTGAAGCTTAGGCGTACAGATCTGTTAAATATTGATGAAAGCTTACTCTGTTGTTTGGTTGGCAGGATTCCTTGCTCCATGGGATCGAAGGTGCTTCCTGATTGATTGGTTGTGTTGGTATTTCAGCAAACAGTAAAAACAAATTTATAAATGATCAGGAAGGCTTTGTGTTCATTATCTGCAATCTGCATGGTATCCTGCCTGTAGTCAAACATCAAACTTTCCAAACGACAGTTTTAAGTTCAATGTAATGTATAATATTAAGTGCGCCAAAAGGAATCAAGTGCGGAAAATTCAGGGCAAGTTCTCCAAGTTTTGAGTCATTTAGTTGCATATTACTAATGTATTACTGATGGTTAAACAGTACTCTCTTTTACCCTTTACCCTATTTCGCATCTTCTCTCTTTACTAGATTTTTTCACTGATTGTTAAACAGTATTCTCTTTTACCCTTCACCATTGTTAATGTTACTAATGTATTACTGATAGTTAAACAGTACTCTCTTTTACCCTTTACCATTGTTAATGTTACTAATGTATTACTGATAGTTAAACAGTACTCTCTTTTACCCTTTACCCTATTTCGCATCTTCTCTCTCTACTAGATTTTTTTCATTTTGAAGTAAAAATTTCGTTTCGCATTCCCTTTTTTATTTTTTTGTTGCATTCCCATGAGGTTGTTTATCTTGGTTCTAGCCGGTGGATTATGATTTATTATTTAACAGAAAATGAGTTGGCAGATCAACCATGGTGATTGGTTACACAATTTGAAACCAGTATGATGAAAGAAGCAGAGTACTTGAATGATCATTGACCAAAATGTGAACGGAAAAAGTCTTGTCGTGAAGAAACATTGATTGACGTACCAGAGGTATCACCATAGCAAAGGAAAACCTGACTTTTTTTTTTAATTTATTTCATCTATTCCAGAAGTAAGGGGATCCACATTATATCACGATCTTGAATTAGAAGAGGGATTTCAAGAAATGATAGTACCACGGCATCAAATTCGAATTTGAACTCCTTTCATACTTTACACGCAGCAGCCATTTGCTAGCCTCCCGGATAATTTCATTACCATTGTATGTGTTACTGTTGTTTGCTAATTGTTAGCTGAAGCACTTTGAGATTACTTGATGACTACTGATGAGCTTTAGGAGATTGCTGAGAATGTTAGATTTTGGGGTAAGCAAACTTAAGAAGGTGTGCTCTAAGTCAAGTACTGAGAGTTGCTTCAAATTTATACTTTTAGTCTATTAATTAATTTTAACTGAGTGAGATATTTTTTTTATCTCTTCTCATCACGTATATGTCAGTTGAGATATTTTTTCTATCTCTTCTCATCACGTATATGTCAGTTTTTACCAAGTATAAAAATAGTGTAGGTCTGCTCACATATGCATTTGACTTTCTAGATAAAGATAGTGTAGGTTTACTCACACATGTATTTGACTTACACAAAAACTAATTTAATGATGTATTTACCAATTAGTAATTGGACTAGGCAAGAATTGAAATTGATTGAATTTGGGAAATAAAAATTAGAAAAAGTTGTTTATTTTAATGGTAAGATTCAGAATCAAAATGGAATATACTCCTATTAATGTTTACTTTGTCAAAATTGGATTGGATTGTTTTAGATTATTAAAATGTCCTTAATTAATTATTATAATAATAATAATTTTTTATTATAATAATTATGATTATTATTATTATTTAAAATTTATTATTATTATTATTATTATTATTATTATTATTATTATTATTATTATTATTATTACAACGATGACCACAATAATAATGAATAATTATTATTACAATTATAAAAATAATAATTTTAACAATAATAATTATCATTATTACAATGATGATTGCTATTATTAACAAAAATTACAAGAATAAGAATAATAATATAACAGTATTTTAATTGAGGACAAAAATGAAATTATAAAACTTGAATGAAGTAAAATAATGAGTTTAAGGAATGAGAACTTAATTCTTAAATTTCATGAAAATGAAATTCTCGTTTCTTAATTTCAAAAACACTTGCACCCATATATTTTATTCATGTCTTTTTTCTTTTTTCTTTTTTCTTACAAAATAAATATCATCAATTATTCTCACTAATTTGCAATTTTCCCTTGAGCTTATAACATCAAATTCAAAGTCTTCCTAACTTTGTAATCCTAGATCTCCTTGGAGACCGGAGCCATATTTAAAAAACATTTAATAGACTTTTGCCTATCAGTTAGTCAATATTCTTTAGCTGATAAGTTAACTCCTACTAAATACGGACAACTGATGTTTCCCACGTTGTTTCCTCCAGATTTTCAAATTTCAACCGCATAGTTTTCAACCCTGCAGGGGCACTACTCTATGACAAGTGACAAGTGCAGTTGAAATCTTTTACGAAAAGAACACCTTAAAATCGCTAATTACATTTATTTACTAGAATTTCACCCATGTGTCCTAATGACCCAAGCCTTTCATTTGCAAAAGTCTTCTAAGCCTTTATTTTATTTTATTTTTTCCACAGAGAGGGAGGGAGTGGAGAATCTAGTTTTATTATGAAGATTGTTCTCTCGGGCGACTTTCCGACTTGCTTCCTATTTCCCAGCATGTATGTCCTTTCTTTTGTCACTTTTCGAGTTCAATGAATAAGAATCCCAGTTGGTGAACGTCCCCACCACCATTTTAACAATTAACTCTGAACAAAAAACAGTAGAGAGTTTCTAGATGGGGGTCAGCTAACTTTAATTCCTGAGGCCATGTGCCTGGAAAGTTTTGTTTTAAAAATGGTCTGAAGCCAATAAATTAATACGAGGAGCATACAGTATTAGGCTTCAAATAACAAAAGGGTACAGC
Organism: Murraya paniculata; assembly: GCA_030449075.1. Classification (NCBI taxonomy): domain Eukaryota; kingdom Viridiplantae; phylum Streptophyta; class Magnoliopsida; order Sapindales; family Rutaceae; genus Murraya; species Murraya paniculata. The sequence continues at coordinate 1,474,316 of JAEVFN010000028.1, forward strand.
CTTCAGGTTTGCTGCATTGTTTTCGGACTACTAGGCCAGAGCTCTGCCGAGGTAAGAGTTTGTATTTTTCTCTTACTTTGAAATTTTTCTCTTCCAAATTTCTCTTGTTTTATTTTTGACATGCTGCTAAAATCAGTGAATCTGATGTGTTGTTATCATTACTAACTTTCAAGTTGGTGAATGTTTTAGTATGAAGAAATTAAAAGAGAGGAGAAGAATAGAAAAGACAGAAGGGAGGGAAAATATAGAAAAAAATCAATCTTAATTTTATTTTTTGATTTGACATAAAAAGTTATATCATCCTTACATAAATATTAGAAATATTGAAATCTCATTGTAGCTGTTGTCCGCGGTGAGATGCCTTTGGTGACATGTCAACTCTTAATTTGTTGATGCGTAAATTATTTTGACTATGAAAATTAAATAAATAATTTATTTTTTATTTATTTTAATAATATTTTAATTTATCACTTATTTTATTTGTCTAATTGTAGCCATAACTTGTAAAATTCAAATTTAATTTGAAGTCAATTTTTGCTTGTATTATAGTCAGTAACAAGTATATCAATAAAAGAAGATACTCCATTCATTCATTCATTATTCATATAGATAGAATTCAATAATGAAATTATGAATAATGAAATTATGAAAGAGTCTAAATGGATATTCTTAAAAGTTAAAAAGATATGGTTTACTTGTCTACTGGATCAAGCTACAAGTGCACCGCACCGCTGTTTTGTCTTTTTTTACTACACCCTTTACTTTCTTCTGTATTTATAGTTTATTAGAGTAATTTCCATTTTTCTTTTTCTTTCACCCCTCACCTTTACAATCTTCTAGATTTTTTCCATTTTCAATTAAACCTGTAATTAACCAATTGCAATCAATAAGAAAGAAATTGACATTCTCATTAAAGCTATTTCTTTGTTGCCTTAAGATTCATTTGCTATATATCACATAAGCAATAATAAATTGAAATTTTTATATAAAAAAATTACACACACACACGCATATACTCACACTCTATTTATCATCTACAATAAAATTAAGATGTAAGTAAATTAGATTTTTTATCTTTTGTTATGTGTGTTATTCCCCTTTTCTCCTCCGTGTGTCTCCATTTTTTCTTTGAACAATCTAACTCTAAGTTTTTCCAATAATTGGTTTATTGTTATTTATTTTATGTGTAAAACTTCTCTTTATTATATCAATAGGTTTAGGTTTTTAGGAAAAAAATTCATAAATGACTAAAAGTGAGAGCATTATCAAAAATTCAAAATCTATTTCAGTTTTTATTGTCTTTATTGATCATTTGACTTGTTTAATCTCTTGATTATAACTTGTAAGAGTAGGTACTATAACGCAATGATAATGAATTGATAATTAGTGATTCTTACTAAGAGTATTCGGAAAGAAAGAATTTGGCAGAAAATTTTATTAAATTTGACCTTTCTAAATTTTCACTCAATAATAGGGACTGCATTATTAATAACCAAATAAATACATTCCTGCCCTTGAAACTACTTTTGTGTTAGATCCAATTATGGTAGCATAAAAAGACAAAAAGAGGGGTATGGTGCACTTATTGCACTATAGTTGGATCTAGGGATGGTAATTTGGGTAAGGATTCGTTTATTCGATTCAATTCGAAATGAATTAAATGGATTTGGGTTTAAAAAAAATTGATTCATTTAATAAATGAGTGAATTCGATTCGATTCGTTAATTAAACGAATCAAATCCGGGTTTGAAGACATTGATTCGGTAATTCGTTTATGATTCGTTTAATAAATGGGTCATAAACGAATTGAATACAGTTTATTCGTTTAAAATTTGTTTATTATTTATTTAATTAAATTACTTTTTTATCCTTAATATGTATGCAAATTTTTAAAATTTCAAGGATAATTTAGTAATTATAAGTAATAATAAGACAATATTACTTTTTTATCCTTAATTTCTTTCTCTTTGAGTTCCCTCAGCCTGCTCTTCACTCTTCAGTCTTCTCAACTTTCATGGAAATTTCTTTTTGCAGTTTCTATTGATCTCAAGCTATGTTACTTCAACCGTTATTGTTATTTGGATCACAACCAATATGAAGGTAGTATTGAAGTTTTCCGGCACCTTTATTTTTAGTTTTGATGTTTTGTTTCTAGATTTGTTTATGGTTTTTTGGATTTACTTCTGTTTCTGGTTGTCTGGTTTTGTTTCAGGCACTTTTCTGAACCGAACCCTCCATCACCAACATCAAACTGCTTGGACGGCTGAGTCATCATCTACCGCCACGGCTAGATCGAAGATCAAACAAATGAAGTTGGGCCACAACAGCAGCCGACGATCCCGATGCCTCTAGCCATCGACGATCTCGCTGCTGCTCCATCTCCATCCAATCCAGTTCCCGTCATCATCCTCTTTACCGGTTAACGATCCCAATGACGATAGCCGCTGACGATCCTACTGCACAAATCTCCATCTCCCGCTGACGATCCCATTCTCATCTTCAATTCAATTTTCCCTTTTTGAAACTTTTATGCTTTGTCTCTGTCTATGATGGCTTCTCAGTTTGTCTTTGTCTATAATGGATTATTTACTTAGTTTTTGTAAATATTTTAATCTTAGAATTTGGATTATTTATTTAATTCTTGTAAATAGATTTATATTCAATTCGATTCGTTATGGATTTGTTTATTAATAAATGAATAATAAACGAATTCAGATTCGATTCGATTCGTTTATTAGTTTATTAAATGAATAAAAAGAATCGAACCAAATATTCGTTTATTAAACAAATCGAATCTGAATCCTGAGATTTCAATTCATTTAATAAACGAGTCAAATCCGAATCAGTAGAATTTTGACCCAATTCGTTTAGGATTCGATTCGAATTCGATTCGATTATTCGTTTTGCCACCCCTAGCTGGATCCCTTGTCTATTATATAATATATATGAGGTAAGATTTCCTTTTTTCCTTTAATTTTTTTTAAATGATCTTGACATGCTAGAAACCAATCGGAACTATAATCATAGAAATTGAATAGTGTAAAGTTCTTATCTAGAAGATTTACTAATATAAGGATTCCATTCTTTATAGAAATAATGGGTGTTTTGTTGAGGTATTTTTATTAATGTTTACACTATAGGTGCATTTATTTACCGGATAGGGGAATGGAATCTAAAATAAGAATTATTGATGGTATTTACTTACAAAAATAGTGGTGGGAATGAAAATCAAACATGTGTGGCTCACATATTTTTGGGATTAAAGAATAGGAACTTGATTTCCATGATGGTGTGTTTACTAATCAATAATTGCAATGGGTTGTAATACGAATGAGGAATGAAAATTAGAAAAATATTTATTTTAGCTATGGAAATCGGAATCGGAATGAACTGTATTGCCATTGATGTGTTTATTTTACTTGGAATCAGAATCAGAATAATAATAATAAGAAGAAGAAGAAGAAGAGGATAAAATGATAATAAAATTTAAGTGCGGGTAATATAATCACTTTAGGGAATCCATTCCCATTCCCACCTCCTCCCATGAGAATGATAACTCTATTAATCATTCCTAATTTTAGGTGGGAACCACCACTTTGATTCTCATTTCATCTCTCATTTAAACAGGTGAACACATCATTAATTTTTATTCCTTCATTCTCATTCTCAATAAATAAGCACACTATGAGAGGGTAGAGAATCAAGTTCTCATTCCTTGGACTCCCCATTACACCCCCACCCAAATTTTATAATTCTAATTTTGTCCTCAAATAAAATATTATTATTATATTATATTATTGTTATTGTTATTGTTATTATTCTTATTTTTTAATTGTAGTAGTAGTAGTTGTTGTTTGTTGTTATTATTAATGGTAATAATTTTAAAAATAATTATATTATTATTAATTGGTGGTGGTGGTGGTGGTGATGATACAATTTTAGCTAATAATATTAATATTAATTAATTAATAATAACAGTAATCATAATTTATCAATAATAATTTTGATGACAACAACAACAACAAAACAACAACAAAAACGACAACAAAAACAATAATAATAATAATAATTCAATAATAATAATAATTATATCATCATCATCAATAATTATTTTGAGTAGTAGTAGTAGTAGTAGTAGTAATAATCAAAATTATTATAATAAAAATAAATTATGAATCAACTAAAGTTACTTGTAACAATTCATTACGATTTCAAGATAAAGTAAATACATCAATGGCAATACAGCTCATTCTAATTCTGGTTCATATAACTAAAGTAAATAATTTATTCTGATTCTCATTTTCATTTTGATTCCAGCTCATTCTGATTCTATTCCATTTCGATTACCGTTTAATAAATGCACCATATAAATAGAAGCCTATTGACTCGTGCACTTTTAAACTAAACTAGCGTGTCCACATTTGGAGAGGGACTTTTGTGGCCGAGCTCAGGTTTGATCGTTGGTGTTAATGGAATCTATAAATTAAATACTATGGGATTCATAATATTTAAAAATTTAGTGGATATTATTATAGGACCCATCCGACCCTCCTCTATACGAATATTTTTCTTGTAGAGAAAATTTATAGAGAGCAAGCATAACATCTTTGCTTATTGAAATGGCATATGCACCAACTTAATCTTTGCCAAGTTGTAGAGTAGGTGGGTCCTTCGTTAGACTTATAATTTTTTTTATTTTATTTATCAGTTTTCATTTCAATTTTAAAATAAAACAAATACATTTATAAGAATAACTTTATTCTGATTTTAATTTTAATTCATATAAATCAAGTAAATAATTTATTTTAATTCTAATTTCTTATTTTCAGTCTAACCCATTATCATTCTTACTTATTTTTATTACTAATCGATAAATACATCGTAAAAGGAGGTGGAGCCTAGAGAAACCACGCACTCTTGGTGCTATTGGGCATACCGGCCCAGCCTACCCTACACACCTGCTCATTCTTTTAATATCAACGAGTACAAATTCCTAGTACCGGCGAAAATTTCATACGCTCCATGTCATTGCCACGTAGAACTAAAGAAGGTTCAATTATACATTTATTTGTTTATTGTTCTATGAAATCTTCTATTACCAGAGTTGGTGGTTGGACAAACTATATGGTCTTGAGGAAATTCTTGAGATTATATGACCAAGGAAATGTCAGTCAAAACCGCCGCCTGAAGGGCTTAATTGATTGTCCTTGCAAATAAAAAATTAAGAATAAAAACAAGACATCAAGTTCTAGAATCCTGATGGTGATAGCGTGGCAGTCCACTATAGGAAATGAATTAAACCATGAAGAGGACGTCGTTCGGTGGGTCCATAAAAAAAAAAAAAAAAAAAAATCGCTCACAAAGTGAATTTTCGACGTTGGAGCATCTTTGAATGTATCTCTCAAAACTTAATTTTAAAACTGCAGTCAATTTGGACGACATATGGTTTTCATTAATGAAAATTTCTCACATTTTATACAAGACACACACGTTACGTTTGTCACATAAGATTGGATTGAACTAATTATTAAAATTGAATTAGATTAGATTTAATTAAATTGACTAAATTATATAATACCGTTTTATATTTGATACAGTATTAAATTGAACTATATTAAATTATTTTTTAATAAAATTAAATAGCATTTAAGTTGATATTTAAATATAAATATAAAATATTTATAAATATTTAATAATAAAATAATTATTAATATTAATTTAAAAGATAATTAATTAAAATTAAATATATAGAAAATAGTTATTGGGTAATCATAATTATAATAAAGAAATATAAATTAGATTTATAAATTATAATTAATATTTTAAATATATTTTATTTTATCAAAAATTTAGTAAATAATATAAAACAATTAATTGCTAGTATTATTAATTTTCATGATTAATTTTAATATAGTGATTATTAAATTAAATATTCAAGTAATAATTAATTAAATAGACAATTATTTTTAAATTAATCCTAACTAAATTCATGTTTCAATTGAGATTGCTAAACCCATAATCTTAAGATTTATTTCCATAATCTAATCTAAAATAAAACTTACTAAACATAAAATAAATAATTAGTCTAAAAATTAATTCAATCCCACATTTAGTACTAGCTTCTAAACACAACCATAACTTTTTGGGGTGGGGTTGTGGTTGTTGTGAACTTGTGATGGGGAGGGAGGGAGGGAGGAGGAAAGAAAGCAAATATTGTTATTAGTAATATGTGATATATGATCACAAGAGTACAAGTCGTAGGATGTGATGTGATTGGGCGAAAAAAGAAATAAAGGTGAGCCGCATCTGCAACGATGGGTCACCCCGCACGCCAAAACTAATTGACTAGTAATTTTGTAGATTGTGTTAAAGTATATAATAAAAAGCCTGTCACTCGTCATTGTGCCAAGTCACCAACAACTCTCCTTACTGCTTCCTCGAAGGCTGACTCGTCCCATTCGTTTCCCTACAAAAATTTACTTTTTCTAATTTGTTTTCGTTCTAATAAAATATGAATACTAAAGATATAAATAACTAAAAAAATATTGATAAATATATCACTGATAGTTAATTAATTATTAAAACATATAATTTACCTGAATTCTTAATCTCAATATTACATGATTGAAAGAAGTTGAATCTGCGCCTATCTGGGTATTTGCTTCCACGGAGATCAAGCTTAAATTATCATCTCTTTTCAAGAATTCAAGTATGCGAATAACTAAATCCAGCGCCGGACATTCTCCTCTCACAATGACTCCAATATCGACCGTTCTCCATTCCGAAGTTGATTCAGCCACAGGACTTACACGTACTTGAACTCTTTCTTCAGCATTAACACTTGCTGCAGCTGCTGCTTCTCTGGCTGTAGGCAAAACCTGAGCCTCTAATATCTGGTTTCTTCGACTTAGTTCATCAACTTGAGCTTTCAATGAGCTCAAGTAGTCTCTTGTATTAATGAGCAACGATGCTTTATCTTTCTAAAAAGTAAACCCAAAAAAAAGTACAAATTTCATGTCATGTCATCTCATAATTCTATTGATTGATCGGTTATATATATATATATAGATATAGATACATATCGTACCTTAGCTCCAGGTGGAAGCAATGATCTGAGTGCGTGAAAGCTTTCATTAAGTTTTTCACGCCTTTTCCGCTCTGATATCATATGGTGCAACTGAGTGCTCGTGGGGCGGCTTGGTCCGGCCGTATATTCACGTCTGGCAATGTTTAGCCTTGTATAATACGAAATTGCTCGTTTCAGTATACTTTGCCGGCGAAAAGCACTAATGGCTCTGATGTTTGATGTTGGTGCTAAAGACAAGTTATAATTCTTGAAAGCGCTGGCTTTGGGAGTTGCCAAATGTTGCTGGGGCTGTTCTTGTTGTTGTTGTTGCTGTTGTTGCTTCTGCTGCTGTTGCTGCGAGGACGATGACGAAGAAGTAGGAGATGTTAAGACTGCAAGAATGGCTCTTGTCATTGCACTTTGTTCAGTCTCTTGAGTAATTGGTAATTGAATGTTTTGTAATTGGGCAAATGCTTGCATGGCTTGTTGGAGTGAAGTACTAGTTCTAGTAGTAGCAGCAGCAGTACTAATACTAGTACTCGCGCTTGCGCTTGTTGTTGTTATTAATGGTTGCAAATTGGGAACAACGTCAATAAGGGTTTCTGAAAAATGGGATGATGTTGGAATATTGAAAAGAAGAGAAGAGTATTCTGATGGACTATCCATAGATAATGATCTTAATGACGATGACGAAGATGATGGTATTGGTCGGCCTCCAGCAGCTGCTGGCGATTGTTGGTCCTTGAAATATTTTTGGAAAAAATTTCTCATCTCCATTTCCATGTTACCCTGATTCCAAGAAATATGCTTGAATATATACAAGAAATTAAACACACAAGATTATCACATTATTAATTTAGCAATGATTTCTTACTTGTGATCCTCCACACAAGCCTAGCTCAATTTCTCCAGACTTGCACGCCATGAATACTGCAGTCTGCCATTGTTGAATAGACAAAAGCTAAATAAAGTTAAAAAAGAAATTGATCATCTTTTTCGGGATAAGTAAAGCATACGTTATCAATTACTATTATTAGAGGGTTCTCAAAGTAAGTACAAAAGTGAAAAAATTGATCAAACCTTAATCCTCGCTTCCTGCAAATAGAAACATTGGCATTAATGTATAATTATAAAAAAGAAAAGAAAAGAAAAGAGCTGCTAGCTAGCTATTAACTAATATAATTAACTTCAATTAGTGTTTATTACTTGATAAAATTGCCGTTGGGATTCAGTGAATGCTAGTCTCTGGAGTTCCGGTGCGTTTACCTCAATGTACTGCTGACCGTTTTTGAAAGCAAGTCCTGGAAGACGGCTGCTGCAAATTGATTAGAAAAGAAAAAATGATTAGAGGCACCCACTAAAGACTCTCGTTAAAATAAACAGTATTTCATTACATTATGCAAATATACATACCCACACACATAAATAGATGCATGTGTGTATGTAGAGATGTATGTGTGTATGTAGACGTACCCATAATCGACAATGGGAACGAATGATTGACAGTAATCATGGAAAAACCTCCGAGCTAAACTTGCAGAAGAAGAGCTAGGCTGGTTGTTTTCTTCATGGTACCATCCATCCAAGAAGAATAAACAACTGGCAATAATAATAATACTAAAGAATCAAAATCATATATGCATATATGCATGGATTGGTATGTAAAAGAGAGAGGGGGGAAGAAAGAGAGAGAGAGAGGTGGAGACGTTATGTGTGTACTTTGATTGTTGAGAATAAGACCATAGGCAAATGTAAGTGCAGCCAAAAGTTTGCATTACTGATTGGAAAAAGTTAGCGCGAGTTGCTTCCTCTAATTGGAAGGCAGTGTCCATGAAAACAACACAAGCAGCATGCGAAAGTAGAATTTGCCTAAAATCTGATCATTTCTGAAAAAGGGATCATAGAGTATAGACTAGCGAAGTAACTAGCATGAAGATATAAGAGAATAGACAGAATACTGATCAAATATGATAACAAGGAAATTAAGGGCACAAAAAACTACAAAAAGAGAAAACACCGAAAAAAAAAGGAAGGGAGAGGAAAGAGAATTGTTTGAAAATGGGGAATTTGAAAAGTAGAAGGGAGCAGAGCAGCCAGCCAAGGCCGAAGGAGAGGCTATGGCTTCAAGAAGAAAAGTAAATGGGTCAAAGTCCTCGCTTTGCCTTTTGGTTTGAAAAGAGTCAAGGGAGGAAGGCAGACTGTCTCTTTCCTCTTTCACATTTTCTTTTTTCTTATTGGAATTTCTCCTCCTCTTATATTGTTATCAATTGTTAATTTCTTCATCATTAGGATCATAGGAGAAGTACTAAATCTAAATCACCAATTTTTTTCTTTTTGGAAATTAAAGCCAATTTTAGAGTAGGTGGTAGTAAATGATAATCGCTAATGCATGCGGTCCAACTGAAATATGTATTTTAAAAGGTGAATTTTCATCGAAGGACTATTATAATTTAATCATTTCATGAACCTAGATCTTATATATAATTTTTTTTATATTACTAGTGTAATGACATCATTTATATAAAGGTGGACTATTTGTACTCTAAAAATTATTCTAAATACTTTAATTTTATAAAAAAATTATTTAAAAATACACATCATATAAATTACTATTAAGAATTATTTATTATAAGTCAATGTTCCATAATTTACTTTGAATACTCATGTAGCACACTCATTTTTCAATGTATAATTTCTCATGCTTTAAAGCCTAAAATTTTTATTTTTAATATTTTAATCAATACTTTGATAAACAATGAAGAAATCAATGTTTTGAAAAAATTTTGACTACAGTTTATGTGTTGTAATTTTTATTTAAAAAAAATAAAATTACGGCATATAAAACAACCATTTTCCCTTTTCTTTGGCCTTTGACCCTCCTCCATCGTCTTCTTCTTTTTCTTCTCCATCTTTTTGTTTTTTTTTAAGGATATTTATAGAATGATTTTATTTTACATTCTCCTAACAAGTTGTTTTGGTGCAAAATCTAATATTGAACATAAATTAAAAAAAGAATTAAAAACTAAAATTATGTTAAATAATTTGTTCGCAAAGTACTTGGCATGATTTTATATTGTGTTAAATCTTTTAAAATTGGGAAATTATCATTTTTATACCCTTAATTTGCCCTGCTATCAAACATACTACAACACTTTCAAGGTGTATCATTTGTGATAACATGTATCTGTCGTCCATTAAATTATTAGCTACCATTTAAAAGCTAACGAAATTGTAGTAAATTATAATTTTGCCTTTAAAACTTTAATTAAGTTTAAGGAAAACTATCACTTGTATAACCTTAAATTACTATGTTATCAAACATACTATAACACTTTCAGTCTGTCATTTGTCCACCCAAAATTGACAAAATGTTTCTATCATCCACTGCTCATTAGTTGTCATTTGAATGTGATGATGTCAAAGGGGTAACTGGTCTTTTAGTATAGAAATAATATCTCTTAATTAGTTAAACATTAAAAGGATTCTTAGGATCTAATTGTTTACATAGGCCTAAATAAGTTAATAAAGAACCCTATCTTTGGCATCCATGCTATGATTCTTCTTATGACTTGCAAAAATACTTCAACTCAGAAAGTTTGCATCCAAGTATATGTCCTAAAAGCAAAAACAACCAATTAATTGATTTCTTCTTCCCAAGAATTGGCTTCACACATTTGCTTTGTTTCGCAAAGTTTACAATTTAGAAGATTAGGGTTCATCCAAATAGCCAGCGACTAGCGGCCGCAACTTGCAGTAACGATTGTCAAATCTCGTAGATATGGTGGTGAGGAATACAATGGTGGTGGCAGCGAAGGTCAACTCAAGTTAGTGGAGGCAGATAAGAGCAGTGACGATTAGTAGATGGGAGATATATTTTGTCAATTCACTACAAGAAATTTAACTTTTTAAGACAATTTTTATTATGATATTTATAGATTTTGTCATAAAATAGTACTTATTGTGACGATTTTTTAAAATCGTAGCCAATAATCTCGTCCTGGCTCATGTCATATTTTGTAACGAATAACATTTATTTTAAGACCTATTAATTGGTCACCTAATCAAATATTTTGGGACAAACATAAAATTAGTCGCACAAGGGCATGCTTTTTTTAGTGCAAAAAATTCCCTCCAAAATTGATCATTTTTTGACAAAATATCACCTTTTATGACAAAAAATATGGTAGTGAAATATAATCATAGGTGACATAATTATTTCATAACTAAAAGAGTGATGTAAAATTAATCAAACCATTTGTGACAAAAGTATTAGTCTCCAAAGCTAATATGGTTTTGATTAATTTTAAGACCCTATTTTTTTTCACCGATAATTTCCTACTGTGACAAAAATAAAAAAAAATAGTATTTTAAAATTTTGTCTTGAGTAATATTATATTTCTTGATCATTTTTTTAGAGGCACATTATTTAGTATCTAATTTTTTTTTTTTTTTGTGACGAACTTTACAACACTGAAAAAAAAAAAGAATAATAGTCGATAGTTCTTTTAATTATATTATATTTTGTGACCAATATTTTTTTATGTATTTGATTAAATAGTTAATATTTTATCTTATTAAATTGTGAAACCATCAATTTTCCTCCATTTACTATTAAGAAGATTAAAAAAAAAAGCCATCACCGTGGGCCCTCCCTTTTATCAAAATGTGAGTAAATTGAAGTTTTCTTATTTTTAGGTGATAAATTGATGATTGTCATTTTAAGTAGGGAGTAAATTAAAGTTTATGCTAAAAAATATTGAAGGACAATTCTCAAATTTTAAATAAAAACTTAAACTTGCTCGAATGAGAGCTTCACTCAAAAGACTAATTAGTTAAATATCTTTTTCTTGAAATTAATTACCCGCATTATCATTTATTATTTAGCTTCATACAAATTTTGTTTAACTATGTTAGATTAATAAAAATTAAAATAATAGCCTTAAAATAATTAGCTTGGATTAATAAATATGATAATGAACTTTTTTTTAAACCAATAATGACAAACTTGTAATTGCTTCTTTTTTATTTTTTGAAGAACCTTATAATAGCTAATTACATTGCATTTATAAAAAAATATATTGGATGAATATTAAAAAAAATAAAAACTAAATTTCTCACTAGATTTCTCCGAATGAAATCGTGAAATATAAATTAATCCCCTCCACTCCCTCCCTGGCCACTTTTGTTGCAATCTAAACAAAACAAATTAATTCCCTCCCACTCCCTCCCTGGCCGCTTCACTTTTATTTGTTTTGTATAAAAAACCCATCTTTATCCTTTTTTCTTTTCCAATTTGTGTGTGTGAATGAACAGAAAACGTGCGACTAAGGAGGCAAAATCGTAACTCTACCTCAGCCACTGCGAGGGCCACCAGAATCACACCCTTTGCCGCCGCCCAAAAGCACACCACCCTCAACAGTCCACTCACACATGCCAAAATAAGCCACTCAACAAAATTTATCTTCATCTCTCCCTCTACTTCGAAATTGTAAGTATATATGAACTCATCCAAATTAATTTTGATAACCCAATTATGTAAAATTTATATTTTTTGTGTTTGGAGAAATTAAGGACTGAAATTTTTAGATCTATTATTTGAGTATTTTTATGCTTATCAAGTGTTTGATAAAATTCCTAAGAGAATGTAGTCAAAGAAAAACAGAAAATATATGCAAATAAAGGAAGGAAAATATTAGCAGGTTTTGAGAAACTTTTGCAAAATCAGGATATTAAGATGAAGTTTCAATTTGGGCAATGGGTTTAGGTGCGATGATATGAAACTTTTTTTCTAGTATTCCTTCATAAGAACTTTAAAAAATTGGGATCTTCTTATTATTTTACACTTCAACTTGGTAATTGGTATGTAATTAATAATCTTTATTTTTTTTTTAAAGAAAATTGTAGCTAGTATTTATATAATGAAAAGAGTTAGTAAGTTATTCAATTCTAACCGATATAATTAGAAGTTAGGGTTATAGAATATTTAAGTTACAAAATTTCAACTATAAAAAATTAAATAGCTTTGCTATGATGGTTTGAAGGATGGTGTAAAAGCTTGACTCGCTACAGTTGCTCAAAATGTTGTTGGATTTGATAGGAAGTGTCCATGAAGTGACTAATAAAGATCAACAAACCTTGTTTATTTCTTTCTTTATTTATTTTGCTTTAAATGTGGCTGTTGTGTGTTTAATCAAAATTAATGTGTTTATCTTCTCTTGTACTGGGATAACAAAAAGGCCTGGAGTCTCCTGGATCACTTTATTTCAAACAATGTATTAAGAGTGAGGGAAAAAGGTTAAAATAGTCTCCATACAAAATATAAATGTGTAAGTTATCTTTTTTTTTTTTTTTTTTAACTTAATCTTTTATTTCTTTCAACTTTATATTTATTGAATTGATTCATTGACTACTTAATAATTTAATTTAGTTCAAGTTTGAGACCAATTATTTAATAGATTAACTTAAGAGTTTTGGATGCAAAATTTGTGCAAGTGAATTGAGGTTGATTATGTGCTTGTAATCTTTTGATTATATTGTTAATCTGAAGTAATAATGAAAGCAAGTATGTGCTCGTAATCTTCTGGTCTTTCATTTACAATTTTTTTTAACATACATTTTATTGGATGAAATAATTGATTACGGATATGTTTCATTGAGAAATTTAATTAACGTTGCATGGTTACCTAAATGTTTTTACTTATAGCTACTTGCCTTGCTATTTAGTATTCTTTTATGCATTGGCAATAAGACTTTCTTTTGTAAGATTATTCTTCTACACCAATTAAGCATTTTCTCAAGTTTTTTTTTATTATTAATATTCTTTTTTTATCATGTAGGGTCTAATGATAGATGGAAGAAAATGATGTGCCAATAATGGATGATCAAATTGTGAAATACTTTTGGGAAAAATCTTTAGTTTTATAAAGATAAAAAATGACAGGTACCTTCAAAGTCATCATCAGCTACAACATTGTCTCCGTAAAATAAGGATAAAAAATTAAAATCAAGGAACAAGATAGCAAATTTAAGAAAGTTGAAGCATTCATGAAACAACAACCATTGTTTACTTAATTCTCCTTTTATGTAATGTTACTTTTATTTTACTCTTACAATGTAATCTTATTTTTACACTATTGATTTTCTTACTTTTTGGATTTTAGATCTCTTTGTGATGGATTATGTTTATGTCAATAATATTTTTGACTTAAATTTCTTTTGTCATTAAATTTTGAATTTTATAACTACATATTGTTATTAAAATTTATGTGAGACTATATAAATTATCCTTAAAACAAGTTTGAGACTAAATTAATTACCATTTGTATTTACAAAAATTGTCACAAATGACAACTTCTTGACACGATTATGTACCGTCTCGATATGTAAACTTCAACAACAAAAAATAGCATTGCTAATTGTATCTTTGAATCTCTAAAATGATGATTTTTAGTAATTATGGAGACTATATTTACATACTCTTGAGACGAATATTATAGTCTCTATAAATCACATATTTAGACAAAGATTATAGTCACTATAAATCATATATTGAGACAAATATTGTAGTTACTATAAATAACTTATTGTGACAAATATGAAGTGTCATTGATTGCATTTTTTAATATCTAATTTGACCTTTTTGAATGCCATTTATGACAATTTTAACTTAATTTTAAGACAATGATTTTTGTCATAAAAACATATTTTTAACATGACAAAAATAATTTTGTCGCTAGAACCTTTTAAGACGGCTTTCTATGACTAACGTGTGACGATTTATTTTTTGTCATAAAACGTATAAAGTGACTAATTTGTTATCTTTAATGACTAAATTTTTTTGTAATAAAATATCATTTTTCTTGTAGTGATTTTAGATGGACGAACAATATAGTCTTAAAGTGTTGCAGTATGCGTGATAGCGGAGCAAATTAAGGATATATGAATGATAATTTCCCTTTAAAATTAGGTGTGCCAAATAGTTTTTATTGGTGCTTGAAATAAACAAAATTAATTAATTTAAATAGTTTAAGTAAGAACTTTTTTTGAAATTTTAGAAAGAGTAAAAGGATTTTTTTAGAATTTTAAATGTATAGAATTAAATATACTTTATAAAATTAATATATGAGTATGCAGAGAAATAGAATATTAAAAATAATTTTTAGAGTATAAATAGCCACATTCACCCTTTATGTAATAACATGCAAGCACTCGTACAATTTACTTAAATTTGAATTAATCTTAGACTTCTTAAAAGTTGTCCCAAATTTTTGAAATTAAGGTAATAAGGAGTGTAACATTCAACAATTTTGATAATAAATTCTTAAGATAAATTTATATTGTTTATTACATATATAATTAATATAAAGGAAGAAGTCCTTTTCACCCTTAAGGTTTCATGCAATAGTTCATTTCACATCTCTACTTCTTAAATACTAGCACAAAACACCCTTTCGTTAATTTACCGTTAATATAATGCTTTTGCTAATAATTCATAAAGGTTAAATAGGATTTTTAACTAAAGAGAAAATAAACAAAAAATAAAAAGAGAGACATAACTAAAAGTTATTTTTATATAATCCCACTAAACAAGCAATCCCGAAAAAGATGAAAAACTTCTATCTCAAGTAATCATTTTGCACTTACCTATATTTTGGCACCATCAGAGCCCTATAACTAGATTTAATTACAAAAATAATCACAATTTTCATATTCTTATAAGTACACTTTCTAATTATATAGTAAGCCAACTTGGCAAATACTGGTCAAAACTCGGTGGCAAAGCTCAAACTGAATTTGGGAAGCAGTTTGAGTTAATACTATTGCGGTATGTTTCTCAAATAATCATTCCTTTATTTCAAATAATCAAATTTCAAAAAAATTTTGATGGTGTTTTCACTAGTTTCTGTAACATGGGTTCAATTAATTATTTTTGCTTTCATATTGAGTAGTAGATTTTTTCACTTTCATACCAAAGCTGTTAGCAACTTGCCTCAGGCCATCAGAATAAATTCACACACTAAATTTTAATAACAACTCAAGTTATTTTATAAGGAACCCCCTAACATACATTTAATGTATGTTACAGCACTTACAAAAATGATAAACAGTAACTACGTGTTGGTTACTGTTCATCCAATTTTGTAAGGGCTGTAACATACATTAAATGTATGCTAGCAAAACCCATTTTTTTTAATATTATAAGGCTTCCTAGATATGACTTATTTCCAAAATTTTAACACTGTTGATTCAGTTTATTATGACCTGGACCAGACCGAGCCTATGTGGTCTAGGTAAACCTCGACTTGGGTTAATAAAGAAAATGGTTCAGGGTATTGATTTTCAATACTCAGCTATGTCCGGACACGGGTTCGAACATGACCCAAAAAATTCGGAACCCATATCCGTGGCCAATAAAATTTTTTTAGCTTAAAAAATTGAAAATAAAAAATATAAATAAGCACAAATCCTTTACCCATTTACAAACCCTAATCCTAAACTCTTAACATGCGCGCACACAATAAAAGCCTGAAGCCGCCACCTCCAACTCTCCAACTCCAAGCAGCCACAACCCATTGACTGTCGTTCACTGCACCGCATCTTGAACATCATAGGCTCGCAGCGGGCGATGCTTATTGCCGTCCCTAGCAACACTGTACCTCCAACACACATCTTATGCAATGCACACACCACACCGCAAGCCAAATTGATGCTTATCTTCCTATGAAACTGTTTTTGGTGGCTAGAATTCTTGTTTATTCTCTTTTGTTCTCTGTGAAATAGTTGCGGTAACAGAAGAGTGTGTCAATTTTATTGATGAAGCTAAAAGGCAGGGTGGTGGTGCGTTGGTTCATTGATTTGTGGGAAGATCCAGAAGGTGCCATTTATTTCCCCATATTGGCTATTTTCCTATGATTAGACTTGTATACTCTAATGATAATAGACCCAACGAATCTTGAAAGTGAACTACTTATTCTCCAAATCTAGGAGAAGGAAATGTTTATTAATCAAATTGTTCCCTTTTAATATGACTATTCTATTGCATAGCCTATCTCAAGCTATGGAGCATTACTATATCCAGGGTGCTAAAGCGAGGATAAAAAATCCATGTTTGGGTGGTGCCGGGCTCGATTTGGCCCATGTTCGAAAATACTACGTATAACCCTAGTTTTGGGCATTTGTTGAAACAATCCGGGCCAGTCCCCAATAGGCCTAAACCCGGCCCGGACCAATTTTTTTGCCGTCCTTGAATAACTTCAAAAGTTGTGCAAATCTCAAGTACTTTCAATATATATTTATACATTTCTTATTGGTGAATTGAAGTAGTCTATTGTCTTTATTTATGCGACCATGATTTTGGAGTAGTCACAATCATTCTTGCTCCATGAAACGTTATGAAAGAGTTTCCATTCTTGGGATACAATTAGTTACTCATTCTTAAGGGCAGTTAACTCTATTGCCGTATGGCCACGAGCATCAATTTGCAACAAAATACAAGGGAACATAAAAAAGGAAAGACAGACTTTTATGTTTGAATAAAAGGTGTAGTGAGAACAATACACATATAAGTAGTACGTATGTAACGGGCCGCCCAAACAAATCGGGAACGAAAGCTAATTTGGTGCGCATAGCCGCACTCAGCAAAAATCCACCAAACGGCAAGATGTACGTAGCAGTGGAGTGCGTTTAGTGCTGAGCCGCCACACACATACTTGCCGGCCTATGGTGAAGTTCGCATCTTAAGCCCAAGCGCCAAGTCATCAAAGCCCAACGGGCCAAAATCCACCAAGGCTTGCTAGCTTAGCCCAAGCCTTGGCCCATCTTTTAGAAATCTTTACAACCTTGTAGATAAACTACTTGTGCAACTTGTCAACTTGCCCACTTGTAAATGAACCTCTAAAATGGGCAACTCTCATCTATAAATGGGGGATGATACTTAGCATTTGAGCCATCACTCACTAACAAGTAAAGTGTAAAGCTCCATTGTAAAAACTCTTTTGAGTAATAAAATCTCTTCATTGGTCATATTGCTCAAAATCTCTTCATTGGTCATATTGCTCTCTTCTCACTAGCTTACTCTTAAGCATTTCCACTTAGTTAGGTTGAGAAATTCTCAAAGGCTTACTTGGCGACTTTGTGCTTGAAAGTTGTCTAAGTGCCGCACGGGTTGCTGCACATCAAACTTATCCTGTGACACGTAGCTAGCATTCACATGTTGTCTAAGAAAATTAAATTCCATTTGTTTTTTATGTATTCGTATGGGAATATATGATAATTAGATAGATTGAAATATTAATTATATTACATAGGTTCTTTTTATGTTTTTAATTTTTAATAAATAGTGCTATAAAATACATTTTTGTTGTTTTTGGGGGGGGGGGGGGGGGGGGGGAAAGAAGGGATGTCTTGGTATAACTTATTATCAATGTTTGATTTTCATTTTATCACAATTCCAAGAATTCATTTTCATCTTAATGGATATGGTGGGTTTCTTTACACTTTGAAAATTACTATAAATACTCATGTGCTTAAATTTAAAAGAGTAGGACATCTGAGCGCACCAAATTTCTCTCTACACCCAATTTAAAAAACAATTCATTAGTAAAAATTTAAAATTTGAAAATCTCAAATTACCTTTGACTAATCACTTTCTCTCTACCTTACAATTGTATATTCTCTCTACATTCTCACATTTTGCAAACTAAATACTCAATTTTACTCTCTTTTGAATTTATTTTTTTGACATTTCTTAGTATATCATGATCTATATTTTATGTTTTCTATATGTAAGAATTTTTGTATCTTGATATTTATTAGCTTTTATGTTTGGTAAAAATTTTTTTTGATATTCATGAACTTTCATGGCTGATAAAAATTTGTTGATATTCATTTTAAAATTATGGGTTTTGTTCCTCTTAGTTAATAATACCAATCATTTAAAATTAAAAAAAAATATTTGAATGAATTGATAATAATTTGTAAAATTGAGAAGAAAAAGAGAAGAAATGGTTCATTAAGTGATTTTTTTTAAAAAAATTATTTAGATAATAAAATTCTTAATTGAAAATAATGTATAGGAAGGAAATTGAAAGGTTTAAATAGCTCCACCCAATTTAAAATTAAAATTTTACGCAAAACAATCTTAAAAATGTCAAAACAGCCTTAACTAGTAAATCACCTACATAATTGTATTATATTATACTTAATTGTTTTCCTCTACACCCATCAATAAAGTACTCGCTCTCTCCGAGAATCAACCTCCTCCCAGTAGCCTTTCTTACTACCACTTCTCTCTCAACACCACTTTCATGTAAATATTTCTCTTTTAAAAAGATTAGAATTTTTTTCCCCTTCCTATAAAGTTTGCTTATAGAAGTAGTGTGCAAATTTTTCTTAAATATAAGAACTTTTTTAGTAAATCTGCGCAAAGAATTTTCAATAAAATTAGGTTTTAGGTACTATTAACTTTCATAGATAGATGCACAGTCAAAGAGATTGTAACAGTAAAATTTCTTTGTTTTCGTTGACCAAGTAATTTAACTTAGAATTACATTTTCATAATATGAAAAAACCTTTTATCTTTGCAAATTTTTATGCTTTATTTTTTTTTGTTTCATAGATAGCATAATAGATACCCACTTCCTATCTATATTGTATAGTGCTCGAAACCCATACCTCTTGTATTATCAAAAGAGATTTTAATCTTTTATTTTTTTTAAAAAAATCTTGTTAAATCATTTTACTAGCAAAATTTTCAGTTATACAGCAACTAAAAAGAATATACATAGAAGATTAGTGTCATGGGCTGCTCAAATTTGTCACCAGCGAAAGCTAAATTGACGTGCCAAAGTGCATTCGGTAAAAGTCCGCTCAAAGGCGGAGTGTACTTAACAGTAGGGTGCAATCAACAGTGGGCCACCTCATACAATTAGCGAGCTATGGTGCGCTCAGCAAGCAGACCAAGCGGTTAACCCAAAGTGAACAAGCCCGGCCTGATTCTAAAATTCTCTATAACTTGTATATAATTAGGAATACTCTAGATGTTTAGCACATGAGCTATAATTCTCAAGGCCTTAGATATTTACGCAATTTGCGCAAGTGGCGGGGAAGACTTTAGAACTAGGCAAGCCACTCTATAAATAGAGCTTGGCACCCACCATTTTGTTTAATACCAACATACACAGTACAACACACAAGCAACTCAAGTACCTATAAAGCTCTCTTATATTTTCTCGTTCAAGTAATAAAATTCGCTCTGGCTACATTCTGTCTCTTCTCTCTAACTTTTCCACAAGTGTCTTACTTAGCTAGCTTGAAAAGTTCTCTAGGTTTACTTACCAACTTTTGTACTAGAAGTTGTCTAAGTACCGCATGAGTTGCTGTGCAAAGTAATCATCCTGTGACATTAGGCTATTCTAAACTTAAATTTTTCACTTAAAATTTTGATACAAATTATGAGCCATTTATTTTAAGAAATCCATCGGTGGATGAATAACTATCATTAAATGCTACTTTCACTTTCAATATTTATCATTGTATTGGTTAAAATTAATGGTTGAAAAATGAAGTCAAAATTTTAAGTTGAAATGACCCTGCTTGTGTCAAAATAATAGTATATGTATATTTGTTTAATCTAAAAACTGATTACTGAACATTTATAATTACATGTAAAAAAAAAATCATTCAAACATACATACTCAACCAAATTAAAATTCTACAAGATAATTTCACATCATTGAGAATGAATTTTTTTTAAAAAATAATTTTTTATGATGTCGCAAGTTCTAAAAATATGCAAGAAATGAGTTTATTATGGACTCATGTATACTTGGGGAAATCCAAATATTCTTATGCAAACCTTCTTAGTTACATTTAATAGAAAAATTATAAATAGTTATTGTTTGGGGGAAAATATAGATACTGATATGGACTAATGACTTGATGACACATGGTAAAGAAAGTTAGGCAAGTAAAGTCAGCTCGTTTGATTGAATGATAGTATAGCTCTCAAAGGTTAGAAGATAAGCTCCTTGAGGAAAACGGTAATTCCAGTAAATATGCCCAACATCAAGGGATATTATCAAAACCCAAATTTTAATAGTTAAAGGCAACATGTGAACAACACAAGCCATCATGAGAAAGAATAAAATATCTTCTTTTAGACCGAGCGGTTGCCATATGCCTAGCTATGGAAGACTAAAAGGAAACTAAAGGTTTCTTGCCTTCCAAGCTCATGGATGTCAACATCAAAGGACAAAAGGCAAAAATACTAAAATAAACTCACTTGCAGAGGACAAAAAAAAAAAAACAAATTCGCCAACTGTCTAAAATTATCAAAATCCTCAGGAACACTACTATATAAGCTCCACATGTTCAATTTCGAAGGAGATTTCTCTCTCTCATTTTATTTTATCCAACTCTTGGGAGAAATTATTTTCTTGATCTAATTTCTTGAAAATCTCTGTTTATACTTGCATAGAAGATTTTGGACATCTCATCTCTCAAAAAAACTTTTCTCTTATTTTTATTTTAAAAAACCCTCTAATATCCATAAGATGTTGTAAGACCAACATCTCTTAAAGAAACATTCAAATATTCATTTTTTGCCCCATTTAAATGCAAATAATTATTATAATTATATTATAATTATAAGGGCAATTATCCACTGACCACCTATTTTTTAGATTTTTTTTATTTTTTTGGCAGCACTTCACTTGAAGTTAACATTCTTTTCACTCATCCACTCCCATTATAGCGCTGTTAAAACTTTGCTGACATCATAAGGGTTAAATTTTCATTTCACAAGAATAAAAAAACGACATCGTAATTGAAAATTAGAAAAGTGAAAAACGACGTCGCGATTGGAAAAATCAAAGATCCAATAAATTCCAAAAATAAAAACCCTAATCACATCTCCTAAAAGAAACAAAAAAATCAAACTTTAAATACCTTACGAAACTTGGCCGACTGCAACAACCAGAAGGAGTTGACTCTACACTGAGTGCTTCGGCTTCGTGGCGGGGCCAAAAAGAGAAAGGATAAGACATACACTAAGCCCAAGAAGATCAAGCAGAAAAAAGAAGCCCAAGAAGATCAAGCAGAAAAAAGAAGAAGCCCAAGTGGCTGTGTTGCAGTTTTACAAGGTTGATGATTCGGGGAAAGTGTAGAGGCTAAGGAAGTAGTTAATTGAGAAAAAGCCCAAGATTAGTTGCCATGAGATTATGTTCGTTCTTTTCTTTCCTTTTCTTTTCTTTTATTTTTCATCTATTAAGATTTTGTTTTTGGATATTAGAAATTTTTGGTAAATTTAAATTAATAAAATCCTTTATTAATTGATACCCCTGGTTTATATATATATATATAAAAGATGCAAAAGTAATTCAAATCTGAATAGAGGATAAAAGAAAAGTGAACTGGATTTTGGAATTTGCTAATTAGGAAATGAAAATAGAAATTAGAAGGTGAGCCTCTAATTCCTATCTTTTTCCTTTTTTGGGTTGGTACAATGAGTATAGGATATTCTAGTTTTGATTTTGGATATGCCGAACATTTTAGCAGCCTCAAGGATGGAAACGTAAGTTTCGCGGGATTTCTATGGTGCCTTATTGAACTTGGAAAATTTTAAATGATTTTTTTTTGGTATTTACTCAAGGCAAAACGATAATTTTATATTTAGGGACAAAAATATCATTTGACTAGTAGTAGTAATAATAATAATTATTATAATATTTTATTATATTATTAATATAGCTGTAATAATATTTATAGTAAAAATATTTACCCTTTATTTGGTTAGAAAACAATTACATAATTGCAACTAAGGGCATTTTAGTAAATACATTATTGATACCAAAATTTGGATCGACAATAAAAGTTGAGAAAGAGTTTGTTTACTTGGGGAATGGGTTATAAGAGAGCTTGAAGTCCTTGAAGTAAACAGCTTAGTGATTGGAATCTTGCAAAATAATAACCCATCAGCTAACGTTAGGGTGTTGCCGATATAGACCTTTAGATGCTTAAGTTAGAAATCGAGAGTAGCACGATAACAAATAAATAATAAGATAGAAGAAAGAGAGCAAGAGAAAAGGCTTGGAGGATAATTTACCCGCTCCTCTAATATGCCTATTTCTCATGTCCTATCTTTGATATATGTACTTTCGAGTGGTGACCTTTTATATAAAAGAAAATAGTTAGAGGTATAATTAAATTAGGAAAACTTATCTCCTATCTTGTAGGATTCGAGTTTGACAAGAATTAGAATTTATATTATTTTATCCTGTTTAGATTAGGACATGTTATTGGACATGGGTCTTTGAGCTTGGTTTGGTAAAAATATAGGTATAATAGATCTCACAGTTTATAGTATTCACGAGTTTACAAGTGAATGCTGCAAACTAATAAAGTTTATAGTATGTTAGATTTTCATATTATCCCTTGTTGAATGTCATGAGGGCGTCTCGAATGTCATGAGGAAAACTCGAATGACATGAAAAGAAAGCAAAAGACATGAGGAAATCTCGATGTCATGAGGACAACTTGAATGACATGAGGGCTAGATATCTAGCACTCGGGTTGTGAAAAAGGCCTAAATAATTAAGATATAGCCACAATAAAGGCTAAAATAATTAAGATCGGGCCGTATATGAGGGCCAATATAATTGAAATCAGGCCACAGATGAAGGCCAAAATAATTGAACTTCAGGCTGTAGTAAAGGCCAAAATAATTATCATTAGGCCGTGAATTAGGACCACTTAAAATGTCATGAGGATAACTTGAATAACAGGAGGAGTACTTGAATGTTATGTGGTCATAAGGTTGAGGTCAACGCCAAAAAGATGAGATCGAACTAAGTGCCATGAGATCGAGGCCCAAGAGCATGTGGCCAAGGTTTGTACAATGAGATTGAGGCTCATCAGTATGAGGCCGAGTAGAATCATGTAATCAAGGATAAAGATGAGGCAATCATGGCGAAACCATAAATAAAAACAATAAAGGGCATAATTGTAATTATGAGACTTTTAGTGTTTTACCTCGTCGGCCACTGGTGGCTGAAAATCAAATGGCTGTGGTTGGGATAGAAGCCATAGGCAACAAGAAGTTCATCGATGGTGGCGGTTGTTGATACGTATTGCTATAGGTGTTAATATGCAAATGTACACAACAAGTAATTTAATGATGAGTATTCAAGATCGTCTCCACATAGATTAATGTTATAGGACATGTTACAGCAATTTTGATAATGCAATTTTAGTCGAATTAAAATAAAGTAATTGATGAAATTGATGACCCAATGAAATTAACAATGCAATAAGGAAAACCTAAAGTCAAACACAAAGATATACTCAATGGCAAAGGGGTAGTTGAGTGCTTTAACTCACGTAATGGTATTGACTGTTTCTCAATTACGGAATTGTTGTTATAGCATCTACTACAACACTGGGTAGAATCTCTCATACGTCCTTAGTTGTCGCATGTTGGATATCTTATATCTATATACAACCTAACAGTGACAAGTTGTTATGTTAACATTAAATACAACATTATGCGTTTTAGATCCAAATTGCCCTACAAGGTGAACCCCTATATCTAGTTCTTCATCAATCTTAGATTAAGCATGACCCTATTTAAATCAAGATTAACTTGACTTGGGAAACTCAATCTAAAATCATGTATTGTCTGGATCTGTTCCACTAAGTTAGACCTTTTAGAGCTCTTTCTTAACTGGTATTCATTAAATGAGTGGTCAACCAAAATAGAGAATTATAGTAAGTAAAATCAAAATAAAATGCTCTAGTATATTCCAAGCAACACTCATATATAAGTCAATTAACCATTAAGCTTGTTTAACACTTAACTACATCAAAGTTTAGTTCATGATATACAATAAAATAGTAGCAATACTCGTTTTTGCCATCAAATACATTCCCATAGAGCGAAGAAAACAAAAAAGTAAAAATGAGGAATTGAGTGCCGCTAGGCGTTTACGATCTCTCCTTCTTTTTCTTCTAGAGTCCCTTGTTGCAGTCCTCAACTCTCTCTTATCATCCCCTTCTTTTGTTTTTCTTCTATTACTTTTCTTTAGTGACAACCTTCTCTCTTTCTCTTTTTTCTTTTTTTTTTTTTCGTGTGCTCTTTTTATATCTTGGAATTAAGGCAATCAAAAGCATGCACCCACGTGTCTGTCTTTAGCAACCTTAGATCGCATATCTTTTTGTGCCTCCTGTCATTGTTTTATCTACACGTGACAGTGACAGTACAGTAACAGCTGTAGCATGCTTTGTCGGTTAACACATGAGTAGTCTTGTTTGTAATTACTCTTGGATTGCTGCAGCAATTGCTACAACATTTTCTCTGATTCAGACTTGTTTTAGTTCATGCAAACAAGTTCTTTGTTATTTCTGTAGGTTTACTGCATGCAGCATCCATCCATAAAGCTTGACTGTTTTGATCACCTACAATCATGCACATAATCAGAGTACAAAGTGATCTTAAAACATAATCAATTTATTAAAATTACACTTAAATAAATGCTCATAAAAAATGTAACTAAAAATGCAATAAAAACACATCATTTACTCTATAAGTAATATTAGTTTAAGTCTAGAAATGCCATGATAACTCTCATTTCATAGAGTTATCGGAGAGTTATCAGAGGTGTGTAATGACGCTCCGTCGTCATCAGTGGATCGAGATCTGCAGTCACGGTTGCTTTGGTGGTTGTTTGCAGCAAATTTGGAAACTGTTGGACAGTGTTGATGGTTGAAAATTTGTATAGGTTGCCGTGAGGAGCAAAACCCAATTGGCAGCAGGTTAGAAATCTAGCAAATCTTGCCTATTCAAGGTGCCGATTTTGCACTTGTTTGCAACTCCGTGTGGCCATTTCTAGCCATTTTTCAGTGGTTGCGATGGTGCGAGAGTGCTCGACGGGGCTTGGCGGTTCGGTTGATGACCTTTGATTCTGGTGGTGAGGTGGCCATTGTGAACGGTGTATTGGATGTAGAAATTTGTACCTGACCCATTTCTATTATTTTGACCTGAATTGTGAGTTGTGTTTTGGAGCATAACGATAATGTCATGAGGTGAATCGCAATTATCTCTAGTTATAGTTGT
The DNA here is from genome assembly GCA_030449075.1 of Murraya paniculata. Lineage (NCBI taxonomy): Eukaryota > Viridiplantae > Streptophyta > Magnoliopsida > Sapindales > Rutaceae > Murraya > Murraya paniculata. The sequence continues at coordinate 1,500,490 of JAEVFN010000028.1, forward strand.
CGAGTTTTTTAGATTTTTTGGCCACTTCCACAGTGCTTTTTCAGGGTTGTTAGCCGCTCCCTATAAACGGCGCCAACTTTTAATACCAAAATTTAGATTGACAATAAGAGTTGAGAAAAAGTTCGTTTACTTAGGGAACAGGTTATGAGAGAGCTTGATGTCTCAAAATAAAGAGCTCAGTGGTCAGAATCCTACAAAACAATAACCTATCAGGACTGTGGTGTTACTAGCATAAATCCTCTGATACTAAAGTCAGGTTCGAGAGTAGCACGATAACAGATAAATAATAAGATAGAGGAAAGAGAGTAAGAGAAAAGGCTTGGAGGATATTTTACTCCCTTCTCCAATATGCCTATTTCTCTTGTCCTATCTATGATATATGTACTTTCGAGTGGTGACCTCTTTATATAAGAGAAAATAGTCAAAAGTATAATTAAATAAGAAAAAATTCTCTCCTATTTTGTAGGATTTGAATTTGACGAGGATTAGGACTTGTATTGTCGTATTCTATTTAGATTAGGACATGTTATTGGACATGGGTCCTTGAGCCTGGGTTTGGTAAAAATATAGGTATAACATATATCAATGAGATTACAACTCATTTGAATTCCAATTCTTGCAGCTCAAGTAGACAATGGATTCCCATTTCTTATTTCATTTCTACTATATTCTGATTTTAATCCATTTTGATTTCTATCCATTTCGATTTCGGGAAGAAAACGTCAGAAGAGTAATCGACAAATTCCAAACCTGCATTCGGATAAATCATTGTTTTATGCTTTTTTTCTTAGTTACAAATAATAATTTAGAACAATTAAATGTAAAAGCAACAACCCTTCAAGTAAATAAATAAATATAAAAGTAGTAATGCATGGTCGAATAATAATTTTATAAATTCAAATTAGAATTCATGTTTTATAACCCGAATAAAAATCACACCTACACAAATTCTAGAGCCTAAACAGTCGCTGCTACAAGGTCCATAACTAGCGGCACTCACATTAGTATCGCACAAATCATTGCATTTGGCCGTTCCAAAAAGAATTTGAAAAAAAAAAAGAAAAAACACTACCATCACACTTTTATTGGCACCAGCATGCCAACAATTTAATTGACAAAATTGTTGGCATTATTCTGAGATATGTTTATTCATCTCTTGATAAAAATAATTGTTGAGTGTTGACTTCTAATGTGTGTACCTTGCTTGTTAAAATATATTATGAATTGTGCATCAAGCTAATCAAATCACAAAGTGTTATGCATATAACTTTTAGGATTTAAAGAATGTATTGCTAAATGTACAACTAATTGATATACTTCATTGATTATAAGTAACCAACCCTATTTATAATCAAACGTAAAAGCTTTTACAAAGTTGTCTCCACTTTCTTAACTAATATCATTATGATACATAAACTTATTATAATTTATAGTTTGGATACTTCCCAATTAATTTCACAATAGACATAAAATTTTTTTTTTTGAAAATTTGACATTTGATAAAATATGTACATCTAAATGACAAATATGAAATCAGCGAAGTAAAATATTTGGGGTTGAAAGAGTTTGGGTACAAAATGAACACCTTTCTGAGTGCAGTCAGTTGAAAACTAGGATCGTAAACCTATACCCAGATTTTACCATGTGGGAAAGTAGTGTCACAGGTGTAGGGTGCACACAGGACAACGAAGTTTTAGACTTAGGAGGTTTTTAATTAAATATATCCCAAAAATGGGGTATTTAGTTAAATATACCCCATACTTGAAAATTATGTAGGTATGTCATTTTATGTGGTGTCTTGTCCAAAATATCCTTAAAGAAAAATATAAAACACACACAAATCTCCTCCAACACACTCTTTACTTCTCACACTTTTTCACTCCACACAACAAGAAACTTACTCCACACTCTTAAAATCACTCATGAATAGCCAATGTATTGAGATTTTGGTTTGCAGCTAGGTGCATTATTCATCTAATGAATAAGGTATTTGAAACATTATCTTTATTTTGTGTTATTTATTCATCTTCTTGACATTATATTATTTTTATGACTTAGTTTGGTTTATGATAAATAATAAAACAACTCACATTTTTATTACATTTGTATAATATCACTGTTATGTGATGGATTTTCTAACTACATTTGTTGAAACTTCAATTTGTGCTCAAAATTTTCTTCTGCACCCGTATTACATGACTGCAGTCGTGTATGTATGAATTTACAGGACTGTAGTCGTGCAAGTGTGCAAAATGTTCTAATTGTTATGACACTCTAGTATTTTATTAGTGCAAAAAATATATTTTTTCACTAAATATATCCTCTGACTATTGTTGGACTATAGTCGTGTATTTTAATAAGTTACACAATAATTGTCGTGTACGTATGAACTTACATACAACAGTCATGCATATATGTAAAATGTTCTAGCTGTTATCAGACCCTAGTACTCTATTAGTCGAAAACAATATTCTTTGGAGAAGAAATATGTCCTCTGACCATTTACTAGGCTATAGTTGTGCATTTTTGTAATTTACACGATTTTTGTCGTGTATGTATGAATTTACACGACGACAGTCGTGCAAGTGAGAAAAATATAATAGCTGTTATGACACCTAGCATTCCATTAGTGTAAAGAATGATTTTCTTTTTTTTTTAACTAAATATATCACTGACTATTTACTGGACTATAATTGTATTTTTTAACAAGTTACACTACTACTTTCGTGTAAACGAGCAATTACACGATGGTAGTCATGTAAATGGACAAACAGTTCCACATTTTGTCATATGTCTTGTTTGACTTTGTTTTTGTATTTATTGTATAATCAAGTGTTGTATTATTGTAGGAAATGACTTCAATACATGTGCCTGTTATGTTTTGATGTGAATCGATTGAGCAAAATGACCATTATAGATTTAATGATATAGAGGCAAGAAGGATTATGGTGCCCCATTCTAAAACGTATGCACAATTGATAAAATGAGTATCTCGGGTTATTTTCATTGATATTTCTAAATTTGACATTGAAATGAAATTCAAGCTTAAAACATTTGATCTAATGCCACTCGTTCCAATTATGACTAATGATGATGTAGATTATTTTCTAGAGGAAACGCTTAGTGGAGGTGAGTTGAAAATTCCTCTTTGTATTACCTACAAGCAAAAACAGATTTTGGTGACACCTATTGGTGATGTATATGACCATAACTTCAGGTTAGATAGCTGTACACAAGAACCTGTCGAGTCATATGTTGGAGGTGAAAGTTTAAGCCCAATGAATTTTATTATTGAAGATCAAAAGATTTATCACAAATTTAATGGCGCTTCATCGTCATATAAGGCTGGTGATATCAGAGAAGATTTCCAAAAACAGTTTGGGTATAAAGTTTTTAAAAGCGTGACACTATGTAGTTTTTTTCCATGACCTATGTCTAGATAATTTGACAGCCAACGCTTTTCGAAATTGTGTAATATCATCTTGTTGGCAATATGTATTGACGTCAAGGCCATGGACTAGAACCTCCAAGTATGCAACAAAAATGCTCCACAATCACCACTAAAAAAATTCATATAAATCAATAATAAAATCACCATTCTTATTGTTAAAGAAAAAAAAAATATGATGTATTCAATTGCATGCCCTGATTTTTGTTGCGGGATGTTACATACTAACAAGATAGCCTAAGGAATATTTGACATGACATCAGCACAATCTGGATGTGTTTCGTGATATGCTATCTTCTGAAGTAGTAGTGGTATCATGTCTGCAACAGACAACATTTTTCTGACCAAAACTAAATCTTTTGTATAGTCTATCATGGAGTCATACATAAATCTTACCCCTAGGTATATCGACCACACAGAGTATCCAATGCTCATTCATGAATATCGGCAAATATAACTATGAAATTTGAACAATATTTTTAACAACTAAATGCTATATAATGTAAAAACTAGGCATACAATGTGAAATTTACCGTCGAAATAGTTTTCCAAAGAGTAGCACAATCTAATTTTGCACCATTAGCATAATCAATATAATAACTATCATTTTTCCACACCCTATTTGGGATTGCATGAACACCTTATGTCTGTCCTTGAGATTATTTTATAAATTTTAACAAGAATGTATTATCTGCTATTATTTTCAGAGGTTAAGGTATATGTAATGAAAATTAATCATACCAAAAAATTGTTGTCCATAATGGCACAAGCTTGTCTATTTAGAGTCGTAGCCTTAGACATTTCTTTCCTTAAGTAGTAGCATGCAATATCGATGTGCTGAGCATAAAGTGTGAAACAAGTAAACAAAATCACAAATATTTATTAAAATAATTCAAAAAAATGTTGTGCTAAAAAACTTATAAGATTAGATAACCACATGTCTGATGTATATAATTTACGAAAAAATTCTCTATTAACTTTTATAAGAGTCAAATGATAAGTTTCTTGTATAAAATAGATTATAAAATGACTAGATATGTTGAATAAACATACATTATAATAATCAACATGGTTAAAAAGTTAATATCATAATATGAGATAACTTACTGGTCTTTTTTTTTTATCATTGGTGATATCTATCTATCGTTGCAACTCTAGTAACTCTTCTTGGGGTATAAGGGGACGCACTTCAAAGTCTACTGTCTCTTAAGGGTGCATCTCAACACCCATTTTCTCTCGCGGTTTCTTTTAAGGGATTGGTGTACGGTATCTATAAGTAACTTGAAAGTTTTCCTATTTCTTCTCCTTCCATAAATTATACACCAATCTACAATCGTTGAGATGATAATAGGATCGCTTTCTATACCATGACAATCATCTGGTCTCTTTAACGAGAGTGTATAATTTTTTATGCTACAAAGATTGACGAGCGTGTCCAATGGTCATTGCATTGGTGGGACAAATATGACATCCATAGGATCGTTTATAGGCTACAGACATAACAACGAAATTGTATGAGAATTAAACAAACATATATACTCAATGAAAAAATATTGATAGTTTTATAATTCAAACCTTAGAATCAAATGCCTGAGACTCTGTAGTTGAAGGCTCCTCAAGTAATTGAATAAGCTTGTTCAATTTACCATCAATCAAGTCAATATAATCAAATTTTCCCTCAACGTTATCAATCTTTGTGCCATATTCTTCATCATATTTTCCATCTTGGTGATATTTTCTTCAATATTTTGAATGCAACAACCAAGATGATTAATCTTTTCCTCAACAATCGAACCATGAAAGGCATAGAAGGCATGTCGAGATAGACCACCCTGATATGACTAAAAAATTAAATATTAAATTTGCATGCACAATTAAAAAATACTTATTAACTTAAAATACACTAGAGACTTACTTTTTTTTTTAACATTAGTTGGTGTTGTTGTTGTTTCATTTAAATATTCTAGAGGTAATATTTTTGGAGCACTAAAGGTGGGTGGACCATCTGACTCACTATCATCATGAGAGTCATCAGAGTTGTTTAACTCAATATCATCTGATTCACTATCATCACGTGAATTGTTCCCCTCTAGGTGACTATCTGACTCACTACCACTATCCTCCTCTTTACTGATCTTTTTAAACCACTCATCTTCACCAAATATTGCATGTAATGTTTATTTTCCTCCACATATCTAGTAGCATGCAACTTTTTTCATGAAAATTATTCTGGATTTTTTTTATTGAAGGATTTCTTTTGAATCTCACCAAAATCTTTAGGTTTTGTCAATTTTCATCTCAAAATTCGAGGAAATAATTCACCACAACGTTTTGCACATTTATCACAAATGATGGAAAAAGCTTCATACACCCACACCTATTTAATCGACGACCCAATTTATAAATCATATAAATAAAAAAGATGATAAACTATATTAAATAACTAAAGTAGGCAAGCCATATACTAATCAGTTTAATTTTGTTACTAAAAAGCCGTGAGGGAACCCATGGATATTGTACGTTGCTCCTTTATATTTATAATCTTTATTCGACTTCTTCTTATGCCTAGCCACATAGTCTGCAACACCTTTTCTCAAATTCTCTCAAATTCTCTCAAATTCTCAATGGTCATCTTGAAAGAAGAGCGTCCCCATGGATATTCATTAAACTCATTAAAATTGTCCATAATGAGTATATTAGTTTCATTTATATAGTTTCTATTCTCCTTTCCAAGCAAGATTGACTTTACAATGTATAACATGGTAAGCTTGACTATTTTCATGTCATCATCTAAATTAGCATTCATGAACTTTGCACAAAGTTGTTTTTTTGTAATTGCACAATTTCTATCTAAGAACTCATCACCTATTCTCTCACCATCGACAGTGTCTTCAGTATCGGCTCGTACGATGGATTGCAATTCAATCTTATTACCAGGACAAACTCCTCCATTGAGAATCAAATATTTTTCTATCCAATCCTAAACCACATTGCGTTCTTATCTAATTTCACTTCCCTTAATAATATGTTGTGGAATCATTGAGTAGAAAACTTCAACTCTTTGACATTCAAAAGATGGCCGAAACAAGAATGCTTGAATATACTGATATGCTCCTTAGATAGTTTTTTCTGATGTTTTCAACTGCTTCTAGTGATGATTGATTAGACATTTTCGCTTTGAAATAATCAGATTCCTTGATTTTTAGTTCCATTTGCATAAACAGAAAAATATTTGAATTATAATATAAATACAACTAAAAAGTTGCATAATAATATATTCTAAACCAATCAACAAAATTACACAACATATCAATTCAGTATAGTATTCATTACCCGAATAGAGTCGAGTAAAGAATTCGATACATGACCACAGTCAAGTAAGTATTCATTACCCTACTACAGTGTAGTAAATAATTCATTACACGCACACACACACATATATAAACAAAACAAGATAAAATAATTCCCTTGTAAGCATCAGCAAGAACTCTCCTATTCTTTTCTTGCCAAATAATCTAAATAAAAGCTGTACAATATAAATTCATAAAGCCTTGGTTTTCTATCGTCTAAGAAAAAGTAATGATTATCCATAAAAAAAAAGTACAAGAAGCTGGAATGACTTGAAAAAACTTCATTGCCTTTTTGTCAATCAAACATCTTAAACATGAAGCAATAAAAAAGTGATCAATTTTCTCAGCCTTTCTATATACACACCACTCTATTTAGGTAATAAACAAGCACTAGATTTACTCCTTTATAATATATCAAAAGTGAATCCTTCCTTGAGCGGTTGAGTCACAATTCAAAAACTTCGAATCTCACAAGGACAAAGTGTCCAGCTTTAGCTGCATTTGTACTGTTAATTACAACAACCTTATCCTAAGGTTTGAAGCACATTAGATTTTAATCTTCACACAAACAGTTAAATATGTATCGAGTTATTGCATAAATAAATATTACATTATGAAGGATTAAAATTAGTAAAGTCAAAAAGTTCATTGATGATTGCCTCTTGAAGCAAAGCTAAAACCCATCGTGGGTTTAGCACAAGATTGTCAAGTTCAAGTTTAATAAAATTGACAAGATATTCAACATATGGCAACAAAAAATAGTACAATAAAACGAACACATGCTAAAAATCAATTGTAGATGTGGTGAATCACCTTTAATTTGAAAATTTTCCATTTGAAGCAATAGATTTGGGTGCTAGAACAAGCAGCAGCAGCAGTAGCACAAAGTAACAGAAACAAAAGAGCCGTTGGCATTCACCTCACTTTATAACTCACCGGAGCGATCTCACAGGACACCCTGGCGAACGCTGGTTGTGAATGATAAATTGAGTGTTGTGTGATGTGACCTGGTCGTGAATAGTTGTGATGATTTAGATTTTGAATTAGGGTAATTTCGTAATTGCGCATAGAAAAAGGCATATGTGAGGAATTTTGAAGTATGAGGGTGTATATAGCTAAATACCTTATTTTTGGGGTATGGCCAGGACAAATCCCTACAGACTTGGTTAAATAAATGGGAGTGCTAGTGTTTAATTATCATTCAACTTCCACAAGTTGGTTAAATTTTCAAAAGCCCCCTTCATCGAGCTTCTTCGCCAGCTTCGCGTCGTCTCATCAACCAATCACAGTCGCAATTTCAAAAGATCCTTGAAGATGTCTCAGTCTGTATCTCCCTAGAATTCAGGTGACACATTGTTTATTTATTTATTGAAATAATTTAATTTAATAGTTTGTGGTTTCATTTGAGGTTATCATTCTTGTTTTTAATTTTTAATTTTATGCTGTAATAGTTTTCTTATTATTATTATTATTATTATTTTGGTGGTTTCAGCGGTTAAGCAACAAGAACTTGTTATCCCAAACAAATATGGGGAAAGGCTTGTGGGTGTATTACATGATGCTGCTTTACATGATGCTGAATCCTCTAAAATTGTGGTGTTGTGCCATGGTTTTCGATCAACCAAGGTTTGGTAATTAACTGTTATAGATAACTAAATTATATTCGAGCCAAATACAAAATTTGATTAAACAAATGCATGATAAGTTATCATGTTTACAACATATGATAGGACTAATTTGCTCTTTTATTTAGTTTGTGGCGAAAGTTTTAGTGCTTATATCTTTTGCCTCCCAGAATGATCTGAGTATGGTGAATCTTGCTGTTGTATTAAAAAATGAGGGAATTAGTGCCTTCCGCTTCAACTTTGCTGGAAATAGGTAGGTCATGCATTTCATGGGAGATGCGAATGAATGCTTTAATGTCTATCAATGTATATGGGAAACCAAAATGCAGAATTTGTGCATTTCTGAATCATACTCTATTAGATGGTTTCATCATTCATGAAAGTGGCTGCTTGGTATTTACTTTCTCTTGGCAGTGTGAGGATCGTTTAGAATTCCACATTTCCCCATCTCATGTTTAATGCAACTTTGTTTTGAACAACGTCAATCTTGGTGATTATATACATGGGTCACTGTGTTTTATTTCCAATGCTATGTTTCAGGGAAAGTGAAGGTTCATTTCAGTACGATAACTACTGGAGAGAGGCTGATGATTTACGTGCTGAAGTCCAATACTTCTGTGGTGCAAATCATGCAGTAGGTGCAATTCTGGGGCATAGCAAAGGTGTGTTAGATTATTCTAAGCATTGAATGCCATGAAAGTTTAAAAGATTAGATATATTAGAAAAAAAGGTTATGTACATGGCAAAGCTTAAGTCAGATTTCTTAATGAGAGTTAATCTAACAGAAATAGTATCTGGAGTCTACAATCACATTCCAGATTATAAGCTAATTCAAGAAAACTGTATGGTCTTTTGCAGAACTTTTGTTGGTTAGCATTAGGTCTACTTTGGACTTGTAGTAACTTCAAATTACAGGAACTTGGTTTTGTTGAGTTCTAGCTGATGGATATTGTTGTGCTGTAAGATCTTCCATGAGGTTAGGGAAGTCATTAAAACAAAAACTGTCAAACCATTTATAAGTATCTCACAAGTATAAGCACTGACTCATTTGTTGCTTTGGCATATTGCATTATGTATCACTCTATTTTCTTATCATCCTAGCTATTATATGAATAAGATCATATAATTTTATTTTGCTCTAAGTCAATTGCTGATTCATGTTCCAGGAGGTAGTGTTGTGCTTCTATATGCCTCCAATTATCATGATATCCGTACTGTTGTCAATGTTTCTAGCCGTTATGATCTGAAAAGGGGCATTGAAGATCACTTGGGGAAAGACTATATGGAAAAAATCATACAAGATGGATTTATTGATGTTAAGAATAAAACAGGTAAAGATGATTTTCTTTCCAAAATAGTTTTATATTTTTTAGCTAGAGTATTTGTTTGGCCAGTGATGACTGGATAAATTGACCATCTACATTATCATTTTGTTTTGGTACTTGTTTAAATTTACTATCTTGAAAACAAATAAATTAAAAATAACAAATTAAAAAATTAAAAAAGAGGTACTATTTCATTTTTACCTTTGAATAAATTGCTTACAATAATGGGGAAGTCCTGCATTTCTTGAATTTCCTTTCCTTTCAGTTAGTTCCTTTTGAGAATCTACAATAGAGGATAATGCCATCATCAATGATGGAGCAGGGATGCACCAAGCTCTGTCCATCATTGTATGCTTGGTTTGTTTTCATTGTTTCCTCTCACATGAAGGATTGACATTGTTTTATGTTTTTGTGGATACTTGATTAACACATGAATTTTTCAGGAGATGCTGAATATCGTGTTACTGAGGAAAGTTTGATGGATCGCCTAAATACAAACATGCATGACTCATGTCTTCAGATTGACAAAGAATGCAGGTGAAAAGAACAAAATTTTATCTGGCTGACTATTTTTCCATTTATGAATTTTTGCTTGAGAATAGTATTTTAATTGGTAGAGAAACAAGTACTGCAAGATGTTCATTGTTAATTGTTTTGTGACTTTGAGCTAAATTCTAAAAACTTAACAAGATATATCTATAAAGAATTGATAGAAATGATGAGTGAATGTTACAAAGTGTGGTTCATACCAAGGTTCGCATTGGTGCTCTCAAAATTCTCTGATTTAAAGACAAAGCAATCGTTGATTTGACTGTTTCCTGCTGTCTGTTACACATCTTGCAGATACTATTGAATGCACCTAGTGGTATAAAGCCATTGTTTATATTGGTTTCCTTTATCTGATATGATTATTTTTTACCCATCCTGCCTTTTCATATGTGTGAAACTTTAGCAGTTCGACAATAATGAACAATTTATAAATGCGTAGTGATAATATGTGGTGTATGTAACTGATGAATGAGCAATGTTTGTAATACGACGTCCTCACAATCCAAGGATCCTCTGACAAAATTATTCCTCTTCAAGATGCACATGAGTTTGATAAGATCATAGAAAACCACAAATTGCATGTTGTAAAAGGAGCAAATCACAGATACACTAATCATCAAGCTGAACTAGCATCAGTTGTTCTAGACTTTGTAAAGGCATCTCTGAAGCAGGATCACCCAGGTGTCTTTCATCCACATTACATCTAACCATATATATGAAATTGTATTAGATGTTGATAGCTGGATTTTTAGGGCATTAAGCTTATTGACCTTAGTAGTGATGGACACATTTAATTTGATACAGGAACCCACCAGTAACATAGTGAGAGATTGTTAAAACTATATTGCCACATAGCGAAGACGTTAAAGGTATATCGTCTAGATTTAGCCTCTAGATTTAGTTGGCTAGGGAAATATTACAAGTTGAAGCTGAACATGTGAAGAACTTACTGAAAATATTTTCCTAGACTTGTATCAGAAGCCTCAAACTTATAAAACCATGTGTTTAGTGGATTTAGATCACATTTTGCTACATTGCTCGTCAACATTGGCTATTTAATGAAAAAAGATTGACTATTTTATTTTTTATAAGAGTTACTCCTAGCATCTTATGTTACTTTATTGCTCATCAAAATGGGGTATTAAATGAGAAAGGTGACTTTTTATTTTGTGCCATGAATTTAGAGGGCCTGGGGTATGCCATAATTTTGATTTTAGGCTATTTTTTGGATTTCTATTAGATTTTTCAGAGATCAAGCTAAAGAATGAATGCAAAATTAATTTTGTGTTGTAACAAACATGTACACCTTGTGTGATACTTCTCAATAAATAACAAACAAGTCTGCCGTTCGCCATTAACATATGAAAAGTACAAATAACTCTAGGACAAATAACAATTGAATGCAAATAATCTCTATCCATCACCTAGAATTGCAAGTACTAACCAGTTTGATCAAATATGCAATGTGCAATGATAGCATTAAAGTAGTGCAGGTTCCAAAACAAAGGAATCTTCATTGGGCTAAAATGCAGCAGATTTATGGGCAAAATTGGGTTCGGATTAACCGATTGAGTTTGAGATTGATCGGGTTGGAAAAAAATTTCATCCAAGATCGAGTTGAAAAATCGAGTTGAGTTCTAATTGAATCGGATTCAGATTAGAAACAGTTTGGATTGGATATATGTGTGTATATATATATATACAATAATAACATTAGAAAAATATATATGTGATCAGAAATAAAATTTAATAATTTACATTAAAATCATTCCCTAATTAATGTAAATTTAGTAAATTACCATTAATCTACATTAAAATTAGTAAATTTAGTAATTTATATAAATTTAGTAAATTTAGTAAATTAATGTAAATTTACATTAATCTACATTAAAATGAGTAAATTACCATCAAAATTTTAAAAGTCAAAATACAAATTTGGGTTCAGGTGCCGGGTTGGAGACTTGGAGTGGAGCTCGGAGGAACTTGGTGAATCATGATGGTGATGCGTGGAGCAGCAGATCCAGTGGCTGTGTTTGAAAATGATGATCGGCGGGTTGGATTGGGTAGGAAAATCGGCGGTGACTGCGGGTGTGGTGTGTTGCGTTAGTGGAGTGGTGGATTGGTGGTGTGCTCTCTGCTACGTCGGTTTGCTTCTACCTGAGGCTGCAATTTTGACTTTCAAGAGTAAAGACTAGAGAATGGAGATTGCCAAGATGGAGAAGAAGAGACTAGAGAGTGAGAGTGTGAATGAGATTTGAGAGTGCATGTGATACGTGTGAGTTATGGCTGGAGTGGAGATGAGATTGTGTGTTGTGTGTGTTACAGATGTTACAAGAGTTATTGGTTTCTACTTTTGAATTCCATTATTTTTTTTGTTTCTGATCTTGTTGGGATCGGTCGGATTATTTGTTCAGCTCTAGTAGATACTAAGGTAGGGTTTACTTCTTGGATTTGATTGAGAATTTTGAGAAGTGAAAATCCTAAGAGTGTGGAGTGAGAGTGGGAGTGAGAGTAGGTTGTTTATTTACACTGAAATAAGAGTATTGAATAAAAATCAGAATCCTATTTATGTGTTTATATTGTCTTGGATTGGGAGTGAATATTTTCAAATTATAATTTTACCCTTATTTAAAAAATTATAATTTTTAGTTACAATGTTGATAAAAATATATTTTAATAAAAAAATATATTTATAAAATAAACTGTTTATTTTATTATTAATTTTAATTATATAACATAATAATAATTATTAATATTTTTAGTTATGTAAATCATAATTTTTATTAATTTTAATTGTAATTATGTAAATTAAAAATTATTGATAAGAGCAGCATAAATGAAACATTATTATTAATAATATAGCACAAAATTAATATTTTTTTGAATAAACTATTTATTATTATTAATAGTAAATAAATATAATACTATTAAATTAAATAAATATAATAATATTATATTTTCAAATAAAGATAGTATATGGTATATTATTAATTCTTTATGAATATAATAATATTTTATTTAATAAGTTTAATATTATTAAATAATATAATAATATTATTTAAATAAATATATTATTATTATTTTTAAATAAATATAATATTATTTTATTTTAATAAATATAAATTATATTAATAAAAAAGAATAAAAAATGAAGAGGTGGGAGTAGATTCCCACGGAGTGGGACTCCCACTCTCCCTTTTAAACAAATAAACACTAGAGTGAGAGAACTCCACACTCCTCACTCCTACTCCAATAAATAAACGCTACGTAACTGTATTCCATAATGGTTTGATGGTGAAATCAATTTCGAATTCCTGCACTTTTACTAAAATATTAGGTCGTCCTAATACAAGCTTAGAATCCATTTGTCACCTTGAAAGGTTCAACTCTTCATTACAACTCGAGCAGCTGAGGAGCTTCCTCTTTGTAACGGTTCACAAACCTCCTCAGAAACAACTTATCAGAAGTAAGAAACGATGTAGACAAACCAATATCATTCTTAATCAAACCTTTCGACAACAAAGCTTCAGCAACTGAACCCTCGGAACAATTCTCTTCTCCAAGCTGAAAGTAGTAAGTGATGGACGGTCAGCAACAAATGAAGCCTTGCAACCCATTTTCCTTACAAAATAATCCATGATTGCCATAATCTTATCCTCAGACGATACGATATACCACGGATTCTTCAGAAATGCTACGAAAATCTCTTCCTCTGACAAACCCCACTTCTTATAAACATCTACTTTTCTATCCCACACTGACTTCCCCATCCCCTGAATACAAACATGGCTAAGGCAAACTTCATCTCCTTGGGATCAAATCCCATTCCCTTCAATTTCTCCACATTTTCCTTAAACAGCTCAAAGTTCAAAACAAATATGCTAGGCCGGGTATGAAGTAACAAATAAATGTGTGATTCTGGCACTCCATGTTCTCCCAAAATCATAGCATTTTGTAACACACACGTTTGGACATCATATGTGATCATAAACGCGCAAAATTTAATAGCTGAAAATGGTGCTTTAGTCGGACTTGAGTAAACTTTTAAAGAAATTAAAAGAAGGGATTATTTGTTTGTGTAAGCTTCTCTGCAAAACAGACGGCTGAACAGACAAGACTTTGGCAAGATCAGGGCTTGAGAAACCTTTGGAATAACAGAAATTAAATTTAGGCGAAAATGTTCTCTCAGTGGAGGATAAAAGAAATTGTGGGCGTTTTCTAATAACGGTTGAAATCTGGGTTTTAGAAAAACCATGGTTTTTGAAAAACCTAAGTCTGGCTTTTTGGGAGTATCAAAATGAACATACTTAGAGGCAGACAAAGCAGACTCCAAAGATAACCCTCATGAGTTAATCAGATATAAAACAGTAAAATGAGCGTTCATTTGCAATGCTTGAAGTTGAAATGTATCTTACAATTACATGCTTCAGTGACAAAACCAAGGTATGTCTACCACGGAGAATAATTTTGCAGAGAAGATAAAACATGGATTAAAAATTTAATATAGTCGGTGAAGAAAACTTACATGGATTAATACTTGGCTGCCGAGAACGACAAAAGATTTAGAATCAAGTTGAAGTAGATAACCAAATAGTAAATGTCAAGGCGGAGCCCTTGCAGCAGAGTGAGCATATTTTACAGATTGGAAGTCCATTTGTCTGGCCTAGAAGCCTATTTATCCGACCTAAAGATTTATTAGTCTGACTTGAAAATATACTTGTCCGCTCTGCTTTTGTTTGACCTAAATATCTGTTAGCATGTCATGAAAATCTAGTTAGTCCAATTTGAAAGTCTATTACTCTAACTTGAGATTCTACTAAGCAACATGAGAGAATTTATTTGTCCAAGTCAAATATGTCCTATTTTTCAGGAATTAGATAAGTGCCACAATCTTTTAAATCACCTAATACTTGCAACTGTTGAGAGAGCATGTTGAAATTAAGGAAACAATCATCCATAACCCAAAGCCTATTTAAGCTAGAGAGGGCATCAAAGGAGAGGTTAGCAAATTTAACTAAAAAAATCCACAAGACATCAACCACTTGACCACTCTTCCTTCTATATGATCTTCAAAAATACAACCAAAATCTCTTGAACTTTAGCTTATTTTTCAGTTTTATCAATTCGTTTTTCCTTTTCCTATATACCAAATATCTGACTTAAGTATAAAAAAATCTACGTCGGAATCCCCTCTAGTATATTCTAACAATTTTTTATGATTAGTAAGTATGGAAAGTTGCGTTTGGATCACTATTTGAGATACTTGTATATCCCTAGAAAATAAATTCAACTGTTCATATCTTTTTTCAACATCAACAAAAACAAACTCGGGAAGTCAACTAGCAGCAATCTTTAATAAAAGCATGTCTCATCCGTTAATTGAACACAAATCTCAAATGAATTAACCTATCCGTTTATTAATTTTAACATGAAAATGGTTTCCAAACATGAAACCCAAAACATTTTATTGTACAATGTTTGATACATTATTGTCGGTACTAATGTTTGAATTATGAAACTAAAGTGCGCATAGTTTTATAAGTGGTACACTCTTAACAGATACATCCTTCATACTGCATATTTCAGGACGAGGGTATGAGTAAGATGATTGGACATGCTAGAGCGAAAAATAGGCTTTACTATCTTGAAGAATCAAGTGGGCAAACTAGAATAGGAAATTATTTACCCTTGTCATTTTTTTCTGAGTCTTCTATTTCCAATAAAGACAAAATTTGGCTTCATCACTTCCATTTTGGGCATCCTTCATTTAGCATTCCTAAGGTAATGTTTCGATTATTGTTTGAAGGAATTGATGTAGAAAACCATAACTGTGACATTTGTGAACTTGCAAAGTATAAACGTGCTTTTTTTCCTATTAGTAATAAGAACATCTATTCCTTTTGCACTCATTCATAATGATATTTGGGGTCCTTCCACAGTTCGTGCTCACTAGTTTGTTTCATTTATTGATGATTACACCCGTATGCTGTGGATATTTCTTCTAAAATATAAGTTTGATGTGAGCTTCATTTTCCCTATTTTTCATAACATGGCAAAAATTAATTTGGAGTTGGAATAAAAAAGTTTAGATCAGATAATGCTAAGGACTATTCAGCCAAACCCTATCACCATACTTCTAAAGTGAGAGTATAATTCACGAGTCATCATTTATTAACACTCCCCAACAAAATGGGGTTGGAAAAAGAAAAAGTAGTCATCTTTTAGCCATTACCAGAGCAGAGCCTATTTGTTTCAAAAAAATGTTCCTAAAAGCTATTGGGGAGAGGCAGTTCTAACCGCAGCCCATCTTACAAATAGGCTGCCTTCTCAGATTCTTAGGTTTAAAAGTCCTATGCAAGTTTTTTCAAAGTATTTCCCAGACTTCCACACTATTAATCATCTTGATCCCAAAATTTTTGGTTGTGAATCTTTTGATCATATTCACTCTCATAATAGTGTAAATTGGATCCACGAGTATTTATATATGTATTTATTGGTTTTTCCTCAACTCAAAAGGGATACAAATGTTTTCATCCTCCACCAAGAAAATTCTTTGTGTCTACTGATGTTACATTTGTTGAAAAAGAAAGCTATTTCACTCAACCTTATCTGCAGGGGAAGTCATCACTTATGGAAAGTAAAGACAAAGATAAGAACAAAGACTTATTCTTGCTGCTGGAACTTAACTCCCATTCTCCTCCTTTATGTACAAACATAAAAAATCCTCTAGCTCTTACCCCTGTTGATTCTCAAAGTCCTCGAAATCTTAATTCTGTTTCTATGGAACCTGAAAACCCTTATACGTTCAACTCTGAGCTTTTTGGACAAGATAAACAAGTTCAAAGTTCTCTCACCCATTACTGACTTATTCAAGAAGAAAAGCACCTATTGTTCATCTTATGCAAGTTCAATAATTGAAACCAGCCCCTGGTAATAAGGTAATAAGGTAATTAATCACACTGTATCTTGTCAAGAAAATATTTCTAGCTCTAATGAAGATAATAACAATGATCTTCCTATTGCTATTAGAAAAATCACCCGAAAATGTACCCAACATCCTTTATATCCTTTGTCGCACTTTATGCCTTATGATAAGTTGTCACACACACCTAAATACCATAAACATTCCTAAGACAGTTCTGAGGCATTAAGTCATATGGAGAGAGAAATGTTATGAAAATAGAAATGGGGGCCCTTGAAAAAAAAAAAAAGACATGGGATTTAGTGGAGTTACCAAAGAAGAAGAGTCTAGTAAGTTGTAAATGGGTGTTCATTGGTAAATATAAGGCAGATAAATCCCTTTAAAGGTATAAGACTAGGTTGGTAGCCAAAGGTATACTCAAACTTATGCGACTGATTATTTAAAAACATTTACTCCAGTTGCCTAAATGGACACTATGAGAGTACCATTATCTTTAGCTACTAATCTTAGGTGGAGTTTGCAACAATTTAATATCCACGAATGCCTTCTTATATGGTGATCTTGATGAAGATATTTACATGGAAATTCATCCTAGCTTTAGTTTGAATTTAGAAGGAAACAAAGGATGTAAACTTAAAAAAGCCTTCTATGGTGTGAAACAATCCCTAGAGTCTGGTTCGGACATTATACTAAGGTCATGACACCCTTGGGATATAAACCCAACCAAGCTGACCATACTTAGTTTGTCAAACATTCAGCTTTAAAGGGAGGAACAACATTACTAGTGTATGTAGATGACATTGTGGTAACAGGAAATGATTTGGAATGAAGGGAAGCTTTAAGGAGATGCTTAATTAAGGATAGATGACATTGTGGTAACATGAAATGATTTGGAAGGAAGGGAAGCTTTAAAGAGATGCTTAATTAAGGAATTTGAGATAAAAGAGCTCAGCAGATTGAAGTATTTTCTTGGTATTGAAGTTGCCCGCTCAAAGTATGGAATCTTCATATCACAACAAAAACACATACTGGATTTGTTGAAGGAAATATGAAATATAGGGTGCAGTCCAGCTGAGAGCTCTATAAGACCGAACCATAGACTTGGCGAAGCTCACAGAAATGTAGTAGTGGATAAATGGACATATCAGAGGCTTGCGGGGAAACTAATTTACTTTTCTCACACTAGACTTGACATAGCTTATGCTGTCAGTGTTATGAGTCAATGTATGCATAGTCCTAAAGAAGTTAATCTTCGACCGGTATACAAGATCTTGCACTATTTGAGGGGAACACCAGGGAAGGGAATTTTGTTCAAGAAAGGAGAATGACTAACACTTGAAGCCTATACTGATGTAGACTATGTAGGCCTATTGTTGATTGGAGGTCAACATCAGGTTATTGTACATTCCTTGGTAGCAACCTTGTGACTTGGAGAAGTAAAAAGCAAAACATGGTTGCCAGATCAAGTGCAGAGGTTGAGTTTAGATCCATGGAATAGAGATTTGTGAGCTATTGTGGCTGAAACTCTTCTTACAAGACTTGAAGATTTAGTGGGAAGCACCCGTAAGGCTTTATTGTGACAACAAATCAGCCATTAGTATATCATAAATCTAGTTCTGCACGATCACACTGAGCACATCGAAGTTGACCGGCACTTCATAAACGAAAAGCTGGACAGTGGCCTAATTTGCACTCCATTTGTACCTACTAGTAGCTAGTTAGCAGTTGTGTTAACCAAACGTTTGAGTAACAAGGTGTTTCAGAGTAAAAAAAGCAAGCCGGGGATGGACAATATCCATTCACTTGCTTGAGGGGTAGTGTGGAAAAACACCTAGCTATTTTTCACTGTAAATATTGATGCCTTAAAAAGATCTTTGATAGTTGTCAATCCCTAATTTGTATGATTTGATTTAGTCTCTAATTTGTAGGGATTTGATTTAATTTCCCTTCCTGTTGTCCTCTACATGTATATATTAACCTAGAATTGTATTGTTTGAAGCATCAATAAAATATTAAAAATTTCTCCAAAATAATACCAACTTTTCTTTACGTTTGGCATTTTACACTGGATTGTAAACGCAACAAGTAAAAACCGAGAATATTTTCCCGACCAAAAAAGTTCTATTCTATCCACCAAAATTTAGAGGAATTACTCCATTATATTAATATTTGAAGGAGATGATTTAATTATATTTTCATATAAGGTAATTTCTTCATACACAGTGAGGAAAAAGATTCAGGTTGGAGGAAGTATATCCCAATCAGAAAATAATAAAGGATACACTTTCAGTGCCGCTGGAGGACTTACAATTTGCATTTCTTGTGACAAACACTGAATCACCGTCTAGTTTGCTCTCTCTCATCTCATTTGTTGCTTCAAACATCTTGAATGCTATATCTCCTGAGCTTCAATCAGATGAAAGAATAAAACAGTCTTCTTTGATGGAAGAATTGATTTTAATTAATTACAGCTATCCTCATTGCTGCTATCATATGTCACTTAACAGGTCTCTTCCCCTTCAACCCGATTGAAACAATTATAGATAATGGCAATTTCACTTGGCATATAATTCTCATCTCAATTTTACAATCCAAAACTAGTACGTGCAGCCTATTCCAAACTGAAATACTGAGTCATCACCCAAATGAGGTATTGTAAAAGAGTGACGTTACAATTACAAAGTTGGGATACAAAACTGATGTGGCATACATGTGGCCTTCGTACAAATCATCACATGGCAGTGAAATGCTAACATAAAAGTGCAATGACATAAAGTGGATTGTAAATTTGTAATAATGCATATTAAGTGGGATACAAACTTTAAATCTAAACTTTGCAAGCATAGTGTTTTTGAATGATATCTATATGCATTGTCTAAATCATTGAAAATGAGGAAATTGAAACATAAAATCAAGTAAATAACAGGGTTCATAACATGAATATACTTGCAAACAGTATTAACAGAGAGTAATGGGCAACAATAATAGAAAAAATTCAAACAGCATTTACCCAGAGTTTTTGTAGTTTTTCTAATTAATTCTTTTTTTACCTTCGTTGTTCATTTACCCTTTTTCTTCCCAAATTTTTTCTTTTTTAATCTCCTTCCTTTTCCCTCTCCTCTTCATCATGGAACTCTCCGCTACAATGTTCA
Organism: Murraya paniculata; assembly: GCA_030449075.1. NCBI lineage: Eukaryota > Viridiplantae > Streptophyta > Magnoliopsida > Sapindales > Rutaceae > Murraya > Murraya paniculata. The sequence continues at coordinate 1,520,861 of JAEVFN010000028.1, forward strand.
TCATGGTAGCCATACCCAGCCTTGGGCAACATCCCTTGTTTGCCCGGCTTGCCATACAGCCCTGATTTGTTAGCCGGTGGCCTTCTCATTATTATAACCAATTCCTTTGCATAAGCTTTGAGATTTTCATTTGTCGGTATTATTTTAAAGAAAATTGCTGGTAAATTGTTTGCAAATTGTGGTGGCGATGGTTCCCTTTTTGTCTGGTTGTGGGTGGCTGTTTCTGTGTTAAATTATATTTTAATCTTTGGGGAAGAAGACCAAAGAGAACAAGAATCTTGTTTATTTTTCATGCTTTACACTATTTGGTTGTCAGCTTTTTCTTTCTAAATTTTGAATTCCATCATGACGATACACATTGTTGCCTCATAAATTAAGCTTTAATAGGAACTGAAGTAATGACAGACAGGTCTTGGCATATATTTTTCAAAATTTAGGAAGGAGGGTAGGTATTGGACCAAACCCAAAGGGAGTAACCGGAATTTTCACGTCATAAACCAGACAAGGAAGTTTAAATGATTTACCTCTTCAATGTTGTTATAAGAGAAACATCCATCATCCCACCTTGAATACAAGCTTCTTTCTATGTCATTGTCACCCCTTCATTTTTTCCTGAGGCAAAAAGAGCCGCACGAATTATTAAGCACACCAGTTTTAGCTAAGTATCATTAAAAAGTAGCTGTATATAAAAAGGAACAAGAATGATAGCATACCAATTCTGACTTCACCAACTCAATTCTCTCCTCTAAGTCCAAGATGTGATGTTTTAGTCCCTGGAAAAGTTAAGACGAAACATATAGATGAAAAACGAACAATGCATTTTAGATTGAGAAGTTAAATACACAAACTAAGAACATCAGAAATAGTACCTCACGTCTCTGAATTTCAATTGACCGACCTAATGCCTGCCTTCTAGTCAATAAATTTTGAGGCCTCAATTTAAGAGGGCACACATAATTCTTCCCACGATAGACAATAATTGCTATGCCTTTGGGAGTCTTATCTAAAGACACTAGCACTCCACCACTCTCAGCCTCTGAGGAAATTGCAATCTGCTTGACTTGTGCAAAACTTTTTCCTTTGACAATTATCTTTACCAATTCCCTGTACTTCCAATGCAAATGCATGTTTTCTATGGTACCATCATAAACCCCTCGCCTACCTAAAACAGAAAGTGAAAAAAATATTTGACTATTTCCCTCTGTGACCGCTAAGTAGAATCAAGATGCCAATTCTTACCTAGCAGCAGGTAGGGTTTCATACTAAGACCCATTTTACGAAGTAAAAATCTCTCCTCATTAGTTATGGTTTCCAAGTCAGATGGGAGCTCTGCCGGGTCCAGACTTTTCTGTACTTTTGCTAAAGCCTTATCAGCCATTTTCAATTTTCTTTTTGCCTATAACCATCAAGAATTAAAAACAAGTCATTAATCTACAGTGCTACTGACTATTATTATGAATCTTGTAGTCTTTCTGGTAAAATATAACTTTAATATATACGCCACTTACAAGAGCTAATTTTTGCTCAAGATATCTGAGTAACGAAGCGTGTCTACTGAAAGTTGAATCTCTCATCATTTTTTCCACATCTTCATAGCTTGGCTGCTTTCCCCAGCGAGAAGTTGCCGCCAAGGTCTCAGCAAGGGTACCAGCAACCAATGGGCCTACAAAACCTTTGCCCTTGGATTCAATCAAGGACAAGGCAACATGTCGTGCTTGTTCTTCCTCATCTTGTTGAATATCTGTTAGTTTTGACCTCTCTTTCACTGCATCCGTAACAACAGGTGGCAAGAAATCATTACCCCTGTAAAATACAACATAATCCTTGTTTCTAGAAAGCAGTGTTCCCCCTGTCAATTTCTGCATGCAGAAATGCAAATATCGTGAGCGCTCAGAAAATATAACCAGCACTATATGCTCAAAGTTACTGGCAATTTGGACCAAAAAATAGTGAAAAATAAAAAGACAAGCAAACACTCTTAAAATTTAGCACAACTGTGGTGAAATAAGACAATAAGCTCATCTATATACCAAGGACAACATCAGGAATTCAATGCTCATGCTCAACCGGCAGTATCTCATGTCTCACCTTGAGTTCCTCTGCCATCCTCTCATTACGTGTATTCATTACGCCGCGTTTGACAGCTATCTTTGCAATGGCACTTTTTTCCCATAGCTTTACCATGGCCTTAGCTAGGCCTTGTAGTTCTCTGCTCCTTCCTAGGACAATTCAAGTAAATATAAATTCTTTATGAGGGCATATTTTGGTGAAAACTACAGTCGTTTGCGTAAGATTTTACATACCAAGTGCAAAATGCGGAGGTGTTTTTCTAGCAAGCCTGCGAAACTCCGTCGTTTCACGGTCTCTTAAACCAGGCTTTATACCATAAGGAAGAAGTCTGAGTGGGGGTTTATAATCAGGAACCACAGGAGGAAGCAAGTCTGCATCAACAGGCAATGGCTCACGGCCAGGCCAATCTTTAAAGCGTGGACCAAGCTCATCTAGCAAATAGTTGAGTTCACATAAGTCCATGAGTTCTTCTTTAGATAGGTTCTGCAAATTATTCACAGAATCAGGTACATAAGACTCCATAGTTGTACTTGGGTGACGCTCTCCAACATTACACATTACTTCATTCCTAATGTCTTCTGTCTGTTGTGTATGATTGTGTTTGGTAAAAGATTGTACACAAGGAAGTTTATAGGTCATTCCCCTGAACAACACTACTGAGCTGCCTGATCTCCATATAACCAAACCTCCGGTTCTTCTCTGACAAAACATAAAACATAACTCGAGTAAAATTCTAGTGTAAACAATTCAGCAAATACTGTATGAGCATGCCAAATCATTAGAAGCTCTGGAAAGTAAGAAAATTATAAACACTAACCTCTAAAATCTCATGAGTTCGCTTCATTTGAAGTGAATGAGGTTCTTCAAACTTCAATTTTACAACCTCATCCAACTTCCACTTCTCATGAATACTATCCACCAATGCTTGTGTAATCCCTGCACTCCCTACTTTTGTCCTCTCAAGCATTCTCAGAGAAATATTCCGAAGTCTCTGTAATTCATGCTCGGGGATCATTTTCTCAGCCAATTCCGTGTTGCTTCTCTTTCTCCTATCTGTATTTCTCTTCCATGGTAACACATTTGGATCATCAACCTCTTGATACCCCTTTATTTGCTTCTCATTTAAAGAGCATAGTTCTCTGTGCTTGTCTTTGGATAAGTCAATAGGGTTTGCATCAATTTTCACTCCATCTGTCTTAAGTTCCTTATTATAATCACCTTCTTTATCCAATTCTACAACAGTTTTTTCTTTAACAGCACTATGTACAACAGTTTTTTCACAAGAACCAAGCAACCCATCATCACCAATATCTTCTTTTTTAGTTGTAATTTTAGTTTGAGGAGAATCAAACTTGGTTTCTTTGGAATCAGTTCCATGAATCCAAGGAGCTGAAACAAAACGATTTGGCAAAGGAGGACTAACCGGTTCACTACTAACCCGTGACTCCACATCAGTCTCCGGTTCATTTTTCACTGCTTCTTCTTCTTGTTGCTGTTCTTGCCACGGAAACTTTTCTCTTGGTGAAATGACTTTGTGTGACCACTTGTGACGAATTTGCTCGAAGAAGCTTGGCTTGACCTTTCTCTTAGTCCTTGTTGTCCCAAGTGGAGCTTGAATTGTGTTATGAGAAAAACAAATTCCAATTCTAATACCTCTAAAGCAGTTCGAAGATTGCGATTGCGGTTTCAAAGGAAGATAGTGCACAGCAGCTTGAGTTAACGGTGAATATTTGGCTTGAAGCGCCACAGCCATGGCCATTAAAAATGAATACGTATTATCCAGTTTTACCTTTTTGTATTTGCTTGGTTTCCGCAAAGGGGTTTATCGTGCAACAAAGATGGGCCGTAGCGGGCCGGAAAACCCCATTGCCTACTTGTGCTTCTGCCCGTTATTTAAAAATTTTTTAGCATAAAAATTTTTTAAAAAAGGTTAGAATAGTTAAATCATTTACTTAATAATTTATTTGTTAATATAAAATATATATTTATTATAAAAAAATAATTAAAATAACAAAAATAAAAAAAATTATTATTATTAATTTTTTATTCACAACGAAACAAATATTTCTTATTTTTATTACCTAATTTTCTTTTACTTTATTTTAATTTATATAATTTATTTAGTTTATAATAAATAAGAATAAAAATATATTTGAAAATAATAGCAGTAATATAAAATTTATAGTGTTAGGGAAGTTATTAGTTATTATGAATATAATAAGTGAGTACATAATATATAAAAAAAATGTTGAACTATGTCACCCTTTAATCAGATAAAACCTTTATTCTGTTATTATTACGTATAAAACACACATACTTGAAAAAAATAAAGAAATAAAACAAGAGAAAGTATATATAATGTTCTAACTGGCTAGCTATTACATCTAAAGGAAGACATATTTTAACCAGTCAGCTAATACATTCAGAGGACTAGCATTTAAAATTGTTGAACTGTAAGTGTGTAACTTATATAAGCTGAAAACAAAACCAAAATGAAAGGTGTTCCAAAGTGATCCAACCAATACCCAAAAGGTGAACGTGATGGAGTTTAAAAGAACCTACAAATCGCTATTGCTATGAAAATCATGGTAACATAGATAAAGTAGAAAGTTGAAACAAGTCCTAAAAGGAAAGCTTTTGGTATTATTAAATATTTCAAACAATACTATCTTTCCTCAAGATTGGATTATTGGATAGAGAGCCATACCAGCAAAAATGCTCACTTTTGGTTGATGTTTATTGGCATTTTATATTCTTGCAAAGCCATTTTGTAGGTTGCCAAGTCTTGGTTTGTTCTCAAGGATTATATTTAATGCATTTATAGAGACGAAGCCTCAAAAGTGTTTAAATTCTACAAGGTTGAATTAATATTGGACAATTGCCAAACTTTTCTCAAATGATGCTTTAATACCTGAATGATATAGCTTAAGTAAATTGTGTATCTTTGCCCATGTTGTCTCAAAGTTTCCTTGAATTGTGGAAAGATACTTCTTTAATATTAAATGTGTACTTTCAACCCTATTAAAAAGATAATGATGATGGTAAGTGAATAAATTGAATAATTAAACCCAATAAGTTAATGGTAAAATTAAAATCTATACACCTTTTTATCGTCAGATTTCCAAAGTGTATAATTTTATCTGTCCATGCTAAAACGAATGTTTCTTTATAGTTGTTCAATCATGTATCTAGTACGTATTCCATCACTGTCAACAAAGATGAAAAATCTCTTTGCATGATTTTTAAGTGGTCAATGAATTCAATTTCATTTGAAGATCACACCAATAAGTTCCAACTCATTATGAACTTCTCTCGCTTATCATTTGCTACAAATAACTTTTTGCAGTTTGCTATAACATTCCTACTAATATGCCATCTACATAAAAAATGATTTGCATTAGGAAATATTTTTCAATGCCAACTCTCTATCACTGACAATGACCTTGGTAAAAAATCATTGTCCATTAAACTCTTTAATCTATCTAATGCCTATGTGTAGCTATCTTCCCGCTCATAACTCAGGTATCTATAAGCAGCATTAAAAGTCATGTCAATTGATGACACTCCTATAATCTCAAATGGAAGATGATATTTATTGACTTTATAAGTATAATCCATTAGCAAAACACTTTGAAATGCATGTAATAACTCTATGCTCGTAGGGTGTGCCCAAAGTAAGTCTTTCACAATGTCATTGTTGTCATAGCACTTATGCCACTCAATGTAATTATGTTTAATCACTTTATATCTCTGTCATACATTGTATATTGACTCATTGTAGAAACATTAAATGCATCATTTTTTTTCACGACGACCAAAATATCTTTTGGTTGTACCATATTTTTTTATATGTCAACTAATGTTGGCATTTCTTCTACATTTAATCGTCATGAAAATGAGAGCCCGTCAAGATGTTTTGCAATTGGATTATTATGCACTCCACACACTGCCTTTAGCCTCCAATTGTTATGAACGCCCCTTTAATTTAAAAGGACATCTACATCTTTTCGTAAAAGTTATTTCCGACTTCGAATCTTCAAATCTTTTTCTTGTCTTTCTTCTTATTTATTTTTTCATATGTTCCACCTCTTTCACAACCAAAAATGATCTTGGGTCTTTTACCACCAGGACCTAATTTAGATCACTTGATGAACATGCATTTTTTTTTTTTGTACATTAGGCTTTTTCATTAACTGATAAAAATATTAATTAGTCTACCATATTTTTTTTTGTCAATTTTGAATAAAAAAAAAGGGAAAAATCAAATGCAAATTAAAGATTTCATATCTGTTTGTGATTCAAATTATTGTCAATATTATTTTGTTCCCCTATAAAGTCAATGTTGAACAAATCAATAAGAATTGCTTTAATCCTCAAAAAAAGGAAATCACTTTATGGAAAAAATAAAAATCACTTTATGGCTGTCAACAACACTTGTCTTTGATTGTGGCCCACTGTCAAATGCAAAAAAAGATACCAACAACTTTGTTACATTTAATCCAATCAAATGTGCCCATTTAACAAAGATATGTGGCTTAAAAGAAGAATCATGCTTCTATTCTATTATTGTCTGACGAAAATATGATTAGCATTTAAAAAAACTATGTTGAATGTAAAGATGGGTTTAAAGAGTAAAAATTATTTTTTTTATTATATTTTAATGTCTATAAAGTTAATTTAATTTAGGGGTATTTTAATCATAAAAATTATTTTCAAAAGTAACTTTAGTGAGTAGTTTGGTGGGTACAAATAGTGCACTCCAATGATATATGAAAGCATATTCCACACCTTTCTTTTTTACATGGTATCATAGCAAGGTTAGTGCTCTTTGAATCATATATTTGTCATTGCTATTCCTTTCCCCTTCTTGTCAAACTTTGGATATTAGTCACCAAGACTTACAAATGGGATATCATGAATGTTGATTAATTAATATTAATTCATTGTAATTAATATACTTAATTGCACGCCAAATAGAAGTGGAATTTGATCTTTAATGGAGTTAAGTTATTGTTTTTGGACCGGAAGGCAATCATAGTGTTGACCTAATGGTTAAACATATTCTTTCAATCTCATTAGCTCTTGAAGGACAAAAATCATTCATGTGAGATCAAGTTCGAAGCAATCTATGAAAAAAAACTCATTAGGTCAAGAACAAGCATCAAGGATATTAGCTTAGGTGATCTTTCTTGTCGCGTTTCTTGTAAAGTTAGTATGATTAAATGTGTGCATGATTAAGCATTTCAAAGCTCAATTTATTATCATAATCATGACATTGAAATTTATCATTTTCTTTATATTATAAAGTTTCTATACTTGAAGAAAAATGAAAATTAAGTGTTTTTTTTTAATCAAAATGTTTGTTTCAATATGGACTATTGATTCAAATATATGGACTAATTTGAAAGTTTTGGAAACTATAGAATCATACAAGTTTTGTTTGAAATTCTTAGAAAATGACCTATTTGAAAGGTTTTATAATATTTTTGAAATATGTAATTCTAGAAGTAAAATCTGAAAAATTGAGAAATCAGAATTAGCGGTCATTTACCTCCCAGTTAACAGTTATATGTTAATAATCTAATACATTCTGTCTTTGAAATGACTATCAAGTTATTTTTGTCGGTGATCCACTTAATTTAATTCAATGGTAACATACCATGTCAGCAAGTGACTATTCGCTTCAAAGTTATTCGTGATCTGATAGCACATAGAATGTCTTATTTTAGTAGAGTAACATCTAGTTTCTTGATCCATCTATTAAAAACCAACTTGAACTCAATTTCACAAATTTTGCTGAGCTAAGACTTAATCATTCAAAGCATTCTTGAGCTTTCATTTGCTTGCATATATAAATTAAATCATTATTGAGCTATAACATGCTTATACACTCTCAAGAGGAGGTTGATCTTGTAAGAACCACTTTTATTTGTAAGATTGAAAAGTTGTAAGTGTGGAAGACACCTTGGAGTCAACTGGACTTATTTAGAGGCCTTGGGATATATGCCTTGGTTAATGGAATCTTTAACTTGAATTACTTCGAGGCGCGAGCATTGGCAGGTTTGCCGAACCACTTAAAACTCATTGTGTTCGTTTTTCTCTACCTTTATCTCTTTATATTAATTGTTGGATTTTGGTGGCTGGAGTTGTTAGTTCGCGATTATTATTAGAGAAACTTTTAAAACCCCAATTTGCCGCACTCTTGGGTTGTCAGGTTCAATTACACACATCAATACAGAAAAGCCTACTCTTGTCACAGCATAAGAACCAAAATTAGTGCAATATGCTAGGAATTTATTTCAACAATTGATGACCATTATTATGTTTACTTCTTCTATTTTTTTATACAGAAGGAGAGACAACTAAGAGGCATATTGGGTTTTTAGATGGAGAAGTTAATTAGAAACTGAAGTTATTAACTTCCTTCAAAACTTCTCTTCAAAAAATACTGTTCATGTGATTGCAAAATCTAAATGACTACCACTTGGGTAGTTACTACCACATCGAGTCAGCACATCGTGGCAACCCAATGGGCGACCTGCCCTTGTTCTTCATCTCCCACTCACAAATGATGGGATAAAGCTATCTAGCAGAGCAAAGAGAATTCTACAACCATTAGCCAAATTGTAAAGGTCATTTAGGTAAATATGCCATGTGACCTAAATTATAAAGGACCTGACTAAGATTTGTATAGTGAAATGAACATATGACATACATTTTTTTTTAAAGAGATTTCATGGTAGCATGTGTTTCACACCACATGTGCTTTCTGACTAATAGAAACTAAGTGAATGGATCCCAACTTCTTTATTATGTAAGTTCTTATGAGATTTTCTAAAATCTCAGTTTATGTCCTTATACCATCGACTTATGAGATTTTCTAAAATCTCAGTTTATGTCCTTATACCATCGACTGTGTTTTTGAGGTATCAGATTAACATCAGCTACTTTAGCATGTTATCTATGACTTTGACATGATTTAGTGCTAGCCACCTGAGAAGCAAGATATTATAGCAAGCGCTAGAGCTATAGGGAGGCGAGGGGCAACAAAGTAGATAAGATAAAATGCAAGCTCTCAGTGGAGCAGAGGAGACAGTTAGGGTAATAAACTTGAAATGCAGAGTCCAAATGGCCGGTGAGCGAGTGGGTAGTAGCCAATAACACCTTAGTTGATGGCATTCCTTTCTTCGGTCGGCATTAGGAACCACAAGCATTCCATATCGAGCAAGCAAGTCTTAGGGATGAGATGCCCATGTAAGGACCTCAATTCTTATTAAGAAGTTGAACCAAGGACCTATGGTAGTTGAGATTACCCTTTCCTTATGGGCAAGGCAATCGTTTTCTGAGAGAGGAATTTAAAATCCTTAGAGTAGTAGGGACTTTTTTTTGTTTTCTTTTTAGGCTTGTAAAAAAGGCTCGCTTAAGATCGTACTGTTCCTTTACAAAGACAAAACAAAGGCTTGCAATGGCTAGGCACCACTTTCTTTTTGAGTTATTCCAGCTTTTTCATGATTTCATGCTTGGGTGAACAAACAGAAAAAGAAAAGGACCGTCTCAGTAGAAGGGGAAGAACTTGCAACAGTACAGACTACTAATCCTCTTATTGCTCTTAGCCATCTATTAAGAGTCTAGGAAGCTTTGAATACGAAATCCCTCTAAATAGATAAGTGTGGACAGGGCTTCCGAAAAATCCTCCCCCTTATTTCCAACCAAGATAGATAAAAAGGAGCTCTATCAAATAAAGGCCATAACCAGCCTCTTTCTTTATACATGTATACCCTTATTTTAGAGCTAATCTTTGCTCCTGCTAATCCTGGCATTTCAATGGAAGACTTCTCAATTGTTGCAATTCCCAGCCCCTTTAACCTATTATTATTCTATTTTAAAAATTTTATAGACTAAGACTATGCAAAGGTAGAATACTATAGAATTTTTTATGACTTTATCATAAACCTTGATTTTATGCTCAATAAAAACCTAAAATAACGAAAATCAATTCATGTTCCACTTCCAAAGTTATCTATCTTTACCCAAGTGTGAACTACAGACGACTGTTCGATGGTACCATTCCTTCTTACTTGTCTTCTAGGTTAACCCATTTCCACTAATGAAATACCATATTTGGAAGCTTGGTTATTCAGTAATTTAGACCAAAATGATATACATTTCATCCTCTTGTAAGGAAAGAGGTATTTCGATAAAACTCCAATCTTAAAAGACATCAAGCATAATCAACATAGAAGTGAGCTTCCTAAAGTGCAAGTTAGGAAAGCTCTCTAATCTCGTTTGTGAAATCATCTGATGCACGTATCTGCTCTACCTATTCTCTTTTGCTTGGAATTAAATGTGGCACCAATATAAGTTAATTAATAGGATATTCTTGGTCATATCTCCTATTTTGATTTAGAAAGGAATTATTTCCTCATATGAAAACCACCATTCATACACTCCCTACTACCAAACACTAAAAAGAGCTACTCCACCCCTACCATCTATATGTATCTATATTTCATATGAAAAGGCATATGGAACCTAAATAGAAAAATATTACTAGAATATTTCCTTATAAGATAACTTTCTGTTTTATTATATTTTATCCTTTCTAATTTACTTCAAAGTCAAAGAAGGATTCTTTTGTGTTGTAGAAAATTGGCTTTTGCTCTTCTAGGCCAATAGAAACACCTAAAAGGGTTAGAAGGCCAATAGATTTGTGATGATAGGATGTTAGTAGAGACCTAAAATATTTTAATAGGTAAATTAACACCTCAATCGGCAAAAGAATCATCGTATGCTCTGGAAGATAGACTATTATGGTCCATACTTGGTATTTAGGTATCAACTTTAAAGAAAACTTGCCTAAAACTACCTATAAGTGGTAAGGGTTGCATTATTGATGTGAAATGGGTTTAGAAAAAAGGGGGCTCCAGTTATAATCTAGAAATAATTTGTGTATATACTTCATATAAATATGAAATCAAAGTAGGTGATAAAGTAGCTGGAAGACATGGAAATAAGGTATCACAAGATGTTTTATTCACAAGATGAAAGGCTTATTGATACGGTTTTCAACCAACTAGGAGTATAGGACAGATATTTGAATACTCATTTAGGTCAGTAAGCAGCAGATCCAGTACGCAAAATTGAGGGATAACTTGAACTTGATGAGAAAGATTTTGCAACTAACCATTGTGTTAGTAAATCATACGAGTCATAGTTGTTTAACTTTGAGTTCATGTGATTAGTCAGCAGAAAGAAGAAAACTATCTCTGTTAGATATCATCTTCTACTAGTCAACAGAAAGAAGAAAGCTATCTTTGTTAGATATCATCTTCTACTAGTCAATATTTCCACTCAGTACCTCTTAATGACCAATAGAATAACCTTTCTAAACAATGGATTGGCCTCCCTCCTTACTCAACCTCTATAAAAAAATGCTTTTTCCTTTTTATAATAATAAGATCATCTTTCAAATCAAGCCTTCATTTACTTCTTTGGAATGTGATATGGGTTTATGACATCCGGTAGCAAGTAATTAAAGAATAAGCCACCTAATTACAGCCTACTTAATAGTAGCTGTCAAGGCTATACGCGTGAAAAAAAAGCAAGTAGGGAATTTGGCATCATGTTGGTTAACTAAACATTAAATCTCTATGTGCTAATGTGCAAGTGTACACAACAAGTAATATAATGATGAGTATTCAAGACTGTCTCCATAGGAATTGATGTTATAGGAATTGCTACAATAATTTTAACAGTACAATTTTAATAAACTAAATAAAACAAAATAAATGTGAGACTAATGATCTAATGAAATTAACAATGCAATAAATAGAATGTAATAAAGAGAATTTTAAATCAAATACAAAGATATGCTCAATGGCAAAAGAGTAGTTGGGTTCTAAACTCAATGGTTATTGACTACTTTTCAATTAAGGCATAGTTACTAAATCATCTACTACAGCACTGGACAGAATCTTTAATGCATCATCAACCGTTGTATTTTGGATATCTTATATCTATATAAAATCTAACAGTGACTAGTTGTTAAACTAACATTAGATATAACATTATACGTTTTAGACTCTATTTGCTCTACATGGTGAATTCCTATGTCTAGTTCATTACTAATCTTAGATTAAGCGTGGCTTTATTTAAATTGAGATTAACTCAACTTGGGAAACTCAATCTATAATGTATTGTTTTAATTTGTCCCACTGAGTCAAACATTTTTTAGGCTCATTCTTAGCTAGTATCTACTAAATGGGTAGTTAGCCGGAATAGGAAATTACAATAAGTAAAATTAAAACAAAGTGCTATAGTAGAATCTGAGCAACATACATATGTGAGTCAAATAGCCATTAAGTTTATTCAAAACCCAACTAGTTGAAGGTCTAGCTCATGAAGAACATTGAAACAATAAAAACGTAAGTGTTTCCCATGAAATACATCATCCAAGGGAAAATACAACAATCGAAATATAAGAATAAAGTTGAGATACAAAAAGGACCAAAGTGTCATGCTTTAGTCTTCAAGTTTCTCTCTTTCTTCTCCACGAGATACCCTTTGTTATAGCTTTGAATTCTCCTCTTTTTTTTCGTGTGTTTTGGCTTCCTCCCATTTTTCTTTCACATGCTCTCTTTTTATCTCTTGGAATTAGGGCAACCAAAGCATGTGGCTACGTGTCTTTCTTGGGCTACCTAGGAAAGCATATCTTTTTGTGCCACCCGTCACTGTTTTGTACACGTGATAGTGACAGTGCAGTAATAGTTGCAACATGCTTTGTCGGTTAACACGTTGGCAGTCTTATCTTTATTTGCTCCTGGATTACTGCAACAATTGCTACAACATCTTCTTTGATTCATACTTGTCTCAATTCATCTGCAGCCAAGTTCTTTGTCATTTATTTAGGTTTGCTGTTGCAGCATCCATCCATAAAGCTTGAAATTTTTTTTGGTTTTCTACAATCGTGCACATAATCAGAGCACAAGGTGATCTAAAACGCAATCAATTTTTTAATATTAAACTTAAATTGATGCAATAAAAACACATCATTTACTCTCTAAGTAATATTAGTTTAAGTTTAGAAATGCTATGATAATTTTCATTTAATCACACCCCCAAACTTAAACCATTACTTGTCCTTAGATAATGACAATAATACTGACACTTCAATTACACAATCATGCAAAATTACCATCTAAATTGCTTGGATTCATCCGCTTTCAGATTTAATTCTTAAACATACAAAATTACCATCAGCAGTTCCAGTTCTAGACTTAGGTTTTATTCTGTCCAGAGTGTGTGTGTGGTGCTTTGATCAAGTTCCAGAGTTACTTGTGGCATCACTCAAGCATAAGATATAACCCAAAGATAAAACAACAGAGATATTTCCATTTATTGAGGAACATAGGTCATAAATAGCTTCAAAATGTGCTATAGCAATCATCATTTTCCTTTTATTTTCTATTTTTTTTTATAAATAAGGCCGTTCGGTGTGACATCAACTTTTCATGTGAACGCCTATCACTTGTAATGATAACACCCAATTACTTGATCAATGTACATATTACAGTTACTTCGTTACTTCGTAAAAACATCTAAGATGCTATAACATAGTCTTATTTTTAGACATCTTTAACTCAAGGCTGAAAACATGGGGGTCATGAATTGACCTGGCTACTCAGTATCCTAGACAGAGGACTTATCTTGCTTTTGGGTTACTACAACAATGCTCATAACTCTTGCTGCCTTTTTACTCAAGTCAGCATATGAGTACATACTCAACCCTGGTTACTTAGCAATTGAGTTATTTGAGTAGAATTTTATTTCATATTTAGCATAGTTTGTGATAATTTTGAATTTTTTTCTTTTTTAGGTGCCCTCAAACTTGAGCTATTTTTAACCTTAGACTGTTGATATTGTCTACATTGCTTTAGTTGATTTTATTACAGCATACTTACAAAACTCAATCAAAGCCTAGTGTTAAGACATAGCTTCAACCCTCATCCATAAACTGTCTCTACATGGAAGTCATTCATCTTATATCTCATCACTCAATTCATCCTTATTGGGTTTTCTAATCCAAATACAAATACTAGATAAACAGAGCTACACACTTAATCACACATAGTCAAATAAACATCCATAAAATTGAAAAAAAATTCATGCACATTCATAACATACTGAAATCAAATTTCTCCACACACAACACAAACGTATATATTCATATACATATTACACCATAACATAGCTCCCCCCTTAAAACTTGAGAGGTGCTATGTCCTTACATGTACTCAAAATAAATTAAAGGCATTCATGCATACACTTAAAATAATAATAAAAAAATACAACACTAACAAGATAAAATAAATATAAAAAAAGAAAAGTTTTAGAAATTGCAAAGCTAGACTGGGCAGGCAGAGGATACTCCCTTGTTGTCGAAAGCAATGCTTAGCACTTGTTGTGAAAGGTCACTACTTCTTTGCTACACTTCTCAAACGCTCATTTGGTAACCCTAGTGGTGTAACAACTGTCTGTTTCTTTTTCTAGCTTTTGTTTGGACTGGTTTTAGAAGTTCCAGCAGCTTCTGTAACTTTGGACAGAGTTGGCTTTGTTTTCTTTGGTTCTGTTTTTTCTAGTGCTTGTTATGCTTCAACACCTCCGGAGGATTGTGCCTTTTTTCTCTTATTAGATGCCCTTTGAGTTGGGACAGGAGACTTCGTGTGAGTTTTTTTTGTGGCAGTTGGCAGAAGAGTTGTTGTTGTCGGTTGTTCAGCAGTGATACTAGCAATGAGTTCTCTATGGCTCTTGTTTGCTTCTTCTATTCGTGTAGCTCTACTGATGGCCTCTTCAAGGGTTGCATCAACATCATCTTGCTCCTCTATCTCAGATTCCTCATCAATCAAGATTTTTTTCTTTTCTTTTGCTTTTAGGAGTCACAATTGGAGGTTCCTCTTCCTTGTCTTCATCATGTTCCTCCTATTTACCCTCATTTTTCTCTTCTTCCTTTTCAGCCTTAGCTGCATTTTTTTCTTATTGTTGTTCTTCTTTTGACTCTTCTTCATTCTCTACTTCTTCACTTCTTTCTATTGGAGTAGTCTCTATGGCTCTTTAGAAATTGGACTGCTGCAGCAGAGACTCAGGGAAATCTGGATGATTTCTCTTCATATACACAGTAAATTGATGTTTCTGTGTCCAAACCTCTGATGCTTCTCATTTTGTGCTTGCATGCATGTATTTAAGCTTTCACTTGAGTTCCTACAGCATCTTCCCAATCCCAATAGCGTTCTGGTTTGTTGTACTTGCTGGTTCGCTAGCAATTCTTTTTATTGTCCTAGCTATGATAGCCCCTTCATTCTTGATTCTTTTATCACTCGCAACAAATTTTACTCTATAAACTTCATAAATGCCCGTGATAAAAGAGGGAAATAGTAAGGCAGCAAACTTTTGCTTCTTGGTAGCACATTCTCTAATTTCTTGTTCTATGACTTTTTCAACATCAATGGTTAACCCTTTTACAATAGTATAAAGAAATATGAGCCTTGTGTGTGTAGTTAGCATCAGTCTGGACTTCAAAAATTTTACCCAAACCTTAGCAATAGGCTTCAAATCTATCGTATTAACCACTCTACCCTCTTTATGCGTCCATCCACTATTTTCCCCCATTTCTTTATAGTCATATTCTCAGTAAACTTGGTATACTCACAATCAATAACAATAGGCAAGTCATAGAAAGCATTGATAGCTTCAGGATCTAAGGGGACTTGAACTTGCCTCACTAAAATGTTGTGTTGATGTGGCTGGAGCATGTTGGAGTAGAACTCCTTGACTATTGGAAGCATTGGGTCTCGGAGGTGAGCACAGAACTTGACCCAGCCTCTCCTCATTGCAGCAATGAAGATGGTGTTAATAATTCCTGTGGGCTGTTTAGGAAACTGAAAACCCTTTTTCTCTAGAATTTTTCGAGACTCGATAAATTTTTCATATTTTTCATCGACTTTGAAACTGTAGAAACACTCAGGGTTTTTCAATCTGCCAGCATAGGCTTTGATTTTAGGCATTGTTGCATAATTTAAATAAGTTTTGTTATTTTGAAAAGATAAGAATGTAAGAAAGAGATGTTAAGATGTTGAGAGTTATCAACAGAAAAAGAGAAAGTGATAGTGAAATAGAAACGATACAACCCTAATTTAAAGCAAAAGGAAAATGGAGAGAGAGATATGGGACAAGTTTGGAAAATATTTGTTTTTTAAATTTCAAAAGTAAAATTTAAATGGAAAAGAAGAAATATATGTCACTAAAAATCAGGGATTGCATTATTTTTATTTTAAAAAATACTGATCTGCTGACATAAGCATAAGGTAGAAAATTCAGGACTAACAACTCAACGGTAAAAATCCTTGATTGTTGAGTTAATAAAATAAGTCATTGTGTAACATCCAATCAGTTGTTGTAGCATAAGCAGTAAATTCATATGTTGTCTGAGAAGCAGCTTCCGTCTGCAATGCTGTGAATGATGTTGCAACATTTCTTTTCTGCTATTTTTTTCCATTTTTTTTTTCGTTTTGCATTCAAAGATTCCTTTCTCAACTCCTACTTGCTGCAATTTAACGACAAGAAAATAAGAGAAAATATAGAAGTTAGATACAAAATTTAAAATAATAAACATGGCAAATTAAACAATACTAAAAACTAAATTTGAGTGCTTTAAAAATTTAAAATAACTTCCCTCATTGGGTTGCCTCCCAATAAGCACTTAATTTTCGATCCTTTAGCCTGACCATCTCTGATTGCTCAAGCCGGATCCTTTAAGGATATATCCTCCCTTGGTTTGTTATTAGCAGCTCCCATTTAGTGCCTCACTCTATGCCCATTTACCTTGAATTCCTAACCTGTTCTTTCATTTTAAAGTTCAACAGTCCCGTGAGGATAAACTTTGATAAGTTTGAAGGGTCCTTACCATCTAGACTTTATTTTTCCAGGGAAGAGTTTTAATCGCGAGTTATGAGCAAGACTTGGTGGCCTAGAATAAGATCCCTCTGCTGGATTTACTTGTCATGTCATTGCTTGGTCCTCTCCTTGTAGATTCTTGCATTTTCATAGGAGAATAACTTCAGCTCTTCTAGCTCACAAAGCTGTAGCTTCCTCTACTCTACTGCGGCCGTTATATCCATTTTCAGTTGTTTAACTACCCAATATGCTTTGTGCTCCAACTTTAATGGCTAATGGCAAGCTTTATCGTAACTAATTCTATATGGAGACATGCTTAGTCGGGTTTTGTAAGTTGTTCGGTAAGCCTATAAGGAGTCATTTAGTCTAATAGACTAATCATTTTTATTGGGATTCACCACCTTTTCTAGAATCATTTTTATCTCCCTATTGGACACTTCTACCTGACCACTTGTTTGTGGATGATATTTTGTCGCAACCTTATACTTGATTCCATACTTAGCCAATGCTGTAGCAAACATCATGTTGTGAAAATAGGTTCCTTCATCACTGACGATGGCTCTAGGAATGCCAAATCTTGAGAAAATGTTCTTCTAAAGGAACTTCAGCACTGGCTTGATATCATTTTTTGGCAGTGCTGCAGCTTCTAACCACTTAGATACATAGTCCACAGCAACTAAAATGCATATGTTGCCAAGAAAGGATGGGAATGGTCTCGTAAAGTCTATTCCCCATACATCGAAAAGTTCAACTTCCAAGATGTTGGTTAATGTCATTTCATGCTTTTGAGAGATTTTTCCTATTATTTGGCTGTCACAAAATTTAACAAACTCATAAGCATCTGTAAAGATAGAGGGCTAGTAATAACCTGATTGAAAAATTTTTGCTATTGTTTTATGTCCTCCAAAGTATCCACCATACGCTGCAATATGCAAGACTGTAGAATGTTTGAAATTTTTTCACCAGGAGCATATCTTCTGATCACATGGTATGAATGCATCTTGTACAAGTAGGGCTCGTCCCATTGATAACTTCTGACATTATGAAGAAACCTCTTCTTCTCCTAGTTAGCTCAAATCCAATGGTAGTAGTCCACTCACTAAGTAATTAGCAAAATCTGCATACCATGGAAATCCAGATTGCTGTAGCATTTGTGCATGCTATATTATCAGCAACTACTCATCAAGAAAAGTTCTATTATGTCCTGCTTTGTCAGAATGCTTGCATCTACTTCCAGCCTTAAGAGATGATTTGCTACTTAATTCTTAGTTCTTTTTCTGTTCTTGATTTCTAGGTCAAACTCTTGTAGTAAAAGAATTTACCTAATCAACCTTGGTTTGACATCTTTCTTTAAAATAAAATACTTTATAGCTAAGTGATCCGTATAAACAGTCACTTTGGTGCCAACCAAATAAGCTCTAAATTTATCAAATGCAAAAACAACTGCCAGTAACTCTTTTTTAGTGATGGTATAGTTGAGTTGTGTATTAGCTAAGGTCTTGCTTGTATAATAAATGGAGTGAAAAATCTTGCATTTCCTTTGGCCCTAACACTACTCCAACAGCGTGGTCACTAGCATCACACATAAACTTAAAAGGCATACTCTAATCGGGTGCCAAAACAACTGGTGCTGTAACAATGGCTTTCTTTAACTCAACAAAGGCCTTTAAGCAATTCTCATCAAACTTAATGGGTCTGTCATACTCTAGCAACATGCATAAAGGTTTGGATATTTTGGAAAAGTCCTTAATAAACATTCTATAGAACCCAGCATATCTTACGAAGTCCTTATACCTTTGATTGAAGTATGTGGTGGAACTTTATTAATTACCTCTATTTTTACCTTATCTACCTCTATACTTTTTTTAAAAACTTTGTGGCCTAAGACATCCCTTTTTGTACTATAAAATGACACTTTTCCCAATTCAACACTAAATTTGTCTCTTCTACATCTCTTAAGCATATTTTCTAGATTATGCAAATAGTTGTCATATGGTTCCCCAAAAACTGAAAAATTATCTATGAATACGTCAAGTGTTCGCTCAACCATATCTGAAAAACTAGACATCGTACACCTCTGGAAAGTTGCTGGAGTATTGTATAAACCAAATGGCATTCTTCTAAAGGCAAAAGTTTCATAGGGACAAGTGAATGTTGTCTTCTCCTGATTCTTTGGTGCTATAGCAATTTGGTTGTAACCTGAGTATCCGTCCAAGAAGTGGTAGTACTTTTTTCTAGCAAGTCTGTCTAGTATCTAATCTATGAAAGGCAATGGAAAGTGATCATTCATTGTGGCTTTGTTTAACTTTCTATAATCTATGTAAACTCTCCATCCAATTACTGCTCTTATGGGAATGAGCTCATTTTTTTAATTTGTTACAACTGTTGCTCTACCTTTTTTTGAAACACATTGTACTGGGCTTACCCATGAGTAGTCTGATATTGGGTAAATGATTCCAGCACCAAGCCACTCGATGATCTCTTTCTTGACTACTTTCTTCATGATGAGATTTAATCTTCTCTATTACTCTACTGAGTTACTATAGCAATCATCTAGCAAAATCTTGTGCATGCATATAGAGGGATCGATTCCTTTGATATCTGCCATAGTCCATTCAATGGCCTTCTTGTACCTCTCTAATACATCCACCAAACTCTTTTCTTGTTTTGCATTAAAAAAAGATGAAATGATTACAGGAAGTGTGTCATTGTCACCAAGATAAAAATACTTCAAATGTGAAGGTAAAAGTTTTAATTCTAAAACAGGAGGTGACTCAATAGAGGGAACATAAGGTTTTACTTCTCTGTTTGAAAGATCAAAAGATTCAAAGTGCTTGTCAGCTCTGAAAGGTTGCTTCTCTCTTCACCATGCCATATCAGTTGTTTCAAGATCTTCATCTTCAAGCTCTTTAAATGTTACAGCCTTGATTTCTTTATTACTGCGGCAACTATTTAATCTCTTTGCTGCAGTAAAATCTACAATACTAATAAAATTACAGTCTTCAACATCATGAAGACTCTTCATGGCATCTAACATGTTGAATGTAACTTGCTGATCATTAACCCGCATAGTCAGTTCTCCTTTTTGTACATTAATTAGAATTTTTTTCTGTGGCTAAGAAGAGTCTGCCTAAAATGATTTATACTTCTTTATCTGCCTTAAAGTTCAGCATTATGATATCCACTGGAAAAATAATTTTATCCACGTTCACTAATATATCTCCAATCTTGCCTTCTGGATAGGCATGAGATCTGTTAGCAAGTTGTAAAGCCACTGTTGTTGGTCTAACCTCTCCAACTTCCAATTACTTAAACATTGATAGAGGCATGAGACTGCTGCTAGCTCCTAAATCACAAAGTGCCTTGCCACTGTATTTAGTTCCTATAGAACATGGGATTATAAAACTTCCTGAATCCTTTAGCTTCTAAGGTATTTTGTTTTGAAGCATATGGTTGCTTTCTTGTGTTAGAGTAACTGTTTCAAACTCTCTAAACTTCTTTTCCTTACCAAAATATCCTTCAAGAAAGTCACGTATTTTGGCATTTATTCTAGAGCTTCTACAAAAGGAATGTTGATATGTAACTACTTTAGCGCTTCCAAGAATTTACTAATTACTTGTCCTGTTTTTTTTTCTGGAATCTTTAAGAAAAAGGGTAGTAGGTTTCTGAACTGCTGTATTGTAGCAGGTTGTACAAAGTATTTCTCTTTTGCCATGTTCTGGACTAATGTGGTTGGTGCCGCAACATCTTCACCAACAGGTGTTGGATCATCACTTTTTATAGATGATGTAGCTTGGCTATTCTCACTAGTGTGTTGGAAAGAGAGGTTGTGGCTCCTCTTCAACTTGAGTTTCTTTTTGAGTTGAAGTAGGTTCAACTTTTCTTTTTGGTAAACCAATTGGGATATGAACATAGTTTTCAAATCTTAAGTTAATCACTTTGCAATGTTCTTTTCTTTTTCTTCTTGGATCCTCTATGTTGCTGGATAAACTGCTTGGAGGTCTGTTGTTTAATGCTGTAGCAAGCTGTCCAATATGATTTTCTTGGTTTCTTAAGGATACAACTTGACTTTGGACAACTGTTTTATTTTTTACAATGTATTCCTTAATCAAAGCTTCAAGAAAACCGATTTGGTCATTGCTGGTGCTTTGTTGCCCTTGATTTTGCTGGTGAAATCCAGGTGGTTAAGCAAGCCTATTTTTTCCATTTAGTACTACAGCACGCTGATTCTAATTGCCCCATAAGAAGTTTGGGTGTTGTCTCTATCCAGGGTTATAAGTGTTTGAGTAAGGGTTGTTCTGATTCTATTTGTTGTAGTTGCCCACATAGTTAACTGAAGCAGAATTTGCAGGACAATTATCAAACAGATGCCCTTCTTCGTAATAAACATAGGATACCTCAGCAACTTAGTTGATAGTTATTGGAGCAATGGTCATAGCTTTCACCATATTTGTTAACGAGGCTACATTGGCTGATAATCCTGTCAAGGCATCTATATTATGAATGCCTACTATTCCTTTTATTGTAGCTTGTTTGGTCGATGGCGAGTGATAGTTGTTATTAGCTATCCTTTTTAAGATATCATAAACTTCATTATAAGACTTAGTTAAGAAGGTCTTATTTGCTAAAACATCTACCGTTAATCTAGTGCTTGGGTTGAGATCATTATAGGAAAGTTTTCATCTGTATACAGTAAGAGATACCATAATGAGGACATCTCCTAAGTAACTCCTTGAAACTTTCTTATACACCATACAAGCTTTCATCTTCAAGTTGATGGAAAGATGTGATATCATTTCTCAATTTTTCATTTTGATAGGTGGGAAGTACTTCATTAAAAATTTTTCAGTCAGATCATTCGCTGTAGTAATAGAGTCAGGTGGTAGAGAGTTCAACCATGCTCTTACTTGATCCCTTAGAGAAAATGGGAAGAGTCTGAGTCTCAATGCTTCCTGTGAGGCTCCAACAATATTGAAAGCATCACTTACTTTCAAAAACAGTTCAAGGTGAAGATAAGGATGTTTTGATGGCATTCTATTGAATTGCCTTACTGTTTGAAGCATCTGGAACATCAATTATTTGAGCTCAAAATGATCAGCTTGAACTTCATGTTTGACTATTCCATGATTTATGGTTTTAAGGGTTAAAACTGCGTAATCTTTAATGGCTCTATCTCTATCATTTGTCATATAGATAATATTATTGTTCCCTAATTGCCCATGAACATTCTGCCCATTATGAACTTCTTGACCTCCTTGTGCATTGACTAATTTATGTCTCTTCGAGGGTTCAAATTTCCCATATTTTGCAAATTATCCATGTCTGCAGCAGATCTTAAATTTCTATGCTCTTTCCTCAATCTCTTTGTAACTCTTTCAATTTCTGGATGAAACTGGAATTCAACAGGTTTGTACTTATGCATGCAAGGGGTTGCTAGAGCACTTCTGTCAACACAGTAAACAAATTAAAAGAAAACTAAAACTGGCACCAACTAAAATTGACTTCACAAATCACAATAAGCATTTAATCCTCAGTAACGAAGCCAAAAATTTGTTGAATCTTTATGTGCCAATGTGCTAGTGTACATAACAAGTAATATATTGACGAGTATTTAAGATCGCCTTCACAGGGATTGATGTTATAGGAATTGCTACAGCAATCTTAATAGTGTAATTCTAGTAAACTAAATAAAGCAAAATAAATGATAAGATTAATGATCTAATGAAATTAACAATGCAATAAATAGAATGCAATAAAGAGAATCTAAAGTCAAACACAAAGATATGCTCAATGGCAAAAGGGTAGTTGGGCTCTAAACTCACTTAATAGTTATTGACTACCTTTCAATTGAAGCACAGTTGCTATGACATCTACTACAGCACTAGACAAAATTTCTAATGCATCCTAAGCCGTCGCATTTTGGATATCTTATATCTATATGCAATCTAACAGTGACTAGTTGTTAAATTAATATTAGATATAGCATTATACGTTTTAGACTCTGTTTGCCCTACAAGGTGAATTCATATGTCAAGTTCTTCACTAATCTTAGATTAAGCATGGCCTTATTCAAATCGAGATTAACTCAACTTAGAAAACCAATCTAAGACCATGTATTATTTTAATTTGTCCCACTAAGTCAAATTTTTTTAAGGCTTCTTCTTAGCTAATTCCACTAAATGGGTAGTCAGCCGAAATAGGAAATTGTAATAAGTAAAATTAAAACAAAGTTGCTACAACAAAATCTAAGCAACATACATATGTGAGTCAAATAACCATTAAGTTTATTCAAAACCCAACTAGTTGAAGGTTTAGCTCATGATGAACGTTGAAACAGTAAAAACGTAAATGTTTTCCATGAAATACATCATCCAAGGAAAAATACAACAAGCGAAATATAAGAATAAAGTTGAGATACAAAAAGGACCAAAGTGTCACGCTTTAGTCTTTAAGTTTCTAAAATTTAAATAGATTTGCCCATATCCTCCATCTCAAAGTTTGAGAACAACCATTCTTTAACAGTTTTGATAAACTTTTCACTGTTTGTAACCAGCAAAATATCATCCGCCAATATGGCAAAATTGTCTTTGGATCTTATAACATACACCAAATAATCCTCTTCAGCCATTTTGAAACCATAAGAGAGAGGATTGTTTACGACCATAAATCAATCTTTTGAGCCTACAAACTTTGCACTCTTGGCAAATAATACCTTGTGGTTGTTCTATATAGATCTCTTCTTTTAGTTTTCTATTAATAAATGCAGTTTTAACATCCATTTGATATAATTCAAGATCCAAATATGCAATGATGGCTAGGATTAGTTATATAGAAACAAACCTTACTACTAGTAAGAATGTTTCTTTATAGTCTATAACTAACCATGCCTTATACTTCTTAGTAGTGCCACCCACCTTATGTTTTATATGTAGAGACCACTTGTTTCCAATGGTTCGATGATTAGGTAGAAATCATCCAATGGTTGACTTTTATATATTCCATCTTTTCTTCTATTACTTTTATCTATAACTCGTTACGTAGATGATTTGATAGCCTGATGGTACGTATTAGGCTCATCGCTATCATGAGAAAAAATCATGAATGATTAAAACTCTATCTCAAAATGGTAAAGTAGGATACGCTTACAAATGTCTTTTTTGAATTGGTTCATCTGGTAAAACAAATTATTAGGTGTTCCTACTACCATTAAGAGTGGAAGTTCCTGTTGTATTTGCCTCGTTACCCATGTTACATGTTAGAAGTGACAAGATCAAGAGTATTATACAATTCATAAAATTGGATTTTTCTGTCAACTTTTCCAATGCTAGGGAATTCATTCTCCATAAATGCGATATCTTATGATTCCAGTTCAGTCACACTTTCATTTTTATGTTCACCAATGAACATGAGTGTTCAAAATATCTAACAAAGATACACTTTTTATCTCTTGCTCCCAATTTCCCATATTTATGAGGTGGGTCATGAATCTAGGCTGCAAATCCTATGATTGCAGATCCATAACTCATAAGGTTTGTAATTGATTGATTTAGAGGGAACTTAATTAATTATGTAGGCATAATTAGCAAAGCATCTCCCCAATAAGATATTAGGAGACTTACTTGAGCCATTACAAACCTAACCATTTCTAGCAATGTTCTATTCCTTCTTTCCACCACACCGTTTCACAACGAAATGCAAAGAATAGTCAATGGTCTATCTATACTTTTTTCACTACACAATTCCTTACACCATTTTGAAAGTTATAAACATTCTAGTCAGTCTTTAAGACTTTATTGTCAAATTGGTACTCAAACATATTTAAATATAGTAAAAAACAATCTAATGGTTCAGACTTACGAGATATAAAATAGACATGAGTAAAACATATAAAATCATTAGTGAATTAAATAAAATATATGGCTCTATATTTAGCCCTTACACTCATTGGACTACAAATCTGAAAATGGATCAATTGTAATGTTTAAGCAACTTTAAGTCCTTTGCTGACATGTCTTAAAAGTGTTGATTACTCTCAAGTATAAAAATGTCTTATTATACTATAAATCAATGAGTCCAGGGTCAATACACTGGGAAAATGATTTAATTTGTTAATTTCCTTTTCATCTAAGAACTAAAAATATAATTTAAATACACACTATTCACTTTAAGTGAAACTATGGCGATAAACTAGCCGTCACCTCTTTTTTCAATTTTGGCCGCCGGCATGTTACCACTGGCCGCCGGTGGTGGTCCCCAGCCACCACCGGCCTCCAGTCGCGGCAGCCCACTTGCCACCCGCCTCCTCCTTCACGCGATGACTCTGTTGCTCGGGTCCAATCACAACGCAGCCACCTTTATGCTTCGGCCACTATGGCGGCTGCCTATGCTGTTTCGACACTGCCGGGACCTACTCCTTGCGACGGAACCCCACCCTTGGCTGAACCCGCGTTGCTCCAATCACGGACACACCCCTCTCACTCTACTTTGGCTGCCAATCCTCCACCCGCTGCCGCCGCGCCCCTAACTATCGGCGAAGGCTCCAGCCGATCTGCCCCACCATCTTTATCTCGCGCTGAAGGCGCCATGCAGTCGACGCAACCCCAGCCGCCACCCACATCTCATACTGCAACGGGTTTTGGAAAAAACCCTAGTTCTTATCATGCGCCATGCACGACGGCTGTTGCACCCCGTGCCCTCCCGATGGTGACGTTGGCCTCCCCCCTATGTCGTCAGGTGATCCACAGGCCACCCTTCCGTCGAGCCGACATGCGACCGTGGCTGACTCCAGCGATCTACAAAAGCTTTTGGCTGCTGCGTGTGGCGGCTGCATGCTGCCAACTCCATCTCAGATCTCGGATCCCCCTCAGTATGATCGTCAAGTTCCGACTTTACCAAGGACCCCTTCTGCTGCCCATGGCCTGCATGCACAACCCGTGCCACCTCCACATGGCCACACACAATCCCTGCCACAACTTCATCACCAGCCCGTACCCCGTGCTCACCTCGGACCAAGCCACGGCCATGTGAACCAGCCTCCCAACTCATCTAGCCAGCCCTCTTATAATGCACAGGTTTTGAATGAGGCCACGCCTGCACCTTCCAACCCTTCTCGGCCTCCTACTCTCACCACCACCAGTCGTAACCCTACACATACACTCAAGCCCTCTTATGCCTCTATTCTAAATCCTTCAGCTTCCTCTCAGCCTCACAAATCCTTTCTTGATACTGTCACGGGTTCTTTTGCACCAACTATTCTGGTTAAACTAGTCGGGCCACATAGTGGTGAGCCGACAATCCATTTTTCGACGGACAAAATTAAAGCTATGGCTGAGCCTTTCAAACTGGCGCTGGTTGGTAAGTTTTCTTTTGGTCGTCCACCTATGGAGGTTACTCGAAAATTTTTTATTTCTCTAGGATTGAAGGGGAGTTGTCAGGTGTCTTTATTGGATACTAGACATGTCTTGATTAAATTATCCCTAGAGGACGACTATTCTCGTATTTAGGTTAGGCAGATTTGGTACGTTAATGGTTGGGGTATGCATATTTTTAAATGGAGTATTGAGTTCCGTTGTTCAGTGGAGTCCCCTATAGTGCCGTTTGGGTATCCTTACCGTATCTTTCTGTCCATTTTATCCACTGTAAGTCAGCCTTATTCTCTATTGCTGCTGTTATTGATACCCCATTGCGTGTTGACCACGCCACGGCCTCGGTCAATAGGCCTTCAGTGGCTAGAGTGCTGGTAGAGTATGATGTTGCAATGCCTTTGCTACCACGTATTTGGATTGGTGATGGGGATACTGGATTCTGGCAGGATGTAGTATTTGAGCGGGTCCCGGCCTACTGCTCCTTTTGTAAGCATCTAGGCCATTCTGCTGATTCATGTTACGTTGCCAATCCGGGACTTCGTAAGCCCATTCCATCTGTTAGTGAGCCCAAGGACAACGCGCCTCGAGATAAGGGCAAATTACCAATTTCGGAATCGATTGTTCAGTCTTGGGTGGCTCGTGCTAGCCAATTTGTCGTTGTTGCTGATCATCGACCTCCGATGTCTTCCTTAGAGCCTCATGTTGATCAGAGCCAAACGTCGGGATTGGTTAGTTCTCCGTTTAATGCATTCTGCTGCTGTTCCAGTTGATTCAGGTTTAAAAGTTTTCATGGGCGAGTAGATTCCACCTTCTGGCCCAGGTGCCCTGGATAGTCACCCGCCGCTTTCTGACGCTGTTGGTGCTGACTCGAGTGGTCTAGCTAGTTGGCCACTGTTGATGGATGATCATTTACAAGATATTTCTGCTCTGAGAGCTGCTGATGGATGTGTTCAGGCTTCTAATCCTCCTGTTTTGGATAATCCCCGTGCTTTGAGGGTTTCTACAGGCTCTACTTTTTTCAAGTTTGCAGTGGATGATATTCGCTCCATGGTTGTGGGTTTTAATTCCCATCCTACAAATATCTCTTTTCAATCTGATGAGGAGTTTAGCCCCGATGAAAATCCCATAGCTGATGAGTATTTTACGTCTTAGCCTGAGGGTACAAAGGACGTGATCTTGATCCTGACTTCAGTGTTACTGGCCTGTAGTCCTCTAGTTCAGGAAATGTTTCAAATTAGTCACTGGTCGTAAGTATCGTAAGCGGTTTTCTGGGCGTTTACATTAATTAATTATCTTTTACTTCTCAGTTGCTTGGTTTTTGTTTTTTATTCTTTTTCTAGTTGTTGGTTATTTTCATTCTTTTGCTTAGAGGTTTTGGTTTATGTCCCTCTCCATATGTAATTTTATCCACCCTTGGGTGGTTTTAATTAAAAAAAAAAGTCCTTTGCTGAATGCTTTCTTAGTTGCTTTTCTAGTTAGATAATTTTCACATACGAGCATTTCAATTCTGGTGAATGAGCCCAATAAGCCTTCTCAACTTAGTTTACAGATTCTATCCTACACTATGTGTTCTAATCTAGCATGTTGGATATTCGCATCCACATCATTACTACTAGAAGAAGTAATTAATATAAAATAACTATCTTTGGAAATAAAAGTATCATGTTTGGTATCTAAAATCACTAAACCATCCAACAGATATCCAGTACTACCAATAACAGAATCTAAAATAATCTCCATATGAACGCCATGAGAATTTAAATGATAACTTAATTTAAGAAGAATGGAAACTGAAACCAAGTTTCATTGGATCTATGGTGTGTACAGGACATTGTGAAGGAGAAGGAATCAGCCACCATGTAAAGTCAATTTGCAAGTGTCTATTCTTTTTGCTTCAGCCCTAGAGTTATTCTCCACATATATTTATCTCCTCCCTTGACTTATTTGATGATACTTCACAAAAGTTTTCTGTTGCTTCTGAGTTTGTAGTCCATATAGGTAAAGATTCAGTCATTTAATAAAACTTGTAACATAAGTGCAATTCAATAGAGTGGAGTTGGTTCATTCCTTTTCCAGTTTAGTGCACTTATGGGTAAAGTGATCCAGTTTGCCATAATTTTAACAACTCATCTTGGTCTTGTCCTTCTTGTTACCAGCTCGCTTCCCCTTTGGGCATTTTTTAGCATCTAGTTTCTTTTGATTAGGACTACGTCTTTTACCTTTTTGGGAATGCCCTTCTCTTACATTTAAAGTTCAGGCTTTATGTGAGCTAGATTTAGTCACTAGAAACTTTAACTGCTTTAAAGTGCTTAGATTCTAGCTGCAGATGATGTTGAATATCATTAAAAGTTTTGATGTTGTCATTATGCATCATATTAACTCTTATATGCTCCCAGATATTAGGTAAGGACGTATAACTTCCTGGACTTACTGCTCATGAGCCAAGTTATATCCAACAGATTTGAGCTCTTCAATCATGGTTGACATCTCTCTCGGATGCTGCTCCATTATATGGTTCTGGTACTTCCAATAGGAATCAAACTTGATTATCAACTTTCAAAGCTTATTAATAAAGGTACCACTAAACTTCTCTTTCAAAATGAGTCACATTTCTTGACCAATTTCATACGCTTCAAATTCACACATGAGGTCGTCTTGCATGCTGCACAATAGTATAATGTGGGCAACCGTTATTTTTCTTTTCTAGGCCTAATAAACCTCTAGGTTCCTCCTATGTTGTATTGCCATGCTCAAATTCAACCATGGCATTATTAAGAGGTTCAGTAGTCTCTTGTTTCTCAAGGATATATTGAACCTTATGGTGCCATATATCGTAATTGTCATAGTTCAGTTTTTCACCCTTATTCAACTCAGACACAATATTCTTAGATGCAGATGCCATTTCCAAGCAAAGCTACATTGGGACAATCAAATAATATTCAATACTAGAGTAATTCATAATTAATTACACACATTTATTTATTTTGCCACAAATAGAAACAAAATAAATGATAGATCAATGTAAAGAATGGAATCGAATGGTCGTCGAAGATTCTAACATCATCCATTCCCCTTTATTATATTCATCATTAATTTAGTCTTTTACACAAATATTATTTCTAGTTGTTAATTCCTTTAAATTCAAATAAACTAGAACTCCTACTCAAAATTATGCATTTGGCAATCAAAGACAAGTAAGATGAGCCATTTGGTCATAAATATTTTCGTTTCAATTAAAAATAAAATAAGGCATCACATGATCTTATAAGCATGAAAGATTCATAAATAAACAGCTGAGCACATAAACAAAAATAAATGATAGATCAATATAAAGAATGGAATTGAAAAGTCATCAACGGTTTTCATCATCCTCATTCCCCTATACTATATTCATCATTAATTTAGTCTTTTGTGGCAAATGTTAGTTCTAATTATTAATTCCTTTGAAATTCAAATAAACTGGAACTCCCTCTCAAAATTATGCATTTGGCAATCAAAGACAAGTAAGATAAGATTTAGTTATAAATATTTTAATTTTAATTAAGAAAAATAAGGCATCACATGTTCTCATAAGCATGAACGATTCATAAAATAAATAACTAAGTGCAAATTGTTTCTCAAATATAATTGAACAAAAGATAATTAGCCTAAAATAAAATCCAAATCTTCTCAAAATATGACTTATTACTCGTTCTCTTATCTGTTTTAAATTCATGGGCATCGGCAACTAGAAATAATTGTTCATTCGTGATGGTTCTCTTAATGGATTCTTCATACCACAACTTCTTCCCAGGTACAGAATGATCCATTTGTCTTGCACTTCGGAGATTTGGATGGATATTGAGCATGGAAGTTTGCCTCACTCCTGTTATAATAAGGCATTCTTCTACTAGCTTAATCTCATAATGAATCTCCTTAAGCCTTTTAAAAACATATTATTAAGTTTGACTAAAGCTTCTGCCTTAGACATATCATTGGGCAAATGATCTATGAGTATACATGAGCATTTAGTCTAATCATAGTAAGGAAAATTCTCACAAGTCAAATTTGCATCAGCATGTAAACATATATGCCCATGCACATTAAGAAACATGGGATGTCAAGGATCTATCCAAAAGGTTTTATTTTTTGTTTTATAAAACAACCAAAAAGGTGGAGGTTGGACCAGACCCCTACCTGTAGTATAAATTATAAAAAGATGAATAGAAGGAGGAGGATAGAACCATAATCTCATATATAAAGAAGGCAAAAAAGCCAAAAACAAATACAAAAACAAAAACAAAAGCACCCAAAAAAGAAAAAGACATCTTCTAACATGCAGAGACTTAAGAGCATCCAAATGGTGAATGCTAGTCAAACCAGCTGAAAGATCTTGATAACCCAAAAACCACTAATGAGTCTGATGAGAACAAGCCCAAGTGGCCATGAAATCAGTAGCAGAAGTCGCCTTTTAATAAACATGCCTTATACACACTGAAGGACTATAAGATAAAGCATGGACTCGGCCAAGAAGATGAGCAAAGTCCCATTGCACAGAGGCATGATAATGAATCCACGAAACCATAATCGCCAAACTTGATTCCACCTCAAGAGCAAAATAACCTAAGCTAAATAGTAAGTTCCAAGCCCTTGCAAATAGCCATCAACTTAGTAGGTGCTAAAGATAATAGCCAGAAGTAGTTAGAACCACGCATTGATGGTCGCAAGGATAGCACCTACAGCAAACAAACTTGGATCGCCTCCTCTCATCCACACCAAGCTTCATTACTCTAGGCGGCGACCTCAACGAAGAAACCAAATGAATCGGCATATGGGGAGGTAGGATAATCTGCGAACTCTCCCCAAGCTGAGTATGCAAGACACTCCTCAACTGATATGGTTTAAAACTAAAAGCAGAACTAGTAAGCTTAAGGTCGGAAACCACTTTGTAAACAAGACATCTACAACAAAGGCAACAGAATCCAAATCCAAAAGCATTTAGAGCCTTTCATACATACCACAAAATACAGCATGGAAGGAGAACACAAAAATGCTGCGAAGAAGACATACACTATTGCTAAAAAACAAGTAAAGCATAACGAGATAAAAAATTAGATACTAGAAACCCATTGTCAAATAAAATCGGTGCGAAACCTGTCTAACCAACGAGTAACCTAGAAATAAATGTGTAATTGTCTCAATAGTCCGACCACAAAAATACCAAGAAACTGCATAAAAACCTTTCAAGCACAAGGCATCATTTGTGATTAAGAAACCATGTAATAACCACTATAGGAAAAAAGAAGCCCGAAAAGGAATATATCGCTACCAAATAAAGTAAAAAACACCTCATCTAGGGTCTAGACCTATGAACAAGCTCCCATGTTGAGATCAAATAGAAACCTCCATTCCTAAATAAATCTTAATGAAGAACATCAGGTCTAATGCCAGAAATAAGGGACCAACATAATCTACTCAACAATAGACTTAGGTAGAACAACAAAAAGCTTATCATTGTCCCAGGCCACACCACTCCAATAAAAAGACACATGCTCCATAGAGGTTGCAATAGAATTATGAATGAATAAAGGAAGAGACTCAAGCCAACAATTATACCAAAAATTACAGTCATTAGATCTAATCATCCAAAGCACACAGGGCTCAGTAGCATAGTAAATAGAACATAATTGTCTCTAAAGAGGAAAGACTAGATATAAAAACTAAACCAAACCTAATTCCTCAGGCTCTACAACCAATTCGTCCAAATCAATTTTTGAATTGTGAATCATCGGGGCCTTACAATCCTCTAAACATTCCACACAATGAAATTAATCATTAGGGGAGGAGGAGATCTGTAGGCTACCATACTCCTCCTAATGTTATGATACTTTCAGCCAGCACCCATGAAAATTCTCTAAAAGAACTAGTAATTAGCTCACTACATCATACGGCAAAGGTGTGTGCACATACTTAGGATTGGATAGAAACCGTCCATCATTATTACCAGACTCCTTGCCCTAAGCCAAATTCCATATCAAATTGAAATGATCCAAGTTGGCCTACACCACCATCCAAATCTAACTCAAGGATATTAGTATAATGAGATTCAAAATTCATTTGTAGATAAGCAATGTCATCTGAGGCAGACGTTGGGCATTAGAAACATCTAGATCATCAGAACAATCAACATTAGGTCAAACCTAGCCATCCATATCAACGTCAGCAATTCGATCATTAGAAATAGGAATCTTAGTAACCGGGGTTGCACTCTCAGTATCATTTTGTCTCAAACTAAATTTTAAGGAACAGGAGCCACCCTAGTTTGCACATCTGCACCAAACATCAACTTTTTACCCTTATCTCTAACACCTAAAGGTAAGCCTGGCCAACAAACTGTTTAGACTTTCGGAGTCCAAGATTAGCTTCATAACAACTGTTTGCCAAGTATGCCAAATGCTTATAGGAAGCATAATAGGTGGGAACTCACTTAAAAATAACATCTTGTTAAAATTTGGAATCACCATCACCAATCTAAATATGTGGCAATTGCAGGACATCATTATCCACCAAAACCATGGCAACAGAAGGCCTATTAACCGAGACCGTAGCATGATCAACAAACATAAGTGTACCAATAACAACAATAATAGAAAAAGAAAAGCATATTCATAATGAATAAAGTGGATAGACAGATAAAGAAATGACACCTAAAGAGGCACAACAATAGATTTCTTCAAGCATCAAAAATCAGTGAACCACTTAAAAACATGCATACCCTTACCATTAACATACTAGGATTTCTTAACCAATATCCAAGAGTAATCTTCCTCCATTTCTAACATTATCAAACCATGCTCATTATCAAGTAAAGATACTTGAGAATTCTATTTTAGCCCCAAAGACAAAAAAATCATCGTAATAACATCCATAGAAGGGCAGTTAAATGAAAACATACCAATATAAGCTAGTTTAAAAGGCTTAGCTATATCCTGAACTTCCTCAATAGAGAAAAGAACAGCAAATTCACCTATATATAACTGAACCAACGTAATAGATATTGAAGGAGCTACAGAACTAGACACGACATTAATAAAGGATTTTAGAGGATGCTAATCGGGTTGAATCTAGAAGCATATGATCACTTGAGAGTGGTGGAGGGCCCATTTTTGGTCGGTTTAAGGTGGGTAACGGGTTTAAGTGACAACACGATAGTAATTCTCATTAGAAGTGAGGGTATGGAAATAAAAAATGGTTGAAACAGGTGGCCTATGGTTGAATGAAGGGGCTGCAAAGGTTTTACATGAGGAACAGTGGCTTGACTATGTGTCGTGGGTTGTGGAGGGATGTGGTCAACAGTGACAATAGTGACACGATCTGCAGGGGTAAGGTTTGCTTTTGTGAATGTCATAGGCCTAGTTGAGTGAGGCTGGCGATCCAAGGATGGCAGTTTGGTGGTATAAAGAGTATCAGGTGGCTAAAAAATGCCACTAATATGTGTAAAAGTGGTATTCGGATCAAGAAGGTGGCGGCTAGGTTTTTAGGGTATGTGAGATGATATCAGCGGTTGGTGGTGGGATTGATCATATGGTGGCTCAAGGTAGTGATTGGTTGTGGGATTGATTATATGGTGGCTCAAGGTGGTGGTTGGTGATGGGCAAAAAAGTTATCTACTGTATCCTTGAAAGTGGGAACAGCTATTCGCGTTCAAA
Organism: Murraya paniculata; assembly: GCA_030449075.1. Classification (NCBI taxonomy): domain Eukaryota; kingdom Viridiplantae; phylum Streptophyta; class Magnoliopsida; order Sapindales; family Rutaceae; genus Murraya; species Murraya paniculata. The sequence goes on from JAEVFN010000028.1 coordinate 1,554,933, forward strand.
GTCGCAAATTAGGGTTCCGGTGGCTTTGCGATCTTGGCTTATGAGATGTCAGTGGTGGTTGATAAATGTCAAAGAGGCGCACGGATGAGGTTACCGACAGCTAGGTGTTATCTCGGGCAGCAGCATATGCGGCAGTAGTGATGGATAGGTTTTGAGAGGAATATCGATGGTGTAGCTATTGTTTTGGACGTGATGGCAGCAATGGTGGTCGTCATCGGTCAGAGAGTTGGTCACCAGTGTGTGGGGAGGTTCAAGGATTAGTGAAACACCACCACTAGCGGACTATGAAGCCATAAAGGTTAGTCAAGGTTCGAAAAATAGCGGCTGGGTTTCTTTCATCTTTGGGCAGAAAATTTGGTTGCGTGCTGCTTAAATCTTTTTCTCTTTAGTATCCATTTCTAATAAGCATAAAAAATATACAAGTGTTAATTATGGTGTGAATGACGAACAAAGAATGAATAGCCACGAAAATTTTATCCAGCTCTTATTAGAGCGGAACATTTTAAACTATACGTGTTGGATTATGACATTCTTTTTTCTAATACAATAACAGTCCATAACACGACTTTTATAATAGAGCCAAGCTACCTAGCTCTAGAGGATATGGTCTTGAAGTTGGCTAAGTACCAATACGCACCCATAATACGAACTACAGGAACAATAGAAATATAGTTCCATTATGTGGGAGAGTGGAAAAGTTACATCATCAAAGCAAAGAAATGGATTTCAGGAAGTAGTTTGGGGAATTCAGACTAACCAACAACCCATATTACGAAACGGCTGTGCATTTTATGAGGGGTTCTATGACTAGCAGAAAGGGAACTGAACGAGGCCTAAAAACTAGACTTGGGATGTTTATGTCATCAATTTATTAGAAAATTTTTAGAAAAAAACAATAAAAAATTTTAGCTGTTCAAAAAATTTAATCATTCTAGATTAGGTGGCACAAACGATGTCGTAAAAGGATATCCAAGAGGACAAGTAGCCCCAAATCCATTCAAATACAACACAGCAAATTGCCCACTCATGAAGGTGGCGCATGGAACTTACGCGCCAATTTTCAGATCATCTGGACCACCACCATTTAGTCATTTGCAATTGGAGAAAGAGGTGAACCACACGTAACCCTAGAAAAAGTGGTGTTCACGGGACTTTTGCTTTTTTCTCCAAAAATTTTACAAACCCTAGCCCGCAATTCAACAGGCCATAACTTACTCTTCCTAAAGTCCAAATTACACAAGTAACATACTGTCTGAAAGGTCCCGTAAAGCAGTTTTGTAATAATACGAGAATCGTACACAACAATCAACTCTATTAAAAGTTAAGCCTTTTGAAAGTTAGAGGTTTTGATTTTTAGGGTTCAAAACTCTAATTCCTTATGCCCTAATTATATACATAAATTTGCAAGGAAATTAGACTTGTAGGTAGTATATCAAAAACATAATTACATAAACCCAACAGATGAAATCAGAACATATTATTTAATAACAAATAAGCACTATATCATTGCATTCTTGTTTAAATTAAAAAACAGAAAATAAATCATATTGCTCTAATACCAACGATAATTAATTAGGCATAGTAATATTAATTTACTATAATTAATGTACTCGCATGCCAAATAGAAGCAGAATTTTATATTTAGTTAATATTTTTGGATCGGATGGCAATCACAGTAACATCAAAAAGACTGCGCTTATCACAATGTAAGACCCAACATCAATACAATATGTTGGGGCTTTATTTCAACAACTGATTGCCGTTGAGGAGCAAATGCTGAGAGCCATTTCAAATTTTCAGAGGAAGAAGATAATTAGAAACTGAAGTGATTAACTTCCTTCAAAGTTTTTCTTCCAAAAACTACTCTCCACTTGATTTCAAAATCTAGGTAACTACCACTTAAGTAGTTACGTCTGGGTCGAGTTAGCCTATCATGGATGATGCACCCATATTCTATAACAAAGGATAGTAAAAACGATGCTATTACTTTATATCCTTCAGATAATCCTGGAGCCATTTTGGTTTTCTTTCCATTTAATGGAGAAAATTACACCATATAGAGTAGAGCCATAATCAAGGCACTTGGTACAAAAAACAGATATGATTTTATCAACGAAGCGATCAAAAAGTTTTCTTCAAATTCAAATTTTTAATTGTGGAAACAATGTGATGACATGGTCGCATCTAGAATTGTGAATGCTATTACTCCAAAACTTGTAGGAGATACTATTTATGCAGAGGCAGCCTATGATGTATCTATTGATCTTCAAGAATGGTTTTCTGAAATAAATAAACTATAATCACTGAACCTATGATAAAAAATGCAGAGAGTGGGTGCAGCAATTTGTTTTCTTTCCTTAATCTTGAAATATACACAAAATGTTGTCTTGCTTTTCAAGCTTACACATTGTCCAGTTCACAACTGTAAAGCTAATCTAACCGTTACAATTCAATTGATCTAAAGGCTCGTAGCTCTTGTACTTGCAATGGTCACATGATCATTGTCTTCACTTCACTTTGGTTCTTATCTACAATACTATCTCGATAGTTCCTATATGCTTAGCTGAGTTGTCTTCGCAAGTCATCTTAGTACTTCCAAGTCGTTGCCACTTCAGCTCAAGCTTACTTGTCATGTTTGATGCAGAGTTTCACTTGGATATTTCATCAACCACCTTGTTCTAACACGCCTATTCGAGCTCAGGTGTCTTCCCAGACTCTAAACTTGTTCCTATGAATCTTGAATAGTTCTTGTCCAAGGGCCTTTTCATGACATCTGCCACTTGCTTTTTGCTTGATACATACTTAAGCATCATCGTCCTTTTTTCTATCTTTTCTCTAATAAAGTGCTCATCTAATTCAGTGTGCTTTGTTCTACCTTGAAACACTAGATTGTTAGCAAGTGCAATTGCACTCATATTGTCACACCAAACAGTAGGTCTTAACTCTAGTTTTAGATTTAATTCTTTGAGTGATTGTATCCACACTAATTCAGCCGCAGTGTTTGATAGTGCTCTATACTCCACTTCTGTACTGGACTCGGAGATTATTTTTTGCTTCTTAGCACTCCATGAGACCATATTTCTAGTAAATACATTATCCACCAATAGAATGCCTGTTATCCTTGTCAGCTTCCCAATCGATATCAGTATAAGCTTCTAACTTTATTTATTTCCTTGATGCAAAGAACAATACTTAGTTGTGGGTGTTTTTGAGATACCTTAATATTCTCTTACATTCTTGCTAGAACATTTCTTTAAGATCTTTAAGATCTTCAAGGTATTGGCTCAGCTTGTTCACACTAAAAGAGATCTCTGGTCTCATGATCGTTGCATATTGTAAAGCTCCCACTAATCTCCTATATAAGGTTTTATCTTCAAAAGTAGCTCCATTTTCTTTCAATTCTGGATTCAACCTATATTTGACTATGATGCTCACTACTATAGGGCTTCCTCTGTAATTATCCATTCTTGTTTTCGTCAACAAGTCTTCAATAAGTGCATTCCTATCTCATCTTTCTTAATGATCAAGTTCTTTTAAGACAAATTTATTTTTCAATAAACACATCATTCGTTGTATGTCCCTTTTCTTAGTATGCCATCCACATAGACTAATATTTCCAATTTCTTAACAGAAAAGTGAAGTATTTGATTGACCCTCACTGAATAGGAGCTCCTTTCGGCTTCTCATACCAAGATCCAGGAGCGTTTTTCAAGCCATAAAGTGCTTTCTTCAATTTGTAGATTGCCTCAGGTTGTATTGGATCAACAGATACTTTAGGCTGCTTTATGTACACTGTTGTGCAAATTTTATTGTACTCACAAGCGTATGAATCTAGTATAGTATAGATTAATGACTACGAGTTTTGATCCTACGAGGAGGTAAATTTATTATGTGTAAGGTTAATTTTCCAAGTTTATATGTAAATTGGTAGGATATGATTTCTGAGCAATACTGAGATTTAAATTAAAAATATGGTGGGAATAAATTAATGAGGAAACAATTCAAATGAAATACTTAAGTTTTTGGATTTATGCTCAACACTTCACCATAGGCTTAATATTTCTTTTTACTTCCAATTAATTTATGAGGGGGCATTTTTACTCCTCATAGTCCTCATCTTAGTAAAAATGGTATCAAGCACTCATTGTGCTAGGAGAAAATAATTTTTTGCTAAATGTCGTGCCAAGTGCACTTTGTAGTAGGTGATCATAATCTTTCTGTCAACAATGTGGCAAGACCGTCCACTAAATAACTTAGATGAATTCTCTGTCAACATTGAGTCAAGACAAACAACTAATACTAAAAGGGAAGTTTCTTGCTAATAAATATGGTGTAAAGTGTTTATCATGTCAAACAATAATGATCTTGCACTAAGGAGCTAATGTACCATGCAAAATCTGAACAAGATTATTATTGTCGGTCAACATAAATCAGAGAGAGTTAATAAACTTACCAAAATAAGCCCATAGAGTTTAGGCTTCACCCTTAACTCAAGCTTGAAACTAAATTTGTCACTCATATTGAACTAGGAATAAAATGATAATTTTATACTTAAATGCATAGAAAATACAAGATAGAGAGAGAATTACATAATTCAGAGCTATCGAATTAGGAGGCGGAGTCCCCTATTTATAGATACAACGAGTAAATCATGGTCATTGGATGAAAACAACTCAGATGCTCAATATTACACCACGTGGCAAGCTCTAATTGATAGAACACGTCACCAAGACTACGACTCGGTGAATTGCATGTAACGTGCATGCGTTTTTTGGTCTAATAATATGCTGTTACATTATTGATCAACGCAAAAGTCACCTAGCATTGATTCAGTGTTTTGCATGTATCGTAAGCTTATTTTTTAGTCCAATAGGATGCTTCCATGTCATCAATCAATGCAATAGGTGTTGCCATATCATTAGATAGTGCCACATCAGTTGGGCCCTACTAAATTCTTAAAATTATGATTTTGCCCTTTGTGCCATTCTTAAGATTTTTAACTATTTTAAGTTCAAAATTGCTATTTGTTTTGCTGTCCAATTTCTCGTTAATTGTGTAATAACCAAAATATCCCTGAAATATATAAAATACCCAAATTATAACAAAATGCAGACAATAAAAGTTTAAAGAAATTAAATACATAAAAATAGAAATGTTAATGAGACTTGGAGTTAAATACATAAAAATACATAAAATGATGTTTTACCCTTTATAAAAATACATTCTCTAGCACTCAACACCCCCCCCCCCCAACCAACTTATTTCTAGTCCCTAGTAAATTGAGTGACAATATCTAGCAAAATTCAAACCCAAATTGAAATCTTTTTTTTTAACAATTGTGTTTACTTCTTCAATCAGATTAATGACAACAATAAAATAAAAATATAACCATTATCCTCAGTCTCGAAAATATCACTCCCACATCAACCATTTACACAAATCAGTTGAGTAAACTCATGCAAAATGATCAATTATCAAAGCTACATTAATCAAGCCACTTTCAAGAATGGCATGTCAAGTCCCAAAACCTCACAGATAAAAATGATACTCTGCAAAGAAAATAAACCCAATAAAGACAATTACCCTAAGGAATGGTAGATTAATAGAAGCTAATAGAAAAACAATATCACACACTCTCACCAAGATGAAGGAATAATGTTCATAGCTTAGCAAAGAACATGATCTCAAGTCAAATGAATTATTAATCAAACCAATAATATTATTTGTATGTAATTTTATGCATCATTACATCTTTTAATCCATATTACCAGCTTCTATTTTAGACTATAGTTCCTTAAAATTAAAAAAAGGACTTTTACTAGGACCTAACGTAAACTAGGGAAATGGCTAACAAATAATAGGAAGAACAAAATAAATATTTGGAAAAAAATAGAGATCTTTTAGAAATTGCAAAGGTGCTTTTTGTTTATTTATTTATTTATTTTATTTTTTCTTCTTTTTTTCTCTTTTTATTATCATAATATATATATGTGTGTGTGTGTGTGTGTGTGTGTGTGTGTAATGCACCACTTTTCTTTAAAAAAAAAATCCATATTTTTCTCAAACATGAATAGGTGATGGAAAATATAAAATATAAGGTAATACTCTAAATTGGAGTGGGATAAGTTAATAAAGAATTTTTTTAATTTTGTTTTATAGACTAAAAGGGGTAACAATAGATACTTCACAATACAGATGGTTCCAAAAGGCTCAAATGGATCAAAGATAACATTTCTACTATTTTTTAGATATCTAAATAGTCTTTTATATCTACTAGTTCGATGGACTTTCAGATATAGCAACACATAATTTTTTTTTTCATTGGTCGACTTAAAAGAAAAAGATAGAGATCATGCATAAAATAATAAACTACTAAGCCATAAAAAAAGGTTGCTCTCCAACAAAAATAAAATACTAAAAAACTCACTTGTAACTTATTATGGAATCTTCACTACTTCAAATAACTCAATGAATTTACAGTTGTCACCAAAATGATATGCAAAGTGGCAAATATGGTGTAAGATAACTCAAAACCAAATATAATACAAATACTAAAATTTAAAAGTAGTCATGTCATCTAAGGTTAAGAGATCACACAAAATGTCTTAAATTTTTTTATTTATATTATTTTGTTAAATGTTTCTTTTTTTAACTAAAATCTAATCTAGGAAAATGCGAATCTAAAGTAACTAAACTCTATATTTAGTCATCTTCAACTCAAGAATTCAGAAAAGGTTAGTAGAAGTACAACAACACAACTATCAGTTATTGCATAACTGTCAACTATTCTCTCTTTGCAACCAAAATGAGACATTGTACTCAATGTCTGAAAGAAAATAATTAGAGTTTCAAAGACATCACCTGAATGTTGCATCATAAGAAAATAATCACAAATAGACGGTTAAATTTAATTTGTGCTTCTTATTACTACAGCTACTATCATTAGTAGACAAATCCAATGCAAAAGTCTTGGGATCTTGCTCTGGTCTGTAAGCTTGTAAAATATCAAATAACTTGTTAGCAGTAGTATCACAAATATAGAGCTTTTTCACTATGAATGGAATGAAATGATTCTTAATTGCATGCTCAAGAAATGCTATCAAGTTATTATAAAAGTTTATTAACATTTAACAAATCGATGGATTTTTTATAAATGTTCAAGTGGGCCCAAGATGCATATGTAATAAGTGCATCTAGAGTTGCAAGATCTCCTGGCAAGAAAATGAAAGCGTCCACATGGTTTATCTTCTTAGATGTTCTTTCTTGCATACTTGATACCATTATTTCTTCTCCAATTGGTGAGCTGGCTAGACATCTAAGAGGTTTTAGGTCTTTTAGAATGATACCGAGTAGCTTTCGAGACAAGTCTTGAAAACCATTGGTCACCTCCTCCATATATTAGGTGTATTTTCCTCTCTACTAGTACTCGATCAAGATCTATAACTGCTCAAACAAGCTTTTTATATTTTCCATAACAAAAACTAAAAAGCATACAAACATTCTTGAATTGTCTATTCAAAGTTGCTACCACTAGGACAATTCTCAAAAATAATTTTGTGAATGTTTAAAAAACTAAGCTCATATTTAAAGATCTTAGTGATGATATAATGATATGCAGCTGTAAATGGGGTGATGTGTTTGTCAAATGATGCATGAAGCTTGTGGCTCAGAATCAAAAGTAAATAGAAAGAAAACAAAAAATAAATAGAGATAAAATCGTACCACTAAATTGACAAACAATGTCTTTTATAATCACATTCATGAGGCTCTATAATCACGTTCTTTCTTGAATAATGGTTATAACTAGGAAACTACAGGTCGCACCTACCCATTGGGATGCGTTTCAAGACTCAAAAGGATGTCATCCAATGACTCTTTATTTAAGTCATCCCTAATGCATTGGATCTTATCTTCCCTATTATCAGACGTCATTGCCAAAAATTTACAAGGACGTCTATTGTAGTTTGTTCGAACACTTATGATAAGAAACTTGGAGTTGTCTAGCTCTTCATTTTCTTGAATAGTTTTCTTTCCCGCAACTAATAATTATACTTTGGCTTCCATTAACCAACGAATGTCAACAGGGATGTTATTCCTCATAAGTAGTCACAAGCGATTAGACCGAGCTTTGTAGATTGTGAAAAGTACAGTTTGAGGGATTGTGAAGCTCTGCAAGAACTGCGCTCCTATCCATACCTTGGCTTGAGAATTTTAGTTATTGTGGGAAATTGAAGGAACCGAATTTAATAGTCACTAAGTACTGTTATCCACCACTTAATGGGGGTAACATATAGGGGTGTTTGCGGATTGGACATCAATTTATATCCGATCCATGATTTTACGGATTGTAAATTTTCAATCCAATCCAATCCACGGATTTGCGAATTCAATCCAAATCCAATCCATATGTCTGCGGATCGGATGCAGATTTGATCCAATCCATATCCAATCAATCATTTTGCGGATTGATTTTCGGATTAAAAATTTTTAATTCTGTTTATTCTATGAACTAATAAAATAAAAAAATCTAATATAAAAATAATTTTACTACTGATCAAATTCAAAATTAAATAAGATTTAAATAAATTAAGTATTTAAATAAAGTTAGAATAATACAGTCAAAGTTTCAAAATATGACATAGTAAAAGGAAAAAATCTCATTTATTTAAATCAATACATGAAAATTAACTGTTTAGAAAGCTATATTTATTTATTTAATTATTCAATTATTTAATTATATTTATTATATATTATTATCGGATAAGATATGCATAGTGTTAATGTAACCACATTTTAACTTATTTATTTATTAGTAAATAGTAATGCCACATTTACAAGTTTTATTTTTAATTAAATAAATATATATTTCTTTTTTTTGTGGATTTACGGATTTACATAAGTAAATCCATATCCAATCCATCGACTGTGGATTTTTAAATTTTCAATCCAATCTAATCCATCAATTCATAGATCAAATTTTTACGGATCGAATTTTTGCGGATCAAACGGATTGAGTGGATCGAATTGGATTCTGAACACCCCTAGTAACATATGACAACACACCAAATGAAAAAAAAAATCAATCTAGCAAAAACAAGGCGCACGTGAGAGCAAACAATAAATAATAACATACAATGTAAAAAGTAGAATGTTAACTCACAATCATCCCTTTATTGACTTTACCTCAAGATTCAATTGGATATCATAGATACCATCTTCTATATCCCTAAGTTGTCTTTCTAACTCTTTAAGATGGGATAATAACGTTGATGGTCGTAGATCCCAAATAAAATGTGATTTACAACTTTTGAGCAAGCCCTTAGGTGATGCTTCACATAGAGGGTTGAAGAGGATCTATCTTATTGAGGTACTCATGACGTATAATACAAGTGATAAAAGAAAATACAATTGTTAAACAAACATACTTAAGTGAGAAACAATCAAATAATTTTAATCAGCAAAACAAAATGACAAAAAGTTAAATCGTCCAAAGACATTGGTAGGTCACTCAAATTTATTTCAGAGTCTTTTTCATATAGTTGATACTCTAGATATAACTTTAATCTTTGACCATTAACTTTAAAAGTGATACCATTCTTTGGATTCTTAATTTCAATGGCCCCATGTAGAACAATAGTGTGAACAATAAATAGACCAGACCATCGAGAGCATAATTTACCTAAAAGTATAAGCAAGTGAGAATTGAATAAAAGCACTTTCTAACCTAGTGTAAATGATTTCCTTATAACATGCTTGTCGTGAGAGACTTTCATTCTCTACTTGTAATTTTTGGCATTTTCATATGCATCATTGTGAATCTCTTCAAGTTCTACCAGCTATAATCCCTTTTCTGAACCAGCATGTTGCATGTCAAAGTTGAATATCTGAATGACCCAGTATGCACGATGCTTGGGTTCCATCGATAGGTGACAAGCTTTTCAATACACTAGCATATAGGAAGACATCCTAATAGGTGTCTTGAAAGCTATTCGATGTGCCCATAGTGCATCATCGAGTCTTAATGACCAATCTTCTTTGTCTAGCTACATCATTTTTTCTAATATGTTCTTTATTTTTTGACTGGCAATCTTGACTTGGCCATTAGTTTATGGATGATATAGGGTCGCTACTTTATGTGTGATAGAGTATTTTGCAAAAAAAACTTTGAATGATTTATTGCAAAAGTAGGTACCACCATCACTGATTTATTGCCCGAGGGAATCGAAAGTGCAAAACAATGTTGCTCTTCAAAAATCCCATTATCACTTTGTGATCATTGATTCTCGACGGAATTATTTCTAACCGCTTTGATACATAATCGACAATAACCAATATGTATTGATGGCCAAAAGAAGGAGGAAAGGGTCTTATGAAATCGATGCCTTACACATAAAAAAATCTTGACTACGAGAATAGAGTTTAATGGCATCATGTTCCTTTGTGCAATGCTTTCTATACACTGGCACCTATGACGTGAAGAATAAAAAGTGTTAGTGTCTCGAAATAAAGTTGGCCAATAGAAATCACATTGTAAAACTTTAATAGCCATTTTCTTGGCATTAAAATAGCCTCCACAAGCTTGTTCATGACAGTATGAAAGAATTTTTTGAAATTTGCTCTTTGAGACACATTGTCTGACAATTTGATCTACGTAATACTTGAACATATAAGGATCATCCCAAAATAAATTCTTTATTTTCATAAAAATTTTAGCTTTGTCCTGTTTAGTCCAGTGCTCTAAAAGTTGAGCTGTACCAAGATAGTTAATTATATTAGAATACCATGGTAGTACTTTTACACACATTAGTTCTTCATCTAGAAATGATTTCATTCAATGGTAATGGTTCTAAAATTGTGTCAAAATTGAGACGAGAGAGATGATCTACCACCACATTTGCATCAAAATTGTGTCTTTTTTATCTTTGAATTCAAGGTCCAATTCCTGCAAAAGTGACACCTAACGAATTAGTTTAATATTTGCATCTTTTTTTGTAAGAGGATATTTAAGAGCAACATGATCTATAAACATAATTATTTTACATCCTATGAGATAAGATTGAAATTTTTTCTAATGCAAATACTATTGTTAGCATTTTTTTTCATGGTTGAGTAATTCAGTTGTGCATCATTCAATATCATACTAGTGTAGTAAATGACATAAGGGATACAATCAACCCTTTGTCCTAATACAACTCTTATTGCATAATTAGATGCATCACACATGAGCTCTAAAGGTAAGTTCCAGTTTTGGGGCTGAATAATGGGTGATGAGGTCAACAACTGCTTTAATTTTTTAAATACCTTAAGACACGAGTCATCAAAGACAAAAGGTACACCCTTAGCAAGTAAATTGCATAAGGGTCTAAAGATTTTACTAAAATCTTTAATGAAATGTCTATAAAACCAGCATACCCAAGAAAAGATCTTACTTCTGTAACTGTTCTGGGTGGAGAAAGATTGGAAATGAGATCCACCTTGGTTTTATCAAACGCAATACCTTTGTTTGAAATGATGTGACCTAAAACAATACTTTATTTTACCATGAAATAGAAGTTCTCCCAGTTCAAGACCAAATTCTTCTTTATACATATTTACAGAACTAGCGTTAGATGATGCGAATACTAATTAAAACAAATCACCAAAAACAAAAAAGTCATCCATAAAAGCTTCAAGAAAACGTTCAACCATATTAGAAAATATGCTTAGCATGCATTATTAAAATGTGGTAGGTGCATTGCATAATCCAAATGACATTCTTCTATATGCAAAATTGCCAAAAGGGAAGTGAAAGTGATTTTCTCTTGGTTCTTTGGTACTGTAAGAATCTGGTTATATCTTACGTAGCCATCTAGAAAGTAATAAAATTCATGATCAGTTAATCTATCAAACATTTCATTGATAAATGGTAAAGGAAAATGGTCTTTTTGTGTGACAAAATTCAACTTCTTATAATCAATACATACGGCCACATTGTAGTCACTCTAGTAGGTATTAATTCATTGTCAATGTTGGTAACTACTGTGACTCCTGAATTTTAGGGACAACTTGCATAGGACTGACCCATGAACTATCAGAAATGCAGTAAATGACACATGCATCTAATAGTTTAACGACTTCTTTCATATTAGAATTTAGCCAATGTTGCATTTTCCTTGTAGGTTTAGCTTTTTCGTCAAGGTAAATGTAATGCATGAAATCTACTAGGTTCATACCTTCTATGTTGGTGATTGTCCATCCTAATGCAACTTTATGCTCTTCTAAAACATCCAACAATTTGCTCTTTTGTTTGCCATCAATGAAATACTACCTAAGCGACCTAAGAAAGGGGATGAATTGGGTTTTTAAAAATTATGTAGAAATTAAATTAAAAATCAATGCAAATATCAAATAAAATTAAGCAAATAACAAGTAAATAAATAGCAATCAAAATATAAAGAGAGAAGGCAAAGAGAATTGAACACAAGATTTTTACGTGGTTTGATAAACCCCGCCCATGTCCACAGCTCTAAGCTCATCGGGTTTGAGGATTCCACTAATCAAGCCTTACACCCTAAGGCTTCAACTTGTTTTATTTTTTTACAATTGACTTCCAAGGTGTCAATCAACCTTTACAATTAGAGGTTATCTTAAACTTTTAAATCCAAGTGTTTCCTACACTCTCAAACACTCAATTTTATGTTAAAATGGAAATTATACAAATCTTCTCTCATACAATGTACGCGTTTACAAATGAAAGTCCAAAGTGTGATCTGATGTAAATACCAACATGTTTTAACCACAAGAAGAATTGAATACACAATCACAAGCTCAATGATGATCGTAAAATCCGTTCTAATTTGAATTTGATTAAGCCTTTTTATAGTTGGAGGAGAAAACTAGCATTGGCTTTCTGGCATAATCGGATTACTGTTAACTACTATCGGGTCACCGTTTTGACTTTGTGCAAGTGACCGTTATGCTGAATTTGGAATAGTTAGTTCACCGTTTGAAGATGTCGGTTTGCCGTCTAATTTTAAAAACCTGCAAGAAATTATCGGCTAGCTGTTTGCATTAAACGGTTCACCATTTGTCAACTAATTCATTTCTAAAATTTGTTAGTTAGTCGTTATCAGTAAACAGTTTAAGGATTCCAAAGACTTTGCTCTTTGAAATTTATTGGTTTATTGTTTATAATAAACAGTTCACCGTTATCTTCCAAAATCAAAGTTATAAACTTTCTTTAAAAAAAGCAGTTTGCCGACTTAGGATTAACGGTTATCCTTTAATTTCCAGAATCTTATTCTCATCTAAGAAACTTCAAACGACTTAAAAATTAATCATTTAAAAACTCCAACTTTGTAATCTAGTTTGTTATCATCAAAATCAATTGTGGAAATATGTACTTAACATTCTCCCCCTTTTTTATGATGAAAAACTTTACATATTATAAGATTTGCTTCCCCTACATGTAAGCTCCCCCTATCAAATATCATGTTTTAAAATCTAATAGAAAAAATGGCAATTTTTTTTAAAAAAATTAAGTTCAATGAAAGTCAGTTTTAAAACAAACAAATATTCTTCTCCTATATCTACCCCTCCATCATCAAAAAGAGACCATAGAAGTAAAAAATAAAGAGAAATCATATTGTTACCCATATCACCCAAATAGAAATTTCGGTAGAACCTCCCCCTATCAACAAGCATCTCTTCAAAAACAATTGTTAGCGATTTTTACACTCAAAATCTAAATATGTTTTGACATCAACTTCTTTATCTTTTTTCATCTTTGTCAAGCTTAATTGGTGAGCTCATTGGAGTGTTTTTAGTCTTTCCATCTTCAAATCCGAATCTTTTAAGTATATCTTTCAAATCTTGATTGATGAAGATTCTTACATCATTTTGTCTTATTTGCTGTCCAAGGAAGTACTTCAACTCTCCCATTATGCTCATTTCGAATTCCTTACTCATATAAGACATTACTAGAAAAGTGATTTTTATTGATATTAAAATAGTGTCAGTAATTACTTTCAATGACACTTGTTAATTGTGTCAGTAATTTGACAGTCAGAAAAATAATGACATTTGTTTGTGATGTCACGAATATGGTGTCAATGATTACTATTACTATAATATCACCAATATTGTGACTCTATAGTGTTAGTAATTGGTGATATTATATGAGTATATATGATTACTGTTACTATAGTATCACTGTTTAATTTATTTAAAAAATAAAAAGTCAAATTGGTTCATTGCCTATTGATTCATTTGTAAAATTAAAAGGCACCATCAAATAACAAAAACAACTCGATTTATATTACAAAATCATTCATTTCATATTTAAATATTGTTAGTATATTATTACAATCGTACCAAATACAAATTTAAACAAGTATTGAAAGAAATATACAAATTCAGAATATCTTAAATATAGTTTGAAAGACACACAAGAAGACATTCAGTTTGAAAAAAATATAAGTATTTAGCTGGCAACAAAATTCTCCTCAGTGCCTCTACATCTTGAACTTCATTGTTATCCCATCTACAAATGTAACATATAGAAGTAATTAGTATGCTACGCAAGTTAACTCTTGGACATTTAGGATAAAATATATTCTCATACATCACAAGATTATTGTATGCTACAAATGAATTATGTAGGAGCTAGAACTACAAATGAAAAATATTAAAGACAATTTTTTGTGATTACTACAAGCACAGTGTCCTATTTAAAAGAAAATTACTACAAGCACTTTTCACACTTAAAAAAAATTTTGTTCTTAATTCAATGAAAGATTATTAAAAACAATTTTTGTATTCTCCCAATAATTAAAAAAAAATCCCAAAAACTAATTTTACATTAACCAATAGAGAACAGAAAGAAAAATACAAGAGTTATAATTAATAAAAATTAATTCCACTAAGCTAGGATTAGTAAAACTTCTTAAATGGAATTTGAAGAAAGCAAGCAACTAATTTGGAATGTAGATCAATTGGAAGGAAATCCATAAGAAAAAGGACAAATTCAAATCAATGTGATGCAAATAATTAAATAAAAAAATTATTCAGAATCACATTTATCTAAAAGCACAGGCTCTAGATCAAGTTACAAGTCGTCGGTCACTAGGAAGAACCCATATTCGATAACTGTTGACCAATCATGTATATGTAAATTGGATGCAGATACCAAGACTTGTAATATATTTTTATTTTTTTTTATTTTACTTAAGAATGGCAATTGTGCTTGCAAACTCGCAAATCCGCTCAAATCCGCTCAAATCCGTCCACCAAAACTCATCCGCTGCGGATAATTTTACAGGTTGCGAGCGGGTTTGCTATTATAAATTGAAACCCGCATTTGGATGCAGGTGATTTGGTATTAGTCCAATATCCAACGAATACCTCCATAGATATCCTCCAGACCCGTAATATTTTTTTTTAAATATTTTTAATTTAATTTTAAATAAAAAAATATTTAAATCTAAAAAATATATAAAGAAAATAATGCAATTATATAAAGTGCTAAATAACCAAAATGTAAACACTTGTACTGCGTATAACAATACATATAACATACATAATCCTAATAGTCATAAATTTAATTATTACACATATACTGTATATTTTATACTTAAATTTAAAAATTTGTGTTGGATTGATATTGAAATTTTAATTTTTCATTTTTTTTTAATTACCACCCAAGGGTGGGGGGTTAGGCGGGACCCCTTTACCTGCAGATTATTAAAATGAAACGAAAAATACATATGGAATGGGACATAAACAAAAACCTCCAAACAGAAGAAAAACAAAGAACAAATGGAAATGAAAACCAATTATAGAGTAACGGAAATATAAATGCGTAATCATCAATGCGAACGCCCAGAACGTCGCTTGCAGTGCTTACGACCTTTCCTAGAACGGGAGTGCGAGCCAGCAACGCTGAAGTCACGATGATGCTCCTCGATACCCTCAGACTCAGAAGCAAAGTACTCATCAGCTACAGGATTGTCCGCGGAGCTAAACTCCTCGTGTGATTGAGATGAGAGGTTTGGAGGAGGAGAGTGAATACCCATAGCCGGGGAGCGAATAGCAGCGGTAGGCGGACCTCCCGAAGAAGGTCGAATCGGCTCACCCACAGAAACACTCATCCCTGGAGCAACAGTCGCAACGGGAGCCACAGAGGCCGAGAGCTGACCCTGAGTCACAGGAGGCTGGCGAGCAGGTGCTGCAACTCGTAATGGGCCCTGATCATGGGTCTGGGCCTCACCAACAGGCTGCGTGGGCTTGCGAAGCCCGGGATAAGCAACGTAATAGGAATCTGCAGAATGACCAAGATGCATGCACGAGGAATAATAAGCTAGGATCGCTCAAAGATAACGTCCTGCCAAAATCCGGAATCCCCCTCTCCAATCCATATACGAGGCAACAGCGGCTTCGAAACATCATACTCCACCAGAACTCGAGCTACCGATGGCCGATTAACCGAGGCCGTGGCATGATCAACCCGTAATGGGGTGCCAATAGCAGAAGTAATAGAAAACAAAACAGATTTACAATGGATAAAATGAACAGGCAAGTACCGGAACAATAGGGGACTCCTCCGAACAGCGAAAATCAGTGCTCTACTTAAAGATGCGCATGCCTCGACCATTAATGTACCAAGTCTGGCGCACCCAAACACGCGAATAATCTTCTTCCAAAGAGAGTTTGATCAACATATGCCGGTTGTCAAGTAAGGAGACTTGACAACTTCCTTTCAAACCCAGGGTTACAAAAAATCTCCGAATAATGTCCATAGAAAGCCGGCCAAAGGAGAACTTACCGACGAGAGCTAATGTACATGGTTTAACCATGGCTTGTATTTCCACTGCTGTAAAATGGATGGCGGGCTCGCCACGATATAGGGAAGTCGGCTTAACCGGTACTATGAGTTCCGTAGAACCCGTAACTGCGTCAAGGAATGACTTATGAGGCTTAGGGGGGGCTGTTGGGTTAAGGATGGATACTGGGTTCAAAACGGAGGCAAATGATGGCTTAGAGGGGGGAGGTTAGTTACGGGTTGCATGGTTGACATGGGCTGGACAGTGAGGGACACTAGCCGTAACAACCTGAGGAGTAGGTAATGTAGGGCATTGTGGGTCATGAGATGAGTTCGGAGGTGGCTGGTTGGAGGGAATCACCCCAAGCTGAGGCAAACCCATGACTGGCAGGGGAGCATGGGGCTGTGACGTGGGGAGTTGAGAGGGATTATTGGGCTCAAGGCTCGACCTAGGTAGGTCAGGCTGTGTGGGCGAGTTTGTGGGCTTACTTTAGTGTGTGGTGGCATGTTGTGAGCAGTGAGGGGAAGAGGGACCTTGTGGCTCATCCGAGGCTGCATGGACTCGTGGTAAGGGAGCCAATGGTAGCTTGGAGACGCCTGCAACGTGGCTGGCCTGGTTGGAATCGGTGGGTTGCATGATACCACACGCGGTAGCCAATAACGCGTGAGTTGGATGCATGAGGCGGCTAGGGTTTTCTGGAGCTAATATTGTTTGGCTAGACACGGGCTGCTGGGGTGGCCGGGACGGTAGATCTGCGGTAGGGGAGGGCACGGGTGGCTGGGGGGTATCACCTGCAGCCAGTTGGGTGGTCGTAGTTACCGCGGCAGTGCTTGTGTCCCGAGAGCTAGGGTTTTGTAAAACATGTGCAATGGTGGGCAGTGGAGGTTGTGGCGGCTGACAGGAGGCCGGATCTGCGTCAGGCAGGGTCGCGGGGACCTGAGGGTGAGGTCCGTCACAGCCCGCCGTGCAGGCGGTGGCAGTGGATGGGGAGGGTCCCGTGTTTCGCGTGGCTTCGTCACGGGTTTCATGCATTGCGGACTTCGTGAGGTGGGGAGCCACGAGCGAGTTGCCGGTGGGAAGGGGGGTTTCTTGTGACGTCAAAACACCACCACTGGTGGCCATGGAGGCGGCGGCGGCAACATGCATGCTAGATGGCAAAACCCATGCATGGCTGCCATGGCTTAGGGAGCCAAACAAGTGCTGCTGTGGTGGACGGGAGGGCTGAGCTTCAGCAGGGTGAAGGCAGAGGTTGATGGTCCGAGGAGTGTGGGCCGTCCAACAGCAGCTGGACGCGCGGCGGCAGTGACTGCAACGGCGGTTAGAGGCGCCGGAGATCCAATTCGTTTGGAGGGGACCCGTGTACGTGATGATTGTCGTGGTGCACAGGGGAGGCTGGTGGAGGGATTACTCAGGCTGGGGGAGGTGGCCGGCAGTGGGGGGGTGCGCCGGTGGTGGCTGGTGACCACCACCTACGGCCGGGGAAGCCATAGAGGAAAATGAAATGGGTTTAGGGTTTCACGAGGAACGTAAATTTTAATTTTTCATTTACATTGATTAAATTTAACATTGAATATGTTATGTAGAATTTGAGGTTATTATTGTAAATTTATAAAATGATCATTTGTGATTTTAAATGCATAAACCCACCAAAAATCTGACGGATACCATTGCTGGTTTAGTAATTATTAAAACCCGCAGCAGGTGGGTTTTCTTAAAAAAATTAAAACCCACTACGGGTTGCGGGTGGATCTAGTAATTTAAATTTTGTGCGGGTTTGGATTTGGGTTTAGTAATAGCAAACCCGCTGTAGGCGGTTCCCATTGCCATCCCTAGTTTTAACTCTGTAAGAATTAGATCACAATGAGCTTGGGAGTCAAGGAGATTCCTAGAGAGAAAACAGTTAATTGAATTATTGCATATTCAATAAATTTATAATAAAGGGCTCCAAGAAAAAAACCTGCAATATCATAATCAAGATTAAAGTACTAAGCCTAAAATATTAAATAACAAAGGAAGCTCAAATAATGAAACCAAAACCAATTACCAGCAGCAGCCAAAGAAGAGGAGAAAGCCAACAAAAAGCAAAGTGTACTAAAATACATCAGCAATAAGAATTCCCTTCTGCACCGTGCTTGTCACATGGGTTCCCATCAATAATGCTCCCGTATACTCCAGCACAATTGCAGTCAAAATGGCTATTTCTGATATAGGAATAAGGCCTTGGCCAAACCATAATAAACCTCATTTATATACATTTAAATATAAAAGGTAAAATTTTATAGTAAACTAATATAGGTTAAGAAAAATATGCAAGTACATATCTATAGATGAATAAGCTACACAGTATCATAGGAAAAAAATACCTGGAAATCTGTTAAAACATGTAGAGATGATTGACTATAGCCAATAGTTAAAAGAAATGTACACTCAGCCAAAATAGAAGTTATAAACAACATTAAAGTTTTAAAATGCAATAACCCATTAAGCTAAAAGATCACCAATCAAAGCCACAGAATGGGAATTACCATGAAAACTTCAGCAAGAAAGGGATCGGTCACATAGTCATACTTGTATCCTCCATTACTTTGGGAGAGAGTTGTCAAAATCCCTTGCACATAAAATAAACGAAATATGGTTTATATGATATTCAACAGAAAAACCTTAGCGTTCACTGTAAGATTAAATAAAAGCAACCTTGGTAGAAGTCGTAAGGTTAGGTTTTTTAGGGAATAAAGGTGAAAATGAAAAAGTGAAGAGTATACTTTTGTTCACGTCCTGACCCCCAGGGGCTACCGTTTCTTGCAAAACAAATAGATACATGGTCTATGACATATTAGCATAGATCATGTTGACAGAAACCAAATTAAAGAAGATACCTCTTATTGAAATTAAGAATTAGTTCCAATAAATTGCAAGAAGACAAGAGATTAATAAAATTAACCACCAGAAACATTATGTTACTGTAAAACAAAAAGTTGAACTTCTCCGCTATTTTAAAAGTTCTTAAGCTGTGTCAAGGGGGTTCTATACTCTTGTGTAAGCCTCAATGGTACAATAACAGATGGAAAGAGTTTGTAAAGATGAAATTGCATGATCATAGTTCCTACATATCAAGAGAAACAATAGAAGCTGTAATCAAAGCTCCACAAGTTCCACAAAAGCATAATCGATTTCCCTAATATTGAAAATAATCACACTGCCAAAGTCTTCACTTTCCGAGCAATCTTCTCTAACTCATTGTAGAAAGTAGTAGTATCCAACTGAACACATTACAGGAATAAGGGAATAATAGTCTGGAAGAAATGATATTCATAAAAGATGATAACCTCAACTTGATCATATTAGCCTAAATGAAGAAGAAAAGCTTCCTTAATTGGTTCACTTTGAATTAAAGTACCCCTTCAGGTCAATAAGTCGCAAAGGAATTAGCTAAGCTAAGGTTTATTAATCCAATTTGAATGAAATTATCTAAACATGAAAAGCCTTTAGCCAGTGTTAGTAGCTTCAGGAAACTTAAAGAATCAATTTGCTGTGATTAATTACATGTGCTGTGAGTCCTAGCCACTATAACTCTATTCGCCTTTATCCAAGTTTAAAGTTAACGCATTGGCAGACTACCACTCAAAAATTAAGAAATAAAACTACAGACCGAGCTAAGAAATGATGATCTGACCTTTAATTTAGTTGAGTATGCAATAATTCAGTTAAGCAAATAAAAAAATATTAACACAATACAATTCAAAGCATTAATTTTCCAATTAGATAAACAAAATTAAAATCTCAATTGAAGCTAAAATAGTGATTTGACCTTTAACAGTAGTGTCTTGAGCCTCGCACATGATTATCCATCGTGGTGCAGTCTAAGCGAACCGATCTAACTATAATCCCTTTTACTTGGTGAATCTACGGCAGTGGAAGATCGAATTAGCAGAAGAAAACAAAAGTTTAGCTAATCCCAAGAAGTCGAAGCGAGGGGGGCGGTGCGCACTCGTGCAGGGTGAGCAAAAGGTGAAGATCTAAAGAGGGTCTTCTGAGCTTGTGGCGTAGCGACATGGTCGATATTCTGCAACACGATGTAGCTTGTTAGGATTTCATATGGTTTGGCTCTTAGAATTTGAGCAATGGTGTTGTGGTTTCATATGGCATGGCCCCTTGAATTTTGGAGGTCAAAGGAGAGATTTTTTAGAAGTATGAAGAAAAAGTATGAGAAGGTTAGACGGATGAGGCAGCTGGCCATGGAATTAGAAGTTAGAATTTTAGGTTTATGTTGATTTTAGGGTTTTTTTTTTTTTGGTTTTTGCTTTTGCTTTTTATATAGTTATTTTTTATATTAACTTAATATGATAATTTTAATATAAGTTAAACAATGAGTTTGGCCTGGGGTTTGTTGTTTGAACGTAAAGTACCTTAGTTTTGAGGCTTTTGGTTCGAGTAACAATTACAACAAAAATAGGCCCTTTTTTTTTTTTAATCTATGATGTTTAATTTACAAAAAACATAAAATTAATAATTTGTGATACTTAGTTGTTAAATACAAAAAATAACCCAAATATATGTAACTAATGATATTTTTTAACAAAGTGTCACAAGATAAGCGTGAGTAAAAATCATTTTTTTAGTAATGAAATGAAAACTCTTTACACAAAAACTCATTAGTATAACCAAATATAATATCATCAACATAGATTTTAACAATAAGTATAACTTCACTTTTATGCTTAATAAAAGTGTAGTATCCACTTTTCCCATTGAAAAATTATTTTTTAAAAAAACTTTGCTAAGCCTTTCATACCATGCTCTAGGTGCTTGTATAAAATCATGCAAATCTTTTGATATTTTGTAAATATGATTTGGAAACTTTTCATTTTCAAAACTAGGGGGTTATTTCACATAAACGTCCTCAATAATATAACCATTCAAAAACTTTTGATATCCATTTGATACAAAATGAATTCCCGATGCCATGCAAATGCTAATATCATCCTAATTGATTCTAATATAGTTACAAGTGCAAAAGTTTCATGAAAATCAATTCTTTCTTCTGGGTGGTATTCTTGAGCTACTAATCTAGTTTTACTTCTTACAACCACACTGAATTCATCCATCTTATTCCTAAATACATATTTTGTACCTATAACAGATTAATGTTCTGGTTTATGAACTAATTCCCACACATTGTTTCTCTCAAATTGATTTAACTCCTCTTGCATTGCCATAATCCAAGATTCATTATTTTCCGCATACGAAAAGGATTTTGGTTTAATTTGAGAAATAAATGCAGTATGCTCACAAGTATTTTTAAATGATAGTCTAATGATTACACCTCATGAAAGATCTCTTAAGATTAATTCTTTAGGGTGAGAAGAAACATACCTCCACTCTATGGGGAGGGTTTGAGAATTACCTTTATTTTGTTCCATATTAGTTTGTTCTTCTTGTCACTCCTCTTGATTCTCACATGATACATTTTCTTGTTTGTCATTTGAAAGTTCTTTATTTTGTAGTTCTTCATCTGCATCATCATCAACAACAACTTTCTCCATAGAGGAATGATTAGACTCATCAAATGTAACATGTATAGATTTTTTAATAATCAAGGTTCTCTTATTATATACTCTATAAGCTTTACTTGTATTTAAATATTCAAAAAAGATATCAACATTAGATTTTAGATCAAATTTACGAAGATTTTCTTTTATATTCAATATAAAGCATTTGCATCTAAAAACTTTGAAATAACCAATATTAGGTTTTCTATATTTCCAAAGCTTATAGGGAGTTTTATTGAGGCAGGATCTAATAAAAACACGATTCAAATCATGCGGTATTAATAGCTTCAGCCCAAAAGTATTTTGGTAATGCATTTTTATTCAGCATTGTCCCAGTTATTTCTTGAATAGACCTATTCTTTCTCTCAATAACTCCAGTTTGTTGTGGAGTCCTTGGTGATAAGAATTGATGTTCAATGCCAAAGTTATTATAAAAATTTTCAAAATCATGATTTTTGAATTCTCCAGCATGATCATTTCTAATGCAAGAAATGGTGTATTCTTTTTCATTTTGACCCTTTTTACAAAAGATATTAAAAGCATCAAAGACGTTATCCTTATTAGCTAAGAACAATACCCATGTCCAAATAAATCCATGTGAAGAAGCTGAAGTGGTTTTGAAGTAGATACCTTATTTTTGTTATTTAAAGATGTTTTAATTTGTTTTCCAAATTGACAAGCTTCACAAATTCAATCTTTTTTAAAACTAATTTTTGGAAGTCCTTTAACTAATTCATTTTTTAAAACTTTTGAAATCAAATGCATGCTTGCATGATCTAATCTTCTTGCATTAAAACGTTTATCATGAGTTGATGCACAATCTATATCAATGGTGTATACATTAACACATATTTTTCCAACAAACAAAACTTTGCAATCACATGCATTCTCAATAACACATTTTATTTTGTCAAAAATAACTTTATAGCTTTTATCACACAATTGACTAATACTAAGCAAGTTGTGTTTCAAATTTTCAACTAAACATACATTTTCAATAAAGGTTAAAGAATCTTTACCAACATTATCAATATCAATGATCTTTCCTTTTGAATTATCTACAAATGATACTTCTCAACCGTTTTCGATTTTGGTAAAACTCAAAAACCAAGAATAATTGCCTGTCATATGTCTTAAACTTCTGTTGTTCAAGTAGCATTTATTTTTCTTCTTCTTTGATCTCTACTGAAGAAATCTCAAGTTTTAGGTACTCTAACCTTTTTAGGCCCTTTAGTGTTAGTAATGGTTCCTTTAGGAACCCAAACAACTTTGATTCCAAAATATGCATTTTTTTAATAGGACATGTGGAACTTATGTAACCATTTCTATTACAATAATGGCAGACGAGTTGATGATCACTAATAGAGATAGCCTTAATAATGTAATTCTTGTAATATTTTTATTTCAAGTTAGGCTTATACCCAAGTCCTCCTTTGTCAAAGACACAACTTTGAAAGTTAAGCAATTTTTCCAAATTCCTTTAACCATTTGTGAATTTTAGCACAATATTACTAAGCTCATTGCTCTTATTTTTAAGCACTACATTTTCTTTAATGAGCTCATTAACATGTAAATTTTCATGCTCATATGAAGTACTTGTTTTTTCTTAAATGATGCGATCTTGTCATGCAATGTTTTATTTTCTAACTCAAGCCATTTAATATTTTCATTTAAGGATTCGTTCTCATTTGAAAATTCTAAATTTTTCTTTCTAATAGAAACATTTTTCATTCCAATTTTCTTTAAAT
This sequence comes from Murraya paniculata, assembly GCA_030449075.1. Classification (NCBI taxonomy): domain Eukaryota; kingdom Viridiplantae; phylum Streptophyta; class Magnoliopsida; order Sapindales; family Rutaceae; genus Murraya; species Murraya paniculata. The sequence continues at coordinate 1,579,029 of JAEVFN010000028.1, forward strand.
CATAATGTAATTCAGTGAATGGTTCAAATAATTCATCATAAGTAGGAAGATCATTTACCTCATCAATTTCTTCTCCTATTGCCATAAGTGCTAGGTTTGACACTTCATATAATTGCTCCTCATCTGAGGTCTCCTTATCGCTATCATCCCAAGTTGCCATCATAACTTTCTTCTTGAGTTTGTTGAGAAGAAGACACTCTGATCTTATATGATCAGGATTCTTGCATCCATAGCAAGTAATTACTTTTCTCTTTTCCTTTTTATTCTTGAAGTTTCTGAACTTTCTTCTCTCATTGGATCTCTTAAAAAATTTCCTGAATTTTTTGGCAATCATTGCCATATCTTCATCTTCCAGTTCGCTTTCTTCATCACTTTCAGGTTTTGAAGCTTTAAGAGCAATGCTCTTCTTCTTCTTGTTTTTATCATCTTTTTCAATTGCTAAATTTCCCTTATATGAAATAAGTGAGCCAATTAGATCATCAATAGATAAAGTATTTAAGTCTTTGGCTTCCTCAATAGCAGTTCTCTTAGGTCTCTATTCATTTGGTAGGGACCTCATAATTTTCTTTACCTTCTCACTATTTGAAAAGGTTTTTCCTAGAGCTCCTAGAATGTTCACAATATCCATAAACTTAGTACACATAGAATGCACACTCTTATTGTGTTTCATTTGGAATAATTCATATTGGCTAGTATATCTACTGTTAGACTCCTCAACTTGATTTGTACCTTCATAAACTACTTCAAATTTCTTCTAAATCTCATATGCATTAGAACAACATGAGACTCTATGGAATTTTTTCTTATCTAAGACGCAAAATAAGGCATTCATGGCTTTAGAATTTAAGGATGCCTTCTTCTTTTTCGCCTCACTCCATTCACATGAAGGTTTTGAAATTTCTTTCCCTTCTTCAATTTTAGTGATTGGCATAAAAGAACCATCATTAACAATTTCTCAAATTTCATAATCTAAAGCTTGCAAGTAAATTCTCATCCTAATTTTCCAATATGGATGATTATTTCCATCAAAATACCTCTCCTAAAAGTGGAATCATTTTGGGTTGCCATGGATCTTTTACTTTAGACGATTAAGTCCTAACAAGAGAATCTTGCTCTGATACTAAATGAAATACTACCTAAGCAATCCAAGAGGGGGGAATTAGGTTTCTAAAAATTATGGAGAAATTAAATCAAAACTCAATGCAAATATCAAATAAAATTAAACAAATAACAAGTAAATAAATAGCAATCAAAACATAAAGAGAGAAGGGAAAGAGAATCGAACATATGATTTTTACGTGGTTCGGTAAACTCTACCTACGTCCAAGCCTCCAAGCTCACCTGGCTCAAAGATTCCATTAATCAAGCCTAACACCCGAAGGCTTCAAATTTTTTTTTTTTTTTTTGACAATTGACTTCCAAGGTGTCAATCAACCCTTACAATTAGAGGTTATCTCAAATCTCTTAACTCAAGTGTTTCCCACAGTTAGAAACACTCAATTTTATGGTAAAATAGAAATTATACAAATCTTCCTTCACACAATGTATATGTTTACAAATGAAAGCCCAATGTGTGATTTGATAAAAGACCAACAAGTTTTATGCATAAGAAGAATTGAATACACAATGACAAGCTCAATGATGATCGTATAATCCGTTCTAATTTGAATTTGATTGAGCATTTTTATAGTTGGAGAAGAAAACTAGCCGATGTTGACTTTCTAAGCATAATCGGATCACCGTTTTGACATTGTCCAAGTGATCGTTATGCTAAATTTTGAATAGTCAATTCACCATTTAGGGTTTTTAGTTTGCCGTTTAATTCCAGAAACCTACAAGAAATTATTAGCTAGTCGGTTGCGCTAAATAGTTCACCGTTTGCCAACTAATTCCTCTCTGGAATTTTTCAGTTAGCCGTTATCAATAAACGGTTTACTGATTCCAAGGAATTTGCTCTCTAGAATTTATTGGTTTACCGTTTCCAGTAAATGGTTCACCATTATCTTCCAGAATCAAAGTTATAAACTTTATTTAAGAAAAACAGTTTGCCGACTTGAGATTAATGGCTATCCATTTATTTCCATAATCTTATTCCTGTATAAAAAGCTTCATATGGCGTAAAAATTGATCATTTAAAAACTCCAACTTTGTTCAACTAGTTTGTTATCATCAAAATCAATGTTGTGGAAGTATATATGTTAACAATCAAGAGAAGATGAAATGATTACTGGCAAAGTGTTTCCATCTCCCAATAATGCATACTCTGAAGTATCGGGTAATCGTTTAAGCTCCAGGTTTAGTGGTGATTCTAATGATGGGCTGAGTTTCTTTCCCGATGGTGCCAATTGCTCTATTCTTGGCTTTCATTTATTGGTATCTATGGATGGTGATGAATCGAATAAGGCATTGGCCTCGTCATTGGTTTGTCAATATCAAAATTCAAACCAAAGTGAGTTAAACATGTTTGTGAAGGATTATCACTAAAGTTAGATGGAAAAATATAATCAATTAATTCTTTAATTAAATTAACATCAACAATTCCATCGTCTCTATTTTGAGGTTGTTTGGCAATGTTAAAATTATTCAACTCTTTAGTCATATTTTCAAAGGACAATTGCATATTTCTAGTCCCGCATTGAATATGGGCATCGACAGTTGCCAAGAAAGGTCAGCCTAAAATAATGAAGATATGCTTATTCGAATCCTACATAGGTTGAGTGTTAATCACAATAAAATCAATAGAAAAATAAAACTTGCCTGCCTGGATAAGCACGTACTCCACAATACCATGAGGTATTTTTATGGATCGATCTGCGAGTTACAACACAACTGGAGTTGGGTGTAATTCTCCTACTCCAAGTTTCACAAATACTGAATAACGCAAAAAATTTGCACTAGCTCTTAAGTCCAACAAAGCATTCTCAATTATATGGTTTCCTATACTACATGAGATGGTAGGAGAGCATGGTTCTTTGTATTTTAGAGAAACTTTCTGTTGAAGTATAGAACTAATGTTCTTTATTAAAAATGCCTTCTTTTAAACATAGATACTTCTCTTTTTTGTGAAAAAATCTTTAAGAAAATTGGCATAAGAGAGCACTTGTTTTTCAATGTCAAGCAAGGGGTTGTTGACACATGCCTATTTAAAGATCTCTATTATGTCACCTGTGAAATTTTCCTTCTTTGCTTTAGCTAACCTCTGAGAGAATGGGGCTCTAGGGACATATTCTCGTGGGCTACTTTCTTTTTTCTCTTTTGGTGATAAGTCGTTAGATTCTAAAGATTCAACTTGAGTTGTCTTTTTCACTGGCATCTCCACTTTGTTGTCAATTTCTTTACATTTTCACAAGGTATGATGGTTTTGACCTCTTCATACTACTGTGGTGAAATGGTACTAACTCCACGCACTCCCTTAGGATTGGGCATCGACTTTCTTAAGAATTTTTCTTTCTCAATGGTCATTAGCAAGGTTCGAATTAAAGATGCTAATTGACCCACTATCTTTTCGAGGTTTGAGATTGATTGGGTTTGTAAATTGATGCTAGCCTTCATTTCATTTCACAGCTCATCAGTGGTGCGATTTTTTGTTCCACTGCGAAGTGAATCAAAGTTTTAAAGTTCTGGAGCACCTCTTCCCACGGTCTAGGTTGTGAGTAGTTTTGATTTTGATTGTTCTGTGTAAATGGTGGCTGAGAAACTTGAAGAGCTTGATGAACTGGTTGTATTGGTGTTGGTGGACCTGGAGCTACGTTTCTGGTCTATTGGAATTCGTGAGACCGTGAAAAGTTGAGATGGTTTCTCCATCGAGAATTGTAACTATTGGAGTGAGGGTTATAGCTTAACCACTTTCTCAACACATTAATGGCATTGGCTTGATCTGAGTATGAATTATGGTCAAATTGGCTGTAAGCATCTAGCTCTATTGATTTAATAGTCCTTAATGATGCTATTTGGCGAGAAAGACTTTCGATTATTGCTTTGACTTTTTTAATAACTGATCATGATTTGTCAATGTGGACTTCATTTATTCCTTTGATTTTTCTCACATTCCTGAATGATCAACTTTTCTATTGGGAATTATCCATTTGTCATTAGAAGAAATCCCAAATTTCTAATGCACTTTTATACATTAGCTCACCTCAACTTGTTGCCATTAGCCATTCTTGTACATGTATCAATAATCCCTCTAAGTAGTATTGACATTGGTTCAATTTCTTGTACCCATGATGTGGACACTTCAAGAGTAGCCCATTAAGTGGCTTCCATGCTTCGAAAAATTGCTCATCTTCTCTCTGAGTAAACTCAGAGATTTCCCTGCAAATAGTGTTAGCTTTATGCATTGGTAAGTATATATTTAAAAACTCAGTTACCATTTGTTCCTATGATATAATACTATTAGCGGGCAACCTATTGAACCATGACAAGATCTATCCTATGATATGATACTATTAGCAGGCAACCTATTGAACCATGACAAGATCTATCCTTTATAGAAAATGGAACTAGTCTAAACTTAACATATTCGTTTAAAAAATATTCATATTTAAAAGTTTTGTAAACAATATGAAAATTATTCAAATGATTGTATGGGTTTTTGTTTTCTAAGCCAATGGAATTATGGGAGATAATTTAGCAAACTAAGTTTTAACTCGAAACTCCCAACAACTACATTTGAGTGTCCTATAGATGAAGTCCTCAAATTAGCTAATGAACTGAAGTAATCTTTAAATGGCCTCTCTTTGTTGTGCTTGTAGTTGATGTTGTTATAATTCCATCTCAATTTTATCCTCAATTTTAACCTTTAATGCAATATGTCTATGTGTGTGAAGTGTCTTTTCTAGTTCAAGGTCTATGGGCTCTAAACCATGTGATTGTAACGATCGACTATGCATGCAAAGAACATGTAAAACTTAAAAACAAAACTAATGAAAATAAAGAGAGAAAAGAAATTATGATACTGTCCTTATCACGCTGTTACACACATATTATGAAAACACACTCAAATTCTACACACAAAGTTATTTAAATAATATTTACAAAGAAAATTAACTCAACAAATTAAAATGACTTGCCTCCTTAATAGCTGCACCTAAAACCTATTGTGCAAATTTTATTATCCTCGCAAGCGCATGCACATGTTATAGTATAGATTAATAGTGACGAGTGTCGATCTCACGAGTAAGTAGATTTATTATGTGTAAGGTTAATTTTCCAAGTTTATATGTAAATTGGTTGGATATGATTTCTGAGCAATACTAAGATTTAAATTAAAAACATGGTGGGAATAACTTAAAGATGAAACAATTTAAATAAAACATTTGAGTCTCTAGATTCACCTCAGCACTTCACCATGGGCTTAATATTGCTTTTTAGTTTCAAATTAATTTATGAGGGGCATTTTTACTCCTCACAGTCATCATCCTAGTAAAATTGGTATCAAGAACTCATTGTGCTAGGGGAAAATAATCTTTTGCTAAATGTCGTGCCAAGTACACTTTGTAACAGGTGATCATAATCTTTCTGTTGACAATGTGGAAAGACCGTCCACTAAATAACTTAGATGATTTTTCTGTCAACATTGAGTCAAGATAAATCACTAATACTAAATAGGTGTTCCTTGCTAATAAATATAGTGTAAAGGGTTTATCATGCCAAACAATAATGATTTTACGCTAGGAAGCTGATATACCGTGCAAAATTTGAAGATTATTACTGTCGATCAACATAAATAAGAGAGAGTTAATAAACTTACCATAATAAGCTCGTAGATCATATTAGGGATTCACCTTCAACTCAGGCTTGAAATTAAATTAGTCACTCATATTGAACTAGCGGTAAAATAATAATTTTATATTAAAGTATGTAGAAAATATGAGATGGAGAGGGAATTACATAAAATAGAGCTGAAAATTGGATTCAAAGCTGTCGAATTAGGCGAGAGTCCCCTATTTATAGATACAAAGGGTAAATCATGGCCATCGGATGAAAACAACTCGAATGCTTAGAATTGCGCCATGTAGCAACCTCTGATTGGATGGAACACATCATCAAGGCTATGATTCAATGTATTGCATTATCATAAGCTCATTTTTTAGTCCAATAGGATGCTGCCACATTATTAGTCAACACAATAGGGTACTGCTATGTCATCGGTCAATGCCACGTCAGTTGGGCCCACCAAAATTCTAAAATTATGATTTTGTCCTTTATGCCTTTCGTAAGGTTTTTAGCTATTCTAAGCTCCAAAATACTATCTGTTATGCTGTTCGATTTTTCATTAATCGAGAAATGATCAAAATATCCCTAAAATACATAAAATAATCAAATTATAACAAAACACACATAATCAAAATTTAAAGAACTTAAATACATAAAAATATAAATATTAGTGAGACTTAGAATGCAAAATGATGATTTTACCTTTTATAAATATATATTCTCCAGCACTCAACATACACATATTCATTTAGATCTCAATTTAAGAAGGCATTGATATTTACCTGCTTGATCTACCATCCCTTTGCTATTGCCAAACTAAGCATCATCTTGATTATTGCACTCTTTGCAACTAGACTGAAAGTTTCAATATAGTCTGCACCAGTAGTTTGGTAATATCCTTTAGCCACCAATCTGGCTTCATATCCAGAGACACCTCCAACTAGGTTATACTTGATAGTATGAACCCATTTGTTTCCCTCAATCTGTATATCCTTCTTTAGTTTGACAAGTTCCACGTATTTTCATTTGCAGTGCTTTTTACTCCTCATTCATTGCATTCTTCCAATTCTTGTCTCTTGATACAACTATGATGCAGACTAGGAACCATTATCATATTTGGATTAGTTTCTTTATTAACTACGATTCAAGACTTTTTTTTTTCAGTTTAGAATTTTTATTTTCCTTTTACTACATGATTTAGGATAATTACTATTAATATAAATAGGCTTTCTTGTAGCATTTGAAGGCAGATTTTGAGTTTTTGAATATCTGTACGAGTATTTGAGTTTAGTTAATTCTCGGTATTCTACAGATCAACAAGTCTTAACCCCTAAATTCACAGCATTCTTCGAATCAACGTGAATTTAGTTTTTTTTTTTATTCTGGTATTCACTAGAATCAGCTTAATATTTTAAACAATAACTTTTGCTGCATCAACTTGGTATCAGAGACAAAAGCTTGGTTCTTAACTGTTCCTAACATCTATCCTTTCTTTTCCTAAATCCGTTTAGTTTTCCAAAAAAAATTAGAAAACCAAAAAAAAAAAAGAGAGAAAATTCCAGCAGCCTTTTGTCGGCCACTGCCCTAAGGCTACTGGCATTGATTTTCGGACACCGATCTGGTCGGAACCACCACCATCCGAGTCAAAATAAGCTGACCATCAAGCCCCAAGTAAGGAACACCGTTCATTAGCCACAAGTTGCCGAAAAACAACTGAAACAGCCGTGCCAACCACTGCCGTTGTTCGCTGGGTTCAGCCACACGTTGGTCAGTACCATTATTATCAATCCACTCCTCTACATTAACTCAACCTTTCTCACCACTCCCCACCGCCAATCGATGAACCGGTCACCAAAATCAATGCCAACACAAAACCGCTGCCTTTATCTCCAATTTTCGACCAAGTCACCACCTTTTTGGACAAACCACCACCACTATCGTACTCACCGACCCAAAATCTTTCAGATCCACCCATCCTTACTTGATTTCCGACTATCATCACTGGAAACCTAAATTTTCACTTAATTACCATTTTGCCTAGAATTTTGTTCAGTTTTCAAATTAGCCCCCATGCCCTTTTCATACCAAATTTGAAAATGCCTCTAAGAAAAGCCCGTGATGCCCCTCATGCTACAACCTACGATCATGATAATATTCCTAGAGATGAAGCCCTAGCTAACATGACAACCAAGATTGAAATGTTAGTTAGACAAATGACTCAGTTGATAGAATTACTTGCCGAACGCCATCATACTCCAAAACGCAAGACAAATTAAGTGAAAACTTTGATAACCCTTTCTCTGGGTGTCGATGTAGAAATGAGTCCACTAATGATAGAAGATGAGAATCTAGGTTAAGAATTGACATTCCTGAGTTCTAAGGAAGTGGTTAACCAAAAGAATTATTGGATTAGATTAATGCCATTGAGGAAGTTTTTGAATATAAAAAAGTTCCTGATAAAAAACTAGTCTCGCTTGTAGCAACTCAATTCTGTGGAAGGGCAACAGCTTGGTGGCATCAAACAAAGCTCACAAGGATGAGACAAGGTAAAAAAGAAGATTGACTCTTAGGCCTCACAATTACGCCAAATTGTAATACCAATAGTTACAGAATTTAAGGCAAAATAATCGATTGGTAGATGATTATACCATAGAATTTCATTGGTTGGTAGCGTGAAATAACTTAATAGAGACAGAAGAGCAACATGTTTCCTGCTACATTAGGGGCCTACAATCACAGTTTGAAGACCAATTGAATTTACTTGATTCGTACTCAATCTTAGAAGCACACCAACAAGCTTTGCAGTTAGAAAATCAATTTAGTCGGCATACTAGTGACTCAAACTTCTGAGATTCTCGAAGTATTACTCGTGATAATTCAAACTCGACTCTCCAATTCCATAATTTCACTCCTCCAAATTCGCCAAATAGGATTAGTGAATGTAGTTAAAATGGTCAACGCAGTAAAACTTAATCCTGAGGCTCAGGATTACATTGTTTTAATTGCGAAAAAAGTGGACATTGAACGACAAAGTGTAAAAAGGGAGGAAACTACGGCAAAGGTTTATTCATGGGCACTGAGGAAAGTGAAGACTACCAGGAGAAAAATAATAAAGAGTTCGCTGAAGAGACAACTTTTGATAATAGTGACAATGCACGATCCCTTGAAAAACATGGTGATAGCGGGCCAATGTTGATAGTAAATCGAGCATTCTTCACTCCGAAAGGACAAAACAAAGACAAGTGATTACGACAAAATATTTTTCAGACTACTTGCACAATTAGGGAAAAGTATGTCGTATGGTCATAGACTCGGGTAGTTGCGAAAATGTTATTTTAGAGGAAGCCGTAATGAAACTAAATATAAAGACAAAACCTCATTTAACTCTGTACAAGCTCTCATGCTGAAGAAAGGAAATCAAGTGACAGTATCTAAACGTTGCTTCGTTTTCTTACTTATTGGATCAATCTATAAAAACCAAATCTGGTGTGATGTTGCAGCTATGAATGCTTGTCATCTATTATTCGGTAGACCCTGGTAGTATAAGAGAAACGTAACACATGATGGGAAAAGAAATAGTTATAGCTTTATGTTTAATAACACTATGATCATTCTGGTACCTAAAAAGGAGCTCGCTCTTAAATAAGACTTGGGTAGTTATTTGTTAGGTAAGATGCATTTTATAGATGTTGTAACATGAACGAAGAGGGTCTATATTTCATTGAGAAATGAGAGTCATAGTAATTCGAAGATTCTTAAAGCTGTGACATCTATATTGGAGGAATTTCAAGATTTGTTCCCTAATGAGCTACCACATGGTGTATCGAGTTCTATAGTATCTGATCCAAATACGCAATTTCTTAGCCATTTTTGAAAGACACTATGGAAATTGACTAACACTCGCTTGAATTTCAGAAGTGCTTACTACCCACAAACAGATGGTCAAATTGAAGTTGTCAACCACTCTTTAAAAAACCATTTACGTAGTCTAGTTGGCGATAATCTAAGGATGTGGGATCAAAAGTTATATCAAGTCGAGTTTGCTTATAACCAAGCAGTTAAGCGCAGTACTGATTTAAGTACTTTTCAGGTGAATTATAGATATAATCCACGAGCTCCCATCGACTTAGCTCTAATTCTAGATTTAATTCGCAAAAGCAGCAAGGTATAAGACTTTGTAAAGCAAGCTTCAGAAAATTCATAGAACTACACAAGAGTCTTTGAAGAAAACTACCGAAGGTTATAAAATTGAGGTAGACAAAAGGTGTCGAGCTTTACAATTTCAGGTGAGAGATCTTATTTAAGCTGTCCTAACCAAAGATAGATTCTCAGTTGGTGAGTACAACAAGTTTTCCATTAGGAAAATTTGACCTTTACAAATTATAGAGAAGATTAATCCTAATGCATATAGGCTAAAGCTTCGTAGTCATATCCGCACTGCAGATGTATTTAATGTCAAACATCTTATTTCTTACATAGTTGATCATGATAATGATGCTGTTACAAACAATCTGAATTCGAGGGCGAATTCTCTCCAGCCTGGGGAGAATGATGTAGATTAGGAATAGTTATCATATTTTGATTAGTTTCCTTATTAACTATGGTTTATGACTTTTATTTTCCTTTTCAGTTTAGAATTTTTATTTTTCTTTTACTAAATGATTTAGCGTAATTACTAGTAATATAAATAGTCTCTTTTGTAGCCTTTGAAGGCAGATTTTGAGTTCAATAATATTTTCATTTTTCAAATCTCTATGTGTGTATTTAAGTTTAGTTAATTCTCCATATTCTACAGAATCAACGAGCGGAATTCTTTGAATCAACGAGCGGAATTCTTGATACTGATTTAGTTTATTTTTTTATTCGTGTATTCTCTAGAACCAACGGAATATTTTGAATGATAACTTTTGCTGCATCAAACTACTATGTCATTAGGAATGAGTTTAGTATCTTGTTGCTTCCATTTGGCTAAATAGATATCAAGCTTGAAAATTATTGTTTTTGATCTTGTGATCTTGTGATCATTTGATGGCCTTTAGGTGGATCTAAAATTTCAGGTGTGGGATCTTATTCGTGTTCTTCAGGTTATTCATTTGTAGTCTTGTTTATTTGGGCATTTGTTTTGTATCTTGTAAGGATGGGAAATGTGGTTGGTTTCGTGTATATAAGGGATTGTCATCTGTATCATGCAATTGGATAGGTTCTTGAGCAGAGTTGATCAATATGAGTTGAACAGTCAAAGTTAGAGGATGCAATTGGTACCATAAGAAGCTACATGTAATGGTACTATGTGTGCTGACTTTGTAAATGCTTTGGTGGACTAAATATAGGATCATTTGAAAAAGGAAAATCATTTTCATTAAACATCACATTCCTAGCTATATACACCATTCTTAAACTATGCAACTCATGTTATATCCTATGAAGATACACTTTGTGACCAATATTGGAGTTTACGATTGTTATATGGCCTTAAGTAAAGGTAGCAAGCATAGCCAAAGGTTTTAATGAAGCTATAGTCAGGTTCATAGGTGAAAGTATTTTGTACAAGGATTTAATTATTCATAATTAATGTGCGAAGTTTGTTTATCATATATTTTGCTATCTGGCAAGCTTCCCATAAAAGTTTCAATGGTAATTTGGATTAAGCTAGAAGTGTAAGTGATATTCCTATGACATGCCTATGTTTTCTTTCAATTCTTCCATTTTAGTGTGAAGTATATAGACAAGGATGCCTAAATCCTATTCCCTGTGACTCAACATAGTTTTTCAGTGGTCTAAATTCTCCTCGCTAGTCATTTTGAACACATTTAATTTTATTTTCTGTGAATCTTTCAACGCAGTCTTTGAATTTGATGAAAGTGTCTGCAATTTGAGCATTGTCTATCAAAGAAAATATCTAGGTATATCATATGTGATCATCCACTATGTTCATGTAGTATCTAAATCTATTATTAGAGCTTAAAGGGGTTGGTCCATACAAGCCTATTGTAGGAATTCAAGTGATTTGGCTGTTTTGTTAGAGGTGATTGTACAGTGCTATTTATGGCTTTTTCCATGCACACAAGCTGAGCAAAATGATAGAGAATTAACCTTATTCGTTCCTTTGAACTGATTACAACTAGACAGCAACTTTATCAAAGTTTGCTCATTTAGATGACCTATTCTCCTATACTAGATGTCTAATTGTTTTACATTCTCGGGAATTGACTTAAGACTAATAGACTCTTTAAAACTCACACTAGTAGACTCACTCAATGAGTCTTATAGTGACACAAGAACACTTATTGCAGAATTAGCTTCATGTTTATTCCCTTGTGCATAAACTTTATTGACTCCATAGATCTCCAAGAGACTAGCTTTTTCAATTCCTCTGAGCAAAAATCTACCCAACTTGTCTTTCACAACAAAAATGCATTAGTAAATATTATATCTAGGTTATTTTAGGAGGCTAGACTTGATATAACACATTGTATATGGTGAACTTGTATGTCATCTAGTGTGTGCAGTGTTGTATTGCTAATATGGCATATGATTAGCTTATTACCATTGCCAACTGGGAGTTTAGTTTAATCTTTATATTCAGACCTCAGTCTTAGATTGCTTAAATCATTTGTCACATGATAGGTTGCCCCACTGTGAAAGAAACATCTTTGCTCAAAGAACCATCCTAGCTCACTCTCTGCTTTACTTGTTGCTGCCATGTAGGCTACTCTCTGTCCTTGCTGCCTTTGAGATACAAAAGCAGGTTGTCTAGGCATAAAGTTATCATCCTTCTTGTGTCAACATTCATTAGCAGTGTGCCATTCTTTAAAGCAAACTTGACATAAAACATATAATCTGAAGGTGGTCTTAAAGCCTTTTGCATTTCTTTTCTTTTATCCAGCTTTTCTAGAGTGGTTATTATTGTAATAGCTCTCTCTATTGTTATGTTTAGAACTGCATCCAAATTGTATCTTTTTGTTGTTCCAGTTCCCTATGCTTCCTTTCCGTCCTTTGATAACCATGTTTGCTTCAACAAGCACATTGTTGGTGTTGTTTTGTAGTTCTATTCTCTCTTCATGGTTCAAGGGAATAGAGCAAACTTCTTCAAAACTTGGTAGAGTAGGTGTTGCCAAGATGCTTACAACAATGTTCTCATATGCATCTCTCAAACCAGTGGTGATACAATTCTCAAATCTTCTTCCAAGACTATTTTCCAGCAACAATTAATTTCATGCCTAAAGTTCTCATTTTTTATGAAGAAATCGACAATTGTAGAGGGGCTTTTCTTGGCAATCTGAAATTTACTTCTTAAGTAGAGTTGTCCTTGCAATTGATTGTGAGGCATATAGCTTTTCAAATATTGTCCACAAATCATATGAGCATGTACAGTGTGTGATTGCTATGAGTATGCTCTTAGAAACAGTGAACAACAGCCAACTGAGTAACAATTGGTCTCGTCTTAGCCACATCATGTACTCTGGATTCTCGGTGGTGATTACACTTTGAAGGTCACCCCTTAAGACCAAGTTTTTAAAGGGAGCTATCTTGGTTCCATTGATGAAGTAGTTGGTTGTGTCAAGTTTGTCTAGAATAGAAAAAGAAAATGAACTTAGGTTGTGATGTTTAGTGTGGTGTTGTTCACTAGGTGTTTACTTGACATTGATTGTACAACAATGTTAGTGGACTGGTTTTATGGTGCAAATGTTTTATTGATAGTTTGTGATGTGCTCAAGATTAGATTTGTGTTTGCAACTGGTGTTTAGTTACAGGTGGTGCTATCTTTGTTACTCTTATAATTGTTTCTTGAATCCCAAGGTCACCCTTAACAGGTTCCATTAGGTTGGAAAGCCGAGTGTTACTCTGATACGAAAATAAACTATAATAATTTAATCTAAGATAACAAATGTAGAGAATGTGTAAAAGTACAGCAATTTGTTTTCATTCCTTAATCTAAATATGTACAAAATATTGTCTTGCCTTTCAAGCTTACACATTGTGTTGTTCACAACTATAAAGCTAATCTAACTGTTATAGTTCATTTGATCTAAAGGCTCATAGCTCTTGTACTTGCAATAGTCACATGATCATTGTCTTCACTTCACTTCACTTCGATTCTTATCTACAACATCATCTAGAGAGTTCGTATGTGTTTAACTGAGTTGTCTTCACAAGTCATCTGAGTATCTCCAAGTCCCTGCCACTTCAGTTCAAGCTTACTTGTCATGTTTGATGTAGAGTCGCTTGGGTATTTCATTAACCACCTTCTTCTAACACAAATCAACGGGCCGCACACCTATAAAATATCATAGAGAATCAGTTTCTATATTCTAATGTTTGGACTCCGTGACAGTTTGTTACTCTAATAGTGCGTTTACTTCTTGGATTAGCGAATCGGAATCTGGGATCTGAATCATTGATGACATTTATTGTAAAATATAGAGGCGAGAATCAGAATCAAAATTATGGGCCACGCCTTAATTTGGGAATGGAGAATGGGTGACTGATTCCCCCTTGGGATCAATCTCCCATTCCCAGGAGTGACAATTTTACCCTCAACAAAATCAATACTTTTAATTTTGTCCTCAGTTAAAAAAAAAAAAAAAGGAAGCGCGATCCCATTGATGAGCTCCCTTGTTATTGCTAATTGTTAGCTGCGAAGCAGTAGCTAGTCACCGGTCATCGCATCACAGGCAACAACAGTCATGGAAAGCCGTCGGATCACAAGCACTAGCAGCCATGACGTTCCAATCTGATGCCAACGATGATGCTGGCAATGATGATGCTGCCAGGCCATTATGATGATGATGATCATCATCATCATCATCATTATCATTATTTGAAATGGATTGTTATTATTATTATTATTTGTAATGTTAATATTAGTGTATATTAATGTTAATAATAATATTAATAACAATATTTATTAGTAATAATAATCACAATAATTAAAATACTAAATAATAATTATGACAACAGTCAATTAAGAACCTTTTAATAATTTGTAGCAATCTAATTCATTTCGATTCTAATTCCAAGACAAAATAAACAAATTAATCATTATCTTGCTCATTCTAATTTTGATTTTTACAGTTTAAATAAACAAATTATTTTGATCCCCGTTTCCTATTTTTATTCCAATTCATTTCGATTCTAGCTTATTCTGATTCCTATTTAATAAACACATTATAAGTTGAAAGGTATAATCACTATTACGTGTGATTCTAACAAGACCTTTGAGCCATATAGAGACAGAGATCATATTATACAGTTTCTTATGGGCTTGAACAAAACATATATAGTTGTGATAGGGCAAATTTTTCTAAAATTCCACATGTTAGGAAAGCTTTTTTTTTTTTTATTTGTTCTTCAAGAGAAGCGATAACACGACATCAGGTAAATTTCTAAGGCAAAATTCATCTAATTACAATAAACTAATCTATGATGTTCATGGAAAGGTAGGACATGTAAAAGAAAAATGCTGCAAGTTGCACGGATATCCTCCTGGCCATAAGTTGTGTAAAGGTCAAAATCAGCCAAATCAACTTGCTGCAAACCAAATTTCTATGAATCCTTCAACATTACAAGCCTTTTCTTTCAAGCCAGAACAATATCAACAGATCTTGGCATTGATCGACACTCAACCAAGATTAACTTTAATGAGTAACAATGTTCCACAAATCAATTTGATAGGTATTGCCCTCATTGTTGTTCATTTACCACATTCTACTTCTTGGATTATTGATTTTGGAGCTACTGATCATATGGTCAATTTTCCCTTAATTATTTCACACGTCATGTCTCACTGTTCAAGGACAATTAAACTGCTTAATGGGTAGATGTCCTAATCACTCGTATTGGTAGAGTTCCATTGACACCAAATATCATTTTGAATAATGTTCTTTGTGTTCCCAACTTCCAATTTAATTTGATTTCAATTGGAAAACTCACTCACGATGCAAACTGCATTATAAATTTCTTCCATATATAGGACCAGTCCTCGAAAAGGGTGATTGGAGAAGGTAAATTATATGATGGCCTTTTCTTATTTTAATTACTTGCCACTCATCTAAAATGTCTACAAGCCATGTCTTCTCCTAATTTTTGGCACCAATGCTTGGGACATCCAAACATCAATGCCTTCAGTTATTTTCCAATTATATTTCTAATTTAAATGGTTCCACTCTAAATTAAGTTTTTGAAGTTTGTCTACCAACTAAACAACTATTTAAATGTTTCCAATCCAAATTAAGTTGATGAAGCCTATCTACCAGCTAAACAACTCGTCTTCCTTTTGCTCTAAGTATTAAAATCTCTGGAGCCTTTTGATTTAATATACTGTGACATATGAGGAAAAGATCACGTTGCTTCCTTATCTAGTGCTCATTACTTTCTATGAAAATTAAAATTCTTCGTTTTGATAATGGGCTGGAATTTAACATGCTAGATTTTTGTCGTATGAAGGGAATCATTCATGAAAAGAGTTTATTGAATGTAGCTCGTGCTTTGCGATTCCAAGCAGCACTCTTCTCATTGATTGTAAAGCCACTCATTGTATTTTTCTTGGTTATTCATATGCTTTAAAAGGTTATAAATTGTATGACTTAAATAACAAAAGAGTTTTCGTATACAGGGACGCATGATTTCATGAAAATATTCTTCTGTTCCTTCAAAAGGCTTCTCAACCTCCTAACAGAATTAGTCTGCCTCATTCGCTTGTTGAACAAATCATGATAACCTAGTCCAATACCTGTCATTGTAACTGATGAAAGAGTGTGTCAAAAAAATATCCAACTAGTTGTTGAACCATCAGCATTGATTTGAAGATCCACCCGAAAACTCGTCCTCCTTCTTACCTTAAAGATTATCACTACAAGTTGGCCATATGTAATTTATCATCTCCAGCATCTTCTTCATGTCTTGTAAGTACCTCTCATCCTTTATATCATTATCTCACCTATGACAAATTTTCTCCTTCTCATCATTCCCTTTTAACATCAATTTCATCCACCACATAACCAAAGAGTTTTAAACAGGCAACGCTTGATGATAATTGGAAAAATGCATTGTCAAAGGAAATCAAAGCTTTAAAGGATATCAGACTTGAAACATCACATTTTTGCCCCCACTTAAATAGGACATTGGTTGTAAATGGGTGTATAAAATCAAGTATAAAGCAAATAGGACCATTGAACACTATCAAGCTCATTTAGTAGCCAAGGGATATGATCAATAATAGGGACTTGACAACCAAGGAACAACCTAGTAGCAAAGCTAACTATTATGCATTGTTTATTAGCTATTGCAGTAGTGAAAAATTGAAATCTCTACCAACTTGATATTAGTAATATTAATAATTCCTTCCTACATGGAGACTTAAATGAAGAAGTCTATATGCAAGTCCTTCTTGGTTACAAAGAATTAGAAATTGAGATGTAGTCTATAGGCTTCAAAAGTCCTTTTACGGCCTTAAACAAGCCTCCTGCCAATAGTTTGCAAAACTTTCCTATAAGTTGCTGGATGTTGGATATCATCAATCAAAGGCAGACTATTCTTTGTTTATTAAGGTTGACAATAATAATTCCTTCACTATGATTCTTGTGTATATAGATGATATCATCATTGCAATAGATGATGCTGACAAAATACAAAAACTCAAGGAGAGGCTGTGGAGCAATTTCAAAGAAAGGAATCTTGGAAACAAAAAGCTCTTCCTTGGAATTGAAGTTGCTCGTTCTAGAGTGGGACTAATTTGAGTCAATGAAAGTTTGTTCTCGAATTACTTGAAGGGCCTGGTCTTCTTGGCTCAGATCCATCCAAAACTCCCATGGAACAAAATTTTAAGTTGACTAATTCAGACGGTGAACTTATCTCCAATGTATCCTCTTATCGAGGATTAATCGGATGATTGCTCTACCTTACAGCCACTACACCAAACATGGCCTATTGTGTTTAAACTCTTAGTCAATTCCTTACTGAACCACGTCAAACCCGTTAATTTGCTGCCATCGAAATTTTGCATTATTTGAAAAGAAGTCTAGGACAAGGCATACTCGGCATACTCGGCATACTTCTCTCATCATCTATTGCACCACATTTTTAAGTATATTATGACTGGATTGCGCAAGTTGTCTAGATACTAGGCATTTTATCACAGGTTGTTGTGTTCTCGGTAGTTCTCTGATATCATGGAAATCTAAAAAGTAATCGACAGTATCTCGATCCTCTGCTAAAGTAGAATACAGAGCAATGGGAACAACTTGTTGTGATATTATTAGTTGGCTGCTATATTTACTTAAAGACCTTGGAATCAGTCATTCTTAACCTGCATACCTTTATTGTGACCATGAGGCTGCCTTACACATTGCTGCCAATCCCACATTCCATGAACGAACTAAGCATATAGAAATTGATTGCCACTTAGTTCGAGGGAAAATTCAAAGAGGTATTGTTCGCACAACCTTTCTTCGTTCACAACAACAACTAGCAGATATTTTTACTAAACCTCTTTAGCTGATTCTTTCCATCGAATGCTTTCCAAGATGGGCGTTCAAGACCTCGACTTGCCACCTTGAGTGGGGAGTGTTGGAGAATATAATTGATTACCTTGACACACTGCAGATTTTCCTCTCACTTACAAAACATTATGTTCTCCAATTTTATATGCTTTCCTACTTTTATTTTCTTAATTTTAGAGATTGTACAGCTTTGCATTTAATTGCTTTCCTTTATTAGTCTTGAGGATTCAACTGGAACTTTTTATATAATTCTTTATATTTTACACTTGTAAATAACAATAATATATGAAAGCATTTTTCAGACCTTTCATTTTTATCAGCTATTGAATGTGAAGAATGGGCCTTTGGTCACGACGAACTCACTTGGATAGGGCAACTTTTTTAGCAACTCATTCATCACCTTTAATGAACACTTGGAATACAAGATTGATAGGATGGAAGCTGTCTATACACCTTCTAAGAGCGTCATGACAGTTAATTTCAAGTAGATAGCGTACTACTCTAAGATTACTGTTCGAAAAAGAAAAATGGATTGCTTCCATGCTAATCTACTAAAAGTAATATCATTTACTTGTGCTCATTTATTAATTTTAGTACTTATAAAATTTAGATTGGGATTAATGAAATGAAAAATATGAATGGAATGTTAGAATTTCAAGTACCTCATTTTCTTTTTTCTTCAAGCAACATGCACAAGAGACGTGTCTTCTGACCAATTTATAACACTAGATAGACTTCTCGAAACATATTCAAGAATGTTCATATTCCCTAATTCAATTTCTAAACGCTAGGGGGTCTTGCTTACCGTGCTTACGCAACAGGACAGTTTGAGATTTGATGTGACCGTGAAACAAGCCAGAGCTATTAAAGAGTTGTTAGTACTTGTCTTCAGTGACTCATCAATGGCTAGCGCAAGATTTTATGAGCAACATGAACAAGCCATAAATGCAAAAGAGTGGACAGTACTTGTCTTCTCTGCCTCAACTCAAGTTAGCATTAACAAAATGTGTTTCCAATTGCGTTCTTTATTTTTAACACAATTGAATCATGCATGCAACGTGCTGGGAATATTCTTTTGCATAGTCGACAAGTATAGTTGCTGTGTTTAACTTGCTAGCTCTAGCAGCAAAATAGAGAGAGAATCTTCTTGGTTGTTCGTCTTGATGATCAGGAAGGATAGTAATGAACCGTCGGAGCAGTAGTCTCACTGTGATCGTAATTGAGCTGCCGCGTAAAGTAGAGAGTTCCCGTCAGAAATGTTTTTGTTGAAAATATCATGCAAATCCGTTTAGTGATATCATAAAAAGAAAATCACCGATCTTCCCACACACTTCGGTTACTTCCATTTTAAATTGTGTACTGTTCAAACTGTTCGTGGATTAACAAGTCAAAGAAGACAATTTGTAACTTGTAATTTGTAGATTTGTCAATCAATATACTAGAAAATGAAATATACGTAATTGAAAGCTAGCGAATATGCCCTCTAAAAGTAATTAATTAACTGTTTTTCAAAAAAAAAAAAAAATTAACAACATAGTGATTCATGAAAATTACATGCTGTAACTATAGCTTAAATATAAGGAAGGAGCAAGTTAATGAAAGATTTGAATTCAGTACTGAATTGACACTTTTGTGAAGCTTTTAGAAAGATACAATTCATAGTTATTAGATAAGAACTTAAGACAAATTAAATCTTAACCATATATTACTATATATGTACATGTGGCAAAAGACATTCAAATTTAAAAGGAATACGTGCACAAATAATTATTTTTTTTTATAAGATTAGCACAAATAAAGTTAAAATCATTAAAAAAAAATAATATGTTCACAAAATGAACACATAACAAGGCAAACATCCTTTCAAAAAGAATCTATGTACACAATATTCCTAAAACAAAGTAAATATCATTTTAAAAGGAATATATACATAAAGCAGAATCCAGTTAACAGTTGCGCTTACCCCTCTTTTGTTTTTTGTAACGTTAAATTTCGTTTGGCCCCTTTCTCTTTTTAGTATTTACCGTTTAATCCTTTCTTGGCTAATTTTTCTTCTTTTCTTATTCTCTCTTAGTTTCTCCCTTTTACTTGTAAATAGCACGGCAGGGTAATAGCAGCTCATGCAATCAATCATTGCCTTGACTTTCCTTGTTACCATCACGGGCCCTTGAGTTTTATGGTTCCGAGTTTTTCATATTGATATATGATTAGGATTTGTTGTATTTTGGTCCGACTTTGATTCAGTCCAAAACACTGTAAGAGTGTCTCTGCAGAAGATGATTTTTTGGTGAAGACGGAGACTGTGTTATATAGAGACAGTTTCTTGGGGACGGTGACAATTGAGACAAAGCTGAAATCACAAGAAACAGTCATTAGAGACGGCGCAGGCAGTGGCCAGCAATGGCAATCCAACGGCCAAGTCAATGGGAGCTTGAAGGAGGTGGTGGGTTTCTAAGAAACCCTAAAATAGAAGAAAAGTTTAGTGTTTTTGTGAATAAGCGAAACCCTATAATAGAATAAAAGTTTAGTGTTTTTGTGAATAAGCGCACATACCCTTTTTATGAAATTAATCTGACTTTTTCAGATGGAGTACCTCTGAGGGTATCTTTATATCCTTTTGAACATATGGCGAGCTATTATTGGTATTTTCCCTCCTCATATAGGATTTTAAGGATAATTTGGCCCCTCTTGTAAAGGCTTTTTAAGCTTGCTTGGTGTAGGACAACTATCCATTGGGGGATAGTATATGGTGGCAGTGTGTCCTCAACTTAATTAACTCGTTTGGATGAGCCAATTGGGCTTAGGAGCACCTGATTTCACTAGAGATGGTGCAGATGTCTTTGTATATGGTCCCTCTCCCTCAATTTTGACTTTAGCGGTTTACAAGAGGATATTTTAGCTAGAGTTCAGGTGGGGACTGTACTGTAATGCCATGGCCTAATAGTGTTGGTGTGGCTGTCATTGTCTCGTGGTCCCATATAGCCAAGTGGAAACGAAGTTATTTTGCAGGAGCCATTTTTCTGTTACTCTTAGACAATTTAAATAGTCAAGGCTGGTTCTTCAAGATCTTCCAATTTATTTTTTTATCAAAGTCCTAAGTTATATTCTCTATGTTTCATAACCTCAATATTTCTGGTCTACATTTTACCACCAATAGTTTTTTTTTTCCTTTTTTTGAATATTCTTAATGTTTTAATGTTTATGAACTTTCATAAATATGTAATTTTTTAAGTTGGTAAAAGAAAATGGACAAGGTTGATTGCTTGAATCAAAGAAAAGAAAATGGACAAACGAACTTGGAGATGTCAGTTTATGTGATTAGAGCTTGAAGAGGATAAAGATTTGATTTTTTTTTTTTTTGTCAATCTGCAGAATCTTTTATGAAAGGATGTGATGTGGCGAAAAAATATCACTTAGCAATAATGAAATTTGTTAATCATGATGGAAGATTACTCAATAATCTTTACTAAAGGTTATCATCAAATATCATTTAGATTTTGATCGATAGTGATAGTGGTAGGCATTGATTTTGCTGGCTGGTAGTAGATTGACTTAAAAGAGTTAGTTTATAGCCCTTGAATTGTCTAATTATTTACAAATTTGAAACAAATCAGACTTATGTGCCTTTTTAAAATTTCAATAAACAACAAGGATCGTATAATGTTAATAATTAAATAAATATATCCCCACCATGGCACCATTCAATCTACTCTTCCATTAAATCCAACAATAAAAGGCTGAAGTCACATTGTCACAAATAGACAAAAATTGGGTAGTGAGAAAACATTGTAAATATCATTTTAAAAAGAAAATATTGAAAGAATGTTTACCAAACATCGTAAATATTATTTTAAAAAGAATATGTGCATATAACATGGTCCATATCATCTTAAAAATAAGAATAATGATGGCTACAAATTCTTGTACAGACAAATTGATGTAGCATAATTCAATTGATTCGATTAAGGACCAGTTTAGTAATACAATAACTTTTAAAATAATTGTTGCTAGTTATATTATAGAAATAGTTAATTTTAAAAAGTATTAATTAAACATTTAATAAATTTTTTTAAAAAAAATACTGTGAGTTTTAAAAATAATAATACATGTTTAGTAATCTTTCTATTGACAAGTACTATAAATTTTAAAAGTAATAGTACATGTTTAGTAATCTTTCTGGAGAACTCTGGTGAGAATGCAAATGACTAAAGTGAATGTTAAAGAAAATTTATTTACACATTTTTAAACATGTATATATATAATACCTTTATGGTGTATATTAATAATTCATAATTAAAATAATTTTTTATTTTTTTTATTTTTTTATCTCAATGTAATTGTTATTGGTAATAATAATAATAATATTTAAGTTTAATAATTTCATTTCCTAATTGACTAATGATAATTTTAAAATTTTATAATATATGTGAAGATATAGATGAAATTGTATTAAATATAAAAATAATTCTTAAAATCATATTTTGAAAAAACTATCCTTTCTATATTTTTCAAAATCTATTGTAGGATAGAGAAATTTTGCCAAAAGTAATTTTTTTAAAAAAATTACCAAACACAAAAATTAGCTTTTAACTTTCTAAAATCACTTTTAATTCTCTCAAAAACAACTCTAAACCGGCTCCAAATACCTCTCGGTCCACATTTATATTTTCATCGAATAAATAAATTTATATTATATTAGTTTATATAAGAGTTTGTAGTTCTATCATCATTTTAAAAATAATATGTGCACAAAACATGGTAAATAAAATAATCTAGCATCATTATTATTCTTACCGACAAAAAAAAAAAAAAAAAGCAAAACAATGCCATTGTTATGGTGATTTTATCACCGTTTTGTTCAATGTATCATTGCTTAGTATTAAATGAATACATCTAGTCAATTAATTATTACTCTATACAATGACCAATTAATCAGGGTTAATTTTGATCTTTTTTGATAAAAATATAACATGAAAGTATATGAGTTTACTAGATAAAATTTTCTAATATTAGTGAACACAATACCCATCATATATTGTAACTGTAGTACGGATTATATTTTATTTTTATGATTAGGGGGGTTCAAATCTCAAATCTCTTGTAACGACAAACAAAGCTTCTCAAAAAAAAAAAAAAAAACAAGAACAAAGTTTCTTTTTTTCATTTTAACTTGCAACCACAAATATAAAAACTCAATTCCATCCATGAATGCACTCTTGATTCTGTATAGATCCAGTTGAAAATATCGAATGTGGTGAATATAACTAATGAATATTAAGAAAAAAAGAAAAATTTTTAAAACAAATTCTTTGTTTAGTTGGCTTTCAAACAAAAATTAAAGAGAACATATAAAATTGCAACATGCAAAGTCAAGTGTTTGTAATAATGTGAGACTCAAGAGAACTTTATTGGAGAGTTTTATTAACATAAGCAGTACAGCTAAATGATTTAATTCAACAGATATGTTATTACAGAAGCTGTCAGTTGTTGAAAATTCTCTGTCCAGGTGATAATATCATTTTGGGGTCAAAGCGAGTTTTCCTCCGTTGAAAAGTGTTCCATTTTGAGCCAAAATGGTTAATCCATTCTTCTTTAGTTGCGTGATGACCAAGATACTGCTTAAATTTAATGCCACCATTAACACAAAATTGCAATATATCTTTGTTTCTGTTATCAAAGGCCTCCCAGTTATCAGCACTTGCGTCCAAAAACCCCACTACGTAGAAAACTTCTTCATCTGGTATAACTGCTGACATTCTTTCATCCCATCTGCAAGAAATTAAAACAATATTATTAATATTTGAGCATTGCTATTTGGGCCAAAAGCTGACAAAACCATAATGAAAACATGTAGTATTGACTATTGTCAAGCAAAATTATGGTAATTTTATCACCCTTTGTTCAAATAGCATTTTTCATGATAATTATATTTCTTTCAGAGTCTTACTTGCTTCGGAGCACAGGGTAAACAAGAACAGTTGATGAGGTAAAGTTTCGCTTAAGAAGAATGTTCCTGAAGACACCATTGTCGAAATCTGTGATTCGAGATTTTGGTATAAAGATGTTTAGCCATGGATGAGGGATATCCCACAGTCCTTTCTTCCGAAGCACTATCTCTTCATCATGAACTCTATTTAAAAACTCTAGGTATGTTACATCCTTCTCGAAAACAAATCCAGGAACAAAACCCTTTGAGCTTTTCAGCATTTGTTTCACTTTCTGTCAACAAATATATGAAACATTCATATTTTAGTGAATATCATTAATCATATATATATATATATATATATATATAGTCAATATCTAATAATGGATTCATCAGTTAAAAGATGAAAAAAAAAAAAACAAAGATTCAAATGAGTCATTAATTATTTCATGAGGGTTCCCACACTTTATTTCTATGTATATCATTACATTGAAGAAGGACTATATGTATGAATCCTTCTCTAATGTGAATGTCCTCATTTTTTTTTTTTCATATAGACATGCTTTTAAACCATGTAGTTTAATAAATTTAGATTTTAATGCTATTAAACTGTATGGCTATATATTGCAATAAAAAATAACTCTATTAAGATGCACAGTTTAACAGCGTGTCTGCATTAAAAAAAGAGGACGCTCGCACCACATATATATACACACATGTATGTATCTGTGTATATATGTATGTATAATATGTATGTATGTTATATGTCATTATTTGGTGAGGGTTCTCTAACTTATATTATTGCAATACAAGATGATTGATGGCTTACCTTATCCTCATTTTTGTTGTCGTAATATGTGGCTACCTCAATAAGGTAAACGATACCATATTGGTTTATGAGGGAAGTTATCTGTTGATGTTGTGACTGTGGATAAAAATCTAGAGGACTTTGGTTCATTAAAAGTTGACCTTCCAAATAATCCGGCTTCACCTTGTGGCTAGGTCCAGTAGTTGAGATCAAAGTTTCCTGGTCAGTGCTGAAAGGAGAGAAATCACTGTAAAGTATACGCAACCACTTAACCTGCAGACGAAGTCACCACAGCAAACTGAATTAAAGGATACAAAGGCAATCCATGTACAATTTGATTATTCATTTTTAAACATAAATTAAGCATGAAAAAGCAAGTGTAAATTAAGGCTTAATTAAGTTCTCAAGAAAGCTAATTAAGTACCCTTTTTTTGGTCGGCTCGAGGACGATTCTTGCTCTAGTTATAATACCAAATTGACCGAAACCTCCTAGGACTGCGTAAAACAATTCTGGATCCTTCTGAGAGGAGCAAGTCACAAACTCTCCTTTTCCTGTGAAAATGAAAGGCGTACGCCACGCCATTTTTTGGTTACAATATTTCGACTCAATGGAAAAATAATTAATTAATATTAGATAAACATCCCATTCATACAAGAATATTTCTATTTATTTTTTATTTATATAGTTATTTTTTTTCTTAAAAGATAGAGAGGTGGAAAAAGTTTAAATAAATTTTAAGCTCCTATCCTTTCAAGATTTGAATTCGAGTTGCCTGTCAAATAAAACTGCTTGAATATATTTGTGTCAAATCCTTGGAGACACTTTTTTTTTATTTATTTTCCATTACTTTAAGTAATATCATAGAGAGATTATGATGAAGAAGATTGAAGGAGAAGATTTAATTCTTTTCTTGTGAAAAATTTGAATGTCGGCTAGGTTTCATTCATACTCGAACAAAATTTTAATATAATCACTGAGTCATTCAATAATCCTAATATTATGATTTGGTGTGAACATTGTGGTCACTAGTAAGTTCAACTGTTAAAATATATTATGGTGATATAAGAAATCTTTGGTCGGTCACATAAAAAATCTAGGGTCCATCATGCTACTCAATATATATTAAGTAAATAGTCTATGAAATATGATGACATAATGTGCATTGCATACTTACATGTTATTTATATTATGACTCATAAATCATGTTATTTTTGTTTTCGAATACCAATTAAATGTAGCAAGCATCAGTAATATCATTAAACCTTCACATCCATAAAAGGAAAAGATGTAACCATAATTTCCTGCCAGATAGATTAATTAATGTTTTATAAAAGGAAAGCTGAAGAAAAAAATAAATCCAATTAATTACGAAATTAATTATCAACTGTAAAATCTCTGATATCTAATATAATAAATTAATTATCAACTGCAAATAATCTATTCTAATATAATAAAAAGATTGCATATATATCAATGAATATTTTGATGTACCTTGTAATATACTAGATACATTAGAGACAGAACACATGGCGAGTATGCAAATAATCTATTCTAATATAATAAAAAGATTGCGAATTTGGGATAACACATTAAAAGTGCTCAACAGTTTTGAATTAATATAAAGCCCTGAAAACTCCATAGCTTGGATCAAGCTCAACAAAGTGATTTCCAGCTTTGACTAAAATGTTGAAAGTGATATGCATCCTATATTTAAGTAGAGGTATTCAACAGTACGAAACTAATGGGGTTGGTAATTTTCAAGTCAATCTAGCCTCAAGTGGATAGATTTGGATCATCCTGAAACTTTCTAGTGAAAGAAAAACATAATCAAATCAACCATATTGACTTTTTCATTAAGAATGTAATTTATTGAAAACAGTCGATCTGTTACGGTTACCAACTGGATTATATATTTCAGTTTGAAACAAAAATTCTACGTTGATTTACAAAAAATTAAAACAAGTTTTCTACGCTTTATACTATTTAAAGCATTCAAAAATTAATTAAAGGGAGAATGAGTACTTTACTCTCTTTCAGAATTTGCTCTTACCACTTTATACTTCTTGATAATGAGGTTGGGTAGCTAGAACTTTTAAATTATAACATTGCTTTGTAAACATTAGGTTGTTATGTTTTAAAAGCCAATTGATTTGATCTTATGCTTATATTATATTATATTATATATATATATATATATATATATATATATATATATATAATAATAATAATTTTGTCTAAGTTATTATTTAAAAGTAATATTTACTACAAAATATAAATTTTTAGTTTATAATAATAGTTTTTTTTTACAGCAGTCGTGGCTTAAACAGCACCTCAATACAAATAGTACCTTAGTCTTAATTGATTTTTAATTAGAAAAAGAAACACTACTAAAAGAAGAATATGACCTTTTGACATACAAATTGATTATTCAACATTTCTAAAAATTAAAACTAATTAATTTATCTGTTAAAAGGTTCAACTTATGTTATATTTTTTCTATTCACTATATAAAAATCAAATAGGGATTAACATGGTAAAAAAGATAAGTTCTAAGAAATAATGCATCATACTATGTGATAGGTATAATGATTCTCTCCTAGTGTTTTTCTCTTTCCTAATCTCTCTTAATAAGATAGATGATAAAGATTAAATTTTAAATTTGGATGTGGCAATCAAGCCTTTTTTTTCGTTTTATTTACAATTAAATCAATTTTTTTCCCTAGATACGAAAGACTTGGAGAGATTAGGAGAAAAAAACAGCGGAGAGGATACTAGCTAGCAGGTACCTGTTAAAACGTCTAATTCAAGAACGTTTGTTATCTGCGGACCTTTCCGGTACGTTTGGCCGCTAATTCCAGCATTAGAGAGCGTCCCACCAACAGTGAGATACAAATAATCCGTCCAAGAAACCGGCGAAAGCCCCCTTTTAAGAGTGGCGTTCAGCACATCAATCCATAGTTGGTCGCAGCCGATGTCAGCGTAAAATCCTGAAGAACGGTCTCCGGAGGTCAAGATTCCCGTTCCGTTTCTGAAACTGTTCAGAGAATTCATCTGCACTACGACGCCGTTATTGGCCTGAGCCTGGCCCCACGTGGAATGAGCCTGGCCTTTTGCTGCGATGGTGTATGGAAATGAAGAACTGTATGATAAATTTATTAGGGTTCTGATGTCATCTACAGATGATGGATAAAGAACTGCAAATGGTTTTTCTTTAATAATGCCACCGTAATCGATGGAGGCTAATTTAATGGCACCAGCATCTGTATGCAAATTATCTGTGAGCTCGGGTGGCACTGAAATAGCCAATATGGTTGATGTTATAAAGCTTGTGATGAATAGTACTATAAAATATATGGAAGTTGGAGAGCTTGTAGCCATATTGCTTCGAGAAAATGAAGAAGTAAGGAAGTTATTTTTGTTGATGTTATTGGTTGAGAGTGAGTGCGTTGAAGAAGAAAGGAAATTTATATAGAGATTTAATTGCGTATCAAATATTGATATTTAGCCTTAAAAGCACGTGGTTAATTCCTCTTTCTTATCCAACAATCAAACGAACAAAAAAAAATTTATAAAACAACTATCCAAGGTAAATAATTTTTTTAGTTATAAGAATTTGAGTTAATTACTTAATTAATCCATGTGTATGATGTATCTTTAAGAATTACTTTAAATGTCTATATTATCATTAATATATATTTTTATTAAAATATACTCAACTTTTTATTTAGAAAAATGTAAAAGTTTATTAAAAAAGAAACAGTGGGTCATACTAAGCTATATATAATATAGCTTACAACAAATTTAATATAGTTATCCATTACCTTCCTCTTGATTCACATTCCAACTAAATATCTGAGTATCTCTATTGATAAGCTGCCTCCAAAGCCATAACAATTGCACAAATTTCTACATGAAAGGAAGCATTTATATATATACACACCACCCCCTCCCGCCACCCCCAAAAGGACAGACCCTCAAGAAGATGTCTCCCTTTAGCCACTCCATCCAAGGCAGTGCCAAAAGGCGCAAGGAGAGCTCAAGCCGCTGCTGATTTTTTTTTTTAAAAAAATTGAAATTACTTTTGTTTTAATGATCTATTTATTATTAATTACCCTAAAAAATCCCTTTTTAAATTTATGAAATTTTTAAAATACAAGTCTTATCTCCTCTTAGTTACTTCTTTATTCTTTTTTTACTAAAAAGTCTACAATAGATTCTCTTATCTTCCTCTTGTTTGTTGATTTTTTTATCAAATTAAAATAATTTATGGTAATTTCTTTCTCTTATCTCTCTTTCTATTGTTAAAGAATTTATCACCATGACTAAACCCATTGACAAACTACAGCTGCAAGCTCATATGAGAGGTAAAATTAAAAGTTTTTAAGATTTTAAATTTTAATGAACTAATAGTTCAATATAATCACAGGATAAATAATAATAAATGAAGAACCTTAACTTATAACTAAGTATCATTATTAGTTGATAAACTAGTAAACCACTAAAAGTTACAAGTAAGCCATTATAGAATTTAAACAATATTGTTGAACGAAATTTATCATTTTGATACTTAAAAAAAAAAAAAAAACCTGAATTGTTGTTGTATAACTTAGCTCTTCCTATATATAATTCCTAGCGTCGCCACTAATTTCATCAATAATCAACTTCTTACCGTTTATATTATCTCATATAAAAATAATATTTTACCCTAAAAAGTTGTATCTAATACCAAAAAAAATATGTAAGAATTTTAACTAATTTATTAAAAGATTTTCATGTTGACTACTTCAAGAATTGCAAACTATCAAATAACTACAAAAAGTATTGATGTCTATTATTTAAATAGTATATCTTTATAAAATTTTTTACTTCACTGCATTTTCATTATCACTGTTAATTGACATATAGAATACTAAATTTGCCATAAGTATGCTGTGAATTCAGGGGAGAGTTTACAGAACTCCCTATTTTTTTGTGTTAGTTGGGGGGTGGGGGGTGGGGGGGTGTGTGTTGGGGGCGGCGGTGCGCCAGAATAAAAAGCTATTAATCTTCCTCATGAGGAGATGTTCATATAGATGGTAAATGCGTATCAAAAATTGATTAAGCAATATATTATGTATTAGAGAACATTCTTCCTTATACAATTGCTTAAAAATAAAAAAAAAAAGCAAAAAAAAAAAAAAAAAACCAAATACTTACGATGCTATGCAAGAAGAGTCTAAAATATTACTACTTCCCATACAATTACAAATTATTACCACGTGCGGGATTTTTAATTAAAATAGGATGTTTAATTAAATATATCCATACTTGATAATTATGTGAAAAAATGTAAAGCACACACATAAATTACCTCTAACACACACACTTTTACTCCCTACCATTTCACTATACACAACAAGAAATCATTCCACACTCTCAAAATCTACTCATGAGTAGCCAATGTGTTGAGATTTTTATTTGCAACTAGGTGCATTATTCATCTAATGAATAAGGTACTTTAAACTTTATATTTATTTTGTTTTATTTATTCATTTTCTTGACATTATGTTATTTTTAGGGTTTTGTGTAGTTTGTGATAAACAACAAAACAACTAACATTTTCATTATATTTGTATCATATCACTGTTGTGTGATGGATTTTCTAACTACATTTGTTGAAATCTTACTTTGTTATTTAAAT
Source organism: Murraya paniculata (assembly GCA_030449075.1). Taxonomy (NCBI): domain Eukaryota; kingdom Viridiplantae; phylum Streptophyta; class Magnoliopsida; order Sapindales; family Rutaceae; genus Murraya; species Murraya paniculata. The sequence continues at coordinate 1,609,662 of JAEVFN010000028.1, forward strand.
TTTGTTCTGCAACCGTTTTACACGACTGCAGTCGTGCAAGTGTATAAAATGTTGCAGCTATTATGATACCTTTACATTTTACTAGTGCAAAATATATATTTTTTTCACTAAATATGTCCCCTGAATATTATTGGACTGTTGTCGTGTATTTTATTAAGTTATACAACTAATGTCGTGTATGTATGAAATTACACGACTACAATCGTGCAAGTGTATAAAATATTCTAGCTATTATGAGACCCTAGCGTCTTAGTAGTCAAACAATATATTTTTTGGAGAAAAAATATGTCTTTTGACTATTTACTGGACTATAATCGTGTGTTTTTATAAATTACATGACTACAGTCATGCAAATGTAAAAAATGATGCAGCTATTATAACACCCTAACATTCTATTAGTGCAAAAAAATACATTTTTTACTAAATATGCCATTTGATTGTTTATTGGACTATAGTCGTTTATTTTAGTAAGTTACACGATTGTTGTTCGTGTATATATGAACTTACACAACTACAGTTGTGCAAGTGTGTAAAATGTTTTAGCCGTTATGAGACTCTAGCATTCTATTAGTATAACAAATATATTTTTTTGGAGAAGAAATATGTCGTCTTAGGGATGGCAAAATCCGGATCTAGATTCAGATGTAGATGCATCTAGGATTCATATTGAAGTTTTGATATCTGGATCCGCAAAAAAAAAATGTAGATCTGGATGCGGCTAATATCTGCACGGATTGCCGGAAGATTTTTCGGATGTCCAGATCCGCATAATAATAAATTTAAATATAATTTTTAATTCAACAACTTACTTAATAATATCTAATAAAATCCAAATATAATTCAACAATCAACAATTCAACATCAATTCAACATAAATAACATACAACAACACCATAAATTCACATATAAAAATTTCACAACATAAATCAAACATAAAAATAAAAAAAAAATCTAAGGTAAACTGATTAATTACAATATTCTCTAATTATTATTATTATTTTTTTAGTTTCTTAACATATCTTTCAAAAGCCAATGAATATTATAGAGTTAATTATGCTTATACATATTAAATAAATAATTTCACTTATATGTTTTTCAATTGAAATTTAATTAAATAAACAATTTAGTTATAAAAATAATGCGGATTTGGATATCTGATTCAGATCCGCACGAATTTTAGATTTGAGGATTCGAATATGCAATTTCTAATATACAAATCCAGATTTTTTCGGATCTAGATATTCCGGATCTTTGCGGATGCGGATCGGATCCAAAGTATATTGCCATCCCTATGTCTTCTGATTATTTACCGGATTGTAGTTGTGAATTTCTGTAAGTTACATGATTGTTATCGTGTATGTATAAATTTACACGACTGCAGTCATGTAAGTGTGAAAAATATTGCATTGTCTGACAATGAGCCTAGATAAATAAAGGTCGGCCACAAGAAATTAGGATAGCATCATAAGGCAAAGAGAAGTTACTCGTAACAGTAGTAGGTGCAGTTCTCGAGGACATAATCGACTAACTTATAGCACACCAATTCCATTGTCTAGCAATGAGCCTCTAGTAGGACTGAATATGAAATAGAAGTGCACATAATATACTCAACATTACATACTTATCCTTTTTATTGTCTTAATTTCTTTAATATCTATAGTAGTTAGCTGATAAATTTATATCTTCTTATTTCGTAGGTGGAAAAACATATTTGTTTGGCTTATATTGTTTTCAAAGGGAGGTGACCAGGGGTTTATAGTAGATACGCTGAGTGTTTTAATAGCTTTGATGATTGAGCATCAACTTGTGTTCTTTCAAAATTTATTTATGATTTGCACATGTGTTAGACCTGTGCTATTTGATGTATAAAAGCTTTTGTTATTTGATGAATTGATGTTTGATATGTTACAACTTATATTGATTATGTTATCATTCTAATGAGTATTTTAGGTAGTTTTTGTTTTATATTCAAATACTTCACTATAGTCGTGTATTTATAAAGTTACTCGACTGTTATCATGCATATATAATTTTACTCTACTACAGTCATTTATTAAGAGATGAAAACTTGATGTTTAAGTGACGGCTAATAATTTACATGTGTTAAATGATCAATAAAACATAAGAAAGTACAGCAAAGATATAGTGAGAGATGTGTATGTTTATGAAGATAATCGACTGTGGTCGTGTATCTATGAAAATATTAGACCATTGATACATAACTACAGTCGTATAATTATGAAATTACCCGATTGTAGTAGTGTACGTGGCCTGGTCGTGAATGATTTTGAAGGATTAGGTTTTGAATTAGGGTAATTCAGTAATTGCACATGAAAAAAGGCATATATAAGAAATTTTAAAGTATGAGGTTGTATTTAGATAAATACCATATTTTTAGGGTATGGCGGGGACAAATTCGTGCGTATTGTGTACATGAACTTTTTATATGGACTTTTGATTTTTTAAAACATACATACAGATATTATAAGAGTACAATTCATGAGTAGGGAGTTGGCAATTTTTAAGCTTAGAATATGATCAAGATATCTATACTCATCCCTATTTTCATTACTCATTTTTATTCCGATAAAATCTCAAAATTCGCTGGCACTTTAAGATTTATAAGTCAATTTTCAAAATTTGGAATCGAAGTAGAGATATCCCTTGTTATCCCTGCATGTGAAAACATTACTAAAGCAACTAATTTTGTCCAACCAATCAGAGAAGTCCTGAGAGGCTTAGGTTTCAAGACTCAAAGAGGGTTTTCCAGTGTTTCTAAGGGTGGTTAAAATCTTTAAGAGAGAACAGCAGACGGCCCGAGGTGGCTGAAGTTATTGTTAAGGTCTCAAACCTTAGAGAGAAACTCTCTGAGAGTTTTTTTTTTTTTTTTTTGAGTTTGAGAGCACCTTTGTAAAGTACAGTTCCCTTATTATTTTTGTCATATATTATTAATAAAATAAATTATTATGCGTTTGTCTTTATAGAAGCAGGACTAACAAAACCGAACCACGTAAATTTCAAGTGTTCATTTTATTTCCGTTTGTCGTTGAATTATTTTGTTGTAGTTCGTCTGATCTTTTATTGAAGTTTGTTAAACGTTTATTTATTTATTTGACCATTTATACCGTCATGATCTACCGTCATCATCATTAAACAGTTTGAGAAACCACTTAATATATATTTTAATTTCTTAGCACATAGTTTGCAAGTGCTTCTTATTCTAAATAGATTGATTTGATTATAAACGAGAACAAGTATAATCCTCTTTTTGGCCTGCTCGGCGACGATTCTTAGTCTAGTAATATTATATCAATCTGGCCTGATAAAAACCTTCTAGAATTGTGTAATCAATTCAGAATAGGGGAGCAAGTCACAAACTCTCCTTTTCCTGCGTAAAAGAAAGGCGCACGCCACGCCATTTTTACTTTAAAATACACAATTACAAAATAATTAAACGACTCAATTGCACTAATTAAAATATGTTTTGGACATAATGACTGAGTCATTTTTCAATCCTTTCTAATATATCAATGGCGATATATTGATAAATTCTTTACATTTAATCTGTTGTTCTTGTTCATCACCTGCCTCGTCCAATGCATATTGTAAGTGCTTGTACTCATCCCTAGATCTAGTTCAATTAGTTACATTTTATTCGAATAATAAAAATAAGTGAAAAGATGCAGCAGCTATTTCGTACACAATGCGGCCGTATAGAGGCTGATTCAATGGCAGCAGTGTCTGTATGAAACTCGTCTATGAGCTGGTGGTGCACTGAAATTGCCATATATAGTGGGTGTTACGAGGCCTATGATGAAGAGTACTGTAAAATATATTCTAATTGGACAACTTGTAGCCATTGCTGCAAGGTAAAGAAGACTAAACAAAATTATTGCTGCAGCCTGCAAGGGAAGTTAATCAATGAGATTATGAAAGCACTGAATTTTATGCATTGACAAGAATAGAGCTTTGCCAAAAGTTAAATTTTCCAGTTTCTTGGCCGCCCTCCAACCGCAATGAGATTTGCCGACATTCTTCTATTCTATATTCTAAATACAACATAAAGTATGTAACCTTTGACTTACATTTTATTAATCCTTCCACCCGTAATGGGAAACGAGCGTTGACTCAATATATTACTTTTTTATACCAAATGTCATAAAAATAAAACAAAACTTAAAAGTATAGTAACTGTTGATTTTTTTTCTAATAAACAGTAACTTTTTTTTCCCCCAAGAATTTCTCCTATATCAAGCTTTGAAAACCATTTTTTTCCTTGAAGTGAGGGTCCCCAATCACGTGTCTTTCTATCGTTAATCATTCTGCAGAAAAACCGATTATCAAAGAATGTCGAGTTTACCAACTATAACTCTCCAACACTCTAGTTAATTCTTTATACTCAATTTCTAGATAGAAAGAGTTTAGAGGGAACTGAACAAAATTTTGTATTCATTTTATGTTTTACCTCCGAATGTGGGAGGGTTAAGCCTTTATGTGGAGGGTTGGGAGGGATGAATCATAGGCGAACTAGGTAGCCCTATTGTGGCCGCCTAGTCCTCATATGTTAGAAAAAAAATTTTTAGAAAATTTTTTTTTTATTTTCTTAATATACTCAAAATAATTTTTTTAACTTATTTATAATAAGAAAGCCTACTTTTTAGGTCTTTCTTTAATTGATCATTATCTTACAATTAAAATTTTTATACAAATTTTATATTTAATAAACTTAATGTTAAATAGCTATAACTAATAGTATTAACTATTAATTCATTATTAGTTTTTCAAGAATAATATTAGAAAATTATTTATCTATTTAAAAATTAATTATTTAACATTATAAAATTTCTTGCGCTCTTTTTTTCTAAAGAAAACTATTACATTTATTTGTTTACATTTGAATTAAACAAAAAATAGTTTCTTGAAATGATAGTCTCAGGGAATTTTAAAAAAAAAAAACTTCTTGATTACTTTTCTTTTTTGGAATTTCTTACCATCTTATTGATTGTTAATATTCAATATATAGTTAAAAACTTATTAAATTTTGAGCTTTTTAATATTTCTTTAAGTTTTGAAGTTACTAAATATAAGAAAGACTCATAAAAAAATTTTGTCTAAAGCCTCTAATACTCTATAGTTGGCCCTACCCTTTATATAGACAACTTAAAGCATTGAAGTGGAGGAGTTATCATAATATGTGGCATTGCTGTTGTGACAAGTGTCCACAAAGCCCATATATAATGACACCTATCAACATGTGTCAATACTTGTTTATGATAAGTATTCTTTTGGACACTTACCTTAATTTTTGGTTCTTGACTTTTAATGGGCTTGAACTTGACTTTGCCCCTTATATTGGTTCCTCGTTGAGAGAATTGATTTAGTGGCATATTGCCCATAAGTGGATTTTTACAAAGCCTTTGCCCATGTAATTGATCATAGTCCATTCTTGTAATGAATGGCCCTAGGAAAATTTTTTAACAAGATTTGCCCATAAGCGTATGTATAAAATTTTGCCCATAGACACTTTCCTTAGAATGTTTGCTCATAGGCACTTTACATAAAGTGTTTGTCTACCTGTAAGCTCATTCGTTGAATGATTGTTTGCCCGTATATTCATTTCATAAAATGAACGTTTGTTCATATGTTGATTCCGTATAAAATTTGTTGGCCTATAGGCTCATTCCATAAAATGTTTATTTGCTTGTAGGTGCATTTTGCAAAATGTTTGTTGACCCGTAGGCTCATTTCATAGAATGTAAGTTCACACGTAAGCTCATTTCATAAAATGTATTTTTGGCCCCAAAGCTCTTTCAATGGAATTATTGTTAGCTCATAGGCTCATTCCATAGAATGCTTGTTTGCCCATATCGGTATTTTATAGAATATTTGTTGGCCTGTACTTATTTTGTAGAACTCATGTTTACCCATAGGCTCTTTACGTAAATTAATTTTTGTATGCTTAAGACAATCTTACAGAGAATAGATCTGTATCATTTTTGTAGAATCATACAAGTAGGCGTTTTGTCAATTCTTGCCTTTAGGCAATTTAAATAGAACACTTTCTGAGTAACTAGGTTGTTCTAGTAGAGAATATGCGTAGGTCATTTTTGTGTAATTACTTCCTTAGGCAATTTAATTAGAATACTTTCTAAGTACTAAGGTTATTCTCATGGAGTGCGCACCAAGGTCATTTCATGCATAAAGTTTTGATTGGATCTATCTTTTTGTGGACTTTTGGGCTTTTTATAATTTAGTATAGCAGAGGCCCCCTAAGTCTCACTTTTCAAGTTTGAGAAGCAAGGCTTTGTTTTCTTTTGTTTTCTTATAGGGTTTATTGCACTTTTCCTTCCATGGATTGAGTTATTAAAATTTATAGAGAGAGAGAGAGAGAGAGAGAGAGAGATAGGAAGTGCCTTTTTTTTTTTTTGGAAAAGATGCTTGATTTTCTATAGTGTAGGTGAGAATTTGTGCTATAGAAGCTCTTTCACTAGCAAGTTGTTGTATTTCTTTCTTTTGCCCCGCTTTTTCTTTTATCTTCTTTGCATCATCAACAGTTGTTCTTTTGTTGGCTTTTTCTTGTAGAGCCTAAATCTTTTCACTAAAGGATGTCGCTTTCAAATTGACTTGCTTTAAAGATAAGCAATTTTATAGAGAAGTGCCCTAGGCAATCCTTGCAGATACTTGCCCTTAGGCATTTTGAAATATTTTGTCGATACTCACCTTTAACCAATGTTTTAGATACACACTGTAAGGAATTTTTTCCTTGGAATATTTTTCAAGGATTTGTCCCTTGATTATTTATTCTTCCAAACAATAGGCCTAGAGAACCTGTTCAATAATTGTCCTAAGGCATTTTGTCAAGACAACTCCTTAGGAGTTTTGTCAACACACTCCCTTAGGCCTATTATCAAGATATACTTTTAAGCTCATCAGTCGACTATTGCCCTTAGGTGTTTTAATTGGCATCCACCCTTAGGAACTTTAAATAGCACTTGCCTTTAGGTGTTTTAGTCAATATCTACCCTTAGGCACTTTAGTAAGTACCTGCTCTTAGGCACCTCAAACAATCATTTTCCTTTAGATGTTTTACTTAGAATTTTTTTCTAAGTACCTAGGTCACTTTTTTAAAAAATAAACTTAGATAATTTTTATAGAATTATGCCCTTTGTGTTTTGTCAAAGACTGGCCTTTTTGGGCATTTCTACTTAAAAGATTTTCTAAGTACTTAGGTCATTTTTTGTAGAATTACCTTTAGTGGTTGGTTGAAGACTTACCCTTTGAACATTTTGGTTAAAAGTATTTTCCAAGTATTTAGGCTATTCTTTGTAAAGAATGGGCTTAAGTCATTCTTTGTATAATTATGTCTTTCGTGCTTTGTCAAAGACTTGTCCTTTAGGCATTTCACCTAGAAATATATTCTAGATAGTTAGTTCTTTGCAAAGAATGGGCTTGGGTCATTCTTTGTACAATTATACCTTTGGTGCTTTTTAAAAGACTCACCCTTTGGATATTTCACTTACAAGTATTTTCTTAGTACCTAGGTTAATCTTTGTAGAAGCCTTTGACACTTTATTAAGGCTCACCCTTTGTGCATTTTTATTTAGAAATATTTTCTGAGTACATGGATTATTCCTTTTAAAGAATGTAACTACGTCATTCTTTACAGAATGACGCCTTTGACTCTTTGTCAAAGACTTGCACTCTGTGCATTTTACTTAGAAATATTTTCTGAGTACTTAGGTAATTCCTTATAAAGAATGTAACTAGGTCTTTTTTGTTCAATCAAGTCCTTAGATGTTTGATTTTATCTTACCTTTAAACACTTTACTTAGATTATTTTCTAACTATCAAGGTTATTTTTGCATAATCATGCCCTTAGGTGTTTTTTTTTTAATTCATTTTTATTCATACCCTTAGACAATTAATTAAGAATACTTTTCAAGTAACTAGGTCATTCTTGTAAAAAATAGACCTAAGTCATTTTTGTATAACTACTCCCTTAAGCACTTCCTTGCTTTAGTCAATATTTGCCTTTAGGCTTTTTTATTGACATCCGCCCTCAGGCACTTTTGCACGTCCACTTAGGTGATTTAGTCTACATCCACCTTTAGGCACTTTAGTTAGCACCTGTCCTTAGTTGTTTTAATTGACATTCACTCTTAGGTGGTTCTTTAAACAATCACTTGCCTTTAGATGTTTTTGTTGACATCCACCCTTAAATGCTTTAGATGTTTTACTCAAAATTATTTCCAGGTACCTAGGTCATTATTGTAATATTATGCCTTTGGCGTTTCATCGAAACCTCACCTTTCGGCATCTCATTTAAGAATTATTTCTAAGTACTTAGGCCATTCTTATAGACCTGAGTCATTTTTGTAGAATTACATTTTTGGTGTTTTATCAAAGTCTCATGTTTTAGGCTTTTCAAACAACCATTTCTAAATGCCTAGGTCATTTTTCGCAATGAATAACCCTAGGTCATTTTTTATAGTTATTGCCTCAGCATTTCGTAGAGGATTTATGTCTTTTGGATGCTTTGCTTATAATATTTTCTAAATATCTAGGTATCTCTTGCAAAGAATAGATGTAGATCTTTTTTTAAGAATTATGCCATTGGCATTTTTTGGAAAACTCACTTTTTGGGCACTTTTGCTTACAAATATTTTATAAGTATCAAGTTTACTTTTGTAAAATATTGGATCTCGGCGATTTTATTGAATTACGCCCTTGGCATTTTTTCAAAGACTTCATTATTGGACCTTTTTTATTAAAATATTTTTTATGTATATAAGTCATTCTTTTGAAAAATGATCAAGGTGAAGAATGAACCTAAGGTATTTTTGTTGAATTATGCCCTTGGCATTTTGTCAATGAATCACCATTTGTTGTCTCACTTAGAATATTTTCTAAGTACTTAAGTCACTTTTGTAAAGAATTGACTTAGGTCATATTTTGTATAGTAACGCCCTTCTCGTTCTCTCCAATACTTCCCTTTTATGTGTCTTATTTAGAAAATAATTTTTTTATAATATCTATATCACTCTTTGTGAAGAATGGGCCTATGTCATTTCTATAATTACACCCTTAGTGCTTTGTCCAAGACTCGCTATTTGGCCATTTTAGTTTTAAAAAAAATCTTCTAAGCACCTAGGATAACTCTTATAAAGAATGAACTGATCTCATTTTTTTTAATATATTTGCTTCTTGGCATTTTGTCAAAGACATGCCTTTTGGGTGTTTCACTTAGTAATTTGTTCTAAGTACTTAAGTTACTCTTGTAAAGAATGAACCTATGTCATTTTTATAGATCTATGCCTGTGACGTTTGGTTGAAGAAATGTCATTTAGGTATTTTACTTATAAAATAGATATTTTCTAAGCTTCTAGATCATTTCTGGAAAGAATGGACCGAGGACATTTTTTTTGTAAAGTTATTTCTTGGCATTTTATCGAAGATATTTTACTTAGAAATTTTTTCTAAGCACCTAGCTCACTCTTGTAAAAAATGAATTTAGGTCATTTTTTTTAAAATTTATGCCCTTTTGTGTTCATCAAAGACACACCATTTGGGAATTTTACTTTGAAATTTTTTCTTAACACCTAAGTCTCTATCATAAAGAATGGACCTAACCCATTTTCTTTTTGTAGATTTACGCACTTGGTAAATTGTAGAAGATACACCATTTGAACAGTTTACCTAGAATTAAACACGTAGGTCATAGTAAAAATAATGGACCTAGGTGATTTTTTTTTTAAATGGATTTACGCCTTGGCTTTTGTTGAAGACATGCTATTTGGGCATTTGCCTAAGATATTTTTTCTAAGCACCCAGGTCACTATTAAATAGAATGGATGTACGTCGATTTTTATAGATTTAAGCCCTTGGTGTTTTGTTGTAGACACATCATTTGCGCATTTTACTTAGAAGTTTTGTTAAGTACCTAAGTTACTTTTGTAAATCCATAGTTGCTTATGTAGATCTATATTTGATCGTTATGTTCATTTTCCTTAGGATGATGGCTGCTAAACCATGATTCGGTTGGCAGTGGCAACGATTCATGAAGCCAGAAGGAAGCAAAGATAGTTATTGCCAGAACAATTTTTATTTTGACAGTTTTGTTATTGATAGTGGTAGCAATTTCAACTTAGGTTTAAGGTTTCATCATTTGGTAGACAATCGGCTTTGGCAACCATATGTGCATGTATATATTATGTGAAAATTACAAAAATTCCATTAGATTTTGGTTTGGTACTGGTTTTAAAATTTTTAACCAAAAACTAAACCAAATCGATTAGTTCGATTTCGAATTAATACATTCGATTTTTTAATTAGAAAATATCGAAATGAAACCGAAAAACAAAACTGAACTAGATTTTTTACAAACCCGGTTCAGTCCTACCCACTCTTACCATCGCCCATAAGTGAATTTTTACAAAGTCTTTGCCTATAGGCACTTACAGTATTTTCCAGGTAATTGGTCTTAATCCATTCTTGTAGAGAATGGCTATAGGGCATTTTTCTAACAAAAATTGCTCATACTTGGTAAAATTTTGCCTGTAAGCGCTTTATGTAAACTGTTTGTTTGCCTGTAAGCATATTTTGTAAAATGTTTGTTTCCCTATAGACTCATTTCATAGAATGTATGTTTGCCTTATAGGCATATTCTGTAAAATATATTTTTGGCCCATAGCCTTAGTCCATAGAATATTTGTTAGCCCATAAGCTTATTCCATAAATTTTTTTTTTTTTTGCTTGTAGGCGCATTCTACAAAATGTTTGTTGGCTCGTAGGCTCATTTTATATAATATATGTTAGACCATTGGCTCATTCCGTAAAATATATATTTGCCCCGTAGGTGCATTTGTAGAATAAATTTTTGCCCTGTAAGCTCATTTTATAGAATAATTGTTGACCGGTAGGCTCATTCCATAAAACACTTGTTTACTCATAGGCACATTCTTTAGAATATTTAATGGCCCACAGGTTATTCCGTAGAATGTATGTTTGACCATAGGCACTTTACATAAAGTATTTTTTATTACCTTTGTCTATTCTCTACAAGAATGATACATTTGTTTGTTTTTGTAGATTCGAGCCTTTATCCAATTTACTTAGAATACTTTCTAAGTACCTAAGTCATTCTTGTAAATAATAAACCTAGATCATTTTTGTATAATCACACCCTTCGGGGCTTTGGTGATTTACATAAAATTCTTTTTATGTACCTAAGTCATTCTTTTGGAGAGTGGACTAAGTCATTTCATGCGGAAAGATTTTATTGGGCATATATATATATTTTTTTAGGCTTTTGGATTATTTATAACTTGGTGTAACAGTACTGACTTTACTTTTTCCATGTGGAATGCTTTCTCCATATGATACCGTGATTTCAATTTGAAAATTTTGAAAACAAAATCAGAATTTTTTAGTACTGTTAATTGGCTACTGAGTTTACTGATAAAATATCAATTTTATCCTTGAAACAAAAACTTTTGTCAAAAAAAATACAAAGCATTAAATATTACAAATTCAAAATATGAGAAAATTATAAATTCACCCCTTAAGTATAAGTTAGAAACACTTCCACCCAAACTTAAATGCGCTATGAAACTAGCCATGCACCTTCAAATTTAAAAATGCTATACTTAACCACCTAACGTTAACAATTTAAGTTACTTTACAATTAAAATATTGATATTGTCCTTAATTGATTTAAGTTATTTTACACACCGTAAATATCCATCAAAATGAAATATTTTTGTGTGATATGACAATCATGTCCTTGATAAGGTAATTAAGTTAATTACCTAATTTATGTTTTTTATTTAAAAGTTTGGCATTTTCTTTTAAAGTTTTTTCCATAATAAGATAATTTTTTTTATATTCCACCTTCATCGCATCATGGATTATATATTAATTTTATTTCTTTCATAAGATAATATATTCTCTAATTGATAACACATAAAATAAGCTTCACCAAACCTTCAAATATTGTATTGCCCAATTTGTTTACATTTTTCAATTTTTAAGCCAAGAACATATGAAAATAAAAAAATAAAAAATTACATAAATTAGGTAATCAATTTAATTTATTAAATATAATATTTTCACAATACATACATAATATTTCATTTTTGTAGATGTTTCGGCTTATAAAATAACTTAAATTGATTAGGGGCAATATGGAGGACTACTTTATTTTAAAATAACTTCAATTGTTATACATTTTTAAATTTAAAGTAAGTGTGACAACCCATTTAAATTTTGGTGCAAGTGTTTCTAACTTATATTTAAGATGGAATTTGTAATTTTTTCCTTTAAAATATAAACTAGCAAAAAATAATCCTTACAAGCCTATAAATTTAATATTTTATACCTTGTGTACATGTTAGAACAAGAAATCATTTGGTGAAAACTATCACCTATAATTTAGGAATATTCATATTGTATCACCAAGAATCAATAACAAATTGTGCAGAAGCGTACTTGAATCTATAACATCGAATGCTATCTAAAGTTGAGTGCTTGGCCTTCTAAATCAGCACATTTTCCAAGAGAATCCTTTAAGTTTCTTTGTACTCTCTCTCTAATGAGGGAATGTCAGTGAAGAATAAAATGATATGTGTGAACTGGGTACCATAACCACTTATATAGATAACTTTTTCCATTGTCATCAGGTATTCTTATTTCAGCCTATCATGCAAATAAAAATTATCCTTTAAGTCTTTACGCATTAAAAACCCACACCCAATTAGATACATTAAAGCCCATATTATCCTAAACCTTAATAGATCACATTTAATTCGACTTAACCCTAAATGACAGTCTGCAATACATAATTATTCATATATAAACCCAACGTTAGATTAAGGATCCAACAATATTAGATTGGATCCATATTGGATTAAATATCCAATAGTACATTCTTTCAAAGGTAAAATTAATATTTTATTAGTTAACTAACTGATCAACTAATGAAAATATAGTAAAATAACTAGTTTTTTAAAAAAATTAATAGTAAAATGATAATATAATACATCTTATTTGATATTTTACCATTTTTTAAAGTAGTGAAAAAACAATAGCACCTTTTATTTTTCTTGATTAACGATGAGTGAAGAAAAATTGCAACGAGAGAGAAGACTGAAGTTCTATAACGAGAGAGAAAATTGCAATTATTGAGAAAATTGTGATGAGAGAAAAGCGAAAAGATAAGTAGTGAAAGATAAGTTTAATAATCACTAACATATTAATTACTGTATAATTCAATCTTCACCATTCAATTTTGTATATTCCACATGTCACTAGATTATAAAGTCAAGGAGAAGTTAAGAGTGAATAAAATAAGTAGTGATAGTTGACCCCTCTCAATTTATCTCATTAGCTCCCGTTTCTCAGTAAACTCTATTAATGTGAATATTGACTCTTAACTGCCGAGTTTGTTCTCCAAGCTCTTTGATTCTGAATGCTTTGGATATGGTGGTGCACTTGTAGTAGCAGTTGTCCTGGAGTTGCCACTAGTGGTTATGGTCATGGTACGCCAGCTAATGTCAAAGAGAAGGAGGAGGAACCCCAAGGAAACAAATGAAGATCACATATGATTTATTTGACTACGTCAGTTTTTTACATATTTTCCTTTCATTACTGCTAATTGCATTTCCAGTTCCACAATTTAGAAAGGCCAGTTTTTTGGTTTAAGTTAAATTAGCTAGATATCGATTGTTTTTTTTTTTTTATAAGGAATGAGAATATGAGATCATAAGAGCTGTTAAAAATATGATAAATAATTGTAATTTTGAAAAATAAATGAGGTTGATTGAAAAGTAGGGGTTATTGAAATAAATTTCAGGGATCAAGTATCACCACTTTAAAACAAAAAGAGGATCCTAATCCATTTGCACGATGATTATGAATCCTAGCCATCCAATACAGTATCCGATCAAAGTCCTAACTCAATGTGTTTGAACCGTTTGATTGTGATATAGTGGTGAAGATTGATTAAGATGCATCAACGGAATCCTACCGGATTTTCCCTTCACCACGTGCAATTCAAAAGAATTAGGTACTGATCAAAGGATCTTGAGGATTTTCTTAAGCAAAAGATTTGATTGGAAATTAATCAAATTGGTCTAAATTAAATAATTTTTTTGTGAGATTATTCAACGTACAAATATAAAAGATTTGCTATCTTATTCAAAATACAATCGATTCTAAAACCTACAGTAGAAAAAAATTGACATGGAGATGCATTTATATATGAATAACAAATTCCACAAGAATGTTTAAAATGGTAAGAGAATTGTGAATAACCTCTTGAATGAGTTAGTCAATAATTCCTCTCCCTTAACTCTAAGGTGGAGTGTTCGAGTCTTCCTAGTAACAATGCGATTTTATTTATACTAGACTTCAATTGGTTTTAATTATATTGGACTTTTATATGTTGGTTTCATGAGTTGATTATACATTTCAATAAACTTCTGAGTCGATTGTCCATTTCAGTAGACTTCTATTGTAATTGACTTTGATTGTATTGAAAACAATATTCAACTAAAAAATGGCGAGAGAATCAATATTTTCTAAGAGAAGATCACAAAGAGAAACATAACGAATCTAAAGGTGAGATGATCAAAATTTTCTAAGACAAGATCACAATGAGAAATAAATGAATCTTTGCATTGAAATCTAGTATCATCTATGACAATGATTTTTAGTGTAGATGACAATGAAGAGAGCTTACTAAATTATAATCGTCAAAAGTGGGCTTAAAGAAAGTAGTTAAAAGATTTTGCATGCGACAACAAATTCTCCAATGTACATTTAATCACTAGCTAGGCATTTTTTTTATCCTTTAATTTCTCTTTCATCAAGAATCATTTACAAACGCCATGGTTCTTCATGATGAATATACGAGAGATAGCGACAGTACATGGGCATTAGGTAGGCACAATGGGTGGAGTATTATTCCAAGATATTGACTAAGTAGGTCCCATGAGCTCATAGGCCTAACATATATAAGTCAATCTCTACTTACTTTTAGTTTAAATTTAAAGTCCGAATTATTAAATGCGTAAGAGATTTTTTACATATAGCGTAGTAATTGATGATGAAATCTAATCACTATCTTTCTGGGCCGAACATTCTTACCTAATTTTTTTTAAAAAAATAGAGTTATGCTATCAGGGTGTGTTTAGAATATAGAATTATAGGGTATTAAAATATTGTTCATATTAATTTAATATTAAGGATGTGTTTGGCAAAATTTGGGAGCTCATTGTAGTACATTAGAATGCACCACAATGTATGCCATTTAGGCACGTTACACAAACACGATGAATATAGAATTATCGGCAAATCCCAACCCGTCCTGCCCCGTTGCCAACCCTACCTGAGTTAAGTCTACGAAATGCACCAAAAAAAAAATTATAATTTTAGAATAGAGCTATTGGCACCCCAAAGGTCCTCTTAAAACCCCTATTGTATATTGACAATTGTAACCTTAGTTGAAATTATATAAAAAGACAAGATATATATAAAAAAACCTATATGATCTAATGACTTGAAAAAGGCATAAGATCTATATTTATCTCTCCTTTATTGACAAGGCATGTTTTGATTGAATTTGCATTCAATGCTGACCTTTTTGCTAATCTTTTAAAAGGATATAATTAATAGTTATTGGCTAAAATATAAAATTGACTATATCTTAATTGTACATTGCTATACATGTACATATGGCAGAAAATTAAGAAGATTTGAGCACAGGTTAGCTCAGCGTTGGATCTGAATCAATATTGATTGTGCTGCATCTGTAACAAACAAACAAATTAAATCGGTTCTTGTTTTTCATCTTCATCTCCATCTTCATCTTGTTTTGGAACGTGAGTCTAAACATTACTGAATAAACTTATCAACAACCAAGTAGGGACATTGAAAGGCGATCTTGCAGGGTACAAGCTTCTTGTAATTGTGTATCAGGTTCTTCTTCATTAATAGGTTCTGTCATTGTTTCTTTTCACTTCGGACACTTTATTATTCGATGATTACATTTCAGTTTTCAATTTACAGGACAAGCTTCCAGGTAATTAAATTTATTTTTATTCCATCAATAAGCAAATATATTTAAAGAAATTAAACAATAAGAGCAAGCAATCCAAAAATTCAGCACTCAGCACATATTTGGTTGAAAGAAACGGTAAGAGAGGAGAGAATGAAAACGAAAGAGGGGGAGAGAAAATGAGGGGAAAAGAGGATAAATTTTATCTTCATTGTTTGATTAGATATAAAATTCATCTTTTTCTTCCTAATTTCTTTCCCTCTCCTCCTTTCCTCTACTCTCCGCTCCTTATATTTCTTCAAACCAAACATGCTCCCAGTTCATGGGATGAGAATTTTTTTTTTCTTTTCGTCTTTTTGATTGAGCATGAATCTTTGAGCATAAAAAATAACCATTGCTCAATTTATTTATTTCCTTAGATTTACTCATTTTTAGTTGGATTTGGATGAGAGAATAGCGGAGAAATATATATATGAGAACCACGCTGACATTTGGGTCTCAAACACAATGGGAAGAGGTGCCAACAGTTTCACTCACTTGTTTAACAGAAATATAGGCCCATGGGCCTCCCCGGCAACACCCGTAGCCCATGCGTGCCATGCTAGGCTTCACAATCTACTTTCTATTCCTCAAGGTTCAACGATAACTTCCATAAAATGCTCTGACAGGGATATGACATTTTTAATTCGTCAAGCTTGTAAGCATTTCACCTAGAGTTCCATATTGGCTGTCATGTAAGGCGACCCTAGCTTAGGAACCCATTTGGAGTTGCTGGCTCATGTGGACGAATGAGAAACGATTACTTTGTCCATTAATTCGAATATCTTATTTTGCTTTGCATAAAAAGAGCATTTTCATGATCTTCTAATTTCTCTGCTGTTTGGGCTTTTAGAAACATGGATGAAGTTCCATCATTGGTTTATTTCATTCAGCCATAATCCATTATTGGGAAATTTACAAAAATAAACAAAAAATTATTGTACCTTTCAATTTTAACCCTCTAAATTTTTTCATATCATAAATAGCCAAAAAAAAATTTTTTTGCCCCAAAATGCCCTCCACATTTCCACACTCCAAACTCTCACTAGCCACACTCCAAACTTTTGCTCTTGAACGGCGAATGGCAACCAGCAAATGGTGACGGCAACAGCGACAACGAAGGCAACGGTGACCTAAAAACTGAATCCACCATAATTTATACGAATCGGAAACAAATCCAAGAAATTGAAAAGAGTGCACCCTAGGTAACAAACTTTAACATTTTATAATGATTTGAGTGAATTTGATTGGGATTTAAGATGATTATAGGTTGTTGGAGTGTTATGATAAAACAAAATTTAGCGAGAATGATGAGTTATAACTAGTGCATATTAAGTGTTTGATGAAATTTTTCTTAGATAATTTATATTTAGTTTTAATATAATGAAGGTGTAATGAGGGGATTGTTGAGTTGTGTGTATTGTTTTACGTATACCAAGTACATTTGGTGATAGATGAAAGAATAAAAGGCCCGGATATTGCACAGCGCGCTCGCGAGGTAGGTGCCATGTCGCACGCAGCGCACGAGTTGTGCATGTGACAGGCGCCTGACTAGTGCGCGCGCTGTGTGTGCGATAGGCGCCTGTCGCCCGCATGAGCATGCGAGCCAGGCTTCTGTCGCACATAGCTCGCGCGTGCCTCACGCGCGCGAGGCATGGTGCAACAGGCTCCCTATCTCACTAAGGGACAGGACCTCATAGTGCAATAGGTGCCGTGTCGCACCAAGAGACAGCTTGTCTCTTGTTGCGACAGGCGCGCCCTGTGGCACCAAATAATAGGTTTTTTTTTGTTGTTGTTAATGTTGTGGATTTATTGAGATGTAATTATGTAATATAACAATTTTATTTTATAACTTGTATCAAATAAATGGAGAAATTGAAAATAAAAAAGCATAATCCACCCGGACCGACGAAAGAACCAGGGATGATGAAGGTACCTTATGGTGATCACTTTCCCAGGCGTATCATGAGTATGTGTAAATTAGATACAGTTGTAAAAGCCATTTAAGAGAAATTAACAAAACGACAGTTGAAACTGTTCAAGGATGACATATTTGGGCATTTCATTGAGTGCTGAAGCTTTTCATTTAATGACATAATTGTTTATAATGTGTTGCTTAGGCAAGTGGCCTATGGAGAAAGTAAAAATAATGATTAATTATGGTTTCAAATTTGATACGCTTATCAATTGGAGAATTATGCCTAGTTATGAGACTTTGCTATAGTAAAAATATCGTGTTGAAAAAGCATAAAACAATGTACAAGTTACTTAACAAGTATTTTGGTGGTTTGTTTCTCAAAATGAATCTTGCCCAGTTCGAGTCAAGATTTATGGACTTAGACTTCGAAACTATGGATGACAATGATGCGCCAAAGATCGCGCTATTTTACTTTGCAGACAGAGTACTAAATGGAAGAAAAGATCATTGTCAAATCAATTTCTCGTTGCTTAATAAGATAGATGAGATAATTCACTTTTGAAATCGTCCATTGGGTCGTTTGTCATGAGAAACGATATATGATAGTCTTGACAATGCATTGAACAGCAAAGCCAATAAATTTAAGAAGGCTCGTGCAGAAAAACCCAAGCATAAAATTGAAAAATACAATGTTTATGGCTTTATGTCTGCAGTGTAGGTGTGTGGAGAAAATTTCTCGTTGATTACTTCGTTTTGTAATAATGAATATTTAATGACACATCTTATGACTTTATATCTTTTCTTGTTGCAGGCATGGATTTTTGAAGCGATTGGAGGACTACCATCAAAGTGGGTCGTGAAAACTAAAAAGAAGATTCCTCAAATTGTATAGTAGAAACTCATGGCTTCTTCTAAGATAAAATTTGTTGAAGTGTATTCATATCTCAATGACAACTCTCGTTTTGTAAGTAATATATGCGTATTTATGTATATAGCTACTTTTCAGATTACTAAATACTAGATAATTACACTAATTTAAAATTTGGTATTCTTTACAACAGGGAAACATTTTACAAACAATCAAACCGGATGTAAAGGAAAAAGCCTCAAAATATTAGAAGAGCGTGGAGGATTACGTGCCATATCTTCCAAGTTGGTCCGTAATAATAGTGCACTAGGTGCTGATCGCACTTAAATTTAGACAAATTCTTTATTCGACCATGTGATACAATGGAGTTCAGGGTTTTGGATTTGATTCGTCTCCAAGCAAGCTTCGAAACGGTATATTTTATGCTCTAAAAAGACACATGTAGCCCAAGCTATGACTTTTGAAAAATATCTGAAATTTGGTGAGACAGAATAATTTAGTGAGACAGGCAGTGGGATAGGTGCCTGTCTCACCAAAATGCAAAGATACTTATGTGCGACAGGCACCTATCCCACTGCCTGCTGCACATACACTTAGTGAGACAGACACCTGTCCCATTCAAATGAAATTCTTGCACAACAGCTTAGTGCGACAGGAAGTGGGATAGGTGCCTATCGCACATAATCAATTCTGTGTTTTAGTGAGACAGGCACCTGTCCCACTGTCTGTCTCACTAAAACTCACTAAATCTCGGTTTCGTTTTTACTTCGAATTTCTGGCCTTTTTAATTATTATTTTTTATTTCTCCCACTTAACTAAGTTTCTCTACTCAAACTACGCACTTTAACAATTATATTGTTTTATAAATGAAAAATAACAACATTTACAACAAAACTATATGAATTTCGAATCTAAATACTAATATTTACATTAAGGTTCCTATTGTGCAAGAATATACATTAACCTCAAGAAGCTTCCCAATTATCAATTGATGATTATATCTTCAGTTATATAACACTTGTTTGATGAGATTTGGTGATTTGTCAAGAATGATGAGCCTTGCTTATTTGAGAGTGTTGAGAGTGTGAGTGAATTGTAAGAATGACGTTTGTTTATAAATTTGTTTAAAGTGACGAATGACTAGTTAGTCCAAAAAACTAATAATTGACTAATTATGATAGAAAGAAGTTTGGGAGACTAAATTCAAAAATTGAAAACTTTTAAGGTTATTTTTATAAATTTCCCATTATTATTTTGGGTGTAACAATATATATTTTGAATTAGACCAATGGTACCAATGGCACCAATGGCCCCCCTCTAATCTCCTCATAAAGCTATTTTTCAGTTATTGTTATTTAATTCTAAAAACATTCTTTTTTTAATACAATCTTTTATTTTTTAATTTAATTTTTTATTGTTAAAACTCCAAGTAATATTATGCTATTTTTCTTTTTTATAGTCTTGTTGTTATCTTACAAATAAATTAAATTTTTTTGAGTGATGGTTTTTTGAATTTTAATCACTAAGTTAAATTACACATATTTTAAATTATAATTTGAAAGCAATGCTAAGTATAAAAATTCTTAACAACAAGAAATAAGAAAAGAAAATTAAATTATTCTAAATTTTTGTAATTTATTTTACTTAGATAGAAGTGACAGTCATAAAAAAAAACACGAATTGGCTATGAATATAAGTAATTTGTTGAAAACTTCTAAGTGTATGATGTATTTAATTCTTATTTGTCCTTAAATATAAATTTATGTAAAATAAAATTTTATAAAAATAATAAAGGGTGCAAATAGCTTCACTCATTTTTTTTTTTTCACATTTTTCATAAATATAATATCCTCAGTCAACATTGGGAGACAATTAGGAGTCCATTTATCCACTCCCTTAACTTTTGCATTGAGAGTTGGTTACTACTCAGGCTATAGCCTGAGTGGCCACAAATATGTTTTCTTGGAAGCAAGGAGTGTCTGCCTGTTGATAATGACCAGGAAAATTCAATTTACTCTATATTCAAAGTAGTGTAGTGGAACGTGCCAGTATAAGAATTTTTTATCACTAATCAAAGTTGGCATGTTAGAAAAATTAAGCTACATGAAGAACTCTCTGGAATGAATATGACACACTTAAATAAAACTCAGTGCAATTAAGCAAGTAATTATCATAATAAAAAATATTAACACTTCTAATATATCCAAACCAACAATTTCTAGCAACTTCATCTTAACAAATATTCAATATCAGTACTTCTAATATTCTTAAAATATGTCAAATCCCAACATCTACAGCATGGAGTTTTTTATTAAGAAGCATCTTATCCTCACAATTTAGAGTAAAAATCTCCACACGTGAATATATTTAAGTGTAGATGAAACAATTCACCATGAAAATAATGTAATTTTACAATGGATTAATAATAGTTACAAAGCATTGCACCTATAAGCACCTCGCATCTAAATCCAATTGTGTCAACCTCACGGTCCTTACAAATTTTCCTCTAAATGAATTAACTGTTAAATCTCCTCATGAAATAAGAGTTAGGTAAAATAGGTGTGGAAATATTTTCTCAAATTTAACAAGACCAATTTTTTTTTTTTAAACCACATCTATGAGCTTGACCAATGCAAAAAATGAGAGAAGAAATTGAAGTTTATTTAATTTTTGGTGTCTAAAAATTAAACAAGTAAGCATTCACCTAAAAATCCTAATCTAAACCGTAGCCTCTGACCCTTAAGAATATTTGTCTAAAATGTAGGGCTTAAAAAAATTTGGGGAATAAAAGTATTAGTCACTCACTAAAATCTTTCGCAAAATAAAAGTATCTCTGTTTTCCCCTTCTTTCCCTAGAAGCGGCTCATCTCTTAGGGCTGGTTGTGATCAGCTCACATATTAAATTTGGAGCAAATCTGAATGTTGGTTCATCCAGAGTCAAGGGTTGAAAATTTCGGTGATGTGGCTGCTTTACGAGCGTTCGATCGTAGTCAAAATAGGTAAATCCAGTGGTTAAAAAAAAATTTGGTCAAGGTGGATGAACACAATCAACGATTTGGTCAGAATCTAATGATGTGGAAGAATCAGCTCATAGATGAAGAGTGTTCACCGGTCGAAAGGAGTGGGCCAATGAATCGAATCGGGTCGACCCATGGAACAAGGTGCGGATCTACTTCTGGGTCCGTCAAGCCAACATAAGTGGGGGGGTTATAATCCGCTGCTTCACCTGTAGATGAGCTCGCTGCAAGCAAGCAACAACCAGTCGTAGCTTCAGTCAAAGCAATGGCCAATGACACGCACCATAACTCTATGCACTTTGGCAGAGAGAAATCTAAAATTTACCATATATCCATTTTCAAATCTATCTCCAATTTAATCCCCATTATCATCGATTATAAGATTTTCGGCTCTCTGACATTTGTTCTTCCATTTGGGAGCTCAAAAATACTGAAATAACTATTTTACCCTTAAACGTATCATTAATAGTTTTTAACACAAAGTTTTGACAAATCTCAATAAATTAGGTGTTTCATAAAATATCTTTTAGAAAATACTAATTAAAATAATAATAACAATTTAAAAAATGTCCAGGGAAAAGAAATAGAGCACTAATAGATGCACCAATGATTGATATTTTCATCATTTTTTGAGAGAAAAATAAGTAAGATGGAATTGTATTGCTAGAGAGTTGTCATGTTGATAACGTGTTAAATATAATGTCAATAATGTAAGAAGCAACGGCTGAAAAAGTAGTTTAAGTAAATAAAAAAAAAAAGATGAAAAAACTTATAAAAATTAGAGCGTTTATCTGCCATTTATGCATATCTTAGAATGAGATACCTTCTTTTTTTATATTATTGGCAATAAATGATGACACTTTAACAAACTACTATACAAACTCCATGATGCAGCGAGGTAGCGGAAGCGGATTTGATAAGGTCAATGAACACTTTGTCAAGTTGCATTACAAGAAAAATGAACTTTAGTGACACTTGTCTCGTAACACTTTATTAAAAGGTATCAGTACTTACTAACAAATGATAGTTTCCTTGTTTAACAGACAAGTATAACTAAATATTAATACTGTAGTGTTTGTAAAGTTAACATCAAAAGGCATTGACACAAAGGTATCAATGAAAAAATAATAATAATAATAATCTTGTTCCATTTAGAACATGAAGCGAGACCTCTAGAAGTCAAACTTTCAAGTTTAAAGGAAAATGATGAAAATTTTGTCACTGTCAATAAGGTATCAGTAAAAGAAAAATATTTTACCAAAATTTTAAATTATTTTAGTGGGTTTGGCTGTAGTGTTTCAGTTTATTTTATTAGTTTTATTATGAAACATTGTTGTTTCACTTATAATTTTAAAAAAAAATTAAAAACTAAAATACACCAAACCCACCGTTTTATTATCCCTAACCTAATTGACAAAACCTCTTTTTTTTTTTTTTTTCAAATGTCCGCATGTTGATCATCCTCTTCTCTTTGAAACCTCTTTCTTCTCTCTAAAAGTTGCAACCTCTTCTCTGCAACTGCCATCGATTGAGCAAAAGAGCCACCGATCAAGCATGCTGTTGAAATACTGGCTATGTAACCCAAGAGGGGGGGATTGGGTTTCTAAAACTTATGAAATGATTAAAACAAAATCAATACGAATATCCAATAAAATTAAATAAATAACAAGCAAATTAATAACAACAATTAAAATATAATGAGAGTAAAGAGAAAGAGAACCAAACATGAGACTTTTACATGATTCGGCAAACTCTGCCTACGTCCATGCTTTTAAGCTCATTGTGCTTGAAAATTTCACTATCCAAGCCTTTCACCCTAAGGCTTAAAAAGTTTTATAATTGGCTTCTCCAGGTGTCAATCAACCTTTACAATCTGAGGTTATCCCAAGCTTTTTATCCCAAGTATTTCCCACACTCTCAATCACTCAATCTTTGATATTGAAATGAAGAATACAATAGATGCACACTTCCAATTAAATATAACCCAAATGATAGCCCAAATATGTGTATGTGTACAAGATGTAAGGTTAGAGCACTCTTGAATACAGATAAATTTTGCCAAGATTGTTTAGCATCCACTGCAATGGTGTCTTCTTCGGCTATTTATAGATAGAGTCACCAAACTAGCCGCTATTGATTTTTTTTTACCGGTTTACCATTTATTTTAATCAGATTGCCGCTTGAGTTGACTGTTGTACCCGAGATTTAAATTTTAAATAACAGATTTTTTGTTTATTTGTAACCGGTATGCTGTTTGATTCTAGAAAGCTCAATTGGTATAATCGGTTTGTCGTTTATTGGTAACCGATATGCCGTTTGATTCTAGAGAGCTCAATGTAGGTAACCGGTTTTCCGTTTATCACATCCGGTTGGTTGGTTGCCTCTAATAAGCATATTTTCTGAATTCGGTTGCCGATTTTCTTAAGCAGGATGCCGTTTATCAATAAAATATTATTTTGCATAGAAAACATTTTACGAAAACTCGATTTTACTTGGAATATGAAATCGCATCCTCATATTAGAATTTTCCTTTAAAAAAATATAGAGAAAATATTTTAGGAACTTTGAGAAATCATCATTCATTTTCTTGTTTAAAAAACAAAAAAACATAATGAGTATTTCCAATATTACCCATTAGGTCGTGGTTTGTTATTATCAAAATCAAAATGCTATATAGCCATATAAGCTAGCAATCTCCCCCTTTTTTATGATGACAAAACGTGCTATGTATTTTGAACTAGTTATAAAAAAACTCCCCCTTAATGTATGCATATGTTAAAAATAAATTATTTTTTTAAAAAAAAAAATTAGAAAATCTTTTGCAAATAAGTATACGTGCTATAAGAAATTTTAAAGCAATTTTAAGAAGCTCCCCCGCACATATGCATATTTTCTAGAAAAACAATTCAATGGAAACGCACATACTTCAAAATACATATCCCATACATTTCTTTTCTCTCCTACCAACCATCAAAATCTTAAGACAAGCATGAATAAACACAATATCCAATTAAGCAACCAATCCATGAAAAAATAAAAAATATCCATAAAACTAAATAACTAACTAACATCCAAAACATCCAAGACATAAAAGTGAATAACACAAAATGACATGAAAAGAAAATGTTGGTGTGTCTAATATAGTCATAAGATAAAAGCTACTGAGGTGGTGGTGATGGTGGTGGAAACGGATGAGGAACACCAAAGTGCTCAAATAGTCAATGCTATCCGTCAAGGGGTTGCTACTGCGGGTGGAAAAGACACCTATGCTCCTCGAGAATGTGCTGCTGAAAGCTAATTTGCTGAAGAGTAACCTTTTCGAAAGCAGTAGCCTTAGGAGGAGGAACAGGAGAAGAAGAACTAGGTATAGATGATTGTGTCCCTAGAAGTCTATGCTGGCCTCGCAGAGGCAAAGAGAAATGAGGCAACTGATTGGTGGGTATCACAGAGCTAAGAGTACGATCATCACTAGAGGCAAGCAAAGTAGTCTTATCCTGCTTAACCTTCAACCCTTCCCCATTTCGCGACTCAATACCTAAGCTATATATGAGGTCATCTCCTATAGGCTTGGTAAGATGAAAAATGGGTTCATCATAGGCACTTGAAAGAACTTAAGTATCCTAGTAATAAAGTTACCATAAGGAAGGGAACGGTTAACTATACCTGAAATACTAAGCATGTGACGAATAATGGTATACCTAAAATTAACAAAACGACCCCCTAAGAATACAATCTAACAGGGCTACATCCATATGAGATATTTCATCTGCATGCCCTGACCTAAGAATAATAACAGCCTAAAGAATGCAAAGCAAAACTCAAAATTGTAGACATAAGCACTAAGTACAAAGATGAATGGTAAACACCTCATCAGATAAATATGTATGCCTACAAATGTTTCTAACTGCTTCAACATGAGAAAAATCATGAAAATAAAGGGCTTTCCTAGCAGAGTAAATCTCTAGACCGTTATCAGGAGTTCCTACGATTTTGTTCAGGATATCTACACCAAATTCTATAGTTATTCCATCAACATGAGTAATGACATAATTTCGTTTCTCCTCAAAAGTATCCATGTTAGAATAAAACACTTTCACCAAATTCGGATACACATTCTACTCAATCACAACACCATTCATCGAACCAACCATTTCTAGCAGTTGTACCAAATTCCTATTACTAATCAAAACAGTTCGAATGTAATCTAATTCAACATAAAAGGAAGAAATTACCCAACGGTGCATGAATTCGAGGAAGAACTGTTTGGCTAACTAGTTGTTTGAAAAATGCTTTGACTCAAAATCAAGTTGTTATATATTTTCTCTATTAGTTCGTGTCATTTTAGTTGCGAAATTGGTAGTTTCCCCTTTCCCTTGTCGGTTCTCGTTTTTTAGCTTGACATGATTGCTCAATAATGGTGTTTGTGAGAGAAGTATAATTTGAGGGAAAATAAACCGATTAAATCATAGAGAATGGTGTTTAAAAGAAATGTATAGGCTTACTTTGATCAAAGAATCACTAAGAGTGAAGAAAAATGATTTGGTAGGCTTGATATGTTGTGGAAATTGAAGAAAGTGAAGGATTAGTGTGAGAGAGAGAGAGAGAAAAATCTGGCTTACCAAACGAAGATGCAGAATAAGGGCAACAGTGGTTTAAATCGAGAAATTCGGCTTACCATTTAATAATAACCAGCCTGCCAGTTATGTCTAAAAAGCAAAAAATGCTTAAACAATGTACTAGTTTCTATAAGCAGCTTACAACTTAGCTCTAGTAGGTATTTTAATACAAACAGCTTAGTTTTTGTCTTAAACAGTAGGTCGTTTAGGTCCAAAATGTGAAGTATAAGAAATGGCTTGCCGATTATTCATAAGCAGCATACCTTTATTTCCTAAGTAGATTAACCCGGTTATCTTAAGCGATTATCCAGTTTTGCCCTGTATTTTTCACACCAACTTATTTTTTGTTCAAAGTTGATAAATTTTAAATCATTTTGTGATTTAAAATTTTTCAAAAAACCATTTAAAGCATGAAATATGAATGCACATGTCATTATATAAAGTTCATAACCAACCAAATCAATCACACATTCACATAATCAAATCATATGATAGTTAGTTCAATAGCCTCAATATCATACAAAGATATGTTACTGTGAAAAATTCATCATCCCAAGTTCGTATCGGATTTTGACAAATAGATCCTCACTAAGGGGTTTTGTAAAGATATCAGCAAGTGTTTTTTTGGTTGAAACAAATTTAACACAATGTCTTCTTTTTTAATATGATCTCTGAAGAAATAGTGTCTTATCTCAATGTGCTTGGCTCTAGAGTGTTGAATAGGTTCTTTGACAAGTTTATTTCACTCATGTTGTCACACATGATAGGTATATGATCAAGGTTAATACTATAGTCTCTAAGAGTTTGTTTCATCCAAACGGCTTGTGCACAGTAACTATTGGCAGTAATATATTTTGCCTCGGTGGTTGAAAGTGCAATCGAATTTTGTTTCTTATTAAACCAAGAGACAAGTGAGTGACAAGTTTCACTAGTACTCTTCTTATCAACCTTGTAACTAGCAAAGTTAGCATCAAAATAACATATTAAATGTGTGCGAGTTCCTCTAGGATACCATAGGCGAAGATCTATTGTTCCACTCAAATAACAAAAAATTCTTTTAACAGCAAACAAATAAGTTTCCTTGGGATATGATTGAAATCTTGCACATAAGCACACACTAAACATAATATCAAGCTTACTTGTAGTCAAATAAAACTAAGATCTGATCATACCTCGATATGTTTTGACATCAAATTCTTTACCTTTTTCATCTTTGTCAAGCTTGATTGTTGGGCTCATTGGAGTGCTTTTAATCTTTCCATCTTCAATTCCAAATCTTTTGAGTAAATCTCTGAAATATTTTGCTTGATTGATAAAGATGCATTTTTTGTTTTGTCTTATTTGCAGTCCAAAGAAGTACTTCAACTCTTCCATCATGCTCATTTTAAATTCCTTACTCAAATAATATGAAAACTCCTTGCATAAAGATTCATTAATAGAACCAAAGATAATATCATCAACATAAATTTAGACAATGAGTATGTCTTTCTTCTTATGCTTAATAAGAAGTGTAGTATCCGTTTTTCCCATTGAAAAACCATTTTCCAAAATAAATTTACTAAGTCTATCATACCATGCTCTATGTGCTTGTTTTAAACCATACAAAGCTTTATTCACTTGTAAACATGATTTGGAAAATTTTCATTTTCAAAACTAGGGGGTTGTTTAACATAAACTTCTTTAGTAATATAACCATTTAAGAAAGTACTTTTGATATCTATTTGATACAAAATGAAATCCTTATGACATGCAAATGCTAAGAGCATCCTAATTGATTATAATCTAGCTACAGGTACAAAAGTTTCATCAAAGTCTAGTTTTGTTTCTTACAACCACACTAGATTGCTGTTCTGGTTTAGGAACTAATTTCCACACATTATTTCTCTTAAATTGACTTAACTCCTCTTGCATTGCCATAATCCAAGATTCATCGTTTTCTCCATCCGAAAAGGATTTTGATTCAATTTGAGATATAAATGCAACATGCTCACAAGTATTTCTAAATGATAATCTAGTGGTTACGCCTCATAAAAGATCTCCTAAGATGAATTCTTTAGGGTGAAGAAATATGCTTCCACTCCTTGGGGAGTGTTTGAGAATTACCTTCATTTTGCTCCATATTTTTTTGTTCTTTTTGTCGTTGCTCTTGATTCTCACATGGTACATTATTTTGTTTGTCATTTGAAGACTCTTCTTTTTGTAACTCTTTATCTACATGTTAGACTCATCAAACATGACGTGCATAGATTCTTCAACAACCAAGCTTCTTTTATTATACACTCTATAACCTTTGCTTGTGTTTGAATATCCAAGAAAGATACCAGATTTTGGATCAAATTTACCAAGATTATCTTTCGTATTCAATATAAAATATTTGCATAAAAAAATTTTGAAATAACCAATAGTGGGTTTTCTATTCCAAAGCTCATAAGGAGTTTTATTGAGGTAGGGTCTAATCAAAACGATATTCAAAACATAACATGCGGTATTA
Organism: Murraya paniculata; assembly: GCA_030449075.1. Taxonomy (NCBI): domain Eukaryota; kingdom Viridiplantae; phylum Streptophyta; class Magnoliopsida; order Sapindales; family Rutaceae; genus Murraya; species Murraya paniculata. The sequence goes on from JAEVFN010000028.1 coordinate 1,638,665, forward strand.
ACGACTTCGACCCAAATGTATTTTGGTAATGCATTCTCATTCAACATGTTCCTAGCCATTTCTTGAATAGACCTATTCCTTCTCTCAACAACTCCATTTTGTTGTGGAGTCCTTGGTGATGAGAACTGATATTAAATGCCAAAATTATTGCAAAAACTTTCAAATGTATGATTTTCAAATTTTCCACCATGATCACTTCTAATACAAGAAATTACATAACCTTTTTCATTTTGAATCCTTTTACAAAAGTTTTTAAAAGCATCAAAGGCATCATCCTTAATGGCTAAGAACAATACTCATGTGAATCTAGAATAATCATGTACAATCACAAAAGCATCAAAGGCATCATCCTTATTGGCTAAGAACAATACTCATGTGAATCTAGAATAATCATGTACAATCACAAAAGCATAATACTTACCACTCAAACTAGCATATCTAAAAGGTCCAAATAAATCCAAGTGAAGAAGTTGAAGTAGTTTTGAAGTGGAAGCATGATTATTATTTTTGAAAGAAGTTTTAATTTGTTTTTTGAATTGACAAGCTTCACAAATTTTATTTTTTTCAAAACCAATTTTTGGAAGACCTTTAACTAAATCATATTTAAAAATTTTAGAAATCAAATCCATGCTTGCATGTCTTAGTCTTCTATGCCATAACCAACTATCATTGTGCAATGCAGAAAAACACTTCTCATGAGTAGATGCACAATCTATATCAATGGTGTACACATTAATACATCTTTTTCCAACAAATAAAACTTTGCTATCACATGTATTCTCAATAACACATATTGTTTTGTCAAAAATAACTCTATAGCCTTTATCACACAATTGAATAATGTAAAGTAAGTTGTGTTTCAAATTTTGAACTAAACACACATTTTCAATGAATATAGAAGAATCATTACCGACATTACTGATACTAATAATCTTTCCTTTTGAATAATCTCTAAAAGATACTTCTCCATCATTTTTTATTTTGGTAAAACTCAAAAACCAAGAGTAATTGTCTGTCATATGTCTCGAGCATCTGCTATACAAGTACCATTTTTTCTTTCTCTTATTTGATCCCTGTAGAAGAATTCTTAAGTTTTAGGTACCCAAAGCTTTTTGGATCCTTGAATGTTGGCAATGGTTCCTTTTGGAACCCAAACACATCTGATTCCAAGATATGCAATTTTCCTAAATGGACATGCATAACTTAAGTACCCATTTTTATTACAATAATGACAAATAATTTTATGATCACTAATGAAGGTAGCCTTAACAAAATAATTCTGGTAATATTTTTTATTCAAGTTAGGTTTATACCCAAGTCCTCCTTTACTAAATACACATATTTGAGAGTTGACCAATTTGTCCAAGTTCTTTTGACCATTAGCAAACTGCAACATAATATCATTGAGTTCATTGTTCTTCTTTAGAGCTTCATTTTGCTTAATACAATCACTAACTTGTAACTTTTGATGTCATATGAAGTACTTGATTGTTCTTTTAATGACACAATTCTATCTTTATAAGATACAATCTCATTGTTGTGCAAATTTTGTTGTACTCGCAAGCGCATGAATCTATTGTAGTATAGATTTATGATGATGAGTGTCGATCCCACAAGGAGGTAGATTTAATCCTGTGTAGGGTTAATCTTCTGAGTTTATATGTGGATTGGTAGGATATAATTTTTTGGGCAAGATTTAAATTAAAAAGATAGCTTGAACAAATTAAAGATGAAACAATATAAAATAAGTGCTTGAGTCATTGGATTCACACTCAGCATTTCATCATGGGCTTAATATTCCTTTTTAAATTCCAATTAATCTATGAGGGGGTATTTCCACTCTTCATAGGTCTATCTCTAATAAATAGAGTATCAAGTACACATTGTGCCAGGTGAGAATAATTCTACTGTCGACAATATGGCAAGACTATCCACTAAATAACTCTGATTTATTCTCTTTCAACACTGAGTCAAGATGGACTATTAATACTAGAGTGAAGTTTTTTCTTTAATTAATAAAGTGTAAAGTGCCCATCGTGCCAAACAGTAATAATCTTGCACTAGGGAGCCGGTATACCAGTGTAAAATCTAGACAAAATTATTACTATCTATCAACTATAAGTCAAAACAACCTAAATAAAGCAAAGAAAGATAAAGTAAACTTACCAAATTAAGCCCATGGATCATGTTAAAGCTTCACCTTCAACCTAAGCTTGAAAATAAATTAGCTACTCATTTTTTAACTAGGGGTAAAATAGAAATTTTATAAAAATATGTAGAAAATACAGTATAGAGAGGGAATTACAGAAATCAGAGCTCAAAAATGAATTCAGGAATGTCAAATTAGAGGGGGTAGCCCCTTATTTATAGATACACTAAGTAAATCATGGCCATCGGATAAAATCAATTTGGACGCTCAGGATTGTGCCACGTGGCAAGCTTTGATTGGATTGAACACATCATTCATTCCGTGTTTGTGCATGTATCGTACACGCATTTTTCGGTCCACTAATATGCTGCCACGTCGTCATTCAACAAAAAGTCAACCACTTGGTCCAATAAATGTATCGTCACGTCATCAGTCAACACCACATCATCCGGTCAAAGCCACGTTAGTATTTTTTGGTCGAATAGGATGATGACACATCATCAATCAATGCCACTTCAGCCGGTCAAAGCTGCGTCATGTTGGGCCCATCAAGATTCTAGAATTGGGTCTGTTCACATGTACGATATTGTTCACGTGTACGATACTGTTCACATATACGGTACTGGCTTTCATGTCATTTCCTAAGGTTTTCAGCTATTCTGAGCTCAAAAATGCCATCCTTTTTGCCGTCCGACCTCTCGTTAGCCATGAAATAGATAAAATACACCTAAAATACATAAATCACTTAAATTATAACAAGACACATACAATTAAAGTTTAAGTAACATAAATAAATAAAAATAGACATGTTAGTGGGACTTAAAGCACAAAATGACAATTCTATTTTATATAAATATTTATTTTTCAACACTCAACACTCATCATGCAACTTTTTATTCTCTAATTCTAAACATTTAATCTTTGCACTTAAAGATTCATTCTCGCTTGAAAGTTCTGCATTTTTCTTTCTAGCAGAAACATTTTTCATTCCCATTTTTCTTCAAATCATTATGTAATTCTTTAAAAGCTTTATACAACTCATCATAGGTAGGAAGACCATTTACTTCATCATGTTCATCACATGATTCTTCTCTGATTGCCATAAGTGCTAGGTTCGACACTTCATGTGATTCTTCCTCATCTAAGGTCTCCTTGTTGCTATCATCCTAAGTTGCCACCATAGCTTTCTTCTTGAGTTTGTTGAGAAAAGGGTGCTCTATCTTATATGGCCAGACTTCTTGCAGTCATAGTAAGTAATTGCTTCCTTTTTCTCCTTTCAGTTCTCGAAGTTTCTGAACTTTCTTCTCTCATTGGATCTCTTGAAGAATTTTCTAAATTTTCTAGCAATCATTGCCATATCTTCATCTTTCAATTTGCTTTCTTCCTCACTTTAGGTTTTGAAGATTTAAGACCAATGCTCTTCTTCCTTTTGTCTTCATCACCTTTTTTCAACTGCCAAATTCTCTTCATGAGAGATAAGTGAGCCAATTAAATCATTAATAGTTAAAGTATTTAAATCCATAGCTTCCTCAATGGTAGTTCTTTTAGGTCTCCATTCTTTTAGTAAAGACTTAATGATTTTCTTTACCTTCTCACTATTTGAAAAGATTTTTCCTAGAGCTCCTAGAGTGTTCACAATGTCCATAAATATAGTATACATAGAAGGCACACTCTTATTTTTTTTCATTTGAAACAATTCATATTGCCTAGTGTATCTACTAATTTTATACTATTTGACCTGATTTGTTCCTTCATAAACTACTTCAAATTTTTTCCAAATGTCATAAGCATTTTCACAATGTGAAACTTTATGAAATTCTTTCTTATCTAAGGTACAAAATAAAGCATTCATTGCTTTGAAATTTAAAGACATTTTTTTTTCTTTTCCAATTCACTCCATTGACTAGAAGGTTTTGGAATTTTTTCTTCTTCTTCATTTTTAGTCGTTGGCATGAAAGGACCATCATTAATGATTTCCCAAATCTCATAATCTAAAGCTTGCAAGCAAATTCTCATCCCGGTTTTCCAATATGGATAATCATTTCCCTCAAAATATGGTGGTCTAGTACTAGATTTTCCTTCCCTAAAGGTGGAATCGTTTTGGGTTCCCACGGATCTTTTACTTTAGATAGTGAAGTCCTAAAAAGCGAATATTACTTTGATACCAAATGAAATACTAGCTACGCAACCCAAGAAGGGGGGTGAATTGGGTTTCCAAAACTTATGAAATGATTAAAACAAAATCAATGTAAATATCCAATAAAATTAACTTAATAACAATAGTTAAAACATAATGAGAGTAGAGGGAAAGATAATCAAACACGAGAATTTTACGTGGCTCGACAAACTCCGCCTACGTCCATGCCTCTAAGCTCACCGAGCTTGAGGATTTTACTATCCAAGCCTTACACCCAAATACTTCAAAATCTTTACAATTGACTTCCAAGGTGTCGATTAACCTTTACAATCTGATGTTAGAATTTGACTTAGAATATGAAATTGTATCATCATATTAGAATTTTCCTCTAAAAAATATAAAGAAAATATTTTAAGTACTTTCAGAAATCATCATTCATTTTCTTGTTTTAAAAACATAATAACTATTTCCAATATTACCTATTAGGCGTGGTTTGTTATCATCAAAATCAAAATGCTATATAGGCATATAGGCTAACAACTGCCACAATCACCACATAGCGGCAACCAAAGTCAAACCTAGGCCTTTTTATTTTCATTTAAATTTGTAATTTCTTTGTCCTTTCTAACTTTCTTGACCGGTAATTCTTGTTTATTTCACATGATGTTAATAGTTTTATCCTTTTCTTGTTAATAACAATGAAATTTTGTGTGGGTTTTGTCAATTTCTCTTGTTAACTGGAATTTAGAAGTAAATGAAAAAAAACCAATAAAACAATCTGGTATTTTTCTGTGTTCTTTTTGGGCCTTTTTTTAATATATACTGACTATGTGAAATTATTATTTAGGTTGGGTCTTTTAAACATTTGTTGCTCGAACTAAAATAATGGTATGCCGCTCTGAGTTCAATGAAGTTCAATAAGTTGGGGACATGATAATTTGAATATGTGTTTTGGTGTACCGATACTTCATAGTAGCTGATGGTATTCGAGAAAGCTAATTGTCGTTATGTTTGAAAAAATTAATGCTTATAGTTTGTTTAATTCGAAACTCTATACACATCAAATCAAAAAGTAGATATTTTGTTGACTTGTGGAATTAATTTAGAAATGCTTTAAACCTGTTAGATTTTTTTTTTTCTTTTTACTACAAAAGACAACTTGTTTGTTAAAACAAATTATACAAACTCTTTGAATTATATCATAAAGAATTGAAATCACATTTGACCCAAATGTCAATTTTTTTTAACATTCCAGAAGCAATATTTTAATTTTTGGGTTTGTTCAAGTGGGACTACAGAACCTAGAACTAGTGGCAAGACATATACAACATAATGTACACCATGTGCATAAAGTGGCATGTGATTCTCACTGAAATCATCAACATGCGTCAATCAATTTAGTTTCCCATTTATGCTTGCAAATAATTTTAGACATGCCTTGTTGTCAAAAGCCAATAAAGGTTGAATATTGGGGTGCTGTAGTGAAATCGTTTACGAAACCTAATTATATCTGTGTGTGCGCGTACGTGTGCACGTAGGGAAAAGAATTTGATGGACCTTCATAAAAAATTGTATTAATATTGCACAACATTTAGACCTCCAATGACTTACTCTTATTTTGTCTTGATTTTGTCATGACTTAAGCATTGCCAGATATATCTATATTTTAACCATGAACCACCATTTTAATTACATCTTCCTTTATATTTTCCAATGTTTTCCATTAGCTACCACAATGAATATTGAATTTTAGCACCTACATATAGGATCCATATTGCATTATCAACTTTCGATTATATTAAAATATCTAGGTGGTGTTTGTTTTTTTGTTAGAAATCTGAATAGATATGAATTAATTTGAATTTTGAATAGAATTGAATATTTGATTCTAAATGAGATGTTTGTTTTTTGTCTAAATTATTAAAAACAAATATTAAGCTGTTTGTTTTTTGTCTTAAAAATTCTGGAAACTAGTTTATAATGTTTTATGTGCAAAATATTCATAAACATATGAAAAATATTTAAAAATTATTATGAAGGTAAGTAATGTTAATTTGAAGTAAAAAAAGATAAAAATAATAATAATCTACCGCTACATTATCATAAGTTATAGAGATAGGTAATAGTACTAACTATTAAGTTATATTTAGGTAAGGATGAAAATTAATTAATTAAATAAGGATATTTCAGAGAAAATCTTTTAATGATATCGTTCAAACTTTTTACATTAAGTAAAAAGCTAAAAAAATTGGCTTAATAACTTAATGACTTAATGATTGAAAATTTTTATTAAATTGAAAAAACAAATAGACTTAATGATTTAATTGATTGAAATTAAGTCAATTAAATTATTAAGTAAAAAAACAAATAAAACCTTAGTTTGTTATTGCTTTTCACTTTATTTTGTACATTTCTTTCAACTAATATAGTTCTAATATATGGCTGTTTATCACATAAATGAATACATTCAGTTTTATCTCTCGTTACTAAAAAGTCATAAAAGTATTAGGTATAATAGCTATCTTCATCTAGTAAGTCTCATAAATCACTCATCTTTTTTTAAGTTTTAATTTTGTTTTGTTGTGATTTTGACTGGTATTGAATCTTTTTTTAAATTAGTTATATGAACAATCTTTGTTCTGCTATGTTTTTAAATAAATTGTTTGTTTATTTGACATAGTATTGAATTTTTTTTAAATTAGTTATATGAACAATCTTTGTTCTGCTATGTTTTTAAATAAATTGTTTGTTTATTTGACATAGATATATTTTTTGGGCACTTGAATAGTTAAAAATTATTGCATGCATATATTTAATTTATTTAATATGTCATTAAACAAGCTTTTCTCACTTTTGTTTCTTTAATATGAAAGTGAAGCTTGGAAAAGAGCGTACTACATGTTTTGATGGCTTGTTGTGCATGTTATGTATCTAGGTAACGTCTGTCTTGCTTTTGTCTTTTTGTACAAAAAGACAGGAGCATGCGGAGCAAATTTTCTTTTATATGAATGGGACCATGTATTATTAAAATGAAATTTGTATCTTCATTGAACTGATTATGCACATTATTTTTAATAAAAAGTACTTTTGTTGAATATGCAATGTCTCCGTATAGGTGCTCTTATAAATTAACATAACTTACTTTTTTGGTTTGCAAGTTTGAATTTTTAATTTAAACATCAAAATTTGAAGTCATTTGTGCAATTTAATTAAATGTACTAGTCTAACATCATCTAATAAACGAACATGTAAAAACACTTGATATGGGCAAATCTTAGATATTTTGGTGATAAATTGTCTAGTGAGTATCATGGTGAAGTTGAAGATTTAATAGAGTTTACTATTCTTAATTTTGAAAATAGAATTCAATAAGATGTCCTTCTAACTCTTGTTGCAATATGAAATTTTTCACTCATATGGTTGTGAAGCTACATATGTTTAGGAAAGGTTTTCTTAAAAAATATACAGCTTGGAATTGGCATGGTTAGGTGAACTGTAGTTCTACCTCTGCAAAGTGTGACTAGCTACAAAGTTCGCAGTTTAGATGTCCAGATTATAGTAACTAAGGTGACATGATTTATGATGCTTTTGAGCATTGTGATAAAGATCCTAGTTTTTTTAAGCATATGCTTGCAAATGCTGAAAAGCCCTTGTATTTGGGTTCAAAGCATTCAAAGTTATCTAGTTTAATAAAACTATACAATGTGAAAGAATGCTATGAGTGGTTGATAACTCCATGAAACGAGAGTTATTAGGGTATTTTTTGACTTAAACTAATATTACATAGAGAGTACATGATGTGTTCTTATTGTGAGAGAAACTGATGTGTTCGTATTGCATTTTTAATTATATTTTGCATGAGCATTTATTTAAGTTTAATTGTGATACATTGATTTGGTATTAGATCACTTTGTGCTCCAATTATATTTATAAATGTAGGTGTTTTTAGTTGATTTTGGGTATATGAAAATGAGGGAAACAAAACCGAACTAAGAACAATAAATTTGTTTTTTTGTTGGGGAGCTGGGGTACATCGCTGGGTCGGTAGTGTGTGGGCTGTTGTAGTTTATTATCGTGAGGAAGGAAAAAGATGAGAGTGGTGGATGCGGAGGAACGTCGGGGTCTGAACTTCAAATGCTCGCTTAGTCGCCTTAGGCCTGCGAAACAAGGAAAAGAAGGTCAGAGGTGGAGCCGGGGGTGGCCGGCGACCACACTCCGACGCTCAAGTCAGAGTTGGGGTATCTCAGATAAGAGAGCTTGTCAGCCCTCTGTAATGGCGGCTGAAGGTAGAAGAAAACCTCAGCCTCCTTTGTGTGTGTTTTGGTTATGCTTACAATGAGAAATAAAGTTTGAGTATTTATAAGGGGTACCCCGGTTACCGTGCCACCTGGAGTCATTTTATTGGCGTCCCTCGTGGTCGTTATCGGATGTTTTGTCATCTTTTACACGTGTGACTACTGGGATATCTGGAAATATGCTTGGAGAACAAGTCTGAGGCGCGTGTTTATTTTTGGTGTAGGCGAGTGGTCCCGCATACTCCTGCCAAGGTGGTTAAGATTTTACAGGCGCAACAGGGGTGGTCGGGTGGTCCCTGCTGTCCTTGTAACAGATTTCGGCCTGCTTGCAGGCGTAGCAGGCTGCTGTCCCCTCCTCCTCAGCACAATATTCCTTCGTTGATTCTTCATTTTCCGCTAAAATTCATTGGTCCCTTTCTAGAAAAAGCATCTCCTTTGTACCTAACTCTCTGATGATCCTTTTACCTTTGATGGAGATACTCGGGTACCCCAAGTACCCCGGGTACCCCAGGTACCCCAGGTACCTTCATGATCTCAGGCTTGTCCATAAAATTTTATTTTGACACGTGATATTTTATCTGCTCATTTCTTCCCCAAACAACACCCCCCTAGTTTCTTTGTTGGCGAAAATAATTGAGGCAAAAAGAAACTCTGAAGGCAGTTAATATGTGGCGGTACTCGTTCCTTCTTTTTGAATTTTGAAAAAAGTCAGACTCTTTCTGCAGACGTTTCGTACTTCTTCTGATGAAAGTCTCACTTCTTGTCAGTCATCTTTCCTCCTACCATTAATATTGGCCCTTATTTTCTCTTCCTTCATGAAAGAAAAACAAAAAGTTAAACCACCTCTTCCTCTGCTCCGTTTTTTCCCTTTCTTCGCCATTTTTCTTCTGCTATTTTTCCTTTCCTCCTTTCGGTCTTTCCTCTCATTCTTTTTCCTCTCTTTTTCCTTTTGCTTCCTTCGGTGGTTCTCGCGGCGGTTGGAGTTGGGCCTGGTGGACCTGCTGTGCCCGACGCGAAGCTCCCTCGGCGTTCGACGGCATCAGATCTGGGCGGTGAAGTCTCTTGGCGTGCGACGGTGTCGGATTCGGGTGGTGAAGCTTCCCCGTCGTCGGATCTCAGTCGGCGGAGCTTTTTTCGCGCGCGGCGGCGTCAGATCCGGTTGGTGAGGCTTCCTCGGCGTTGGGTCTTGGCCGGTGGGGTGTCCTTGACACGCGGCGGCGTTGGATCCGGTTGGTGCCTCACGGTGGCCACCGTGTTGCTTTGTCTTCCCGATTTTTTTTTTTTTTTTTTTTTTTGGAAACTTTGCAGATATTACTTGGACCAAAGGAGCGTGCTCTGTTCAGGAGGTGGGAAGGGAGGTAAGCAGGTTTGTAGAGAGGTTTCGAGCTTTACAAAGCGACAAGGACGTGCTGAGTGCGGTCCGATTGGTGAGAGCTGGTTTAATCGGTGAGGGTCTTTCATCTTCTCTATGTGGTGATTCATGTATGGCCTTGTGGTACTTCTGGGGTACCCCGCCTTCGCGTGTCTAGCGGAGTACCTTACTTGGGCTTTTCACTTTTCCCCATTCTTTCTCTCTTCTTTTTTTTTTTTTTGTTGATCTCTTCTTATTATTCGTGCATGGTGACTCTCAGATATGGATCCTCTTCATGAAGATTTCGATGCCTTCTTCAATCGTCTGAGCGGTAGTTCCTCGGGTACCCAAGGTGCCTCCTCAAAAGGCACCCGGCCTCCCCTCATTCCGAGTACCAAAGCCAGGCTACAGAGCTCTTCCCTCGGAGGAACATCTTCTGCTCGTAAGAGGAAATTTAGCTCTCTGTTTACTGTGTCTGGAGATCTTGTGGAAGGGGAGCTTGATCCAATTGCGAACAAAACGCTATCTCATTTAAAGGATTGTTTCCTTCATACTTCCGAGTGCGTTTCTCCGGACATAGCGTTAGAAGCGGACAAGCTCGATTTAAGTGAGCGCTATAGCCGAGCACTCAAGGCTTGCCATGATGTGAGCACTTTTCCTTCCTTCTCCCACCTCTTGCTTTTCTCTTTGTCTTAATGGCGTCTTTCTCTCTGCTTTTGCTCTCTTTTTTTTTGTTGTAGGCAGCCTTTTATCTTAGCCACGGTCTTCGGGACTTCAGCGGCATCTCAGGCGCACAAATGGAGGCTGAGAAGCTGAGGGGAGAGCTCAGGCAAAGTCGTTCTCGTGAGGAGAAACTTGCTGAAGAAGTTAGGGCTTTGAAGGGGCGCTTGGATGATCTTTCCCGAGATAACTCCCGCATCTCTAAGGATCTTGAAGAGGCGGAGGCTCAGAATGAGGAGTTGTTGTCTCGCCAGAGAGACATGGTTGACAAAGCTTTCATTCACATTATGACGGAGGTTTGGAGTGCCGACCCAGGGCTGGAGGTACCCCCGTGTGGAAAAACGGGTGAACAAGGCGGCCATCCTGAAAGCGGTTGAAGACAGAAAGGGGTTGAGGGCTTCTTCTTCCCAGAGTCCAGAGAGGTCTTCCGGGGTACCCCAGGTACCCCCTACTGAGCTACCTCCAGAAGTTGCAGCCACTGAGGGACGTTCTTCCGCAACATCGGCGAATCCTACCGAGCCCGCTGTGGAGAGAAGTGGTGGGGATGACCATCCCTTCTTGGATTGATATTGCTTTGGTGTAGTTTGACTGTTATTCACATGAGACTTTTGTGATAAACTCAACTGGGTACCTCAGGTACCCCCTTTTTTTATGTTTGTATTTCTGTAGTGGGGTACCCCGGGTACCTCTTCTTTTGATAGTTGTTGGGGACATTATCCTGATCTCTTTTGAAAAAATTATGCAAACAGCAGTGACTGCTCGTTTACTCTCTTTTTTTTTTGTTTGGGCATTCAGCTCTCGTGATTGCCGCTTATTTTGGACTTGCTTTATTTTTTACTTGGTTTAAGTAAAACGAATGGAGGTGTGGATGTGTGCATACCTTGAGGGAGGCTCATGTTTGTTTAGGTATGCCGGTGTACTCCATCCTTGGGGTGCTGACCTTGAGTAGATCTTCATGATCCAGGTAGGTCAGACTCCTCAGGTACCTTACTTATCCTCTAATTGAAACTGGCTGGCGCATATATGATAATGAATGTGAGTGGCGAAAATTGAATCGTGGCCATATTTCGTAATTAATGGAGAATGCAAATTATCCTATCTTGATATCATAGAAGTATCTTTTTTTTTTTTTTTTTTGGAGCTGTAAGAGCTGAAAATTTCTATTGATCTCGTAGGGTACCCGGGGTACCTTTCATGGCGAACTACGTTGTAAACGTAAAAATGGAGAATATAGGAAATAGATAAAGTAAGTGGCAAGAATTAAGACACTGTCCTCCACTCAGTAGTACTTTCTCAGCATTGTAGCATTCCAGGGGTGCTTCACAATTGTCCCGTCCATATGGAGTAGCCTGTACGCTCCCGATCCTATGGGCTTGTCGACAAGATACGGGCCTTCCCAATTTGCTCCGAAAGATCCATCAGAGGGTACCCGAGTGTTCTGAGTTACCCTTTGCCGAACCAAATCTCCCTTCTTAAATGACCTGGGTCGCACTTTCTTATCATATAGATCTGAAATTCGATGTTGGTACGCTGCGACCCTCAGTTCTGCTTTAGCCCTTCTCTCTGCCACGAGGTCCAGACCGGATGCAATCAAAGAAGCATTCTCGGTTTCATCGAAGTACGCAGTCCTGTGAGAAGGTTCCCCTATCTCTGCTGGAATTACTGCATCAGTCCCGAAGGCGAGGGAAAAAGGGGTTTCTCCGGTGGAGGTGTTCTGAGTTGTGCGGTAAGCCCAAAGAACGCCGGGTAGCTCGTCTACCCAAGCTCCCTTCCTTTCTTCAAGTTTCTTCTTTAGGATACCTTTGATAATTTTATTGACAGCTTCCACCTGCCCATTAGATTGTGGATGGGCTGGAGAGGCAAATCGATTTGCTATTCCAAGCTTCGAGCAAAAACTTCGAAATTTCTCCTTGTCGAATTGCTTCCCATTATCGCTAATTATGGCATTTGGAATACCATACCTGCAAATGAGATTCTTCCAGATAAACTCGGTGGTTTTCCTTTCCGTGATACTTGCTAATGGTTCCGCCTCTACCCATTTTGTGAAGTAATCAACCGCCACAATTGCGTATTTGGACTGCCCTCTCCCGGTTGGCAATGGGCCAATGAGATCCACCCCCCACATGGCAAAAGGCCAAGGGGAAGATATGATCGTTAACTTCTCTGGGGGAAGGTGGGGTACCTTAGCAAATTTCTGGCACTTATCACAACTCCTAACCATATTCCTTGTATCCTCCCGCATCGTAGGCCAGTAATACCCTTGGCGAAGGGCTTTTTGTGCCAAAGATTGTCCCCCATAGTGATTGCCACAAACTGCTTCGTGTATCTCCCTCATGACGTACTCAGCTTGATTGTTTCCTAAACATTTTAGGTAAGGGAGGGTGAACCCTCTTCTGTATAGGGTATCCTGAATGAGACAATATCGCGATGCTTTATACTTCAGCCTTCTTGCTTCGCCCTTGTCCGAGGGTAGGTCCCCGTTCCTTAAGTACTTTATAATAGGCTCCATCCAAGGTACCCCAGTGGACATCGATCCTACTTCAACCGGCTCTGGTGGACGAATACTGGGGGTAGGTACATACTCGGTAGCGATAGTACCCGCCGATTGGGTTGCTCCGAGGGATGCCATCTTGGCGAGATTATCAGCTTCACAATTATCCGCCCGCGGCACCCTTTCGATCTTGACATCAGCAAACTGGGACATCAACTTTCTGGTTTTCTCGAGGTACCCCTTCATGTTTTTTTCTTTAGCTTGGTACTCCGAGGTGATTTGGCTTACCACCAGCTGAGAGTCGCTTTTGATGTGGACCTTTTTTGCTCCTAAGGTCTTAGACATCCTTAGCCCGGCTATTATGGCTTCATATTCGGCCTCATTATTCGAAACCTTGAATCCGAATTGTAAGGCATAGTACAGCTTCACTTTTTCCGGATCGATGATGATCACCCCGGCGCCACTCCCATGTGAGTTAGAGGAGCCGTCTACATATATTTCCCAAACATGCTCCCCTTCTGCCACTAGTGTGGTCTCGTTCGGGTACCCCGGGATCCCTTCGTCCCCCGAGCCGCTGGCAAACTCAGCAATGAAGTCGGCAACTGCTTGCGCTTTGATAGCTGAGCGAGGCTTGTAAATAATGTCAAACTCACTTAACTCAAGGGACCATCGGAGAAGTCTTCCAGACATGTCCAATTTCTGGAGGATTTGTCGAAGAGGAAGATTCGTGATGACGGCAATCGTGTGGGCCTGGAAATACGGCCGTAGCTTTCTTGCAGAGATTACTAGAGCCAAAACTAACTTTTCGGAGGCCGGGTACCTTTTTTCTGCGTCCACCATAGCCCTGCTGGTGTAGTATATAGGCCGTTGTACCCCCTCATCCTCTCTGAGTAAAACTGAACTGGTGGCATGTTCGGAGACGGCAAGGTACAACAAAAGAGTTTCACCAGGCTCGGGCTTTGCGAGTAGTGGCGGATTAACAAGGTACTCCTTCAGTTTCTGGAAAGCCTCTTCACACTCAGTCGTCCAGTGGAGCTTCTTACCCGCCTTTAAAGCTTTGAAAAAAGGCTTGCATCGATCGGTGGCTTTGGAAATAAAGCGGCTGAGGGCGGCTATCCGGCCTGCCAAACTTTGGACTTCTTTGATGGTGCTGGGCGATTTCATGTCTAATACTGCACGGATTTTATCGGGGTTGGCCTCAATCCCCCGCTGCTGTACCATGAATCCAAGGAATTTTCCGGAGGTAACCCCGAATGCACACTTCTCCGGATTCAGGCGCATTTGATGCTTCCTCAAAATATTGAAGGTGTCCCTGAGGTGCCCTGCGTGATCACAGGCGTTCACAGACTTTGTGATCATATCATCTATATATACCTCCATCGTGCGCCCGATCTGATCCTTAAAGATCTTGTTCACTAGCCGTTGATAAGTGGCACCGGCGTTTTTCAAGCCGAATGGCATTACCTTGTAACAATATAATCCGCGATTGGTGATGAAGGCTGTTTTTTCTTGATCAGGACCATGCATCGGGATTTGATTGTAGCCGGAGAAGGCGTCCATGAAGCTGAGCATCTCATGTCCGGTTGTGGCGTCAACGAGCTGGTCTACTCGAGGAAGCGGAAAGCTATCCTTGGGGCAAGACTTGTTCAAATCCGTGAAGTCCACACACATGCGCCATTTGCCATTGGCCTTTTTTACTAGAACAACATTTGACACCCAGTCGGGGTACACTGCCTCCCGAATGAACCCAGCCGATAGTAGACGATCGACCTCCTGTTCAATAGCATCGTAACGTTCTTGGTTGAAAGTTCGGCGTTTTTGCTTAACCGGCTTGTGGTGTGGATTGATATTGAGCCGGTGACAAGAGATGGAAGGCGGGATGCCCGGCATATCAGCATGGGACCAGGCGAACACATCAAGACTTTCCTTCAAAAAATGGACAAGCTGCTCCCGGTGTTGGTCGGGGAGATTCGAGCCGACTTTAACTATCTTTGTTGGGTCATTTTCACAGATTTGAACGGAAATAAGCTCTTCTGCAGGTGTTCCCCGCTTGTCTTCTGTCAGCACCCGAGGGTCCAGGGGGGCTTCCACCTCCCCAATTGATCCGGAAGCATGATGATGAGGTACCCCGGGTACCCCATTTGCTGGAAAATTCGTCTCCATAGGATCGATCTCCTGCTGCTCCTGGGAACCAGTAGGTCGCAGGTCTTTCTCACGGTCAGCTCTCCGTTGTACATTAAATGCTTGCTTGGGTAGGCTAAGTAATGACCCTGCACTCAGGGGGTACCCCTCTTGGAGCTTATTAGAGGTAATCTGATAATTCATCTTAGAAACTACCGAATAGCACCTTCGAGCGGACTGCTGATCTCCCTTGATGGTGATAACCTCCCCGTCAGTAGGAATTTTCATGGTGAGATAGTGCATGGAGATGGCTGCTTTTGTTGCGGCTAGGAATGGCCTTCCGAGGATGATATTATAAGCACCTGGGTGATCCACCACAAGAAAATCAATCATGTGAATGACACGATGGGGTACCTTACCAATAGTGACGGGCAAAGTGATGATGCCTTTAGGGATGACCATGTCCCCTGCAAACCCGATGAGTGGAGTATCATATGGAGTAATCCTTGGTGATCTGATCAGCAGCTGATCCAAGGCGCTCTTGAAGATAATATCCACGGAGCTGCCAGTATCCATGAGTGTCCTTGCTACTCTGCCGCTAGCCACTTTCAGAGTTATGACTAAGGCGTCATCATGAGGATATGAGATACCCTCTGCATCTTTCTCTGTGAAGAGGATCGAAATCGGATGCTCGGGTACCTGAGGTACCTTGGCGAAACTTTGATCAGCGAGGTTGACATCCTTGCATGTATGAATACCCGGGGATAACGACCTACTGTAACGCTTGATGGCCTGTCGCGATTCGCCGGCTAAAGTAGGTCCGCCCGCGATCATTCGAACATAAACTCCTTTCTTGGATCCTTGGGGTACCTCGGTCTCGGGACTAGAGTCCGCCACTTGCTTTCCTTTATCGAGCTCTCGAGACTTCCTCGCCTCACGCATATCGGCCACAAACTCCTTGAGGTACCCACTCAGAATTAGTGACTCGATTTCCTCCCTCAAACTGAAGCATTCAGCAGTGCTATGCCCGAAATCCTCGTGGAACTCACAGTATTTTATACTACGCTTCATGTTGGGGTACTTCCGTATAGGCTTAGGTGGGCGGAGCATGCCAGTATTTCGGATCTGATAAAATATTTGCTCTGGAGACTGATTCAGAGGGTGAAAAGAATCATACCGGGGTTTTTCCTGAGGCTCCCGCCGTTCTGTTGGAGGCGGCTTAGTTGGTGGGGGTACCCG
This sequence comes from Murraya paniculata, assembly GCA_030449075.1. Taxonomy (NCBI): domain Eukaryota; kingdom Viridiplantae; phylum Streptophyta; class Magnoliopsida; order Sapindales; family Rutaceae; genus Murraya; species Murraya paniculata. The sequence goes on from JAEVFN010000028.1 coordinate 1,655,168, forward strand.
AGGCACCCTGGGTATACCAAAACTCTTTCCGCGCAAAGGAGCGCGGGCGGGGCTGGGTAGCCGAGGTACCCTTACTTGGGCAGCTTCTGACTTTTTTGGTTTTTCCTTGTTCTTTGCGGCTTCCACTTTGTCTTCCTCTCGTTTCAGATAACACTTCTCCTCCATTGCTATTTGCTGCAAAGCCCGAGAGCGAGCTTCACCATATGAGAGTGGGCGATGTTTTTGAAATGATCGCCACAATTTCCCCAAACGCAAATTCTTTTCGAAGTGGGTGAGAGTTTGTTGGTGACCAAATGCTCCGATACGCAACACTTCTTGGTGGAACCTAATTACGTAATCTGCCAAAGTCTCGGATTCTCCTTGCTTAATGAAGGCGAGCTTAGAAATTGTGCTTTCTTACGAGGAAGCATAAGAAAATTCTTGGGTGAAGCTTGCCAGGAGTTGGTCTAGTGAGGATACACTACCTCCTTTTAGTGATCGGAACCAAGATTTGGCGGGACCGGTGAGCGTATGTGGAAACATCCGGCACATTGCATTGTTGTCTACCCCTTTAATCAACATTTGGTCGCGATATAACTCGGCGTGCTCTACGGGATCTGAGGTACCCGCATATTGAGGTATTGGAGGCATGGTGAATGTCTCTGGCAAAGCCGCTGTTCGGATCTCCATGGTGAATGGCGAACTATAAGTTGCTGGCGCTGGAACACTGGCGATATTCTGCTTCTCAGAGAGGAGCTTCATTTGAGCCTCGAGGTACTCCACCTTCTCCACAAACTCTTGGGGTACCCCGGGTGCCCCCGAGGACGCTGCTGCTGTTTGGGAGGCTCTTTTGGCATTCAGTTTATGCCGGAGATCTCCTCGAGTTTTGAGTTTACGCTTGGTACCCCCGGCTACTACGAGAGTAGCAAGAGGCGGTGGAGCGTTCCTCTCTAGAACCGCTGGTGTGAAATTTTGATCGGGTACCCGATGGTCCGTGTTTCGGCTTACTACCCTCCGGTATGTCGGACCGTGGTATGATCTGCTTATCACCTCGCGGGGGTGGAATATCTTGAGTCGTAGGTGGGGCAGCCGGTTCGGGTACCCGGGATCCCACAGCCCTAAGGATTGCGTGGGCTAAATCTTCGAAGTGCTTATGAGAAACGGGCTCTTCACCGATGTGGATACCCGTTGATTGCTTGACAGATTTGCCTTTATCAACGTGAGATACCCTTCGTGTTGAGTCACCCCTTTCATCACCACTAGGGTTCTCCGATACATCATGACCTAGCATTATGTCATCGGTGGGTACATCGGGTGCCATGGTTGTGTAGGCACACGTATCGACCAGCTTAGTATCGTGAGGAGGCTTTTTGCGCGCTCCCCACAGACGGCGCCAATTGTTTTTAGTTGATTTTGGGTATATGAAAATGAGGGAAACAAAACCGAACTAAGAACAATAAATTTGTTCTTTTGTTGGACAGCTGGGGTACCTCGCTGGGTCGGTAGTGTGTGGGCTGTTGTAGTTTATTATCGTGAGGAAGGAAAAAGATGAGAGTGGTGGATGCGGAGGAACGTCGGGGTCTGAACTTCAAATGCTCGCTTAGTCGCCTTAGGCCTGCGAAACAAGGAAAAGAAGGTCAGAGGTGGAGCCGGGGGTGGCCGGCGACCACACTCCGACGCTCAAGTCAGAGTTGGGGTATCTCAGGTAAGAGAGCTTGTCAGCCCTCTGTAATGGCGGCTGAAGGTAGAAGAAAACCTCAGCCTCCTTTGTGTGTGTGTTGGTTATACTTACAATGAGAAATAAAGTTTGAGTATTTATAAGGGGTACCCCGGTTACCGTGCCACCTGGAGTCATTTTATTGGCGTCCCTCGTGGTCGTTATCGGATGTTTTGTCATCTTTTACACGTGTGACTACTGGGATATCCGGAAATATGCTTGGAGAACAAGTCTGAGGCGCGTGTTTATTTTTGGTGTAGGCGAGTGGTCCCGCATACTCCTGCCAAGGTGGTTAAGATTTTGCAGGCGCAGCAGGGGTGGTCGGGTGGTCCCTGCTGTCCTTGTAACAGATTTCGGCCTGCTTGCAGGCGTAGCAGGCTGCTGTCCCCTCCTCCTCAGCACAATATTCCTTCGTTGATTCTTCATTTTTCGCTAAAATCCATTGGTCCCTTTCTAAAAAAAGCAACTCCTTTGTACCTAACTCTCTGATGATCCTTTTACCTTTGATGGAGATACTCGGGTACCCCAGGTACCCCGGGTACCCCAGGTACCTTCATGATCTCAGGCTTGTTCATAAAATTTTATTTTGACACGTGATATTTTATCTGCTCATTTCTTCCCCAAACAGTAGGTGATAAAAAAGCTGAAGCTTTATCGATGGAATGCTGAAGCAGCAGACTTGTAGAAATGACAAAAGACTTGTCTGCAGAGGAACTGAAACAAATCTGAATCAGAGAAGATGTTGTAGCACTTGCTGCAGCAATCCAAGAGCAAATACAGATAAGACTGCCCATGTGCTAACTAATAGAGCATGCTGCAGCCGATACTGTGTTGTCACTGTCACGTACAGACAAAATAGTGACAGGCGGCACAAAACGATATGCGATTCTAGGTTGCCAAAAAGAGACACGTGGCCACATACTTTTGGTTGCCCTAATTTCAAAATATAAAAAGGAGCACAAGTGAAAAAAAAAAAAAAAAGTGAGAGCCGTCACTCAAGAAAAGTAATAGAAGAAAAACAAAAGAAGGAGAGGATAAGAGAGAGTTGAGGGCTACAATAAGGGATTCCAATATAAAAAGAATGAGAGATCATAAAGGCCTAGCGGAACTCAATTCCTCATCTTTAGTTTCTTGTTTTCTTTGCTCTATGAGAATGTATTTGATGGCAAAAATGAGTATTGCTGCTGTTTCATCGCATATCATGAACTAAACTTTGATGTAGTTGAGTGTTAACAAACTTAATGGTTAATTGACTTAAATATGAGTGTTTCTTAAAATCGGCTGTAGTATTTTGTTTTGATTTTACTTATTGCAATTCCCTATTTTGGTTGACCACCCATTTAGTGGATACCAGCACAGCCTAAAAACAGTCTCACTTAGTGGAACATATAAAAACAATATATAGTTTTAAACTGAGTTTCCTAGGTTGTATCTAATGTTAGTATAACAACTGGTCACTGTTATGTTACATATAAATATAAGATATCCAGCATGCGACAGTTGAGGATGCATGAGGAATTCTGCCCAGTGCTGTAGTAGCTGCCGTAGCAATCGTGTCATAATTGAAAAAGCCAATCAATATTATTAAGTGAGTTTAAACACTCAACTACTCTTTTCCCATTAACTACATCTTTGCGATTTTTCTTATTGCATTTGTTTGCTACATCTTTCATTTAGATATTCATTAATTTCATTAATTATTTTATTTAGATCTAGACTGAAATTGCATTATTAAAATTCTGTAGCACATCCTATAACATCAATCTCTGTGGAGACGATCTTGAATATGCATCGTTGTGTTACTTGTTGTATACATTTTCACATCGACACCTATAGTATTACGTAAAGCATCAATAAGTTTTTGGCGCCGTTGCCGGGGATTGAATACTTATTGTGATTTTTGAAGCCAATTTCAGTTTTCTTTTAATTTGTTGACTGTGTCGACAGAAGTGCTCTAGTAAGCCTTGCATGCGTAAGTACAAACCTGTTGAATTCTAGTTTAATCCAGAAATTAAAAGAGTTTAATCCAGAAGTTAAAAGAATTGAGAGGAGGTTAAGAAAAAAGTATAGAAACTTAAGATATGCTGCAAACATGGATGATTTGAATGATATAGAGAATTTGAACCCTAGAGGAAAGATGGAACCAATCAATGCACATGGAGGTTAAGAAGGGCAGAATGGGCGGAATGTTCATGGGCAACTAGGGAACAGCAATATTATCTACATGGCAGATGACAGAGACAAAGCCATTAGAGATTATGCAGTGTCGACCCCTCAAACCAAAAAAATGTTAGAATAGTTAGACCTGAAATGCAAGCTGCTAATTTCGAGCTCCAACTAGTGATGTTTCGATGCTTCAAACAGTGAGGCAGTTCAATGGACTGCCATTAGAAGATCCTCATATTCACCTTAAACTGTTTTCAGAAGTAAGTGATGCTTTCAAGATTGCTGAGCATCACAGGAAGCATTAAGACTTAGACTTTTCCCATTTTCTCTAAGGGATGGAGCACAAACATGGTTAAACTCTCAACTGCCTGACTCTATTACTACATGGAATGACTTGGCTGACAAATTTTTAATGAAGTACTTCTCACCTACTAAGAATGCAAAATAGAGAAATGAGATCACATCTTTATATCAACTTGAGGATGAAAGCTTGTATGATGCATGAGAAATATTCAAGGAATTGCTTAGGAAATGTCCTCATCATGGTATTCTTTGTTGTATATAAATGGAACTTTTTACAATGGTTTAAATCCAAGCATTGGATTGATGGTAGATGTGTCAGCAAATGGGGCCTTGTTATCTAAGTCTTACAATAAAGCTTATGATATTTTGGAAATGATAGCTAATAATAACTATCAATGACCATCGACCAGATAAGCTATCGCAAGATGAACAACAAGAGTCCACAATGTAGATGCCTTGACACTATTATTAGCCCTAGTAAACTCATTAACAAATATGGTGAAAGCCATGACTACTGCTTCAGCAACTATCAACAGAGTTGCTGAAATATCATGTGTTTGCTATTGAGAAGGACATTTGTTTGATAATTGTCCTGGAAATCCTGCCTTAGTCAACTATGTGGCCAACTGCAATAGACAAAACCAGAACAATCCTTACTCAAACACTTATAACCCCGAATGGAGACAACGCCCAAACTTCTCATGGAGCAATTAGAATCAATAGACTGCAGCACCCAGTGGACAAATCAGACCTGCTCAACCACTTGGATTTCACTAGCAATGATCAACTCAGCTCTCCCGAAGCTTTGATTAAGGAGTACATCGTGAAGATTGAAACAATTATTCAAAGTCAAGCTGCATCTTTGAGAAATTTGGAAATTCAGATGGGACAGATTGCTACAGCATTAAGCAACAGATCTTAGGAGGATCCAAGACGAGAAGGTAAAAAACATTGCAAAGTGATTAACTTGAGATTTGAAAAGGATGTTCATAACCCAGTTGGTGTACCAAAAAGAATAGTTAACACATTAAAACCCAAGAAGAAACTTAAGTTGAAGAGGAGCCACAACCTCTCATTTTCCAGCACACTGGTGAGAACAGTCAAACTATAGCATATGTAGGAAATGATGACCCAGCACCTGCTGGTGAAGATGCTGCAGTACTAATCACATTAGTCCAAAATATGGCAAAAGAGAAACAATCTGTACAACCTGTTACAGCCCAGCAGTTTAAGCACCCACCACCATTTTTTCAAAGATTCTAGAAACAAAAATACTACAAACCACTCAGCAAATTCTTAGAAGTGCTGAAGCAGCTACATATCTACATTCCTTTTGTGGAAGCTATAGAACAAATGCCAAATTATGTGAAGTTCCTGAAGGATAATTTGGCAAGAAAAATAAGGCTTAAAGAATTTGAAACAGTTACTTTGACACAAGAAAGTTGCCATATGCTTTAAAGTAAAATATTTCAAAAATTAAAGGATCCAGGAAGTTTTACAGTCACATGTTCAATAGGAACCAAATACAGAGGCAAGACACTTTGTGATTTGGGAGCTAGTATCAATCTTATGCCTCTATCAATTTTTAAGTAATTAGAAGTTGGAGAAATTAGACCGACAACAGTGACTTTACAACTTACTGATAGGTCTCATGCCAATCCAAAAAGCATGGTTGAAGATAGTAAAGGTAGTCAAATTTATTTTTCTAGTAGATTTCATAATGCTGGACTTTAAGGTAAATAAAAAAGTACCAATTATTTTAGGTAGACCCTTCTTAGCCATAGAAAAGACTCTAATTGATGTGCAAAAAGGAGAACCAACTATATGGGTTAATGATTAGCAAGTTACATTTAATGTGCTAGATGTAATGAAAAGTCCTAATGATGTTGAAAACTGTAATTTTATCAGTGTTGTGGATTTTACTGCAGCAGAGAAATTAAACAATTGCTGCAGCGATGAAGAAATCAAGGCTGTAACATTTGAAGAACTTGAAGATAAAGGACTTAAAACAGCTGACATAGCATGGCTAGGAGAGAAACAACTCTTCAAAATTGACAAGCACTTTGAATCTCTTGATCTTTCAAACAGAGATGTAAAACTCATGTTCCTTCTATTGAGTCACCTCCTATTTTAGAGTTAAAACATTTGCCTATATATTTAAAGCATGTTTATCTTGGTGACAATGACACTGTTCCTGTAATCATTTCATCTTCTTTGAATGTAGAACAAGAAAAGAGCTTGATGGATGTACTGGAGAGATACAAGAAGACCATTGGATGGACCATGGTAGATATCAAAGCAATCTGTCCTTCCATATGCATGCATAAGATTTTTCTAGAAGATTGTTACAACAATTCGGTAGAGCAACAGAGAAGATTAAATCTCATCATGAAGGAAGTTGTGAAGAAAGAGATTATCAAGTGGCTTGATGCTAGAATCATTTATCCAATGTCAGACAGCTCATGAGTAAGCCTAGTACAATGTGTTCCAAAGAAAGGTGGAGTAACAGTTATAACAAATGAAAGGAATGAGCTCATTCCTACAAGAACAATAACTAGATAGAGAGTCTGCAAGAATTATCGAAAGTTAAACAAAGCCACAAAGAATGATCACTTTTTATTACCTTTCATAGATCAAATGTTGGACAAACTTACTGGAAAAGAGTACTACTGTTTCTTAGACAAGTACTCAGGCTGTAACCAGATTGCTATAGCACCAGAGGATCAAGAGAAGACAACATTCACTTGTCCCTATGGAGCCTTTGCCTTCAGAAGGATGCCATTTGGTCTGTACAATGCTTCAGTAACTTTCCATTGGTGTATGATGTTTATTTTTTTAAATATGGTTGAGCAAACACTTGCGGTATTCATGGATGATTTTTCAGTTTTTAGAGAATCATATGATGACTGTTTGTATAATCTAGAAAATGTGCTTAAGAGATGTGAATATACAAACTTAGTGTTAACTTGGGAAAAACGTCATTTCATGATACAAGAAGGGATAGTCCTAGGGCATACGATCTTTAGAAAGGGAATGGAGGTGGATAAAGCAAAAATATAGGTGATTGACAAACTTCCACCACCTACTTTAATAAAGGGCATAAAGAGTTTCTCAGGACATGATGGGTTCTATAGAAGGTTTATTAAGAATTTTTTCAAAATATCCAAACCTTTATGCATGTTGTTGGAGCATGACAAACCCTTTCATTTTGATGAATATTACTCAAAGACCCTTATTGAGTTGAAGAAAGCTCTTGTTATAGCACCAGTTCAATTGAAGTATGTCTTTTGAGTTGATGTGTGATGCTAGTGACCATGTTGTTGGAGCAATGCTAGGGCAGATGAAAGGTAAGATTTTTCACTTCATTTATTATGCCAGCAAGACCCTAGCTGATGCACAAATCAACTATATCACTACTGAAAAATTGTCGGTGGTTGTTTTTGCATTTGATAAATTCAAAGCTTATTTGGTTGGCACCAAAGTGATTGTTTACACAGATCACTCAGCCATAAAGTATTTGATTTAAAAAAAGGATGCCAAACCAAGGTTGATAAGGTGGATTCTGTTACAACAAGTGTTTGACCTATATATCAAGGATAGAAAAGGAACTAAGAATCAAATAGTAAATCATCTCTCAAGATTAGAAACAGATGCCAGCACTATCACTAAGCAAGACATAATAGAAACTTTTCCTGATGACTAGTTGCTGATGATATAGCAAGCACAAATTATGCAGTAATCTATATTTTCATAGTGGGCAGATTTTACTAATTACTTAGTGAGTGGATTACTACCACTTGACTTGAACTACCAGTAGAAAAAGAGGTTTTTCTATGATGTCAGAAGCTACCAGTGAGATGACCCTTACTTGTACAAGATGTGTTATGAACATGTGATCAGAAGATGTGTACCTGATAAAGAAATTTCAAACATTTTATAGTCGTGTCATGCTACAGCACATATGCTGGACACTCTGGAGGACATAAGACAGCAGCAAAAGTTCTTCAATCAGGTTACTACTATCCCTCTATTTTTAAAGATGCTTATGAATTTGTTAAATGTTGTGATAGGTGTCAAATAACAGGAAACATTTCTCAAAAGCATGAAATGCTACTAACCAACATCTTGGAAGTTGAACTTTTTGATGTATGGGGCATTGACTTTATAGGACCGTTCCCATCTTCTTTTGGCAATTTATACATCCTAATTGCTGTGGACTAAGTTTAAGTGGGTAGAAGCTGTGGCATTGCCAATAAATGATGCCAAGACAGTGGTGAAGTTCCTTCATAAGAACATTTTCTCAAGATTTGGCACTCCTAGAGCCATCGTCAATGATGAAGGAACCCATTTTTGCAACAGGTCATTTGCTGTAGCATTTGCTAAATATGGAATCAAGCTTAAGGTTACTACAGCATTGGCTAAGTATGGAATCAAACATAAGGTTGCTGTAGCATATCATCCACAAACAAGTGGTCAGGTAGAAGTTTCAAACAAGGAGATAAAAAGGATTTTAGAGAAAGTGGTGAATTTGAATTTAAAGGATTGGTCATTGGACTAAATGATACCTTATGGGCTTACCGAACAACTTATAAAGCATTGTCATTTCTCATTAGAGCTGAACATAAAGCATATTGGGCAATTAAACAATTGTACATGGATATGAATGTTGCAGTAAAGCAGAGGAGGCTACAACTTTGTGAATTAGAGGAGTTGAGTTATTCTCCTATAAAAATGCAAGAAAATGCAAGGAGAGAACCAAGCAATGGCAGGACAGGTAAATCTAGTAAAGGGAACTTATTCCAGGCCAACAAGTATTGCTCTATAACTCTAGGCTGAAACTTTTCTTAGAAAGTCAAAGTATAGATGGTCAGAACCCTTCAAACTCATAAGAGTTTATCCCTATGGAGCTGCTGATCTTCAAGATGAAAGAACATGCTAGGAATTCAAAGTTAATGGGCAAAGAGTGAAGCACTACATGGGAGCTGAGGTGAACAGTCTGAAACATGATCTATTCTTGAAGGAACTAGCTTGAGCAATCAAGGAAGGTTAGGCTGAACGACCTAAATCCAAGCTTTGATTAGTAGGCAACCTAATTGATTATTGTTTAACTGGCCTTTTTGTTATTTAAATTATGCATCTTACTTCTTTATTTACCTTTATTTTCTTGCCGTTCAATTGCAGTACGTAGAAGTTGACAAAGGAATTCTTGAATGCAAAACCTTAAAAAAAAAAAGAAGAGCATGAAATGCTACAACATCACTCATAGCAAGGCAAACAGTAGATACTTCTCAACCAAAATATGCATTTACCGTTATTGATGTAGCAACAGATTGGTTGTTACAGCAAGAATTTTTACCGTTGAACTGTTAGTCTTGAATTTTTACTGTTGATAGCTGACACGCTTATGTCAGTAGATTAGTATTCTTGACAAAAAAGATACAATCCCTAATTTTTAGTGACACACATCTTTTCTTTCTATTTAAAGTTTTATTTTTAAATTTCAAAATTTTCCAAACTTTTCATTTTACTTATCTCTCTTCACATTCTTTTTGCTATAAATTAGGGTTTTACTTTAACCATTTCAATTTAATAATCACTTTCTCTCTTCCCGTCTGCAACTCTCAAGAACTTAACATCTCTTTCTGACATATTATACTCCTCAACATAACAAAGATTTTATCAGCGACTCTCATTTGAATTGCTACAACAATGCCTAAAATCAAAGTCCGTTCTGGTAGATCGAAAGGCCTTGAGCGTTTCTACCGTTTAAAAGCCAGGAAAAATATTGAGCCTTGGAATATTCTGAAGGAGAAAGGTTTCTAATTTCCTAAACGACCAACAGGGATGATGAACACCATCTTCACTGCTGCAATAAGGCAAGGTTGGGTAAAGTTCTGTGCTCAACCTCAAGACCTAGTCCTCTGAATCGTTAAGGAGTTCTACTCAAACATGTTACAAGAAGACCAACACATCTTTGTGAGGCAACTTCAAGTACCCTCAGATTCTTGAGTTATTAATGCTTTTTATGAGTTAATTACGGTTATTGATTGTGAATATACCAAGTTTGCTAAAAATATGTTTGTAAAAAAGTGGGGGGAATTTTTTAAGACCTTAACTGTAAAAAGCAGTGAATGGATGAATGAAGAGGATAAAGTGGTCAATAGGATAGACTTGAATTCCAAACTGATGCCAACTGATGCCAACTACACACACCACCACAGTGTCTCAGGATAAACTCATACTTTTTTATGCTATTTTAAAAGGGCTAGCTATAGATGTTGGAAAAATCATAGAACAAGAAATTAGAGAGTGAGCCACAAAAAAGCAAAAGTCTGCAGCCATGTTATGTTCCTCACTTATCACAGGCATTTGTGAGGCCTCATGAGTAAAATTTGTTACAAGTGAAGAAAGAATCAAGAATGAAGGGGCTCTCACAACCAGGACAATACAAAGAATTACTGAAGAATCTTCTGCTACAGCAACCCCAGAACACCTAACTACAGCTAAATTAAGGCAACCTATAGGGATTGAAAAGATGCTATAGGAACTTAGTGAAAGCTTAAATGCATATGTCCAAGCGCAAATAGCAGAGAATCATAGGTTTTAGACTTACTGTATCTTAAAGCACAAAAACATCAATTTTCCTTTTATATAAAAAGCAAACATATAGATTTCCCTGAGTCTCTGCTACAACAGTTCAATTTTCAAAGAGCTAAGGAGACTGTTCTAGCAGAAGAAAGTGAGAAAGTAAAGACTGAAAGAGAGTTAGCAGAAGAGCAGCAGCAAGAAGAATAAGAAACTGAAGCTGAAGTAGAAGAAGAGGAAGTAAAAAGTGAATAAGAGAAAGAAGATAAGGAAAAGAAAGAGGAACCTCCAATTATGACTCCCAAAAGTAAAGGAGAATGAACAATTTTGATCGATGATGAGTCGGAGACAGAAGAGTAAGAGGATATTGATGCGGCAATTGAAGAGGCCATCAACAGAGATACAAGAACAGAAGGAGCAAGGAAGAGCTTGCAGGAACTCATTGCTAGCATCACTACTGAACAACCAGCAACAATAACACCTTCACCAATTGCCAGGAAGACTCTTACAATGCCTTATGTCTCATCTCAAAGGGCATCCAGCAAGAAAAAAAGGGGCACAACCCTCTAGAAGTGTTGTAGCATCGCAAGCACCAGAAGAACCAGAACCCAAGAAGACAAAGCTAACTCAGCCTAAAGTTACAGAAGCTACTAGAACCCCTCAAACCAGTTCACGCAAAAGCTGGAGGAAGAAACTGATAGTTGCTATACCACTTGGTTCACCAAAGGAGCATTTGAGAAGTGGAGCAAAGAAGTAATGACCCTTTACAGCATGTGCTGTAGCATAGCTATCAACAATAGGGGAATATTCACTGCCAGCCCAGTTTAACTTTGTAATTTTTGAAACTTTTCTTTTTCTTTGATTTATTTTATCTTGTTGATTCTGTATTTCTTTATTTTAAGTTTGTGCATGCCTGCTTTTAGTTTATTTTGACTACATGTGAGGACACACCACCTTTCAAGTTTGGGGTTATGTTATGGTGTAATAAGTCTATGAATGTATGTGTTTGTGTGTGTAATACTGTTTATCTAGAATTTGAATTTTGGATTAGAAAAACCCAATGATGATGAATTGAATGATGAGATATAGGATGAATGACTTCCAAGTAGAGACAGTTTATGGATGGGTTAAATCTTTGTCTTAATACTTAGGCTTTAGTTGAGTTTATGAGTATGCTGTAGCAAAACCAGGTAGAGCAATGTAAAAAATATCAGCAATCTAAGGTTTAAAAATAGATCAAGTTTAGGGTAACTTGAAAAAAAAAGTTTTTCAAAATTATCACAAAATTGTGCTAGATATGAAATAAAATTCTGCTCCAATGACTCAGTTGCTAAATAACAAGGGCTTAGTATGTACCCCATATGCAAACTTGAATGAAAAAACAGCAAGAGTTGCGAGCATTACTATAGCAACCCAAAAGCAAGATGGGTCTCCTATCTAGGATATTGAGTAGCCAGGTCTGTTCATGAGTCCCATGTTCATCCTTGAGTTAGAGGTGCCTCAAGTAAGACTATATTTTACCATCTTCGATGTTTTTGCTATAGCAGCTCTGATATATACATTGATCAAGTAATTAGGTGTCATCATTACAAATGATAGGCATTCGCATGAAATGTTGATGTTACATTGAAGGGTATCTTTAAAAAAAAAAGATAGAGAAAGGAAACAGATGATTGTTGTATCACAGTTTAAAGTCATTCATGATCCTTGTTCCCTAATAAATGGAAATGTTTATGTTGTTTTATCTTTGAATTATATTTGATGCTTGAGTGATGCTGCAGCAACTCTGGAACTTGATCAAAGTACCACACACACAATCTAGATAGAATAAAACTTGAGTCTAGAATTGGAATTACTGAAGCTAATTTTGTATGTTTAAGAATGAAATCTGAGGGTTGATAAATCCAAGCAATCTAGATGACGGAGCTAAATTGTATGTTGCATGATTGTGTGATTAAATTGTAGTATTGTTGTCATTATTTAACAACAAGCAATGGTTTAAGTGTGGGGGTGTGATAACTCTATAAAATGAGAGTTATCAAGACATTGTTAGAGAGAGTAAATGATATGTTCTTATCGCATTTTTAGTTATATTTTTCATGAGCATCTATTTTAGTTTAATTATGATAAATTAATTTAGTTTTAGATTAATTTGTAGTCCAATTATGTATATGAATGTAGCTGATCAAAAAGCTGAAGCTTTATGGATGGAATGTTGAAGCAGCAGACTTGCAGAAATGACAAAAGACTTGTCTGTAGAGAAACTGAAACAAGTCTGAATTAGAGAAGATGTTGTAGCACTTGCTGTAGCAATCCAGAAGCAAATACAGACAAGACTGCCCACGTGTTAACTAACATATCATACTGCAGTCGTTACTACACTGTCACTGTCACTGTCACGTACAGACAAAACAGTGACAGGCGGCACAAAACGATATGCGATCCTAGGTTGCCAAAAAGAGACTCATGGCCACATGCTTTTGATTACCCTAATTTCAACATATAAGAAAGAGCACATATGAAAGAAAAAGAAGAGAGCCGTCACTCAAGAAAAGGAATATAAGAAAAATAAAAGAATGGGAGGGTAAGAGAGAGTTGAGGGCTGCAACAAAGGATTCTAGGAGAAAAAGAGAGATCATGAAGGCCTAGCGGAACTCAATTCGTCATCTTTACTTTCTTATTTTCTTTGCTCTATAGGAATACATTTGATGGAAAAAATGAGTATTACTACTGTTTTATCGCATATCATGAAATAAACTTTGATGTAGTTGAATGTTAAACAAGCTTAATGGTTAATTGACTTGAATATGAGTCTTGCATAGAATCGGCTGTAGCATTTTGTTTTAATTTTACTTATTGCAATTTCCTATTTCGGTTGACCACCCATTTAGTGGATAATAGCTATGAAGGAGCCTAAAAAAGATCTGACTTAATGGAACAGATAAAAATAATACATGGTTTTAGACTGAGTTTCTCAAGTTGAGTTAATCTCGATTAGAATAGGGTCATGCTTAATCTAAGATTAATGAAGAACTAGACATAAGGATTCACCTTGTAGGGCAATTGGTATCCAAAACGTATAATATTGTTTCTAATGTTAGCATAACAACTTGCCACTGTTAGGTTGCATATTGATATAAGATATCCAACATGTGACAACTAAGGATGCATGAGGGATTCTGCCCAGTGCTATAGTAGATGTTGTAGCAGCTGTATTATAATTGAAAAAAAAATGAATAACATTATGTGAGTTTAAACACTCAACTACTCCTTTCCCATTGAGCACATTTTTTAGATTTTCTTTATTGCATTTGTTTACTACATCTTTAATTTAGATAGTTCATTAATTTCATTAATTATTCTATTTAGATCTAGACTGAAATTGCACTATTAAGATTACTATAGCACGTCTTATAATATCAATCCCTGTAGAGACGATCTTGAATACTCATCATTATATTACTTGTTGTATACACTTGCATATTGACACCTATAACATTACATAAAGCATCTACAGTGGTCCGACGATAGATTTTTAGCTTTGTTTGAAGTCCTCAATGAGATATTGCTAAATGATAATAATTTGCCTAAGCAAATGCATGAGGTCAAAAAAACAATGAAAATATTGGGCTTAGATTATGAGAAAATACATGCATGTCCAAATGATTGTATTCTCTATAGGAATGAGTTTGCAAATCTTAGTGAATGCCCAAGCTATGGAGCATCTATGTGGAAAACAAGAAAAGATAGGTCTAAAAAATCATTAGGTTGCATATCTATAAACTACAATAGAGAATCAGTTCTATATCCCAATGTTTGGACTCCATAACAGCCTATTACTCAAGTTAGAAGGTCTATGGGATGGATTAATTATATATTCTCCCACGCCCACTTCCACTTGTGATTCTAGCAAGACCTTTAAGGCATATAGGGATAGAGATCGTACTATGCAATTTCTTATGGGCTTAAATAAAACGTACGCAGTTGTGAGAGGCCAAATTTTGTTGATGGGTCCAATTACACTTGTTGGAAAAGTCTTTTCCTTGGTTCTTCAAGAGGAGCAACAATGCAACATATGTAATCTGCATAGACACCTCAATCCACTGCATTGCTACCAAAAGAAATAATGCTTCAAGTAAATTTTCAAGGCAAAATGCATCTAACTATAATAAATCAATCTGTAATTTTTATGGAAATATGAGACGTGTGAAAGAAAAATACAACAAAATAAAATTTAATGAGTAACAATGTTCAATTTGATTGGTATTACCGTCAATGTTTTTCATTTACCACATTCTACTTTTAAATAAAAATCAAATTTAATGAGTAACAATGTTCAATTTGATTGGTATTACCGTTAATGTTTTTCGTTTACCACATTCTATTTCTTAGATTATTGATTTCGGAGCTACTTCATATGGTTAGTTCTCTATCAATTCTTTCACACATCATGTCTCACTATGCAAGGACACTTAAACTGCCTAACGGGATAAATGCCCTAATCACAGATATTGGCGTAGTTCAATTGACACTAAATATTATTTTGAATAATGTTCTTTGCGTTCTTAGCTTCCAATTTAATTTGATTTTAATTGGAAAACTCAATCAGATGCCAACTGCATTATAATTTTCTTCCCCAATTATTATCTTATAAATGACCAATACTCGAAAAAGGTTATTGGAGTGGGTAAATTACATGATGGCCTTTCCTATTTCAATTACCAGTCACTCATCTAAAATGTCTACAAGCCATGTCTTCATCTAATTTGTGGCACCAATGATTGGGACATCCAAGCCATCAATGCCTTCAGTTATTTTCCAATTTTAATTCTAATTTAAATGTTTCTACTCTAAATCAAGTGTGCTAAGTCTGTCCACTAGCTAAACAAATTTGGCTTCTTTTTGCTTTAAGTAATGAAAATCTTTGGAGCCTTTTGATTTAATCCATTGTGACATATGAGGAAAATATCATGTTGCTTTCTTATCTGGTGCTTACTACTTTCTTACGATTGTTGATCATTATACAAGATGGATTTTTCTTATGAAGTGTAAGAGTGAGACTCGTTTACTCATATAATATTTTTATTCTTATGTTAAAATCCAATTTACCAAGAAAATTAAAGTTTTTTGTTCAGATAGGATTTAACATCCTAGATTTTTACGTTATGAAGGAATCATTCATGAAAAGCGTTGTGTTAACACATCCCAAAAAATGGGATTATAGAAAGAAAACATGGCCATCTACTGAATATAGACTATGCTTTGCGATTACAAGCAGTCACCTTCCCTTATAGTTTTGGGGAGATCATGTGCTTTGATTGGCGCTTATATTATAAATCGGACAACTAACTCCTCTTCTTTTTGGTAAGACACCCTATTGAATGCTTTCTGAATCAATTCTTTGTTACTCACATTTAAAAGTCTTTGGGTGTTTGTGTTATGCTACCAATACAAATGCTTCAAAGATAAAATTTGATGCTAGATCCACACAATGTATTTTTCATGGTTATCCAAATGCTAAAAAAGGTTGTACAAATGCTTTAAAGAATATTCATATCTAGAGATGTACAATTTTATGAAAATATTTTTCCTTTACTTCAAAACACTTTTGAACCTCCTAATAAAACTGTTCTACCTCATTCTCTTGGCGAACAAAATCATGATATCCCTAGTCCAACACCTGTCACTGTAATTGATGAAAAAGTGTCAACAAAACGACCAGCCAATTAATGGCCCATCAGCACTAATTCAAAGGTCCACCCAAAAAACTCATCCTCTTCATATGCTAAAGATTATCACTACGAGTTGACCACATGTGATTTATCATCTCCAGCATCTTCTTCATGTTTGGTATGTACCTTTATATCATTATCTCGCTTACGACAGATTTCATCCTTCTCATCATTCCCTTTTAACATCAATTTCATCCACCACAGAACCACAGGGTTTTAAGCAAGCAATGCTTGATGAAAATTGGAGGAATGCAGTGTTAGAGGAAACCAAAGTTTTAAAGGATAATCAGACTTGGAACCTGATATCTTTGCCACCAAATAAAAAGGCTATTGGTTGTAAATGAGTGTATAAAATCAAATATAAAGCCAGTGATATCATTGAATGCTATAAAGCTCACTTAGTGGCTAAGGGATATGATCAACAATAGGGATTTGACTACCACGAAACTTTTGCACCAGTAGCAAAGCTAAATACCATGAATTGTTTATTGGCTTTTGTAGCAATGAAATTGGAACCTCTACTAACTTGATATTAGTGATGCCTTCCTACATAGAGACTTAAATGAAGAAGTCTATATGCAACTCCTCTTGGTTACAAAGAATATGGCCATAAACAAGCCTCTTGCCAATGGTTTACAAAACTTTCTAATAAGTTGTTGGATGCTGGATATGGTCAATCAAAGATGGACTATTCTTTGTTTACTAAGGTAGAGAATAATTCCTTCACTATGATTCTTGTGTATGTAGATGATATCATCATTATATGTGATGATGCTAACAAAATATGGAAACTCAAGGAGAGGCTACAGAGTAATTTCAAAGTAAGGGATATTGGAAACTTAATGTTCTTCCTTGATATTGCAGTTGCTCGCTATAAGAGTTGGATTTATTTGAGTTAACTGAAAATGTGTTCTCTAATTACTTGAAAAGTTTGGTCTTTCGGCTCATATCCATCCAAAACTACCATGGAACAAAAATTTGAAGTTGATTAATTCAGATAGTGAACTGTCTTTACTGTATCCTTATATAAGAGATTAATCGGATAATTGTTTCACCTTACATTCACTAGACCAGAACTCCCTATTATGTTCAAACTCGTTCAATTCCTTGGTGAACCATTTTAACTCAATTACTTTGCTACCATTAGAATTTTGCATTATTTGAAAAAGATTTTGGGATAAGGCATACTTCTCTCAGTATCTAGTGCACTACATTTGCAAGCATAATTGTGACTTGGCTTGGGCAAGTTATCCAGATAATAGGCTTTCTATCATAGGTTATTTTGTTATTCTAGGTCATTCTCTGATATCATGGAAATCTAAAAAGCAATCAACTTTATCTCGCTCATTTACTGAGGAGAATACAGAGCAATGGGAACAGATTACTTTAAGATCAATTGGCTACTATATTTACCTTGAGAACTTGGAATCAATCATTCTCAACCTACACGCCTTTATTGTGACCATAAAGCTGCCTTACACATTGCTGCCAATCCCATATTCCATGAACGAACTAAGCATATAGAAATTGATTGCCTTTTAGTTCGAAAGAAAATTCAGGGAAGTATTGTTTGCACAACCTTTCTTCGTTCACAACAAATACTAGCAGACATTTTTACTAAACCTCTTGCAGCTGATTCTTTCCATTGAATGCTTTACAAGATGGGCGTTCAAGACCTTGAATGCTTTACAAGATGAGCGTTCAAGACCTTGAATGCTTTACAAGATGTGCGTTCAAGACCTTCACTTGCCATCTTAGGTGGGGAGTGTTGGAGAATATAATTGATTGCCATGATGCACTGCAAATTTTTCTCTCAATTACAAAACAATTTGTTATCCAATTTTATATGCTTTCCTATATTTATTTCCTTAATTTTAGAGAATGTACAACTTTGCATTTAGTTGCTTTCTTTTATTAGTCTTTAGAAGTCAACTGGAATTTTGTATATAATTCTTTGTATTTTACACTTGCTAATAACAATAATATATGAAAGCATTTTCAAGATGAGTGGAACTATTGGCGGCCCTCCAAATACCTATTAAAACCCTTTAATTATTTTACAATTTTAATCTTTTATTAAAATTACATAATAAGACAATTCTAATTAAACTCCCACTCAAAAGTCAAATAATTTTTTTCCTTAAAATAATATAATATTTTAGAAATTAAAAGGTTGTCTTTTCCTCTAATTTTTTGGTGAGGAATTTACCATTGCTGCAATGGAGAGAAGAAGACCTGTTGCTTTTCATTTTGAATGGAAAAAATCGGGTTGTTAAAAAAAGGATTTAATAATAAAAATTAGATAATATGGTTTATACCAATAAGTTTTTTTAAGGGCATTTTTGTCATTGATGGAGGTCCCAAAAAAATTTTATAATTTTTTAAAATATTTTAATAGGGTTAATAAAGAAAAGGGGGTGTTAAGAGATATATAGAGGGGTGGTAATATTCCCACTCTTTCAAGACCATTCATTTTTATCACCTATTGAACGTGAAGAATGTTCTAGCCTTTGGTAATGACGAACTCAAAACCGTATAGGGCAATTTTTGAGCAACTCATTCATCATCTTTAAAAGAACATTTGGAATACAAGATTGATAGGATGGAAGCTGTCTATACTCCTTCTAAGAGCATCATGATTGTTAATTTCAAGCAGACAGCTTACTAATCTAAGATTATCGTTTGACAAAAAAAAATGAAGTGGAGTGTTTCCATCCTAATCTCGTAAAAGTGTGGAGTGTTTCCATCCTAATCTCGTAAAAGTAATAGCACTGGCTTATGTTTATTTATCAATTCTAGCACATCTAAAATTTAAATTAGGATGAATGAAACAAAATATATGAATGAAAAATTAGAATTTTCAAGTACCTAATTTTCTTTTTTGTTCTAGCATGCTTTTCTGTTCTAGCAACATGCACAAGAGAATTGCCTTCTAACTAATTTATAACCACTAGCTAGACTTCTCAAAACATATCAAGAATGTTCATATTCTCTAATTAAATTTCTAAACGCTAGGGTCTTGCTTACCTTGTTTATGCAATAGGATAGTTTGAGATTTGATGAGACAAGGAAATAAGCTAGAGCTACTAAAGAGTTGTTAGTACTTGTCTTCACTGACTTGTCAATGGCTAGTGAAAGATTTTAAGAGAAACATGAACAAGCTAGATATGCAAAAGTCGACAATATTTGTTGTTTTAACTAGATTTTTATATGAAGGAAAAGAAACAAAAACCCAGTTAAACACAATAAAATTTGTATTAAGGGTAACAGGGGTACCTCGCATAGCCGAAGGTGCATTATTTGAGATGGCTTTGGACGAAGGTTGAGAGTGAAGGGAATAAGTGAGTCAGCTTTGGAAGACCTGGATCTGGAGTGAGGGTTGGCTTGATGGGCCATATTTAACCTGCAAAATGGAGAAGATAGGTTAAGGGTGGAGCTAGCAGTAGCTGACGATCACACTCTGACGTTCAAGTCAGTTTATAGACAATATTTTGATTATTAAGAGCTTGCCAACCCTTAACAATGGTGGCTAGAGGTAGAAGAAAGCCTTAGCCCCTTTTTTATGTGTGTATTGTTGTGTGTATTCATGAATGAGAAAAATTGAACCTGAGTGCCTTTATGTAGAGTGTCTTGGGCACCATGGTTGCTTGCCACTTGTAGAATTTTTATTGCTTAACCTTAAACAATATGTCATTCCTTTGCCTGGTATATTCATTTGAAGGATTGGGAGCGTGTTTAGAGAGTAAGTAAGGCACTATTTGCTTGGTTTGTTCTTTTTTACATTTGGCGCATACTACATGATGGTCCTGTATACCTCAGCAAAGACTGTTTAGAGGATCATTATCTTTAGTGTGATATCCTTTACTTTTTACAGGTATGACAACCAGTTGTCCCCTCTTTTCCAGCAAGATGTTCCTTATTTGATTATGCTAAATTAAATATTCCCTTTTGGGCGAGGGAGATATTTTATACCGCTAATATTTTGGATAATTTCTTTATCCACTTCGCTTCTAATATTGGGTACCACGCATGCCAATTCTACTATCAGGTGTATCCGGTGCAGGTCGAGTATTCTTCGATGATTGTTTTTAATTATACAATTCTTCATCAACACGTAGTATTTCATTATTGATCTTTAATTCTTCCCCAGACAGCATCCCCCAATTTCTTTTGGCGAGAATAATCGAAGCAAAAAAACTCGTAAAAGAATTATGAGCGACATGCGGTGACATTCCATGCTCCTTTACAAATGGCTAAGTAAATAAGGTACCTCGATTACCTCTATTCTGCCTTGGACATTTGCGTCTCCTTGTGCAAAAGGACCACTTTTATTACTTGGCCACTTTTCTATCCTTTTTCTCTCTCTCTCTCTCTCTCTTTTTAGCCTGACATTTCCAACATTCTGTAGGGAAATTTAAAGTGACTATCAGGGCTTCTCCTTTTCTCTCTCCAGTTTGAATTTTGAAGTGATGTACTTCCCTAAACTAACTAACACACGCTATCTTTGACCTTGATTTAAGTGGTGACCCCCCTTTTTTCTTTTTCTTTTCGTACTGCTCCTCTTCTTATGCTCTTTTTTTTCTTCTTTGTCCTTTTTTAAATCCCTAGAGTTCTTTTTCAATCCACAGGGCATTTCGGCAGCCTGTCCTTCTTCTTAATTTGAAATCCCAACAACTCTTTATTTTCTCCTTTGGCTACGGTTAGGTAAGCCTCTCCCTCTTTTCTTTTTTTTTTTTCCTTTTTTTTCTTTTTCCTTTTCTTTTTCTTTCTTTATGTCCTCCTGTTGGCGTTTCTAACTTTGACTCCCCTTCTCTTTTTTTTTTCTTTTCTTTTCTTCTTCCTTATCTGGTTTCGACTCTCCTTTTATTTTAAGCTGACATTCCGCTTTCTTTTTCCTTTTTTTTTTCTGCTTGTGGTGATCCCATTTCTTCTTGGCATTCTTTTTTTCTTTTCCCTTATTTTTTTATGCTGATGCTAGATTTCTCTTTGAATTTCTTCTTTTTTTATAGAAAACCTTAACTCAGCTTCTATTTTTGCAATATACACAGCTCCTTGTCCTCAGATCCTGCTTCGTGGTGCTTGGTTTGTCCTCTGGCGATCCTTAGATGCTTTATCTTCTTTCTTTTCTCCTTATTAGATGTGTAGCTTGCTATTCTAGGCTTTTAGTGACTCTACCTCGGCTTTTCATTTTTTTTTGTGACTTCAGCTGTATACACGCGAATCCACTCCCCGACAACCCTGATCCACCCATTTAGCGAACTTTAGGCACCCCTTCTCCTTTGAGTTTCTTGTTACAAGCGTATGGTTGTGGTGGTGTTAGTATTTTGGGTGTTGTGCAAAGAATCCTTTTTTTTTTTTGTCTTTTTTATCTTTGTGCTTAGATTTGTGGATCGAGGTGGATGGATCTTGAGTTGCAAAGTTGTCGATAGATGTATTGTATGTGGGTCGTGGCTTGTGGATTTTGATGGGGTTTTTTTTTTTTTTGTATTTTTAGGAAATAAGGATAAAAAGAAGATCGTAATTAAAGGGTGTAACATACCAGGTGGTTCCAGCGAGGGTGTCTCCTCGCCTAAGTCAATTACCCATATAGATATTAGTGAGAGTGATGAACCTTCCCTGCCTGGCTCAGAGGGTGGCAGCCATGGCATGGATACCTCCCACAATGTTGACTCTAGCAGTTGGAGCCCTAGGATTCATAGTGACACTCCTTATACCTAGGGAAATAGATCCAAAAGTATATAATGTGTCCTTAAGTCTAGAGGGAAGGGGAGAGCTGAAACCACTACCTCCCTCAAGGACCCCAGATCACCTTTCTCTGCTACCCAAAAACATAAAAACCTCCTTAGGAGGTAGGTGAGCTACCCCGAGTGATCTAGATCTTATTCGAGTCAAGTACAACATCCCTTTTGAAGTAGAGCTTAGAGTACCCTAGAAAGATGAAACCCTAGAATGTTCAAGTACAACTAGGATAGCCTATCGATCTCTTTGATCTTGGTCTCTGCCTACCCCTCCAGCCATTCTTCAGGAGGATGCTCAGCTAACTCCAGATTGCCCCCAGACAGCTTTCTCAATTGTGGTGGAGGATACTCATAGGCCTCTAAGTGTTATGGTAAGAGGTGTTTGGTGAGGACAGCTCCCTAGAGGACTTGAAGGGTCGATCAGTTAAAGAAACCAACGGGCTCCTCTCTTACTTATTTTTCTGTGTGGGCCACATATGGTACCCTGGTGGAGATACCCATCTTAAAGAAAAACTACAAACATGACTGGTTTGTGGCGGATGAGGATTGGGGACGAGAGATGTTGGTTTGATGGTGAGCATTTGGTAGTGAGGAACTCGTTCAATGAAGGCAGTATATGTTTTCCCCCTCTTTTTTTTTTTCTTTGGTGTATTTGTGTGTATGTGGTTTCTCTTCCTTACCTAGGGCTCATCATGATCTTGTAGATTTACATGGATTAAGAGGAATGCCTGTTTAGGAGGTGAGTAGGAAGGTGAGCCACTACGAGATGAGGTTTTTGGCCTTAAGAGGGAGAATGATATATTGAGTGTGGATTAGTTGAAGAGGGTAGGGGCTGGTTGGTTAGAGTTCCTTGTTGACTTCTTCTGATGAACTAAGTATGAGTAGATGGTGTCACAGGGGTACTTTAGTGTCGCTTGTATTTCGTTTTCTAACTTTGTGGTTTCCTTGCGGCTTTCCCTCTTGTTATTTTTGTTCATAATCTACTCATCTGACCTTTTTTCCTTGTTTTACAAGGTGGTTGACAGATATGGACCAGTTCAGTGAAGACTTCAACTCTTTCATCAACCGTCTGAGAAGTGGATCCTCAGTTATGCCGCGCTCCTCTCTTGGCAATTTCGGGGGTACTCTAGTAACCCAAAAAAAGAAGATAGGTTCCCTCTTCTCCTGACTGGGGACTTCGTCGAAGGAGAGCTCAATCCAGTGGCCAACAAAAATGTTTCCCACTTGGCTGAATACCTCTATTACACTTTTGAGAACATTACTTCCAAGGTGGCCGTAGAGATGGACAAGCTAGGCTTAGAGGAGCGATATAACCGAGCGCTCAAGGCTAGCTAGGACGTGAGTATCTTTTGCAGGCTATATCTTTTTCCTCCCCTCCCTTCTTCCTTTTCTTTTGACTTTGGGGTACCCCTTGCTATAGGTTACCTTTCTTTTAAGTCGCAGCCTCCAGGATCTTGCTACTATCAGCAACGTTCGGTTGGAGAATGAAAAGCTAAAGAGTGAGATTCAAAGCTGCTGATCTCATGAAGACAAGCTCACCTAGGAGATCAGGACTTTGAAGGGGCGTCTTGATGAAGTTTCTAAGAAGGGAGCTCTTATGGCTAGAGACCTTGAGGAGCTTTAAGCTAAGCATGATGACTTGATCTTAGAATATAAGAACATGATTGACAGTGATTTAAGCGTATGCTGAGGGTAGAGAAATGGGTAGATAAGCCTGCCATCTTGAAGACGATCGAGCATAGCAGGGCTCCTCGCACATCACGACCTGAAAGTTCGCAAAAGTCATCCAGAGTACCCTAGCTGAAGTCATGATCAGGCAGCCCTGCTGCCGATACTCGCGCTTCGGCTGCCTCTCACTTTTGTTGATCCCCCAGTCCTGAGAGATAAAGATGAGGATAACTAGCCCGCCACATAACTTGGTTTCACGCTACTACTTGCTTGTTGGCACTTCTATCTGATTATGTATTTGAAACTATTTTCTTCATTTCCAGTTTGCTCTATTTTGTTAGGATACCAAAACTACTTTGATGTTGTACTTGTAAACTCCTTTTATTTTGTGACTGTCTTGTAATGTTACCTTTACTTTCTATAACTTTGTATCTTTAATACATTCAGAAATCTAATTTTACTTATGAGGTACCACGGTGCCCATCAGCGTTGACACCCATTTTGCTACCTATTTCTCCATATCAGAGTGACCCAGTTTCATCATCAATAAGGTGATTTATTCAGATATGATTGCTTTATATGAGATGGTCAAAAAGATCACGATCCGCTATTTGCTTGTAATCGGATAAGACATAGTGATCAAGGTAGCTGTCGCATACCTTTTTAAATGTATCAGGCATCTAACTCATGTGATTACCCTTCACTTGTAAATTCTTCACTCTCCTTACTTCAGCTTAAATAGGAGAATGGAGGTGTGGGTATTCGTGTACCTTAACAAAACTTTACTATGTTAGGGTACCGCTATGTACTTCGCCCACGGGTGTTCTTCCCTCCCTCCTTTCATTCAAATAGAAGCATTTTCCTAGCCGCTCTAACAAGCTGCTAGTGCTTTGACCTCAGGTTAATCGTCTTAATCAAGATAGATCGAGTACCTAATTGCCCTTGCATAGAAAGTTTTTTCGCTACTATGTTGCGTCATAATAAACATTATACACAATGAAGATAGAGTTAGTTTAATCTTGAACATGTTTTTATTGAATAACATTTCAAATTACTCATCTATATCCCACAATCAACTGATGAATAAAAGAATATATATTGTCGCATTTTAGAAATGGAAATTACATTCATAAGTAACAGAGACACTGATCATTACTTGGCACTATATTGCTATTTTAAGGAGAATGAGAGATCCCAAGATATCCCAGTCTTGTCATTAAAGACCTAGGGAATTAAAAATTGCAATCGACAACATTAAGATACCCTAGGTGCCCCACTAGTCTAAACACATATTACAAAAACATAAGCGTTAAAGAAAACAAGCGAAATAAACAGAAGGGACGTCAAGTGCTATTTCTTTAATAGTAGTATGGCTTTTCTCTTCTAGGGCAATTAATGATTACCCTTGTGTCTCTGTAATGCTATGCAAAGTTTCCAAACTTGTGCTTCACTTAAAGCAGAGGTTGCCTCGATCAGATACACCAGAGATCTTCCAACCCTAGAGGAATTGGCAAATTCGGACAAGAAATTGGCTTGAGTTGTAAAGGTTGAGAGAAGCCTAAGTTTTGTGATTGGGTATCCTTGAATATCCCTGGTACCTCAGGTTTTATGCTTATGTCAGACGCTTGCTTACACCAGTCTTTTACGATAGACCTCTAAGCTTGCCTCATATCAGTAACAAATTCTATTAGGTGCGATCTGAGAATCAGGGATTCAATTTCCTCCCACAAGAAAAAGCATTTAGTGGTACTATGACTGTAATCCTTGTGATATGCACAAAACTTCAGGCTAGGCTTCATGTTGGGGTGCTTCTTTATGGGCTTGGGTGGGCGAAGTGGCCCACTTTCCTGAATATGATAGAAAATCTACCCTAGGGAGCGATTCAGAAGGTGGTAAGACCTTGGCCGAGTTTTCAGAGGTGGCTCTTTCTATTTTATAGCTAGGGACTATAGGACTTTTTCATTGAAGCCCGCAGGTTGAAACATAGGTCATGTACCCGACAGCCCATTCCTTGGCTTGCTTCCTTTAGGTTCCTCTGAGTGTGGGATGACTTGCTTTTCAGCTCGCGTTGACGGAATATCTCGAACCAAGGGAGGAGCGGCTGATTCGTGTACTAGAGAGTTTATAGCTTAAACAATCGTATAAGCAAGCTCTTCGAAGTGCTTTTGGGAAGTGGGCTCCTCCACGAGGGGAACATTGGCATAGTGTTGGATAGACTTACCCTTATTGAGCGGGGTGCTCTTCTTGTTAAATTGCCTATCTTATCACTATTGTGGTCTCTCATTCTCTCCAGGTTTTCCATCATATCGTCAGAGGGTACATTGGGTGCCATCTTTTTATGAACATGCCCAATGACTCGTTTGCCAACCGTTGAGGTTTTTTGTGCGACTCCCCAGCAAAACGATGCCAATTGTTTAACTAGATTTTCATATGAAGGAAAAAGAAACTAAAACCCAATCAAACACAATAAATTTTGTATTAAGGGTAACAGGGATGCCTTGGTAGCCTAGGGCGTGTTATTTGATATGGCTTTAGATGAAGGTTGAGAGTGAAGGAGGAAGTGAGTCAGCTTTAGGAGACCTGGATATGGAGTGAGGGTTGGCTTGATGGGCTGTATTTAACTTACAAAATGGAGAAGAGATGCTAGAGTTAGAGCTGACAATGACTGGCGACCACACTCCGACACTAAAGTCAGTTTATGGATAATATTTTGGATGATAAAAGCTTGCTAGCCCTTCACAATGGTGGCTAGAGGTATAGCCTCAACCTCTTTTTTGTGTGTGTTTTGTTGTGTGTTTTCATAAACGAAAAAAAATAGAACCTGAACGCCTTTATATAGAGTGTCTTGGATGCCATGGTCACCTGCTACCTAGAGAATTTTTATGGTCAACCCTAAAGAATATACTATTCATTTGGCTTGTATATTCATTTGGAGTATTGAGAGCATGTTTGGAGAGCAAGTAGGGGTTTGTTCTTTTTACACATGGCGCATGCTGCATGGTGGTCCTGGATACTTCAGCAGAAACTATTTCGAGGACCACTGTCCTTGTTGTGCCGTCCTTTACTTTTTACAGGTATAACAGTCAGTTGTCCCTTCTTTTGTAGCAAGATATTTTTTATTTGATTATGCTAAATCAAATATTCTCTTTTGAGCGAGAAATATATTTTATGCAGCTAATATTCTGGATAATTTCTTTATTCACTTCGCTTTTGATATGGGGTACCCCACGTACCAACTCAATTATTAGGTGTTTCCACTGTAAGTCGAGTATCCTCTGATGACTGCTTTAATCATACAAATAATCATTTGTCTTCGTTATTGATCTTCAATTCTTCCCCAAACATTTGTCTTCCTTGCCTAAACTCAAGTTAGCATTAACAAGTTCTGTTACAAATAATCAACACGTGTGTGTATATATTAACAGTAAAAGAAATAATTAACATAATATATTCATAGGACACGACAAATATCATTTTGAAAAGAATATGTGCACAAAGCAAGATCCGGTTACCTTACGACGGTTTCACCGTACCCCTCTATTGGTTTTTATAACATTAAATTTCATTTGACCCCTTCATGTCTTTTGTATTTATGATTTATAGCCATTATTGTTCTTTTGTTTTCACTATTTCTCCTTCTTTTCTTCTTCTCTCTTAATTTCTCCCCTGCTTGCAAAAAGCGACATGGCTCTGCCCTTTAGTTTTATGGTTCTCGGTTTTTCATAGATTGATTCAATTGATACATAGCTAAGATTTAGTTGGTTTTTATTTTGAAGATTCTTAATGTTTTAAAGTTTATAAACTTTTATGAATATATAATTTTTTAAACTGGTTGATTGCTTGAATTAAAAAAAAAAATGAACAAACAAATTTGAAGATGTTAGTTTTACGTATTTTTATCTGCAGAAGCATTCAACGCCGTAAAAGAGTGTGATATGCCTAAAAAGTACCATTTAATAATAATGAAGCTTGTCAATCGCGATGGAAGATTGTCCCAAGAATGTTTACTACAAATTGTCTACAAACATCATTTAGATTTTGATTAGTAATGACAGTGGTAGGCGTTGATTTTACTGACTGGTAGATTGACTTAAAAGAGTTTGTAGCGCTTGAATTGTCTAATTTTGTAGCGCTTGAATTGTCTAATTATTTACAAATTTGAAAAAAATTCAAACTTACATGCTAGAAGTTTTAACTCTTTGACCTTTTTAAATTTTCAATAAACAGCGGGAAGTGTATAATGTTAATAATCAAATAAACACATCTCACCATTAAGTCTACTTTTCCATTAAATCCAACAATAAAAAGCCGAAGGCACAAATCGATAAAAATTTGGGAAATTTACAAAATAATCTTAAAAATTTTTAAATTCTTGAATTTAGCTCCCCAAACTTTTTTCTATCATAATTAGTCAATTACTAACTTTTTAGGCCAAATAGTCCTTGTTATTTTAAATAAATTTACAAATGATACATTGTAATGAGTACCATGCAGTATGCGCCAAATATTTTGTGATATTAATGAGTACCACTTTAAACAAATTTCTGATATTAATGAGTACAGTACTCATATAATATATTGTAACTGTAGTACGGATAATACTTTATTATTATGATCAAGAGGGTTCAAATCTCAAATATTTTGTAACACCAAACAAGATATATATATATATATATAAATAGCAACCATAAACATGAAAACTTCAATTACATGAATGCACTGTTGATTCGGTCAAGATCCAGTTGAAAATATCGAATGCGGTGAATTGAGGTAATTTACTTTTAAGAAAAAAGAAAAATATTTAAAACGAGTTCTTTGTTTAGGTGGCCTTCAAACGAGAATTGAAGATAATAAAATTGTAACACTGTAAGTCAAGTGTTCGTAATAATGCGAGACTCAAGACAACTTTATTGGATAGTTTTATTAACATAGCAGCAGTACAGCCAAATGATTTAATTCAACAGATATGTTATTACAGAGGCTGTCAGTAGTTGAAAATTCTCTGTCCGGGTGATAATATCATTTTAGGGTCAAAGCGAGTTTTCCTCTGTTGAAAAGTGTTCCATTTTGAGCCAAAATGGATAATCCATTCTTCTTTATTTGCATGATGACCAAGATACTGCTTAAATTTAATGCCAGCATTAATACAAAACTGCAATATATCTCTGTTTTTTTTATCGAAGGCCTCCCAGTTATCAACACTTGCATCCAAAAACCCCACTACGTAGAAAACTTCTTCATCTGGTATAACTGCTGACATTCTTTCATTCCATCTGCAAGAAATTAAAATAATACTATTAATATTTGAGCATCGCTATTTGGGCCAAAAGCTGACAAAACCATAATCAAAACATGTCGTTATGACTATTATCAATCAAAATGATAGTGATTTTATCACCCTTTTGTTCAAATAGCATTTTTCATGATAATTATATTTCTTTCAGAGTCTTACTTGCTTCGGAGCACAGGGTAAACAAGAACAGTTGATGAGGTAAAGTTTCGCTTAAGAAGAATGTTCCTGAAGACACCATTGTCGAAATCTGTGATTCGAGATTTTGGTATAAAGATATTTAGCCATGGATGAGGGATATCCCACAGTCCTTTCTTCCGAAGCTCTATCTCTTGATCATGAACTCTATTTAAAAACTCTAGGTATGTTACATCCTTCACGAAAACAAATCCAGGAACAAAGCCCTTTAAGCTTTTCAGCAGTTGTTTCACTTTCTGTCAACAAATATATGAAGCATTAATATTTTAATGAATATCATTAATCATAATATATGTATTGACTATATATATATATATATGTATGTATGGGGAAAAGGATAACTACACCCTCAAATTTAGAGAAATAGTCATTAACACCACCAAGTTTTCAAAAAGAGATTTTTGATGATAATATCTTTTATCTCTATTATCCTAAAACAATTGAATCTGATGTTTTATAATAAATAGAAAATAACATTAAAATAAATGAATAATATATAAATTTTAAAATAATTTCCGTATTTAAAAAATATTTTAATATTTTACAATCTATTAGATATATATTTATTATATGAAAGAAAATTTTATAATAAATAGAATTATAATATTGAAACAAATGTATTAAAATTTAAATTATTTTGAATATTATGTAAAATAATAAGTTTAACATTATTAGTATGTTAGATTTTTTTAATTTAAAATGTATTCAATATAGATATTTATTTAAAAATCTACAACAAATAAAAGATATTATTAAAATAAATATAAAAATGTACTTATTTAAATTTATTAAAATATTTTAATATTGTTAATCTAGTGCATAAATTATATTATTTATATAATATTTGTATTTATTAAAAAATTTAAACTCAATTTTTTTGAGACAATAAAAGTAAAGGGTATAATGGTTAAAATGGAGTCTTGGTGCCTTTTTTTTTGAAAACTTAGGAGTATTAATGATCATTTTCCCAAACCTAGGAGATGTAGATATCTTTGTCCATATATATATAGTCAATATCTAATAAGGGATTCATTAGATAAAAAAAACAAAGATTCAAATAAGATACATTTTGCATTGGAATGCATGTTATTTTTATATTTTAATTTATCTCATATTTTATTGTTATGTATATTAAAAAGTCATTATTTGGTGCATCTTGGTGGGTCTTCTTACACTTTATTATTTCTATGTATATCTTTCCACTAAAATCACTCATACATTATATATAAGTCATTATCATTATTTAGTGAGGGTTCCGCATTTTATTTCTGTACATGTCTTTACAAATTAAGATATTGATGGTTTACCTTATCCTCATTTTTGTTGTCGTAATACACGGCTACCTCAATAAAGTAAGTGATGCCGTATTGGTTTACGAGGGAAGTTATCTTTTGACGTTGCGACTGTGGATAAAAATCTAGAGGACTTTGTTTCATTAAAAGTTCACCTTCCAAGTAATCCGGCATCACTTTATGGCTAGGTCCAGTAGTTGAAATCAAAGTTTCTTGGTCAGTGCTAAAAGAAGAGAAATCACTGTAAAGTATACGTAACCACTTAACCTGCAGACGAAGTCACCACAGCAAACTGAATTAATGGATACAAAGGCAATCCATGTACAATTTGATTATTCATTTTTAAACATAAATTAAGCACGAAAAAGCAAGTGCAAATTAAGGCTTAAGTACCCTTTTTTTGGCCGGCCCGAGGACGATTCTTGCTCTAGTTATGATACCAAATTGACCTAAACCTCCTAGGACTGCGTAAAACAACTCTGAATCCTTCTGAGGGGAGCAAGTCACAAACTCTCCTTTTCCTGGGAAAATGAATGGCGCACGCCACGCTATTTTTAGGTTACAATATTTTGATTCAACAGCAAAATAATTAATTAACACTAAATAAAAAACTCATTCATACTATAACATTTTTATTCATTTAGTAAATATTTTCGTTAAAAGTTCAAGGGATGGATAAAGTTCAAATTAATTTTTCATCTCTACTTCTTTTAAATTTCGACTCCAATGGTCAGTTAAATAAAAATATGTAAAAACTACTCAGCTAGATTTTTGGAGCCATTTTTAAATTTCTTCGACATTATTTTCAGTACATTTTGCCTACATGGAGAGATTATGATGAAGATTGAAGGACACGGTTTAAAGGTTTTCTTTTCTCGTAAAAATTGAATGTCGGCTAGGCTTAATTCATACTAGAACAAATTTTACAAATTTTTAATATAATCACTGACTTATTTAATAATGTCTAATATTATGATATGGTGTGAATATAGTTGGTACTAGTAAATTCAACTGTTGAAATATATTATGGTGATATAAGTAATCTTGTGTCGGTGATATAAGAAATCTGAGGTACATCATGCAACTTAAAAAAATATTAATTAAATGGTCTATCAACAATGATGACATAACGTGTTTTATATATTACATGTTATTTGTTTTATGACTCATAAATCATGTAATTTTTGTTTCGGAATACAAATTAAATGTACCATGCCCCTGCAATATTGTTTAATGTCATTAGATTTCAATTCCATAAAAGGAAAAATGCAATTGTAATTTCTTCCCAGATATATTATAATAAATGTTTTACAAAGGAAAGCTGAAGAAAAAAAATAAATCCAATCAATCTAGAAAGGGTAAATGCTCGTTTAGTCCCTATATTTTAACTTAGTGTCTCTATAGTTTTTATAAATACTTTAAAATACCCCTGCCGTTAAATATGTTATAATATTTTCACCCTTACTTTTATTTCCTTTTCCAAAAATCCAACAGTATCATCAACATTTATTTATTTATTTATAAAAAAATAATTAACAAATTAACCAATAAATATTTGTTAGTAGATTAATCAATAAATATTAGTGTGAAAAAACTATTATATTTTGTACAGCGAAACAATCTTGCTAATAATTATTTATAAATAAATTACTAGTAGTCAACTTAAAGCAATGTTTCATATCCTTATAATAATTTTACTAATAATTATTTTATAAAAAATTAATTTACCAAAACTAATCCTAAAAGTAAAATAATAATATAAAAGTTGTGTAAATTTTCGTGTAAATTTTCAAATTACTTTTAAAGTTAATTTAATAAATTACAATGTTTATTTTTTATTAATATCCCCTAGCGTACTATTGCAAGGGTATTATTATAAAAGAAAAGAAGATATAAGAATGGGAGTATAACATATTTAATAGCTAGGTATCTTAATGTACTTTGTTAACTATAAAACTGAGCAAGCATTTATTCATTTCAAAATTATCAATTGTAAAGACTCTTTTATATATATATATATATACACATAAATATACGTATTAATGAAATATTATGATATATCCTTGTAATATACTAGATGCATTAGAGATAGAAAACATGGAAGAGTATGCAAATAATTTATTCTAGTATAATAATAACATTGCGAATTTGAAATAATGCATACTGGCCTATAAATGCTCAACTATATTGAATTAATATAAAGCCCCTGAAAAGTATATAGCTTGGATCAAGCTTAACAAAATGATTTCCCGATGTTCATCCTATATTTAAGTAGAGGTATTAAAGTGCACGAAACTAATGGGGTTGGTAATTTTCAATTCAATCTAGCTTCAAGTCGATAGATTTGGATCATCCTGAAATTTTCTAGTGAAAGAAAAATATAATCAAATCAACCAAATTGACTTTTTCATTAAGAATGTAATTAATTAAAATCAGTAATCTGTTACGATCACCAAATAGATTATATTTTTCAGTTTTAAACCAAATTTCTACAGTGATTAAAAAAAATGAAAAGAAATCTTTCTATGCTTTATATTATTAAAAACATTCAAAAATTAATTAAATGAGAATGACTTCTTTACTCTTTTTCAGAATTTGTTTTTATCACTTTTTGCTTGTATTGAGGTTATTGGGTAATTGTAACTTTTAAGTTATAATACATTAGAGTATTTGGCAAACACTAGTTGTTATGGACTAAAAGTTAAATTGATTTGATTTTACACTTATATTATAAGAAAAACATATAATATTATAATTTTGTTAAAATTATTATTTAAAATTAATTACTACACAATATTCATTTTTATTTTACAGTTATAGCAAATTTTTATTTTACAGTTACAACTTTTAATATTTTCATGAATTACGTCAAAATTATCATTTAAAAATAATATTTATTGCACAATATTAATTTTTTATTTTATATTTATAGCTTTTTTCCGCCGTAGCTTTGGCTTTTACGGCATCTTAATGCCAAATAGTACCTTAGTCCTAAATAATTTTTAATAAAAGAAAACATTGTTAAAAGATAAAATATGACCTTTCGGCAAACAAATTGATTATATAACACTTCTACAAATTAAAATTAATTAATTTATCCGTTAAAAAGTCCAATTTATGTTATGTTTTTTCTGTCACTGTTTGAACACTATACAAAGATTAAAGTGGTTAAAAAAAAAAAAGAAAAAAAGACTCCTAAGAAATAACACATCATAGTGTATTATAGGGATAAGGATATTTCTCAATATTTTTCTCTCATAGTTTTTCTTAGTGAAATATGTAGTGAAGATTAAATTTTAAATTTAGATATTGATATTTAAGCCAACTTTTTTTCATTTTATTTACAATTAAACCATTTTTTTTTATTAGTTTTGAAAGACTTAGAGAGATTAGAAGAAAAAAATACTGGAGAGATCCTAATCCTTGTTATAATAGGTACCTGTTAAAACGTCTAATTCAAGAACGTTTGTTATCTGCGGGCCTTTCCGGTACGTTTGGCCGCTAATTCCAGCATTAGAGAGCGTCCCGCCAACAGTGAGATACAAATAATCCGTCCAAGAAACTGGCGAAAGCCCACGTTTAAGAGTGGCGTTCAGCACATCAATCCATAGTTGCTCGCCGCCGACGTCAGCGTAAAATCCTGAAGAACGGTCTCCGGAGATCAAGATTCCCGTCCCGTTTCTGAAACTGTTCAGAGAATTCATCTGCACTACGACGCCGTGGTTGGCCTGAGCCTGGCCCCATGTGGAATGAGCCTGGCCTTTTGCTGCGATGGTGTATGAAAATAAAGAATTGTATGATAAATTTATTAGGGTTTTGATGTCATCTACAGAGGATGGATAAAGAACTGCAAATGGTTTTTCTTTAATAATGTGGCCATAATCGATAGAGGCTAATTTAATGGCATCAGGATCTGTGCGCAAA
This sequence comes from Murraya paniculata, assembly GCA_030449075.1. NCBI lineage: Eukaryota > Viridiplantae > Streptophyta > Magnoliopsida > Sapindales > Rutaceae > Murraya > Murraya paniculata. The sequence goes on from JAEVFN010000028.1 coordinate 1,689,760, forward strand.
TTATCTGTGAGCTCGGGTGGCACTGAAATAGCCAATATGGTTGATGTTATAAAGCTTGTGATGAATAGTGCTATAAAATATATGATAATTGGAGAGCTTGTAGCCATCTTGCTTCGAGAAAATGAAGACGAAAGGAACTTGTTTTTGAGAGAGTGCGATGAAGTTTGTAAATGAGAGGTCTTTATATAGAGATTTAATTGCGTATCAAATATTGATCAAAAGCAATATATTAAGTCTTAAAAGCACATGGTTAATTCCTCTTTCTTATCCAACAATTAAAACAAAATCTATAAACCACCATGCAAGGCCAATGATCTTTTAGTTGTACGGGTTTGAATTAATTACTTAATTAATCCCTGTGTGACGTGTCTTTAGAAATTACCTAAAATGTCTATGTATTAAGTAACGTATGTTTTTAAAAAATATAATCAACTTTTTATTTGGATAAATGCGAAAGCTTTACTAAGAAAGAAAAAGCATTAATAGAGATAAAAGGCTGTCAAACCAATTAGAAAATTTGATAATTTGGTAAGCCGTAAGAGTACTCATGCAAACCTTGAAGAATACTAGTATAATAATCACATAAAATTCCGATATTAGCCAAGCTATTTACAATTGAATTTCCCTCCGCGAAAAGATGGGGATATCTGAAATTATAAGAGATAAACGACGTAAACAGTTCCTCCAATGAACTGCGAAAGCAAGCAATAGATGCTATTGACTCACATTACAACCAAATATGTGATCATCCCCACTGATAAGCTACCTTCAAAGCCATAACAGTTGCACAAATTTCTGCATGAAAAGAAGTGTGTGTGTATACATACATACATACATACATATATATGTGTGTATGTGTGTGTATGTATGTATGTATGTATGTATGTATGTATGTATCCCCAACCAAGGAAAGATCCATTCACCAGACAGACCCACAAGAAGATGTGCCCGGATTCCCTTTAGCCACTCCATCCAAGGGCGGTGCTAAAGGGTGCGAGAGGAGTGAGGCTCCTGCTGATTTTATTGAAATTATTTTGGTTTTAATGATCCATTTATTATTAATTGCTTCCTTTCTAAGTTTATGAAATTTTTAAAATGCAGACTTTATCTCTTCCTAGTTCCTTCTTTTACTCTTTTAAAAAATCAGAATTTATCATATATGTGTTACAATAGATTCTCTTATTTTCCTCTTATTTGCTAATTTTTTTATTAAATTAAGATAATTTATGGTAATTTCTTTCTCATATCTCTCTATTAATTGTTAAAGAATTTGTCACATGACCAAACCCATTGATAAACTACAGTTGCATGCTCATATTAGAGCTAAAACTAAAAGTCTTCAAGATTTTAAATTCTAATAAACTAATAGTTCATCTACATCATATGATAAATAATAATACATTTAGAAAACCTTAATCTACAACTATGTATCATTATTTGGTAAACTAGTAAACCACTAAAAGATACAAGTAAGCCCTTACAGAATTTAAGCATTATTGTTGAATAAAATTTATCTAAACATCCCACGTGAAATATTGGATAATAAAGATCAAAGTTTTCCTAACCATTTTATGTAAATAATTTAGAAAAAAAACACAGAATCAATAATAATCATATATAAACGTTATAGATCTAAGCATATGCAGATAATCATATACAAACTTTATAGATCGAAGCATAGGTTTAGTTAAATATTAATCCTAACAATTAATAATACACGACAGAATTGATGAGAAGATTTAATAATATTCAACTAAGCATGTTAAACAAGAACCATGAACATTTAAGCACATATACAGAGAATTAATTGAATAAAATGTAATTTATTTCATTGTTCAATTAATTAAATAAACAATACTTTATTTTATTGAACAATGTATCATCCTCAACCCTACTATCAGAGATCAGAAAAACATTGCGAGAGATTGAGAATAATAAAATCAATATGTAGCTGCCACCTCTAGTTCTCCTCTCTGTCTTCCGTCTCTTCTTCCCCAATCGGCATGGTTTGCTTCTCTTCATATATTACACAACTTGGCCAAATCCTTGTTTAATTTGAATTACAATTTCTTAGAAGCTAATTCACCTGCTTAATTTAATTAAATCCTAAAGCTATAACATAGGCTAACCGACTTTAAGAAGCCAAGTCCTATTTCCATATTCTTTAATTCATTCACGTATAGGCATGATTTAGATTTGTAACCAATTAGATTTTGGTTATTTAGCCTTGAATTCATTTACGTGTAAGTTTGCCCAATTGCTGCCAAAACCAATTAATCTTCAATGTTTCCCAAATTATTCTTATTAACGCATTTTTAATCCATAATCTCCAAGCATTTCCTTGTTCAATAAAATAATCTTATGAATAAACATATTAAATAAAAATAATTAACAAATATATAATTAAATTAAGCGTTGTTTTATTTTTGCCCATTTACACGTAATTGTTCTTAAAATAAAAATAATTGTTCTTAATGATAAAATATGTGTATATTATACACTTATCGTTTATTTTTGTTAAGCGTTTTTTTATTTGTTTGCCCATTTACATGGTCATGATCTAACCGTCATCATTATTAAACGGTTCTACTTTTAATTAAACCATTTTGAGAAACCACTTAATATATATTTTTAATTTCTTAGCCAGTAGTTTGCCATTGCTTCTTATTCTAAATGCATTTGATTTGATTGTAAACGAGAACAAGTATCCTCTTAGAACCGCGTAATCAATTCAGAATAGGGGAGAGCAAGTCACAAACTCTCCTTTTCCTGCGTAAAAGAAAGGCACACGCCACGCCGTTTTTAGGTTAAAATACACAATTTAAAAATAATTAAACGACTCAATTGTACCAATTAAAATATGTTTTGGACATAATGACTGAGTCATTTTTCAATAGTTTCTAATATATTAATGAAGTGACATTGATAATTCTTTAGCTTTAATGTGTTGCTTATGTTAATTACCTGCCTTACCCAATGCATATTGTAAGTGTTTGTAGATTCAATTAATAAAACCTTTCGTTGTGACACAGGAAGTCTGGTTTCAATCCTAATGTTCTCACCTAAATTTTACACGGACAATAACACAACTTTACTCAGCAATGGATGAAAATTCAATTAGTTACCTTTTATTCGAATAATAAAATAGATAAATAAGTAAAAAAATCTGCAGCAACTTTTTCGTACACAACGCGGCCATAATCGATAGAGGCTGATTCAATGGCAGCAGCGTCTGTATGAACTTCTCTGAGCTGGAGGCACTGAAATTGTCATATATAGTTGGTGTTACCAAGCTTATGATGAGTAGTACTGTAAAATATATTTTAATTGGACATTTCGTAGCCATTGATGCAAGGTAAAGAAGACCAAACAAAATTGTAGCTGCAGCCTGCAAGGGAAGTTAATCAATGAGGTTATGAGAGCACTGAATTTTCTGCACTGACAAGAATGGAGCACAACAGAATTAGGTTTGCCAAAAGTTCAATTTTCCAGTTTCTTACCCTCCAACTGCAATAAGATTTGCCGATATTCTTCTATTCTATATTCAACATACAACATAAACTAACTACGTAATCTTATAAGTAAGGATTCTGCCAAAAATTAATAGTCTCCCCTATAAATATAACATTCCCAATTCTGTAAATTTAATAAACAAGCACTCCCAAAATAATTCAAAATACAACCAACTTCATCAATCAACCTTATCAACCAATATACCAAATATCACCCAAATATCTAGTGTCAAAATAATTTGCTCATCTTTAATCAACAAAATATAACAAAATTATACAATCCAAATACCTTAACAATAACACCAATGACTCCTAGCACCATCACGTAGCCAATATCCAAAATAACTACATTTGCTGGGTCGACGGGTGTACTTGTAACCTTCTATGGGGGTGGGGGGGAATATAATAAAACAGGTGAGTAAAAAAAACTCATTAAGCTCAGTGAATAGATAAAAATTCTTGAAAATAAACTTTAAAATAATCATATGTTTTCAACATACCATTTTCATCAAACTATAAGTACGAACATAGTTATATTATATAAACTTTAAATCAAACGAGGTCATTAAAAGAAAGCATGATACCATACGTAATACTCATGGAAATCATATCAAAACATAACATAAAATATTCATTTCTGAAACCCTCGCTAAACAAGTACTCAAGGGAAAAATCTTGTCTATCATGAGCTCATACAAGCAGTGCAATGACATACTATCTAGATACTGTCATGTCCGGAGCTACCACGAGTAGAACAATGAAGTGTCATTTCATATATCTCATATATCTTATCATATCTTTGCATGCATAAACTAGTCCTCAAAGGACAAAGCACCCAAGAACACAGTCTAAAGCCTCTATATATACTCAGACGGGCCCCACATACGTCTATCTAATTCGTATCATCTGTATCTCGGGAATGGAATCTCTATTATTATCATACTACATGCATAAGCCCTCAAAAGGCAAAAACTCCCAAACACACGGCCCAAAGCCTTTATGTGTATTCAGATGGATCCTAAAGGCCTCTCATTTCATCTGTATTATTAAGTCCGTTATTTATAGAGTTGGCATCTTATGGAAAGTCTAGTTAAATTAAAATTTTATTTATTGCATATATTGTAATAGGGATTAATTTACTAATTTCTTAATTTAGTTAGATTCAAATTATTAGGAATATTTTTTTCTAATTTAATTATATGTCTAATTTAGCAAGTCGATTAATAACGAGATTCTATTTGTTGGGAAAATGACTTACATAAGCAGCTGCAAATTAAGCGGAAATAATACTCTTTCCCTTTTTATGTGATTAAAATAGGATGTGTACCACAAATAAATAGACAAAGAAATAAACCAACACAATCCAATGTTATAAATAAACCACAAGAGACACAGATTTTTATGTAAAAAATCTAAAGCGGGAAAAATCACGAGACAACAGTCCAATATAATCTTCTACTATATTAATGAGATTCCAATACAAATTCTTCTTTACATAATACTAGAGGCTAACAACATCAAGAATCTCAATATCTTTGGCTTACAGTAATAGTTTAATATCTGTCTCTCTAACAAGTGGATATCTCAAATAATAACCAAAGAGATGATAAAATAAAAATCAATACCAGTAGGATTGTAGAGAACGATGCCAAGAACGTACCCTCAAAATTTAAGAGAAAACGGAGTTAATTTCACCTTTCGATTGTCTAATCAAAGATTAAAATAACTATTTCTAAATTAAGAACCTCTACTATCTTCTCTCTCGGCCGCTTCTTCTTCACATACAAAAAGTAACTAAGGGAGCGGCTTTCACTTGTTTTTATAGGAAAATTTCATGGCAAATTTTATCCAAGTCAAAAGCTTAATATTAATTGCATAAAAGCAAACATTTTGGACTTTGGGCTTTTGGGCCCCCAAATGATATAGACCTAACAAATCTCCTCCTCCAGATCATAGAGGGGGCACCAACAAGCCCGCTTTCTACATACAACTTTTTAGCTTCTCCTTAAGCAATGACTTTATTATCATATCTAACACATTCTCTGTTGTGTAAATCTTATCAACCTACAACTCTTTCTTTTCAAGCATGTCTCTTATCCAATGATACCTCCATCAATATGCTTGGATTTCGAATGGTAAGTCAAACTTTTTGCCAAGTGAATCGCACTCTGACTGTCACAATATACAACATAACTATCACACCCAGCTCTTATAGGAAATTCTTCATCCACAAGGTTTCTTTGCAACCTTCAATAATTGCAATATACTCTACTTTTGTGGTAGGCAGAGCAACAAACTGCTGAAGTCTGGACTGCCATGAGACTACTCTCCTTGCAAAGGTAAGCAAATATCCTGATAGAGATTTCTGGAATCAACATCCCCTGCCATATCTGCATCTGTGTACACTTGTAAAACAGGTTTATCACCACCAAAACGTAAACATGGCTTGGAAGTGCCTCTGAGATATCTGAGAATCCATTTCACTATTGTCCAATGCCCTTTGCCTAGATTAAAAAGAAACCGATTGACTATACCAACTGCATGAGCAGCATCTGGCCTCGTACAAACCTTAGCATACATTAAACTGCCAACTGCTGAAGAATAAGGAACTCCTCTCATCTCTTGCTTCTCTTTCTCACTTGTAAGACAATGCTCGGAACTAAGCTTGAAATGGCCTGCAAGTGGAGAACAAACAGATTTTGCCTTACTCATGTTAAATCTTTCGAGAACCCTTTCAACATATACTTTTTTAGATAATCATAACTTCCTAGATTTTTCATCGCAGAAAATCTTCATGCCAAGAATCTGTTTCGCCGGTCTCAAGTCCTTCATTGCAAAAGACTTGCTAAGTTCTCTCTTTAGATTGTCAATCTTACTCGCATCCTGACCAACAATCAGCATGTCATCCATATAAAGCAGAAGAATGATTAAATCATTATCGCCAAACTTCTTTATAAAACCACAATGGTCAGACGTAGTCTTGCTGAAACCATGATTCTCCATAAATGAATCAAACTTCTTGTACCACTGTCTTGGTGCCTGTTTCAGCCCATACAAGCTTTTCTTCAACTTCCATATAAGTTCTTCTTTGCCTTTGACACTGAACCCTTCAAGTTGCTCCATGTATATTTCCTCCTCTAAATCACCGTACAAGAAAGTTGTTTTTACGTCAAGCTGTTCAATCTCCAAATTCAAGCTAGCTGCTAATCCCAGAACAACTCGGATAGAAGACATCTTCACCACAGGAGAAAATATTTATTCAAAATCAACACATATCTTCTGACTGAAACCCTTCACAACCAATCTAGCATTGTACCACTGTTGTGAGTTATTTTCAATCTTCAACCTATAAACCCATTTGTTTTCCAGTGCCCTCTTTCCTTTAGAAAACTTTACTAATTCATGAGTGTTGTTCTCATTCAAGGATTTCATCTCCTCTTACATAGCTTTAACCCACTCACTTTTATGTTGGTCAGACATAGCTTCTTCAAAACATTCTGGCTCCCCTTCATTAGTAAGCATCGCATACTCATGTGGAAAATATCTATTAGAAGGTCACTGTTCTCTAGTGGATCTTCTCAATTCTTGCTCATTTGGTGGTACAGGTGGTTCTGGAGGTGCTTGGTCAACTGATTCTACTGGACCACTATTATTATTCTCTCCAGTTCCCCCATGATTATCATGAACTATAGGTGGAGAAACTGAAGTTGGAATAATAGGAATCTCTGGAAATGACTGAGACTCATCACTCTTCTCTACATCACCCACTATGACCGAGACTCAATTCTTTTTTTTTTTTTTTTTTTGTCATTGGATCCCATAATCTGTACACAAATTCCTCATGCCCATAGCCTAAGAAAATGCATTCCTTGGCTTTATTATCAAGTTTCGATATCTCATCTTTAGGGATATGAACATATACTATACAACCAAACGCTCTCAAGTGTTTATAAGAAATATCTTTCCTAGTCTAAACTCTCTCAAGCACATCACCATCTAATGAAGCCGAAGAAGAAAGGTTAATCAAGTCAACCGCAACACGCATAGGCTCTACCCAAAAAGATTTTGGAAGCTGGCATCAGAAAGCATACACCTGACCCTCTCTTCAATTGTTCTATTCATCCTTTCTACAACACCGTTCTGCTGAGGGGTTTTTGGTACAGTCTTCTCAAGTCTTATTCTATAAAATCTGTAATACTGCTTCAATGGTCTTCTGTACTCACCACCATTGTCTGCCTTGACACATTTTAATTTTCTTCTTGTCCCTCTCTCAACATAAGTATGGAAGAACTTAAATGTATCAAGTACCTGGTCTTTTGATTTCAAAGCAAAAGTCCACACTTTTCTAGAACAGTCATTAATAAAAGTTACAAAATAAAGTACATTTTCTATTTATCTACTTTGCATCATGCAAATATTAGTGTGAATCAAATTAAGTATTTACGACTTTCTAGATGGAGAAAAACTTTTAAAAGCTACTCTATGTGCCTTTCCAGCTAAGCAATGAACACAAGTCTTGAGGGATATACCTGTAAAACTGGGTAAAAATCCTTTTTTGGCAAAAGTTTCTAACCCTTTCTCACTAATTTAACCAAACCTTTTATGTCATATCTCAATGTCAGAATCTTTTACAGCAACATTCACATCTTCTTTTTTTATCTTGGCTTCTATCACATAGAAAGTGTTTACTTTCTTTCCCTTAGCTAACACTAGGGAACCTTTGGTGAGCTTTCATTTTCCTTCACCAAATTGGTTAATATAACCATCATCATCAAGCTTGCCTATAGAGATTAAATTAAAGTGAATATCTAGTACATGTTTGACATCTTTGAGCAACAATTTACAGTCAATGCTGGTTTCTAAGCAAATATCTCCTATGCCCACAATCTTAGATACCCCCTCATTTCCCATTTGATCATGGCCATATTCACCGTTTTCATAGGATGTAAAGTAATCACGATGTGCAGTAACATAAAACGAAGCACTCGAAACAATCACCCAATCACTGGTATGGCAAGTGAGATTTATGAAGCTCTCATCATAAACAATATCCATATCACCATCAACTATGGCTGCAGTGTTCTCTTTATCATTTTTCTAAGCATCACAATTTTCTTTCACATGTTTTCTTTGCCACAATCTACATTCCTTTTTAACGTGACCCATTTTCTGACAATAAAAGCACTTGACGTTTCTTTTTTGGAACTTAGATCTTCCTCTGGGGTTATCATTGTTCTGCTGGCAAAAATTTCTGCTTCGGCTTCTCCCCCGCCTTTCTTGCTTTTCTGAAACAAGTGCATCTGACTCAAAGGAAACTACTTCAACACTTTTTCTTCTAAATTCTTCATTTCGTAGCTTGTCTGTAACCATATCCAAGATTAATTTCTCATTCGGTGCTGAATTATTTACTGACACCACTAGTGTCTCCCAATTGTCTGGTAAATAACTAAGTAGCAATAATGCTTATAACTCATCATCTAGAATAATCTTCATAGTAGTTAGCTAATCAACCAAGTCCTAAAACTCACTAGTGTGTTCAGTTATATTGCGTCCCTCCTTGTTAACAACCCTTTTCATTAGATTGACTTTATTCTGTGTTATCGGCTGCTCATAAGTCGTCTCTAATTTTCTCCAAAGAACATCAGCCCTGGATTCCTTTGCCACATGGTGGTACACATCTGATCAATCTATGATCTAATAGTACCCACGGCCTTCTGGTTTAATTGTGTCCATTTCTTATCATCTAAATTGGTGGGTCTAGTTTCTTCACCATCAATGGGCTCATGTAAGTCTTTCTTGTACAGCAAATCCTCCATCCTAGACTTCCAAATACCATAATTCCATGACTTTAATTTAATCATGCATGCCGAGGATTCCTCCATATCAACCACACAAGCAATAAAAAGAAATACAAAACCTGACGCTCTATACCACTCTGTTAGGAAAGAAACTCACACAAGCAACTGTAAATTAAGCAGAAATAAAATTTTTTCCCTCTTTGTGTGATTAAAATAGGATGTGTACCACAAATAAATATGCAGAGAAATAAACCAACACAATCCAAAGCAATAAACAAACCACAAGAGATACAGATTTTTACGTGAAAAATACAAAGCGGGAAAAACCACAAGACTGTAGGTCTATATAATCTTCCACTATATTAATTAGATTACAACACAAATTCTTCTCTAGATAATACTAGAGGCTAACAACATCAAGAATCTCAATATCCTTGGCTTACTGTAACAGCCTAATATCCTAACAAGTGGTTATCTCAAATAATAGTCAAAGAGAGGATAAAATAAAAATCAAGACTAGTAGGATTGTAGAGGGTGATGCCAGGAACTTACTCTCAAAATTTAGGAGAAAACAGAGTTAATTTCGTCTTCTAATCCTCTAATCAAATATTAAAATTACTATTATCAACTTAAGAACCTCTACTGTCTTCTCTCTCTCTACCGCTTCTTCTTCACACACAAAAGTAACTAGGGCAGCGACCTTCACTTGTTTTTATAGGCAAATTTCATCCAAGTCCAAAGCTTAATATTAATTACATAACAAGTAAATATTTTTAGACTTTAGGCTTTTGGGCCCCCAAATGATATAGACCCAACACTATTATTGGTACGTAAGATTTATTTAGAGCAACAAGTTGGTGCAACAGGAAGTTTATTAAATGTTCTATATATTTCTTAAGAGACAAGTAAGGTAAAAAATTAGATTTATTCCTATTTAGATTCGTAAGAATTATAAGAGGAAAGAAACTCTTATATGGAAAAAAATTCAAGTTTTTTTAGACTTGAAATTTTTGTGAAATCCTAGTGCCTATATAAAGGGAGGTATTTCACGATTGAATAAACACGACACAGAGCATAAGCAGAGAAGCAAACTTCGGCCTCCTCCCTAGAGAATCCGAATTTGACGCATAATGTTGTGTTGATTTATTTTTTTATCTTATTTGTTCAAAGTCTTGTAACGAGACTATTTCTTTTCATCTCTGTGCAGAGTCTATGTCAATCTTGGATCACTAGACATTGAAGATTTGAAGAATTGTTATTGATCACTTTGCAAAGTGCCTTGAGGATCGTAGATCAGGAGAGGTAGTAGTTATTCAAGATAAGTAGATTTAGTCTAAGGTTGAGTAACCTATATGGTGATAAATTGTAAGTGAGAGTCTTAAGTTTGGTAAATTCATAGGTTGTAACATTTTAACTTAATAAATTACTTTTCATATGGGCATGCCCTCGTGGATATAGGATTGTTTAATCCGAACCATATAAAAATCTCTGCATCATTTAATTTCTGCTTTTATTGTGTTTTAAAAAATTAATATTTTTTATGTGAATGAACAGTAACCGTAAACAGTAATAGTGAACAGTACTTTCAAAAATTGATTAAGTTGTTAATTCTTGAGTTTTAACTACCTATATCTATTTGCAATAGATATAAATTTCTTTCAATTGGTATCAAAACGAGACACAAACCGTTTATTTGGTGAGAATCTTGGAATCTAGATCTATTTTGTAAGTATTAATTGCAAAGAGAGGGAGCTCTTTGGCTTGTCCACCAATGTTAGATGGAACAAATTATACTTATTAGAAGTAAAGGTTGGAAATTTATCTGACGGCTATTGATAAAAGAGTTTGGCAATGCGTAATTACTAGTATACTCCACCAACCAAAACTGATGAAAATGGTATAGAATCTCCAAAGCTAGTCAAAGATTGGACTAATGATGAACTTGATGCATATAGATATAATGCAAAAGATCTTAATGCTATTGCCAATAGAGTTGATGTGTTTCAACATCAACTAATTTCTACATGGAAGACATCCAAAGTTGCTTAGGATAATACGGTAAAACGTTCTAAACTTCATAAACTTACTTATGATTTATAGAGCTTGAAAAGTATGAACATGAAACCATATCTGAATTTAGTTATATAATCCTTACTATGGTCAATGATTTTTTTTGCTCTTGGAAAACCTATTTCTGAGGAGGAAATTTGTAGAACAATTTTAAGATCTATCATCCTAGATATCATCCTAAAATTTTGGCCATTGAAGAATATGTTGCTATGTCTACCATGACTAGGTGTTTACTTATAGGAAAATTGATAGTTTATGAGACTAACTACTTGAATTTGAATCCCAAGAAAGAAACGTGTATTGTTTTTCAAGCTAAAACATAGGTTACCCTCAACAAATCAAATGAGGATGATGATCTATATCTGTACGTGGATAATTCTCTTGCACTCATTGCAAAAAAATTCAAAAAGATGTTGAAAAAGAAGAACTTCAATAAACTAAAGAAAACTTCTACATTGGTGGCTCCAACAGCTCAAAAAAGTTCTCGTAACCTTAATTCTAAATTGTTTAATCTTAACAAACTTGAGGATATTAAATGTAGAGAATGTGGAGGCATATGACACATGCTAGCGCAATGTGCTAATACTTTTATGAAAAAGAAAGCAATGTAATCCACCTAGAGTGATGATAATTCAAATGATAGCATTGATGAAGAGGACTTTGTTGGAGGACTTGTTGTCCATGATGATGTGTCAAAATATACTAATGGCAATTAATAGGAATCAAACATCGGAGGTGCATCCACATCTAAAGCCTTGCACATAGCTCCTTGCAAGGAAGACACTGACTCTTGTCTTGACAAAACTGTGCAACATAATAGCAAGAGTAATGATTCAGATAACAACGTCAATGACATTGATATAAATGACAAGAAAGTTTTTCGTGAAAGCTACAAGATGATGTTTCCTAAATGGGAAGAAGTCTACAATGAGAATATGACTTTGATGACTCAAGTATCCAATCTTTTGGATGATAAGGCAAAACTTGAGAGTGAGGTAATTCATTATAAGTCTTTACTTACTGATAAAGATAACCAATTACTTGCAGTGACCATAGAATTAGAGGATACCAAAAAGTCACTCAAAATGATGAATTTTGGAACTCAAAAGTTAGATCATTTCTTGTTAATTGGAAAATCTAGCTCAGATTATCATGGTCTTGGATATCAACATGGTAAAGACTCAAATTCTCAAGGTGTGTTTGTAATAAGTTCATAATTAAGCAAAAGATTTAATTGGAAATTAAATTAAATTGGTCTAAATTTTTTTCTGTGAGATTATTCATCTGCAAATATAAAAGATTTGCCACCTTATGCAAAATACAATCAATTCTAAATCCTACAGTAAAATATAAATACAAAATTTCACAAGAATGTTTTTATGGTGAGAGAAATGTGACCCTTTAAATGAGTTGGTTAAAAACTCTTCTCCCTTATCTCTAAGGTAAAAGGTTCAAGTCTTCCCAGTGACTATAAGAATTTATTATTATACTAGGTTTTTTAGAGGTTTTTGTTATATTGGACTTTGATATGTTGAGTTGCAAGGACAGCTTTAAGTATACGCAAATTATGCAGTTGCCTAGGGTCCCTATTATATGAAAACCTCATTTTGTTGGGTAATTCTCTAACAGTACTTAAATTAATAAATTTTTTAAGTTAGACATAGTGTGAAAGCCTATTTTTTAGACCTATGTATAATTAATAATTATCCTGCAATAAAGATTGTTTTAAACAGATTCTATATTTGACAATCTTAATGTTAAAGAGCTATAAATAATAATATTGGCTAACAGTTAATTCATTTATTGTTATTTTTTAATAAAAAATTAAATTATTTATCTTTATGATTTAAAAAAGAAATTTAGTAATTTAATATTAAAAAATTTCTTGTGCTCTTCTCTACAAAATAGATTATTACATTTATTGGCTCACTTTTGAACTGGAAAAAAAAAGTTTATTGAAATAATGGTTATACTGGAAGTTAAAAAGAGATCTTCTTTATGATTTTATTTTATTTTCTTTTGAAACTTTTAGGCTCTTGTTGATTATTGTTGAAATTTAAGATATAATTAGAGATTGATTCAATTTTAACTCTTTTTATTTATTTGAGTATTGAAGTTGCTGAATGTTAAGAAACCTCATATAAAAATCTCGCCTACGACTTATAATACCCTAGAGCTCGCCCTATTCGGTTAATTGTACGTTTCAATAAACTTCGCCTAATACCTATAATACCCTAGAGCTCGCCCTATTCAGTTAATTGTACATTTCAATAAACTTCAAGGTTGATTGTCCATTCAGTAAACTTTAGTTGTAATTGATTTTGATTGTTTTGTAAATAATATTCAATAAAATAATAGCAAGAGAATCAATATTTTCTAAAAGAAGATCACAAAAAGAAATAGAATGAATCTAAAGGTGAGATGATCAAAACTTTCTAAGGCAATCAATATTTTCTAAAAGAAGATCACAAAAAGAAATAGAATGAATCTAAAGGTGAGATGATCAAAACTTTCTAAGGCAAGATCACAACGAGAAATAAATGAATCTTTTTGCATTGAAATCTTGTATCATCTATTATAGTGATTTTTAGTTTAGATGACAATGAAGAGAGCTTATAAATGATAATCGTCAAAAATGGGCTTAAGGAAAGTGGTTAGAAGATTTTGCCTGCGACAAGAAATTCTCCAATGTACATTCAATTACTAGCTAGGCTTTCTTTTTCCTTTAATTTTTCTTTCATATAGAATCAATTACAAACGCCATGCTCTTTCATGATGAATATATGAGATAGCGACAGTACATGGGCATTCGGTAGGCAGCTTTGGTGGAGTACGGGCTCATAAGCCTAACATATATAAGTCAATTTCTACTTCACTTTTAATTTAAATTTAAGGTAGAGGGCTGTCTTATAGCATATTTGAGTTGTAGCTCTCTCATATAAATAGTATCCGGCCTTGGGTTTACAACTCTTTAAATTCAAAGTCTGAATTGATAAATTAGTAAGAAATTTTTTACATATCGATTAGTAATCACTATCTTTTTGGGTGGATATCCTTAACTAAAATTTTCATGAATAGCAAAAATATAAAAATGTCTGTGCTATGAGAAAAATAAAAACATTTAAAAAATTCGATTTTAACGTTGTTCTCACTTGTGGTTATTACCTAAAATAAATTTATCTAACATCTATTGCTGTAATTAAGAAAAAAAAAAAGCAACATTAACAAGGAAAAAGAGGTCGATATGTTCAGAATTAATGGTTTAGTTAAAAAAAATATTATTTGGTCTTTCTCTGTTGTTACAGTTATTTTGCTAATTGAATTTCTATAGCTGAGTGATTAATATATGGCTCGGATTTTAGTCGAGTCCAGAGTTGAGTCTAAGAAGTACAAAAAATAACAATAATGATGATGATGATGATGCTGAATTTTTTAGAGTGGGGCAACTGGCACGCATATTCCTCTTAAAACATTTATTGTATATTGTCAATTGTAACCTTAGTTGAAATTACATAAAAGGATAAGATATATCTAACAAAACCTATAAGATGATGGTTTGAAAAAGACGACCAATTCTATCTTTATCGCTCTTTTATTGGCAAAGCATATATTGATTGAATTTACATTCAATTTTTTGTTAATATTTTTAAAAAATACAATTAGTAATTATTGAATAGAAATATAAAATAAATAAATCTTAGTTATATATTACTATATATGCACGTGTGATCAAAGATTATGCATTAAATCTACATCCCATCTTGTTAACGGGACTTGAGTCTCAAACATTATCGAATAAACGTATAAAACGTCAAAAAATAATAACATTAAAAGACAATCTTACAGAGTCACAAGGTTCCCGTAATTGTGTATTAGGTTCTTCTTCATTAACAAGTTCCATCATTGTTTCCTTGAAATTCAAACTGTTTACTATTCGATTATTACATTGCAGCTTTGAATTTACAAGACAAGCTTCAAGCTAATTAAATTTATTTTTACGCCATCAATAAGCAAGTATTTTAAACAAATTAAACAATATGAGCAAGCAATTCATAAATTCAGCACTCAGGTCATGGGATAAGAGTTAATTTCTTTTTCTCTTCTTTTTGATTGGGCATGAATTTTTAAGCATCATGAATAACCATTGCTCAATTTAGTATTATTTTTTTGGGAACAAAATTACTCATTTTTACTTGGATATCATTTTTACTTGGACAAGAGAATAGCAGAGAAAAATTATTATTATTATTTTTAAGACAGTATGTGAGAACCACGCTTATATTTTGGGTCTAAAACACAATGGGGTCTCTTGAGGATTAATTTTAAGAATTAAAATTTAAAAGGGGTGTCAATTCGTATTTACTTTATTATGAATTTATGATACATTTTAAGATGTCGAAGAGGTGCCAGTAATTTTACTTTTTTTTTAACCGAAATGGGCCCGCCCAGTAAACCGGTGGCCCTTGTGCGCCAGGCCGGACATTCTATTTTCTACCCCTGAAGGTTCACAATAATTTCCACAAAATGCTATGACAAAGAATATAGTCGAAGATATGATATTTAATTCGTCAAGCTTGATGCATTGCATTGCACTTAGAGTCCAGTTGTTCCTTCCTTATTGGCTGTCATGCAAGGCGACCCTGGCTTGGGAATCCATTTGCAGTTGCTGGCTTATTGGACGAATGAGAAACGATTGCTTCGTCTATTAATTCGAATACCTTATTTTGCTTTGCATGAAAGTCTTTCGGTAAAGAGCATTTTCTTGAACTTCAAATTTCTCTATTCTTTAGGCTTCAAGAAGCATGGCTCAAGTTCCACCATTGGCTTATTTCATTTGGGCGTAATATCAGTTTTGGGTGTAACAATATATCTTTTTTTCATCTTTTTCATAAAGATAATCTACTCACAGTCAACATTGGGAGATTTAGGAGCCCATTTATCCACTGCATTAACTTTTGTAGAGAGAGTTGGTTACTACTCCGGCTACGGCCTGAGTGGCCATAAATATGTTTTCGTGTAAGCAAGGAATGTCTTCCAGTTAATCATGACCAAGAAAATTCAATTTACTTTATATCAAAGTAGTGTACTGGAACGTGGCTAGTATAAGATATTTTTATCACTAATCAAATTAAGTTGATATGTTAGTCAAATTAAGTTGATATGTTAGTCAAATTAAAGGCCCGTTTAGGATTATTTTTAGGAGGTTTAAAAGTGATTTTAAAAATCTAAAATCTAACTTTAGTGTTTGGTAAAAAAAAAAAATTCAAAATCAATTTCATCAAAATCAGCCCTTTCTATAGTTGATTTTGAAAAATAAGGAAGAAGTAGCTTTAAGATTTTGATTTTGAGAATCAATTTTATCTTTCAATACAATTTCATAAATATCCTTAAAATTATTATCTAAACCCAAAATTATCCTTATTCAAATTAAAAACAAAATCAATATTTTAATAAATTTTTATTATAATTCATCAATATAAATTTATTAATATCAATTTGTTGGTCAAATTATTATTAAATTTTTTCACTATATTATAAATTTAATTATCAATTATTTTAAGATAAAAAAATAAAATCAGTATATTACAAATTTTATTTTTAGTTAAAACTATTATAATACACAATTAAAAATATTGTATATACATGTTTTTATATGCATAAGTAAATTTTATTCTATATTATTTACATTTTAGTCATTTGTTTTATCTCAATAGTTTAACAGTAAGATTTACCAGATATCCATAACTACTTTCAAAACTCACAGTACTTCAGAAAATAAAATATACCAAACACTTAACTGATTCTCTTCATAGCTGATTATTTCTACAGCATAGCTAACAACAATTATTTTAACAGCTACAGCATTCCTAAACTAGCCCTAAGCCACCTGAAGTGAGAAATCGAAGCATAAATTGAAAATTTCCCAAAGAAAATAAAGAATTTTCTCGAACGGATATAATACAATTAAATGAAACTAAGCAAGCAATTATCACAATAAAAAATATTAACACTTATAATACATCCAAAAAAAAAAAAATTTCCAACAATTTCGTCTCAACAAATATTCAATATATGCTCTTTCAATAATATCAAAATATATCAATTCAACTTCCGCCACCAATTAGACCATCATATAAAAATCAATCTATGACAATGGAAATAAATACGTAAAATAAATTAATATCCACAACACGGAAATTTTTAAAAGGAAACATTTGATCCTCACAATCTAAGGAACCTCGACACGTGATTATGTCCAGGTGTAGACGAAATAATGCACTTTGAAAATAATGTGAGTTTACAATGATAAGAATACTTATAAAGCATCTTTCATCTAAATCCTATTGTTTCAATGTTGGATCCTTAATCCAACTTTATACTTACATGTGAATAATTATGTATTGTGGATTGTCATATAAGATCAAATGATTAAAAGTGATTTATTAAAGTTTTCAGTAATTTGAACTTTAATGTATATAATAGGGTGTGATCCTTTAATGTGTTGAAACTTAAAGGTAATTTCTATTCTATGATGGGTTAAAATAGGAATACTTAAAGACATCAGGAAAAGTTATCTACATAAGTGGTTATGATCCATAAGTCGCACATATCGTTCTATTCTTTCTGATATTCCATCAGCAAAGAGAGCACGTAGAAGTTTAAATGATTCTCTAAGAGAATATGTTCATCTGGAAGACTAACTATACGACTCTAGAGAATAATCGCGCAATATAAATTCAGATACGCTTCCGCATAATTTTGTTATTGATTCTTGGTGATACAACATGAATATTCCTGAATTATAAGTGATAATTTTCACCAAAGGTTCATTATTGTAACATTCAACCCTCACGGTCCTCACAAATTTTCCTATGTGTGTATCAAATGTCAAAATCTCTTCATGAGATAAGGGTAAAAAGGTAAAATAGGTGTGAAAATATCGTATCAAATTTAAAAAGACAAAGTTAAAATAGAAAATTACATCTATGAGCTTGACTAAGCTAAAAATGAGAGAAGAAAATTGAGGTTTATTTGACTCTTGGTGTTTAAAAATAAAAGTGGTAAGCAATCACTATGCTAAAGCCTCTAACCCTTAAAAATATTTCTCTAAAATCTAGGGCTTAAAAAATAAATTTTGGGAATAAAAATATATTAGTCACTCACTAAAATCTTCCCAAAAATAAATTGGTCAAACTAAGTGTACGTCTTAAGTTTGCGCTGGAAAGCATATTCCCTCTTTTTTTTCGCTTCTTATTCCCTGGGAGTGGCTCATCTCTTAGGGCTGGTTGTGATAAGTTTATGCCGCTGGATCATCCAGAGTCAAAGCTTCAAAGTTCACGCGATGTGGCTGCTTTAGGAGGGTCGATTGTGGTCTCAAAATATACAAATCCAGTCGTATAAAAAATGCTTGGTCAAAGTAGGTCAACACAGTCAATGGTTTGGTCAAAATCTTATGATGTGGCAGAATTAACACTTAGATCAAGAGTGGTCAAGTGTTCGAAGGTGCGGGTCAAGGTGTTGGGTTGGGTCAACCGATGGAGCAAGGTGCGGATCCACTTCCGGGTCCGTCAAGCCCACGTGAATGGGAGGGTTGCAATCTGCTGCTTCATGTGTATAATAATCTCACTGTCGCAACCAATTATTGCTTCAGTCAAACTAGTGGTCAATGACACGACTCAAAATGTTGTTTACTTCCAAGCATGAGAGTGTCTAGTTATAATATTACCCAAAAAGTCTGAGGCCCAATCACAGGAAATTTAAAAAATTTAGTAGTCAATTATTAAACAAAGAAATTTAAGTGCAGAAAAATAAATTAATAAGAACCAATTTATAAATTGTTAAGATTGCGGGATCCACTATCGGGTTTCAAATTATGGTCATAACATTCTCTCATATTTGTGTTTTGCTCTTCTTTTGTAAGTTAATTATTATACTATTTAATTCTTAGCTAACCATTAATGTGGATAAATAAGATATTAAGTATTTAATGTGCAACAGCTATATTAGCGTGTCGATATTATGTCAAATTAAATACAAGGAGAGTTAGATCTATAAATTAACATGATGTAAAGAATAAAAATACAAACAAATAAAATAAACCTTAAAACTTATTTGAAAGAGTAATTAATTCAATAATTTGAACCATGGAGTTTCACCTTTAACCTGAGCTTAGAAAATTAACTACTCATACAGAAAAACAAAACACTCATTTTATTTAATAAACTTCTTAAATATATCACAAGAGAATTAACTACACAAAAAAAGAAAATTTTCTAAGCCAGAGTCTTAGCTCCCTTCTACTCTTCCCTTCTTCTCTATATTCTTGCCTTTTATAGGCAACTGATGCCTCCTCTCTCTTTTATTTTATTATTATTGTTATTTTTTTAATTATATCATATTACATCGAAATGTGTGACTTGACTATCACAATAGTCATGACTCACTTTTCTTTTTATTTATTTATTTATTTTATTAATCACATCTCCTTAATAATGCATTCTAAATGGCTGCAGCAATTTATCTTTTTATTTCTCGTTTTTTGCTTCAATTTCCTTTTTATTCCTAAAATATTTATAATATAAAGGCGAACATAAAATTCAGATACTGCGGTTAATTTAACAAAAAAATTTATTAAGGGAGCATTAAGATAATTTAGGAATAATGAATATATTAATTAACATTGTAAGTGAAAAACTGATAATTTTATCCTTATTAAATATATACGTTTTTTTGTCAATCACACCCCCCAACCACCTTATTGATAGGCCTTAGCAATTTAAGTGATAAAAATCTAGCAAATTTTAAACCCAAATTGAAATCCCTCATTTCTTTTTTTTGAAAATTGTATTTACTTCTTTAATCAAATTAATGACAACAATTACATAAAAGTATAAGCATTATCTTCAGCCTAAAGAAAATCACTCCCACATCAACCATTCACAGAAATCAATGCAAAATAATCAATTACTAAAGCTACATTAATTAAGCTACTTTTAAAAATGATATATTAAACCCTAAAATCTCAAGGTTAACAATGACTCTCTTAAAAGAAAATAAACCCAAATAAAAACAGTCACTTCAAGAAGTGGTAGATTGATAGAATAGTAAAATAATATCACACATTCTCACCAAGATAAAAAAATAATAGCCACAACTTAGAAATAAAATTATCTCAGTTCAAAGGAATTACAAGTCAAACCAATATGTTTTCATTTTTATGCATCACCACATCTTTTAGTCCATATTATCAATTTCTACTTTAAACTATAGTTCCCTAAAATAAAAAATGATTTTTATTGGGACGTAACGTAGGCCAGGGACATGGTTAACAAAGAAGGAAAAATAGGAAAAACAAAAATATAATTAGAAAAATAGAGAATTTTTTGAGATTGCAAGGTGCTTTTTACACTTTTTTTTTCTTCTTCTCTTTTTTACTTTTTTTCAATATTATTTATTATTTTTTTTATTTTTCATAGCATCATTTTTCACGAATATATAATCATCTCTATTTTTCAAACACAATTAGGTGGTGAAAAACATAAAATACAAGGTGATACTCCACATTGGAGTGGGATAGGATGATAAATTATCAAAGAAAAAAGTGTGTGTAGATATATTTATATTTTTGCCCAAAATGGTTAACTATGAATACTTTATAATAGGAATGGCTAGAAAAAAACCTCATAAGGATCAAAGATGGCCTTTATATTATCTTTTAGGCTCTAAACAATCTTTTGTATCCACTAGTTCAATAGACTTTTAGATGCAACAGCATAAACTTTTTTTTTATTTAATTTTTTTCATCTCTTTTTTTTTTTGTTGACTTTAAAGAAAATATAGAGATATTGTATAAAATAATAAACTGCGAATCTGTGTGGACAAATAGGGCTACTCTTAAAAAACTCAATTGAAACTTATTATGACATGTACATTTCTTCAAATGACTCAATTAGTTTCACTCAACAAATTTCTCAATTTACACTTCAACATGTAAAGTAAAAAACATGGTGTAACATAACTCAAGGCCAAAAATAATATAAATACCAAAATTTAGAAGTCATGATGTCATCCAATGTCAAAAGATCACACAATTTTTTTTGTATATTTTTCTTTTTTAAAAAAATTAAAGAAAATAAAAGAAAATATAGTGATCACACTTGAACTGATTTAATAAAAACTTAAAGAAGATGATTAAAAAAGTCCAAAAAAAATTAGAAAACAAGTCTTCTTTTTTTTTTACAACTAAACTTTAAAACTAAGAAGATGCGTTTCTAGAATCACTACACTCCATATTCAACCATCTTTGACTCAAATTTATCCAAAGGTTTGTCTTTACAACAAAAATTAGCAAAAACATCACCAAGACTGAGACATTCCACAAATGTCAACTATTTCCTCCCCTCTACCTGAAAGAAATATTATCCTCAATGTCATAGAGGAAAAAAGTAGAGTTTAAAAGATGTTACCTTATCACTGCTAGAAAATATTTACAAATAGAGAGTTAAATATAATTTACATTTCTTACGAGGGTTACTGCCATCATCATTACTCAACCAATCCAATGCCAAAGTTATGAGATTTGGCTTCGGTTTGTAAGCTTGCAAAAGATCAAGTAACTCATTAGCAATATAAGCACAAATAAAGAGGTTTTTCGCTAAGAATGGAATAAAATGATTCTTAATTGTGTGGTTAAGGAATGCTATTAAGCCATTAAAAAAGTTATAACATTTAACAAATCGAAGGATTTTTTATGGATATTCAAATGAATCCAATAAGCAAATGTAATTAATGATTCTAAAGTTGCAAGATCTCTTAGCAAGAAAATGAAAGCATTAGTACGATTTAACATTTCGAATTTTTCTTTGCATACTTACGACAACTGACTCTTCTCTAGTTGGTGGGCCACGCAGACATCCCAAATGTTTTAAGGCTCTTGGGTTATGCCTACCACTTGGCTTCCTCTAATTAAAATAGCTTCTGAGACAAACTTTGATAACCCTCGATTACCTCCTCCATACATAAGATGTAGTTTTCTCTTTGCTATAGCACAATTAAGATCTACAGTTGCCTGAACGAACTCCTTATACTTTTCATAGAAAAACCTAGAAAGCATACAAATGTTCTTAGGTTGTCCGCTCGAAGCTGCTGCCATTGGAACAATCTTCAAACAATAATTTGTGAATGCTTGAAAAGGAGCACATATTTAAAGATGTCGATGATAAACATAATGGTACACAGTTGTACACGCGGTGGTGGGTTTGTCAAATAACGCGTGAAGTTTATGTCACAATAATTCAAAAGCAAACAGAAAAAGAAAGCAGTAAAAGAAAAATGAAACAATAATTAGACATAAAATCACACATTAAAAAAAAATAATGCAAAAAGTAAAAGAATATCAAAATAAATGATATTTATTGGTAGATGTGATTATAGCTCACATCTTCCTCTGGTTTTACGTCCAGTAACGGCTTGAATGTCCTCTATGAGTCAAGGATAGGCTTCCCATCCAATTTTCTTATAAATTGGCAAACATGGCCTTTTAGAGTCAGATTTCTAAGACTAAACTGTGCACTTTCTTTTTGGAATAGCTTCCATAAATTGTGAATCTCACATTGCATATATTCGCTTGATACATCTTAAGAGATCGTAAGATATCATCTAACAATTCTTTGCTCATGCCATCGTTAACAAATTTAATTTTATCTTCACGATTTACAAAAACCATTCCTAAAGTTTTACAACGTGGTCGATTATATAAAAGTCTCATATAGTTAGGACATTTACAACTAACCCACTTAGCTCTTTATTTTTTAACAAATGTGCTTTTACCAAAACTAGGCATGTAAAAAACAAATTGATCAGAAAACTCACTTGCTAATCAGACTTTTGCTTCAATTAACCAATGAATGTTAGCAGGAATTCTATTGATCATTAACAAATGCAGTCATTTAGAACAAGCTTTGTAAATCTTCTTAAGAGCATTTTAAGGAAGAGAAGGAAAACACTTATGTAATTTATGTTGTATTTCTTCCATGCTTGATTTTGGGTTTCAGTTATTGTGGGAAACATAATATATTGACTTAAGAAGTCACGGAGTACCGTTATCTGCCATTTATATGGGAAGATGAATCAAAACATATCAAAGAAACGAAGCAAGTCTGCAAAATAAAGTCTGCAAAATAAAGTCAAAAGTGAAGGCAAACAAAACAACAAAAAACACACAATGAATATAATCAAACATGTAACTCAACTTTATCATTTTATTGAATTTTCCTCAAGTTCCAACTGGAGTTCATAAATACCACCCTCTATTTCCCTAAGTTTTTTTTCTATATCTTTAATGTGGGATACTAACACTAGTAGTCGTAGATCCCAAATAGGATGTGATTACAAACTTGAAGTAAGCTTCTTAGGTGAAATTTTACACGTAAAAGTTCTCCAAGATGTTTGAAAAGAATCCTTCTCACGGATGTACACATGATATATATCAAAAATAGTGAAATGAAACACAATTGTTAGACAAACACACTTAAATGAGAAACAACGTAATGCGCTTCCTTCAAGACATAAAAAAAGAAAAAAAATAAAATAATTCAAATGGTGAAGTAACAATAAAACAAAGTGACAGAAAGTTAAAATAAAAGGCTTAATCAAGTTTTGGTGGGCCACTCAAATTGATTTCGGTGTGTGCCTCACGTGGTTGGTAGTCCAGATATAGTTTCAATCTTTAACCATTTACTTTAAATGTGACACCATTATTTGGATTCTCAATTTCTATAGCCCTATATGAATATACATTTTTTACAACAAATGGGCCACTGTACTTTGGTTTTAACTTTCCTGGAAACAAATGAAGACGATAATTATAAATACTTTTTTACCAATCTCAAACGTTTTCTGAAAAATTCTTTTATCATGAAAAGCTTTGGTTCTGGCCTTAATAATTCTAGAAGTCTCATATGCATCAGTCTTTAATTCTTCAAGTTCATTCAGTTGCAATTTACGTATATTACTAACATCATCAAGATTTGAATTAAAAACTTTAATAGCCCAAAATGATCTATGTTCAAGTTCAACCAGTAAATGGCAAGGTTTACTGTAAATAAGCCGATTGGGTGACATTCCTAAAGATGTTTTAAATGCATTATGGTAAGCCCAAAGTGCATCATTTAATCGAAGAGACCAATCTTTGCGGTTTGGGTTAACTGTCTTTTTTAAAATTTGTTTTATCTCCATATTTGCTAATTCAACTTGACTACTTATTAGAGGGTGATAAGAGATAGTAACCTTATGTGTAATTCCATATTTTGCCATTAAGGACTCAAATGGCTTGTTACAAAAATGCTTACCTCCATCACTGATAATGGCTTGAGGGATTCCAATTCTATTCAAAAGATTTTCTTTTAAAAAAAGAATCATAGTTTTGTGATTGTTATGCCGATAAGGAATCGCTTCAATCTATTTTGAAACTTAATCAATGGCAACCAAAATATATATAAAACCAAATGATGATGGAAAAGGGCCCATAAATTAATTTCTCAACAATCAAATATTTCAATAACAAGGATGGGGTTTAATGGCATCATGTTTCGCTTTGAAATAGACACTACAATTTGGCAATTCTTACACACTTTACAGAATGCATGTGAATCTTTAAATAATGTAGGCAAATAAAATCCAAATTGTAACATTTTTACAGCTGTCTTTTTTGAAGAAAAGTGGCCACCACATGCTTCAGAATGACAAAATTGAATGAACTTACTTATCTCGTCGTTTGGTATGTATCTTCAAAAAATTTGATTAGAACAGTACTTGAACAGGTATAGGTCATCCTAGTAAAAAATTTTTACTTCTGTTAAGAATTTGTTCTTGTCTTGAAAGCTCTTGTCCGACGGCATTTCACATGTTGTAAGAAAATTAACAATGTTAGCATACCAAGGTATTTTATTTATAAAAAACTAAAATTCATTTAGGAAAGAATCATCGATGGGCGTTGTATCAATTGAAGACTTACTCGTAAGTCTTAAAAGATGATCTGCAACAATATTTTCAGCGTCCGTTTTGTCCTTAATTGTCAAGTTGAATTCTTAAAGTAACAAAATCCATCGTATCAACCTCAGTTTGGCATCCTATTTAGACATTAAATATCTAACAGCAACATGATTAAAATAAACAATAGTAGATAAACCAATTAAATACGGACGAAATTTATCCAATGCAAATATTACTTTAATTAGTTCTCTTTTAGTTGTGGCGAAAATTTGGGTGCTATTCAGAGTTCTACTTGCGTAATAGATGAAAATGGGCTTACTTTCCTTTCTTTGTCCTAAAACAGCACCAACGACATAATAATTAGCATCACACACTAGCTCAAAAAGCAAAGTCCAATCAGGGCGTTGCATTACTATCATCATCTTCTTTATCCTGGGATCGTTTACACATGTTGAACATAGTAAGTTCCAACATCATGTTGCCGAATGATAAATTCATTGCTCCATTCCTACAATTAATCAAGGCATTAGCAATAGCTAAAAATGGTCAACCCAGTATAACAGGAATTTACTTACATTTATTGGCAATTGGTTATATTTCCAAAATAATAAATCCACAGGATAATGAATTTATCGACTTGGATTAATACATCTTCAGTTATCTCTCTTGGTACCTTAATCAACCTATCGTCAAGCAAAAGAGTGGCTGAGGTTAGTTTTAACTCCCTAAGATTGAGTTGTTAGTACACTGAGTAAGGAAGCAAATTAACACTAGCACCAAGATTAAGTTGAGCATGTCCAATTTTATGATCCCCAATAATGCAAGAAATAGTTAGACAACCATGATCCTTGTACTTCAAAGTGGTATTGGTTGAGAGAATGGAACTTGTTCTATTAGAAAAGCTTTCTTTTGGACCTTGTGTTTCCTTTTCACAGTGCACAGATCTTTCAGAAATTTAGCATAAGAAGGTACCTGTTTAATGACGTCCAACAAAGGAATGTTGAACTTCACTTGTTTAAAGACCTCATCAATCTCTAGACTATGGCTTGATTTCTTTGTCTTGATTAGTGCTTGAGGAAATAGGCATACATGAGGAGAGTTGGTTATTTCCTCATGGGTTAAAGGTTCGACAAACTCTTATTCACTTTCTGAAATTGAATCCTTATTAATTTCACGAGGATCAAGAATGTGTTTTTCGATAACTTTATCACCACGAATAGTTATTATTGGTTTCTTGAATTACCTATTTGAGGATGTTGTTGGCTCTTGGGGTTTGGGGTTTAGTTCAGGTTGAGAAGGAAACTTTTATTTTTCATGCATGATGAGGGCTAATATAAGTTTGGAGACAATTTATGTCAAATTGGTCAAGGTTTGCATGATTTGGTTATTGATCGGCTCTTGTTTTTCAATGAATAAATGCAATGTACTTCAAGAGTTTTTCTTGGTGGTGGGACATATAGTGGGTAACTCTGGGAGTTTTGAAAATTCTGACGTGGAGGAGCTGGTCGTGAAGGCTGTGCATGATTGTCATTTCTTCAACTCAAATTTGGGTGGTTTCTCCAACTGGAGTTGTAGGTTTGGGAGTATAGATTGAGATTCGGCTTTTTAAATTGTCAACATATACTTGTTCGTGCAAAAATTCTCTTAGAGATGACAATGTCGAACATTCCTGTGTCGAATAGTCAGTAGAATCACAAATATGACATGAAATATCTTGAATAGACTTTACATAATTATTCTTTTTCAACTCAAATGCTTTAACTTTTCTAGATAAGGACGAAAATTTGGCTTGAAAGTTATAATATTCCCTAAGGTTGTTGATGAGCATATACTATTTCCATATTTTACTTATAATTATATAATTGTTAGTTATTATTACTTGTTATTTTTAGTTAATTAACTTGTTTTATTGAATATGAAATTAATTGGAGAATCTGGATAAAAAGGGCATGAACAAGTTCAATTTGGGAAGCAATGAAGATTAAATTGGAAATCAATTGGAAGACAAGAATTAAAGGAATCCATGAATTAGCATTAAAAATGGAAAGAAATTGATGGTTTATGGTGTTGACAAGCATTAGGAAGCAAT
Organism: Murraya paniculata; assembly: GCA_030449075.1. Lineage (NCBI taxonomy): Eukaryota > Viridiplantae > Streptophyta > Magnoliopsida > Sapindales > Rutaceae > Murraya > Murraya paniculata. Next base: position 1,717,221 of record JAEVFN010000028.1, read on the forward strand.
TAAGCATACATGCATGTGGAATTCAAGCTAATCAAACTGAAGCCAATAAAATTAATTCATGAACATGGAGAAGTATATGGCAATCTCATGGAATTAATAAAGACTTTGGGGAACAAGCATGCATAAAATAAAAACTTATTTAATGTGCATGGCTTCATATGTTGCATGCAAATTTACATGACCAATTTTAAGGATTGCATGCATAAATGTTGCCTTGCTAGAGTCGGTTCTTGAAATCAATATATAAAGACAAAGGCATTCGGCACAAAGAGAAGAGAAGAGGGAGGAGGCGAGACAGAGAGAAAAAGCGCAGCAGTAACAACAACACTTCAATTTGTCCATGGTTGACTTTATTTTATTTGTTGTTCCCAATACAAGTATGTCTAGCTAATTTCCCTATACTAAGGTTAAGGATGAAACCCTATTCAATGAAATAATTATCTTTTTATTTAATTAAATTCCCTACATATGTTCTTTAATGTTTATGGTTCTTATTTCACATGATTAGTTAGATGTTATTAAATTTTTTCATCAATTCTGTCATGCATTATTGATTGTTAGGATTAATATTCGATTAAATCTATATTTGGATCTATAAAGTCTATATATGATTTTCTTTGATTTTATGTCTTTCATTAAATTGTTTACACAGAGTTTTTAGAAAAACTTTAACTCTTTGTTATTTAATATGTTTACATAAGATACTTAGATATCATACTATTAAGTAGAAAAATAACCTACACAAGATTAATTTTAAGTGGGCTTAATTGTTATATTTATGAGATAGCAAAGATTGATTTCAAGTTGTCACTTTAAAATTAGGGATTAATTGATAATTAGATAATTACTAGTTGAATAGTGGTGGATTCTAAAACCTTGGTAACCTTTGTCCTATTGAATTTTCCTTTACTTTAATTGTTTTCTTAGATTAATTAGTTTAATTTATCTTAAAACGCAATTTGCTCAACTAGGTTATGATTAATATTAATTATAGATTTAAATTAGACTTTTCAATTTAAAACAATCCATGTGGGTTCGACCTCATTACCACTACTCTATTTCTAGATTTGTGCACTTGCGAGATATTAAAATTTTGCACAACAGTTGTACATGCCTTCATTAGATAGAGATGATTGCGGTTTACTTGATCAGTCATATGAACTAAATATGTCTCAGTGTTGTGCATTCTCTGTTATATAGTTAAGGTAATCTAATGCATGTTCAGGACTTTTGTCTCAAAATTCACGATTACACATCATTTCAATGACTTGTCTACATTAGAATGTTAGTCCCTTGTAGAAATAAGACCCTAACCTCCATGTTTCAAAACTGTGGTGCGGGCAAATGTTAAATAAATCCTTGTACCTATCCGAACATTACTAAAGGGTTTCTCCTAGTTTTTGAGTCAAGGTAGTGATTTTTCTTTTGAAAGAATTTGTTTTATGGGGTGGAAATAACTTTTTCAAAAATTGTGCTTGCATTTCATCTCAATTTCTGATAGATCATGATCTAAGATTTTGTTCATGCTACAATTTTGATCAGTACATGTGTTTACAAACTTCCTCAAATTCTCTCAAATGCAGGTATGGATTTTCAGTCTTAAAACAATGAAAAGTAGGTAGAAGTTGAATAAAACCGGGTTTGAAATTAAAACAAAATGCGTCAGGAGGAAAAATTATGCATCATGGTGCCTCTGTTCTAGTAGGATGCATGAAATCTCTAAGCGTCCTAGGCTATTCATAAAGATTTTTCAAGACTTGATTATCTCCATGCTCTAAAAAGTTATCAACTTCAATGTCGGCCGTGTTTAAGGGTGGTGAAGGTGATTTTCTAATTAATCTATCACTTTCCGTACAAGACCAACGTTGCATACAATGCTGATGATGTGTGAGTGTTAATTTCTAGGTCTTAATGTTAATTTTAAAAATCCAAGTCCATGTTCATCATGTCCGCAAAGTCGAAAGGTCCAAGTTCATTTAATCTTTAAGTCCAAAAGTCCAAAGAATAAGTAAACTCCAAAGATTCAAGTTCCAATTCAGTTTAAGAACTGGATTCACAAAAGTTTCTAGGCCAAAATAAAGTTTTTCACAAATTATATAGATAATACTATAACTTCAAGAGAAGAGGGGCGCTAACTAAAGTTTTACAATCCAAAATGACTTTATTTTATTTGTTGCTCCCAATTCAAGTATGTCTAGCTAATTTTTCTATACTAAGGTTAAGGATGAAACCCTATTCAATGAAATTATTATCTTTTTGTTTAATTAAATTCCCTACATATGTTCTTTAATGTTTATGGTTCTTATTTTACATGATTAGTTGGATGTTATTAAATCTTTTCATCAATTCTATCATGCATTATTGATTGTTATGATTAATATTCGATTATATCTATGCTTGGATCTATAAAGTCTATATATAATTTTTTTTTATTCTGTGTCTTTCATTAAATTGTTTACACAGAATTTTTAGAAAACCTTTGACTTTTTGTTATTCAATATGTTTACATAAGATGCTTAGATATCATATTATTAAGCAGAAAAAGAACCTACACAGGATTAATTTTAAGTGGGCTTAATTGTTATATCCATGAGATGACAAAGATTGATTTTAAGTTGTCACTCTAAAATTAAGGATTAATTGATAATTAGATAATTACTAGTTGAATAGTGGTAGATTCTAAAACCTTAGTAACCTTTGTCCTATTGAATTTTCCTTTGCTTTAATTGTTTCTTAGATTAATTAGTTTAATTTCTCTTAAAACTCAATTTTCTCAACTAGGTTACGACTAATATTGATTTTAGATTTAAATTAAACTTTTCAATTTACGCAATCCCTGTGGGTTCGACCTCGTTACCATTACTCTATTTCTAGATTCGTGCACTTGCGAGTATATTAAAATTTTGCACAACATGTTTTTGGCGCCATTGCTGGGGATTGTGCCAGAAAGTCAGTTTAATCTAGGTTGATTTGATTCTTCCACTAGTTATGATTTTGGTTGGATTGGATTTTTATTAAAAAAAAACAAAAAAATTTATATTAGAATTAGACTTTAAATTCATTGTTTGGTTGTTTGATTTCTTTTATTTTGAAATTCCGTTTATTTTCATTATTGTTGGTTTATTTTTTTTTCTTTGTCTAGTTACTTTATGAGTGTTTGGGAACGCGATTCAACAAATCGTTTGGTCAAAAAAGAGTCTAGAATTGATAGTAATCAAGCTAGTTCTTCCCAAATGATGAATGACCCAAATAGAATGTTACCAGTACTACCACCAGTGCAAGTAGAGAAAACCCTTAGAGAATATTTTTCACCACTTGCATCCAACCAACCATCTTGTATTGTGTTGCCACAAACTACAGTAACACACTTTGAACTTAAGCCCTCTGGTATTCAACTTTTACCATCTTTCCATGGGTCAGAGAGAGAGGACCCATATTTGCACATTCAGAAATTTCTTGACATATGTTCTACTTTTCGTTTTCAAAATTTTAATGATGAGTCAATTAGGCTTCGTATGTTCCCTTTCTCATTAAAAGACAAAGCAAAAGCTTGGTTGAATTCACTCCCTGCTAGATCTATTACTACGTGGGATGAATTGAGTAATAAGTTCCTCACAAAGTTTTTTCCTATGTCTAAAACAAATGCCCTTAGGAGAGAGATAAGTGATTTTTATCAAAGAGAGGGTGAACAATTTTATGAGTGTTGGGAAAGATTCAATGATTTACTCCTTAAGTGGCCCCACCATGGTTTTGAGAAATGAAGACTTATACAATGCTTTTACAATGTTCTAACTATGTCAAATCGTCATATGGTAGAGTCTATGAATATTCAGAGATTTTTGAACCTACATGAAGGGGCCGCATGAGATTTCTTTAATTCACTTTCTGAAAATTCTCAACAGTGGGATTTTTCAAATCAAAGAGAAAAATCATCTCAAGTTTCTACAAAGGGTCTATATGAAGTTAATGATGATTTTAATGTGCAAGCCACTCTAGCTACTCTTTCTAGGAAAGTAGATGCATTAACTCTGAATCAATCAATGAATCATCACCATGGTGTAGCTAATGAGATTTGTGCTCTTTGTTCCAACCTATCTTATACAGCACATAATTATCCTTCGTTACCAGCCTATCAAGAGGCTTATTCTGAGCAAGTACATGCCTTACAATCATATGAGAAAACCTCCAATGATCCATATTCACCCATATATAATCCTAATTTGAGGAATCACCTTAATTTTTTCTGGAAACAAAATCAACCTTTATCAAACCAAGGAGGAACAATTTAGCATGTCCAATCAACAATTTGTCCTTTCTAACCAAGTATATCCCAATGCCCAACAGCCTATGTCTCAATTTGTTGCACCCTAACAAAGCAAACCTTCTTTAGAGGATATACTTCAAAATTTCATTCAGTCAACCCAACAAGCCTTTCAGTCAAACACTCAAGCTATTCTAAAGCTTGAACATCAATTGGGTTAATTAGCAACTAATGTAGCAGCGAGAATAAAAAGAAAATTCCCAAGTCAACCAATTCCTAATCTTAAAGAAGTACATGAAGCAGGATCGAGCTCAAGCCATCAGCATGAAGAAGCAAAATCTATCATGACTTTGAGAATGGGAAAATTATTTGACAACGAAGTGGAGGTTCTAACAAGAAAGACATTTAAACATACTTCTTCAGATACAATTCCATCACAAGACTCATCACCAGAAGAAAGTGGCCCACCAGCTTACATTCTTAAGGCTCATTTTCCTTAAAGGTTGGCAAAGATAAAGAAAGAGACTTCAATAGGTGAGATTATGGAAATCTTCAAGCAGGTAAGTATAAACATCCATTTACTTGATGCTATGAAGCAAGTTCCCTCCTATGCCAAGTTTTTGAAAGATTTATACACTAAAAGGAGAAATTTGTAAGTCACCAAAAAGGCATTTTTAACATAACAAACTAGCAATTTACTTCAATGTAAGATGCCACCAAAATTTAAGGATCCAAGTTCCCCTTTTATCTCATGTGTTACAGTGAACTAATTGTTTGATAAAGCATTATTGGATTTAGGAGCTAGTGTTAATCTCTTACCTTATTATGTTTACATGCAGCTTGGACTAGGTGAATTAAAGTCAACTTCTATTATTTTACAACTTGCTGATAGGTCAATAAAAATACCTCGTGGTATTGTAGAGGATGTTTTGATTCAGATTGACAAATTTTATTATCATATTGATTTTATTGTTATTGATACTCAACCTGTATAGGATCCTAAAAAATACACCCCAATTATTCTAGGTCGTCCTTTCTTAACTACAACTGATGCTCTTATTAATTGTAGGAATGGAAACATGCAGCTATCCTTTGGTAATATGACAATGGAATTAAATATTTTTTAATGTTACCAAGCAACCACAAGAAGAAGATGAATTTGTTGAAGTAGAGATGATAGAAGAATTAGTAGAAGATTCATTCGTTTCTAACCACGGTGATGATCTATTAGAGGCATGTTTAACTTTTTCTGGTTTATTTTCTAATGATGACAGTGTAATTGCAGAAGTCAACACCTTACTTGGTGTAACTCCAATTATGGACACAAATAAATAGAAGACAAAACTAGAACCACTACCTCATTCTGAAAAGAAGATTAGCCCATCTATGGAGACAACACCAAAGTTGGAACTCAAAGCACTGCCCAATACTCTGGAATATGTATTCTTAAGAGCATCTAACACCCTACCTGTCATTATTTCTTCTTCTCTCGATCTTGCACAAAAAAGTAAGTTGTTGAGTATTCTAAAAGAGCATAAAAAGGCAATATGATGGACCATTGCTGATATAAAAGGTATTAATCCAGTAGATTGCATGCATCGTATTCATCTTGAAGAAAATGCTAAATCTATGAGGGAGATGCAACGTAGGCGAAATCCTAACATGAAAGAAGTGGTAAGAGCTGAAGTAATAAAATTATTAGATGCAGTAATTATTTATCCTATTTCAGATAGTTCTTGGGTTAGCCCTGTGCAGATTGTTCCTAACAAATCTGGTGTTACAGTAGTTACTAATGCTAATAGTGAATTAATTCCTACTAGAGTAACTACAGGTTGGCGTGTTTGCATCGATTACAGAAAATTGAATTCAGTCACAAGAAAGATCATTTTCTCTTCCATTTATTGACCAAATGCTTGATAGACTTGCAAGTCATGACTTTTATTGTTTTCTAAATGGATATTCAGGTTATAATCAGATCCCTATAGCTCCAAAGGACCAGAAGAAAACTACTTTTACTTGCCCTTTTAGAACTTTTACATATAGGAGGATGCCATTTGGTTTATGCAATGCGCCTGCTACCTTTCAAAGATGCATGCTTAGTATATTTTCTGATATGGTTGAGAGATTTCTTGAAGTGTTCATGGATGATTTTTCTGTTTATGGAGATTTTTTTTATGAATGTTTGCATCATCTAACATTAGTTTTGCAGAGATGTAAAGAAAATAACTTGGTTCTAAATTGGGAAAAGTGTCATTTCATGGTAAGACAAGGTATTGTTCTTGGTCACATAATTTCCAACAGAGGTATAGAAGTTGACAAAGCCAAGGTGGATTTAATTACTAATCTTCCACCTCCAAAATCCATAAAAAAAGTAAGATCTTTCTTTGGACATGCTGATTTTTATAGAAGATTCATTAAAGATTTTAGTAAAGTTTCTAGACCCTTGTGCAATTTACTTGTTAAAGATGTGCTTTTTGTCTTTGATGATTCTTGTCTTGATGCTTTTGAAAAACTTAAGAAATTGTTGACTTCTTCACCTATCATTCAGCCACCTAATTGGGATTTACCTTTTGAAATTATGTGTGATGCATCTGACTATGCTGTAGGAGCAGTGTTAGGACAAAGATTAGATCGTTTACCTTATGTTATTTATTATGCTAGTATGACACTCAATGATGCACAATTGAACTATTCAACTACAGAAAAAGAAATGCTAGCTGTGGTGTTCGCATTAGATAAATTCAGATCTTATCTTATAGGTTGTAAAGTGATTATTTTTACTGCATGCTACTTTGAAATATTTGCTTGCTAAGAAAGATGCTAAGCCAAGATTGATTCGCTGGGTGTTACTTTTACAGGAATTTGACATTGAATTTATAGATAAAAAGGGTTCTGAAAATATTGTGACAGATCACTTGTCTTGTCTTGATCTTAAATTTATTCAAGAATCCTTACCTTTGAATGAGTTTTTCCCAGATGAACAACTTATGAGTATAAATGTTTTATCATGGTTTGCTGATATAGTTAATTATCTTGCTACAGGTCAAATCCCAGAACACTGGACCAAGCAAGATAGAACAAAGTTCTTAGCTGAAGTGAAGAATTTCTTTTGGGATGATCCTTATTTATTTAAATTTTGTGCTGATCAGATTATTAGGTGATGTGTTCCAGAGAATGAATTTCAAAGTGTCATCTCTTTTTGCCATGAACAAGCTTGTGGAGGCCATTTTAGTGCCAAAAAGACAACTAAACAAATATTTTACAATGTGATTTTTATTGGCCTACTCTTTTTCATGACGCTTATGTTTTTTGTTCTTTGTGTGATAGGTGCCAACGCATGGGTAGCATTTCAAAGAGGCATATGATGCCACTCAATATTATTTTTGTGGTTGAGATCTTCAATGTGTGGGGTATTGATTTTATGGGACATTTTCCTTTATCTTTTGGTTATCAGTATATATTAATTACAGTTGATTATATGTCGAAGTGGGTTGAAGCTGTTCCATGCAAAACCAATGATCATAGAGTTGTAGTGAAATTCTTGAAGAGTAATATCCTATCTCGTTTTGGTATTCCTAGAATTATAATTAGTGATGGTGGTACCCATTTTTGCAATACACTTTTTAAAACCCTTTTGGACAAATATTCCATTATACGTAAGGTTGCCACCCTATACCATCCTCAAACTAGTGGCCAAGTAAAGATTTCTAATCGAGAGATCAAGTAAATTCTAGAAAATCAGTTAGGCCAGATAGAAAGGATTGGTCTTTGAGACTTGATGATGCATTATGGGCATATAGAACAGCTTTCAAAACACCAATTGGAATGTCACTTTATAGACTTGTGTAGGGAAAGGCATCGTGCATATTGGGCTATGAAGAAATTTAATTTTAACATGCAACAAGTTGGTTCAAAGAGAAGATTGCAACTAGCAGAACTTGAAGAGATCAGGAATGATGCTCATGAGAATGCCAAGATTTACAAGCAGCGCATGAAAGTCTTTCATGACAAGCACATTTCCAGAAAATCCTTTACGCCAGGTCAAAAAGTATTTTTATATAATTCTCGACTGCATCTCTTTCCAGGAAAGTTACGTTTTCGATGGTCTGGTCCTTTTATAATTCGTACTGTCTTTCCTTATGGAGCAGTTGAAATTAAAAATCCTAAAAATGGTAATTTATTTAAAGTCAATGGTCAAAGATTAAAACCATTTTTAGAATTAAGATCATCAGAAGTTGAGGAGATATTCTTAGATGATCCTGTTTATCATGATTAATTAATTCTATCTTTACATTATTGTTTTATTTGAATAGTAGCTTTTCTTTCATTGTTTGCTTTTCTTTTCTAGTATTTGTTTCTTCTAACGTTTTCTTTTTATTTTTCATTTTCATTTAAACTTCCCCAACCATTCAGGTGTGATTTCTCTAACTTCCCTTTTATTATTTATGTTTTTATCTTTTTATCTCTTTGCATGCATATCTTTTATTTATGAAACATTGAGGACAATGTTCCAAATAAGTTTGGGGATGGGAATAGTGTGTGCTTTGTTTATTATTTAAAAAAAACCAAAAAATTCAAAAATTCTAACAAAAAGTTTGTTTTTATGAGAAAAGCCAATGATAAGAACTTGATTAACAATGAATATGGTTTTTAGAAATGGTTGTATGTTGTCTTATTTTATACTTGGTTCTTGTGTTAATTCCTTTTGATTGAGATCTTTAAACACCATGAGCACTAATATCAATTCTTTCATAATTTTGAATTGAAATTTGAGATTGACAGAGCTTGAATTGAGAATTTTAGATTGAGTAAATGATTGTTTGCCTTGATTCTTATCTCCACAATACAAAATAGAATACATAGGCACCAAAGTCAGAAATAGCTACCTATAACCCTTAAGAGTGAAGCTATCCATGAGTAATTTGGGCCTATGTACCATCAGTATGTAGAGGATAATTTATCATGAGAAGAAGGCTACCTTAAATGGTAGAGTGAAAGCTCCTTACTATGGTTATAAATAAAAAAAAAAAAGAAGAAAAAAAATCTAATAAAGTGCATGTGCTAAAAAAATCAAAAGAAAATGCACATAAAAACCTGTGAAAAAGAAAAAAAAAATTGGAGATCAAGATTATAAGATTAGTTTGACCTACTCTTTTCTTTGTTCAAGGCAAAGGCTGTTAATATTGAAGATTTTGAGAATAGATTTTAATTGAATTAATTCACACACACACTACAAGAATCAAAAGAGAGATGGGATTAACCATTGAATTAAAGTTAGAACTTTGCCAATATTTCAAATTTCTTTGAGCTATATAATTTATCCAATCTTTGAGGCTATTTTTATATTTTATTTAAAGTATGTTGTTCTTTTTGTGTTATTTTATCTCAAAACTAAGAAATTGATGTTTGCGGGTGTCATCACTGAAGCCCTTACGAGACTATAACTCATCCACTAGGGCCGTCTATGGGTTTAAAGGTTTGTTGCATATGCTAAATGCAATCGCGATCACCTACTAAAGTGGTTTAAATAGGATTTACTTTTTGTTACTTTTATTTTTGTTTTAGATTCTAGGTTTGCTCGAGGACTAGCAAAATCTAAGTTTGGGGGTATTTGATGAGCATAGCCTATATACATATTTTACCTATAATTATTAGTTATTATTATTTGTTATTTTTAATTAATTAACTTGTTTTATTGAATAGAAAACAAAGAGAAGAGAAGAGGGAGGAGGCGAGACAGAGAGAAAAAGTGCAGCAGCGGCAACAGCACTTCAAGTTGCCCATGGCTGACTTTATTCTATTTATTGCTCCCAATTCAAGTATGTCTAGCTAATTTTCCTATACTAAACTCTATTCAATGAAATAATTATCTTTTTGCTTAATTAAATTCCCTACATATGTTCTTTAATGTTTATGGTTCTTATTTCACGGGATTAGTTGGATGTTATTAAATCTTTTCATCAATTCTGTCATACATTATAGATTGTTAGGATTAATATTCGATTAAATCTATGCTTGGATCTATAAAGTCTATATATGATTTTCTTTGATTTTGCATCTTTTATTAAATTGTTTACACAGAGTTTTTAGAAAAATTTTAGCTCTTTGTTATTCAATATGTTTACATAGGATACTTAAATATCATACTATTAAGTAGAAAACAAACATACGCAAGATTAATTTTAAGTGAGCTTAATTGCTATATCCATGAGATGACAAAGATTGATTTCGAGTTGTCACTCTAAAATTAGGGATTAATTGATAATTAGATAATTACTAGTTGAATAGTGGTGGATTCTAAAATCTTGATAACCTTTGTCCTATTGAATTTTCCTTTGTTTTAATTGTTTTCTTAGATTAATTAGTTTAATTTATCTTAAAACTCAACTTGCTCAACTATGTTAGGATTAATATTAATTATATATTTAAATTAGACTTTTCAATTTAAAGCAATCCATGTGGGTTCGACCTCGTTACCACTATTCTATTTCTAGATTCGTACACTTGCGAGTATATTAAAATTTTGCACAACAGTTGTACATGCCTTTACTAGATAGAGATGACGCGGTTTACTTGATGAGTCATACGAACTAAATATGTCTCAGTGTTGTGCATTCTCTGTTATATAGTAAAGGTAATCTAATGCATGTTCAAGACTTTTGTCTCAAAATTCACCATTACACATCATTTCAATGACTTGTCTACATTGGAATGTTAGTCCCTTGTAGAAATAAGACCCTAACCTCCATGTTTCAAAACTGTGGTGCGGGCAAATGTTAAATAAATCCTTGTACCTATCCGAACATTACTAAAGGGTTTCTCCTAGTTTTTGAGTCAAGGTAGTGATTTTTCTTTTGAAAGAATTTGTTTTATGGGGTGGAAATAACTTTTTCAAAAATTGTACTTGCATTTCATCTCAATTTCAGATAGATCCTGATCTAAGATTTTGTTCATGCTACAATTTTGATCAGTACATGTGTTTACAAACTTCCTCAAATTCTCTCAAATGCAGGTATGGATTTTCAGTCTTAAAACAATGAAAAGTAGGTAGAAGTTGAATAAAACCGGGTTTGAAATTAAAACAAGATGCGTCAGGAGGAAAAATTATGCATCACGGTGCCCCTGTTCTAGTAGGATGCATGAAATCTCTAAGTGTCCTAGGCTATTCATAAAGATTTTTCAAGGCTTGATTATCTCCATGCTCTAAAAAGTTATCAACTTCGATGTTGGCCGTGTCTAAGGGTGGTGAAGGTGATTTCCTAATTAATCTGGCACTTTCCGTACAAGACCAACGTTGCATACAATGCTGATGATGTGTGAGTGTTAATTTCTAGGTCTTAGTGTTAATTTTAAAAATCCAAGTCCATGTTCATCATGTCCACAAAGTCTAAAGGTCCAAGTTCATTTTATCTTTAAGTCCGAAAGTCCAAAGAATAAGTAAACTCCAAAGATCCAAGTTCTAACTCGGTTTAGGAACTGATTCACAAAACTTTCTGGGCCAAAATGAAGTTTTTTAAAAATTATATAAATAATACTAAAATTTCAAGAGAAGAGGGGTGCTAACTAAAGTTTTACAATAAAATAAAATAAAATAAAAGGACAAAGACTTAATTGAATGGACAAAAAAATAAAGACAAATTGACACCAAATCTAGAAAACTCTTCGGCAACGGCACCAAAAACTTGATATGGTTAAAAAATATTGTTTACTTCTAAATATAAGAGTGTCTAATTATAATATTACCTTGTGAGTTCGGGGTCAAACCACTAGAAATTTAAAAATCTAACAGTCAATTATTAAACAAAGAAATGTAAGTGCAAAAAAAGAAATTAATAAAAATCAATTTAAAAATTGCTAAGGTTATTATGGGACCCACTCTCGGGTTTCAAATTATGGTCATAGCACTGTCTCATATTTATATTTTGTATTTTTTTTTGCTAGTTAATTATTATGTCATTTAATTCTTAACTAACCATTAATGTGGATAAATATGAGATCAAGTATCTAATGTGCCACAACTATATTAACATGTCGACATTATATCAAAATACCATATAAATCTTAAGAGAGATTGATCTATAAATTAACATGATGTAAAAGAAACGGGTAAAGAATAAAAATACAAAGAAATAAAATAAACTTTAAAACTCACTTAAGAGAGTAATTAATTCAATAATTTGAACTCTTGAACTTCATTTTTTTCCTCAACTTAGAAAATTGGCCACTTATATTGAAAAACAAAACACTCATTTTATTTAACAAATTTCTAAAATATATTATAAGAGAATGAACCACACAAAAGAAGAAATTTTCTTAAGCCTGAATCTCAGCTCCCTTCCCTTCTCCTCTTCCCTTCTTCTCTGTATTCTTGCCTTTTATAGGCGCAACTGATGCCTCCTTTCTCTTTATTATTATTATTATTATTATTATTATTATTAATTATACCATGTTGCATAGAAATATGTGATAGTCAAGCAGTAAGGTGGCCACTTGACTATCACAGTACTCATGGCTCACTTTTCTTTATTTATTTATTTTATTAATTACATCTCCTCAATAATGCATTTCAAATAGCTCCAACAATTTTTTTACTTATTTCTTGCTTTTAGCTCCAATTCCCTATTTATTCTTAGAATATTTACTACATAAAAATTAAAATAAAATTCACATGCTGCAGATTAATTTAACACAAAAATTTATTAGGGAAGCATTAAGATAATTTAGGAATAATGAACATATTAATCAATACTGTAAGTAAAAAACTGATAATTTTATTCTTATTAAATGTACATTTTTTAGTGTCAATCAGTCAACGATATGCTCAATAATTCCCTGTACATCGGAACATAAAAATCTAACCTCCACCATTATCCATTTTCAAATCTATCTCCAAGTTAATCCTATTATCACATATACTAAGGTTTTCGACTCTGTGATATCTAAAAATGACATCCATTCATCCATCCAAGAACTCAAAAATATTTAAATGACCATTTTGTTGTGAATCTATCATTGATAATTTTTGACGCAAACTTTTAACAAACCTTAATAAATGGGGCGTTTCATCAATAATCTTCTACATAATAACCGAAATAATAATGACACTTTAGAGAAAATCCAAAGAAAGAAGTAGAGCACTAACAAATACACCAACAGAAAGTGGTTTGTGCACTAATAAGTGCACTAATCCTGAGTCCAACTGGCTACCCACAGGCCATCAATACTATCAATCACTGCATCCGAAGGTAAAGGTGTATGAACGTTCTCAAAATTAGTAAAAAATCTATCATCATCGTTGAATTCTCATCAAAAACAGCATCCTCATCCGACTGTGGTAAACCCAGATGACCATCACCACCCGGAAGATTACTTGTGGCAACCAAAACATCATAATCATCAATAGCTGAATAAAACCGATTCTAAGCAGCCAAGTCAACCTAAGATTCCTGGCAAACAGGTTCAAATGCACAAGTAGCCAAAGAAGCCTTACTAGTAACCATGGGCCCCAATCTCTGTAGTAGCATTAGGCTGAGTAGTAGAGCCCAAACTCTGACCCTAAATTAAAGGGCTATACACTAGGCCCTGAGGAAAATTATCAACAACAATAACATATTGAAGAGCATGAGCCACCCTAAGCTAAACATCAACATCAGATGCAGGCAATTTACCATTACCCTGAGGCTCACCAGTAAAGCTGTTAGGACTTATTAAGCTCAGGATTAGTAACATAACAAGCACCTGAAGAATAAGCCAAGTGTTTACATGAAGCACAATATGAAAGTACCTGCTCAAAAATCACATCCCTCAAACAACTTCACCTTCACCAATCTAAAGTCATGATAAAGAGGGCCGCGAAACATCACATTCAACCGAATCGATGAACTTTTCTTTAGATGTCGTTATCTATCGGATGGTGTCAGGCCTTATGTTTGCTAGCTTTACCTTTGGCTCTAAACTTTCCCAATTGCAGGGATTTTTTTAGTACTAGAATTGTGGAGGGATTGAGTGTTATTATTTCACCTAATAAGCTAATTAGATTAGCTTCTTGGTTGTGGCCACTGCCTCAGGTGGTGAAGTTGAATGTAGATGGTTGCTCAAGGGGTAAGCCTGGGTTGTCTACCATAGGTGATATTCTTTGTGAGCACCAAGGTATGGTCCTGGATGCTTTTGGTTCCTTTTTGGGCCATTAGCCAATCCTTTATCCTAAGCTAATGGCTGTTTGTGAGGGTTTAGAACTTTCCATTCAGCTTGTTTACTCTCTGCTTAAGGTAGAGTCTGACTCGGCCGCTATGGTCTTTTGGATTCAGCCGATATCTATGCATTGGGATTATGCATATACTTTGCATATAGTCTCCATTTTTTCTGCTGCTCCCTCCATCTTGGTCAGGCATGCTTATTGGGAGGCATCTTTTACTGCTAATTTTATGGCTAATTGGGTTTGCGCTCATCGGGTTTGCCAGTCCTTCTTAGGTAATAGTGCTGGCATTATTCATCTAGATGGGCAAGAAGTCCCTCCTATTAGGCAATAGTGCTGCATATTTTTCTGGTTTATTGCTATGCTTATATGCCTCTATTATGTATTTTCCTTTATGATTAGAGATTTTGGTTCATGTCTCCCTTTTTATCTATTTTCCATTTTCTAATTTATATTATAGATAGTGGCTCGGCCTAACTCCCTGCTATCTTGATGGTTTTTTTTTAAAAAAATACATCAATAGTCAATCTCTTTATCATTTTTCAAATTAAATATTAGTAAGTTAGAATTGTACTAATAGAGTGTTGTCATGTCGATAACATGTTATATATAATGCTAATAATGTAAGAAGTAATTGCTAAAAGAGTAATTTAAGCTAAACAAAAAAAAAAAATGAAAATACCTATAAAAGTGCGAGCTTTTATCTGTCATTCATGTATATTTGAGTCCGATCCCTTCTTTTTTCATAGCATTGGCAATGAAAAATGACATTTTTACAAAGTATTGTACAAATTCTATGATACAATGGGATAGTGAAAGCAAATTTGATAAGCTAAACGAACACTTTGTCAAGTTAACACCTGAGCTTATATGGATATTGTTCTAGGAATGGCATAAGACAAATGCAATTAAATGACACTCTAATCAAAATGAGATTAAATATTATTTTAATCCAAATTACTCAACCACATGATTTTTTTACAATAACATTCAATAACCTAAGGTTATAGATAAAAACCATAGGGCAAAAAAATGTGGATAATTTTATTGAAGAGAGATTGCTAACTTTCTCCTAATGAAATTAATATATGTCACTTAACTCCTTTCTGTTTTTTTAATAGCTAATAGGGTTAGGGAAAAAAACAGTTACCTCCCAAAAAACTAAATTCGGTTTGATTTTTAAAACAAAAAAATAATAATAATAAGTTTATATGAGAAAAAATTAAAAACCAACAAATTTAGTAAATACAAAAGATATTATGGTTTAAAATAAAAAATAAATAAATTGGACCGATAACCAAACCAATTCAATTTGGATTGTTATTTCTAAAACAATCGTCAGTTCAATTTAATTCAAAACCAAACCAAATCGTTGCCCTCCTCTAATAGCCAATTAACCTCTTGGCACCATAATTTTATGGTATTATTATTATTTTTAAATACACATTTATTCTTATTTATTATTAATTAAATAAATTAAAATAAAAAATTTGAATACTAAAAATAAGAATATAAGTTTCGATTTGAATTAAAAAATTAACAAGAAGATATATTTCTTATACTTTTGGTATTTTTAAACATCTTCCTTTATAATAAATATTTATTTTCTATTTTAAAGATAAAATATCAGGTAAATGACCCATTTACCTTTCTTTTCCTTTATATTTTTTATGTCAGGAGTTATTGACTATTATAGAAATAATTGGGGGTAATTGGACTAGCAATCTATCTTTATTGAATAGCTAAATTGTTTATAACAATGACAATACCATACTTCCACACTCAAATAGAAAATCTAAATTACAATTAAAATAGAAATAAAAGGCGAAAACACATACCTAATTTGACTATAATTAAATGAGAAAATATCAAAAATTTCTAAACAATTTAAATCCGAAAATCTTCTAATACAGTGTTACGTCGTTGACACAAATATATTCTATAATTTAATTTCTTTTTTCCCATGAAAATTCTACACATATGGCAACCACATAACACTACTACCACATATCTTTGTACATTAATTATTTGTAGGTAATGGTCACAATTCAATGATATATGTATTGGCAGGTTGCAATACAAGTGTCAAAATGAGACTTCAATAACTTGATATAATTGACATGTAGGTATCTGATCCACGACAAAAACCACGTAGTATAAATACTTATGTTAGTGCAAATTGTGTTGGCATTATATTCACAACATCGAGCGTTAGGATAATTATTTTTCATGTAACTCGTTACGCATTTTATTATAATTAAAGCTATTAAGTGCTAACCTGGCTTGTCTCTGATTAGAGTTTATAATATGAATTCTTGCAATATAAATTGTAACTATTACTGGTTGTAACTATAGCTGCCAATAAGCTTGACTCTGCTTAAAGTTATTATATATATTCACATCACTTGCACGCATAAAAAAAAATTGGTTGCATGCAAGAGCAGCTAATGCAGTGAAAACAAGGCCTGGGTATGCATCACATTTACGGCCCGCAGAGCCTATTAAAGAGAGAATGTAGCTGACTTGATTTCGGAGGGAACTATATTAATAAAGTTGGGATGATTTTGAAGGCTTTATTATTTGTGATGGCATGTTCTACAGAGGTAATATTCTTTGGATTTGTGTGATCTTCAAGAGATTGGATTGATATGATATCTTGATAAATGATGAAACGGAAGCGCAAAAGAGTTGCAAATAGTTGAAACAAAGTTTATGAATAAAGAAGTTCATTCACTAATTTTGAATACTACAAAACTAGGGTTAAAGCCTCTTTATATAGTAACCCTAAATATTGCGAATTTACTAAAATAGACAAATTTAAAATATTATTGTATAATTAAATTCTCCTATCAAAATAAGAAAAGGAAAAACAAACAGTACGCAAACCCATGTACTAAAAAAAAAATAAAAATCCTAAAAGAATCAAGAAAAATAAAAAAGAATCTTAAAATTAAAAAAAAATGACTAGGAAAGAAGTGGGATTTCCAGCTCGATCAGGACAAAATGGCATACATCATTCTGGGTTTTGTTCGTCTCTTCGCAAGCTTTGAAACAGTATATTATACATTGAAAACGGACGCCTGTAGCTCAAGTTATGGCCTCTAAAAGGTACATGCTTGTAATACACAACAATCCTACATCAATCTCCCGTATTTGGAAAAGAACTCGTCCTCGAGTTAAGCACATACAACTCCTTATCGTCTGGACGATATTCAAATAGATTAGCCAAGTTGAAAGCGTGAGAGATATTCCAAGTGTCCAACAACTGAAGCACATAAGCATTATCATTAATCTTCCATGCCACGCGAAGCGGTCCATACTCGCGCTTTTTTAATTTAGTGCGAATTCCATGGAAATGACTCTGCAGTAGATATGCCATCACCAAATTACCTTCCTAAAACACCTTCTTACATTAGTGCTTGTCTGCCTTAGCCTTGTACTTAGCATTGGCAGCCTCCAAGGGAGCTCGAACCTCAGCATGAATCCGTAGAACTTTTTCTACCACATTATTCATCATTTTGCTTTCTCCAACTCCAGTTATTGTTGGTATAACAACCAAATCACAAACATAGGGTGGGGAACAAGTGTAGACAATCTTAAAAGGGGTCTTACCAATAGATTGATTCACCATACTATTGTAAACAAACTCGATCTAAGGCAAGGCAGCTTTCTAGTTCTGTTGCTTGTCGCCACAAACACACCGCAACATATTGCCCAAAGTGTGATTGACCACTTCTGTTTGGTCATCTGTATATGGATGAAAAGAACTGCTAAACTACAATTGTGTGCCAAACTTATCCCAGAGATGATGCCAAAACTTATTAAGGGACTTTATATCTCTATCAGAAGTGATAGCCTTTGGAACACCATACAAACGCACCATCTCTCAAAAGAACAAATGCGCAACTGAAGCACCATCTTCAGTTGACCACTTCTGTTTGGTCATCTGTCTATGAATGAAAAGAACTACTAAGCTACAATTTTGTGCCAAACTTATCTCAGAGATGACTCCAAAACTTATTGATGGACTTCACATCTCTATCAAAAGTGATAGTCTTTAGAACATCATGCAAACGCACCACCTGTCGAAGGAACAAATGCATAACTAAAGCAACATCTTTAGTCTTCTTACACGCAATAGAGTGTGCCATCTTTAAAAACCTATCCACCACTGCCAATATAGAATGTCATCCCATCCTTGTGCACAGTAATCCTAAGACAAAATTCATGGACAAATCCAACCAAATATTTTCTAGAATAGGTAATGGCATGTATAAACTCGTATTCTGTGTGTGTTCTTTACCTTCTTAGTACTTGGTCTTATCTATTCCACAAGTCTCTATTCAACTGCAGCCAATAATAACACTGCTCCACAAGGGCCTTGGTCTTATCTCGCCCAATATGTATGCTCAATCCTCTGCCATGCAACTCACAGATGATCTGCTCCATTAAAAAACTTTGAGACACACATAACTAATTAGCCTTGAATAGATATCCATCTTGAATTAGGAAATTCCTACATTCTGATGGTTGATGCAGCGAACCCAGATATGCACAAAGTCTTCATCTCCAGCGTACAACGCCTTTAAACACTCAAAACCAGTAACTTTATTGACTAAAGTTACTAGTAAAGTTGCTTGCCTATTGAGTACATTCGTCACTTTATTTTGTTGCCCAAACTTATGCTTCACAGCAAAAGTGAACTTATGCATATAGCTCACTCACCTGGCATGCATCTTGCTCATATTTTGTTAGCTGTTAAAGTGGTTCAATGCTTGGTGATCACTGTAAAGCATGAATTTCTTCTGAATCAAGTAATGCTTTCATGTCTTCAATGCCCTTAGGATGGTATAAAACTCTTGGTCGTAAGTAGACCACTTCTACTATGCCTCATTCAACTTCTCACTCATATACTCAATTGGATGCCCTTCTTAGGAAAGAATAGCTCTATTGCCCTTTCTAGAAGCATCACAATTGACCTCAAATGTTGAAGTTTGGCAAGGCAAACACAGGAGCATTGGACAACTTCTCCTTTAGTAAGGCACAACTCGCCTCTTCATCTTCTCCCCATTTGAACTTCCCTTTCTTTAAGCACTCCGTAATAGGTGCGGTGATCGTGCTAAAACCATGAAAGAATTTCCTAAAAAACATCACCAAACCATGAAAGTTCCTAACATCACCCACAATTTTAGGCATAGCCTATTCTCTAATGACTTGTATCTTCGACTCAATAGCTCTAATCCCATCCGCACTCACTACAAAACCCAAAAACTCTACATTACTTTATGAAAAGTTATACTTCTTTAGATTAATATAATGTTTATTTCTCTGCAGCACCTCCATAACCATTCTCAAATGCTCTAAATGTGTCATCATATCAACGAAGTAAATCAAGATATCATCAAAATACACCACAATAAATTTGCAAGAAAAATGTTTAAATTAGTTAAGTCATTAAGTCCGTTTGTTTTTTCAACTCAATGAAAATTTTCAGTTATTAAGTTATTAAGCCCATTTTTTTAGTTTTTTATTTAATCTAAAAAATCTGAATGATATTATTAAAAGATATTTTCCAAAATATCCCTATCTGATTAATTAATTATCATCCTTACCTAAATAAAATTTAATAATTAGCATTATTATCCATTTGTATAACTTGAGATAATATAGTGGTAGAATATTATTATTTTTATCTTTTTATTTTCTTTAAATTAGCATTATTTATCTTCATAATTTTTTGTGAATATTTTTCAATTAAAAACATCATGAACTACAGTAAAATTGATTAACATATACTAATTTTGAACATAAACATTTATATTTAATTAAATATAATTTATATTATGATAATATATTAACTTACTTAAGTTCTTTGAGATGTTTGTTATTTATTTAACATTTATAGTTTGTAAGGGTATAAATATAAAATATTAATTTTTAGATTTTTTAAGTTAAAAAAAAATTTTAATATTTGTTTTTAACAATTCAGACAAAAATATAAACATAATATTCAGATTCAGACATTCAATTCTATTTAGAATTCAAATTAAAAAAACAAACGCCACCTAAGAGTATATAGGAGAAATTACAGAAATCACTCTTTGTTATTTGCGTTGGCACAATTTTATTACAACAAATTAGTCTTTTGGTTTTCATCTTTGATGTCGATCCTGTAGGTAAGTTTTATACTTGTCCCTTCGGGGCGAAGGTCATTTGACATCATGGATGGATTCTTTATATAGGTGACAAGGATTTCTTGTGGACAAATCAAACAATCAAAAGAGAAGTGGAGGCTAAAGATTCATTATGATGTCGATTCAATAAGGTGGCGACAAGATTTGTTGTATCCAGTAGCCTCTCTCTTATAAAACTATCAAAAATTTGGGGTCTAAGCATGGTACTTTACTTCTCCACAGTTTATTATCCTTGTTACAACTAACCTTTTAATTGAATCCCATACTTTAAACTTCTGATAGAACCAACATTGATGGAATTTTTAAATATACTGAATTTGAAGTGGTAACAAGGTACATAAAGAACAGGTAATATAATGTCGGTAGCTAGAAAGTCAAAAAAAAGAATGATGGGGGCGGCCTGCCGGCCACTATTGATGTTTCCTGGTTGCCCGCAAGCCGCAATAAGAGCAGCAGACATTCTGATTACAGTCTTTTAAATTCAGAAAAGGAATTATGTCCCTTGGCCCATCTCTTGGCTGCGAAAGCATCAATTTCCTTTCATATTACTATTAATTAGCTAACATGACTTTAATTAAATGCATTAAACAATTAATTACCTCTATTTTGTTCTCCACTTGAATGCTTTTGCTATTATCTTTTGAATTAAAAAACAAAAAAGATTCGCGTGTTCTTTTCCTCAAAAGTTTCTCTTCAAGCTTATTCACAGATCTTCTTTACAAAGGTGGTTTTGACAAAATTGCATTTCAATAACAAAATTGTCGGCTTGTGTTTTAAATATGTTAAACCAAAAATAAAAATTGGAGAGGAATTTATTCTTCGAAATAAGTTTCGCTAACTATAGGTTGCTGCATCTTATTTTTACTTTTTTTTTTTGCATTCTTCTTTATTTATTTTTTCTTCTTTTTATGGTGTAGTTGTTGGTTTAAAATTAGTTTTGCAGCAGAAAAATAATTGAATCGCATTTCTCATACAATATATAAAATTATCATAATCTAGAAATCGTACCTTTACTTTTTCGTAGAAGTAATCTAGGCTCCCAAGTGACGATCTACACCACCAATATTATTATATCACGATCCTTTACCAACGATCTTCCAGGTTATGACTCAAATTTAATCTACACTTGACGTGTGGGCGCCTTTATCACTACTGTAAGCAACTAGTAAGAGAAAATTTTTCCTCTCAAGATTAGAGTGAAAAACTCATTTTTCTCTGATCTGAATATTGTGGCTGCCTCTTTTTATTTCTAGAAAAATAAGCTTTTTATATTCCCATTGGTAGAAATCATAGGCTCTCTTTTCTTTTTAAAACCAAAAGTGGCGTTTACTTATTCTTGTTATAGGGGGCCCATCTTGTAAAATAACACAAGGCCGCTTATAATCAAACATATTAAATGGAGCCTCCCACCAAATAATATATTTAGGCTTTTAACCCAAATTGCTAGTTATCTTGCTTATCAATCCAATAGTGATGTAATCAATTAAATGAGCTAACCTGGGGATCATATGAGTCCATATAATAGTGGCTACAATAATTAGGCCTCTAATTAAACTAGCCAGATTATTTAATTCCAAATCTACTCCACTAAAAAATTGAAACTGACCTCCATAATTGTATGCTATATAGGATAGTGTTCTCGAATAATGATTCAACCCATGTCACATTGATTTTTTTACTGAACAATCATTTGTACCACATCGTTAATTAAATTGATATCTCAACTATCCAATCAATTTAATTACATCTTGTTCCTTGACACTTACTGGCTTTCTCTAATAATCATTTTCAACATACTAATTATGTTGACACACTCTGGCTAGAAAATTATATGATCAAGTACCAAAAACCCGTCAAGAGATGTATTGTACAAATTATATATTATTAATCTATAATCTCACTGCTCATAATTGCTTCTACCAAGATACCGGGTAATCTTGACTACGAATGTATGTCATGTTCATTAGTAACTCAAATGAAATGACAATCACAAATATGAAACTATAATTAACTCAAGATTGAGATTGCAATAAAATCAATGCCTATGAGATTTAATAAGTCTGGCAGTTATTTTAAGGTTAATTAAATCTCATATATGATCCAGTTCAACATAGTCAAACTACATCAGCAATTCATACATAATTAAGATAAATCATTCAATGAATTTACTACAGTCTAAACATAAATAGAGCGCCCAACTTTATTTATCAACTACAAACGTAATTTATTTAATCATAAGATAACTTGTATTTGTCTTCTGTGAATTCATATGATGATCACATAAAATACATATAATATGATTAAATGGACTTTATTTAAAATATTTATGCAATTAAGATATCTGAAAATATCTTATTAATTAGAAAATAAATAATTACATGCTTTAAAGAGCACATAATCCCAACAGTAGTAACATGCTTTTTCTTTGAAGACTAAGGTTCATTATATCCCTTAATTAAGTATTTACTTTAGTTTTATTTAAAAAAATTGTTAAAGCAACACCCTTCTATATCATTGCAAATCTCGTATTTTAGGATACCTTAGAATATGAAAATGATGAAGATATCTACGTATGGACATATGTACTCTTTTTTTTTTTTTTTTTTTTTTTTTTGGGTACTGAAACTTAGTAGTTTTTAAGCTGAACGGAGAGAGAAGCGAGTACTTTTATAAAGCGGAACAAATTAAAGTCAAGTACTCATATCTAATTAATCTAATAATGGCTTGTTAGCCTAAAGATGAAAGTGCCTAGCATTTAAAATGATGATAGCACGAACGGGCAGGCAAGGCAGCAACATGATTATGTGCGGCGGTGCCCGTGCGGGGGTGAGCATAATGCCCTAATCAACCTTTCTATAACTTTTACCATGCATCGACCAAATAATCAGATGACGCTTGATCGTAAATATACTATTGATTTATCACTTCTATTTCCCACAAATACTACACTTTTTATTGTCTTAGAGAATAAAGGAAAAGAAAGAGAGTAATAATAACCTAATGTAGAGTCTACATCTATTTTTAATACATTTAAAGTCTTTTTTTTCGTTTTTCTGATAATCGAAGAAGATTACAATCTGATTGCGTAAGAAACCAAAAACTTGAGTGTATTTCCTCAGAGTTTGTAGTGATTATATTTCTCCAACAAATTTGAATATATGAGTTGTGTTGATTTTTTAAAAAATCTTATGCAAAATTTATTATTTTATCTAATGGCAATCCAATTTGCTCCTTATCTATGTGAGCCTAGTATTTAGTTTAATGGCAATTAAATTTGCTCCTTGCTTACGGAACTTATTATTAGTCTAATGGCAATCTAATTTGTTTTTCACTTATGTGAGCGGGGTTCGAATCTCAGACTTCTTATTTTAACACAAGATATTTAACCATCTCAACTAAATGACACTTATAAGATTATGAATTTAATTAAGATTTAATTAAACATATGATTTTATTCAATAACTTCCTATAATTAATTATTTCTAAAAATGACAACATTCTCAAGGTTTTGCATCAAATTGAGATTTAATTGCATATATAGTTTTATTCAATAATACCAATCATAATTTGTAGAAATGACACCACAAAACTTAGATTAGTACCGAATCAGAATCCTTCTCCCAAATACACACGTTAATTAGAAAATTGACAATTGAAAATTAGATTTTAACTTGAATAATAGGGAGATTGTTGTTTTCCTCCTTGAAACTTTTAAGTTTTATCACTTACACTGTTACAAGTTTTATGATACTTTGTTATCCCCACGGCTTCAAAATTTTAACAAACGAAAGGAAAAAAATTAGCGTAATTGAATATTATAAAATAATAATGATAGAGCCACAAATAATTTTATACAAATTATTGTGTATAAACTGATGAGTCATAAAGAGATTGGTTGGTTGTTTATGGTTCATCAAAATCAAATCATTCCCAAAAGCAGTTTTTTTTTTAAATTAAGTGTACCCATGATAGTTCATACAACCAATCTCTTCATTACGTCAATTTGTACATACTTATTTGTATAAGCTGTGGCTGTGGCTCTATCACTAATTATAAAAGCTAAGTATATAATGACCAAAACTATAGGAGTAGAAGTGTCATTCTCCCTACATGATATTTCAATTTCCCCTACTTTTTAATAATATTTTAAATCCTAATTTACGAGAGATAGAAAAAATAATCATTGAAGGGCAGAAAAAAAAAGCCCAAAGGCTTCTTCCATTAATTTCTCCTTAATAACCTACTACATATTTTTTTTCAACTTGTATATATGAATAGTACATATGCAAAACTCATATATACAGTCATACTACCCACAACCAGAAAATAACGCTAATAATATTATTCCTCCTACTTCTCTAATCCATGCCTTAAATATTATTAAAAATTCTCTGTCCTGGCGACAAAATCATTTTGGGATCAAACTGAGCTTTCCTCTGGGCAAAAGTGTTCCATTTTGAGCCAAAATGCTTGATCCACTCTTCCTTGTTTGTGTGATAGGGAAGATACTGCTTAGCCTTAATGCCAGCATTTTCACAAAATTTCAGTATCTCTTTATTTTGATCATCAAAGGCTTCCCAGTCATCAAATCCGCTTGAATGCAAAAATCCTACGGTGTAGAAAACTTCTTCATCTGGTATAACCGCAGACATCCTATCATCCCATCTGCAATTCATGAATTATAAAAATTATACATTTTAAGATAAACCATAGACAAAAACAGCGTAAAACCGGGGTCGGTTTATCTTTTTTCTAATTTAGTAAACCGGCACTAGTTTTACCCTATTCTTGTCGGCATTCTGTCCAAATTTTTCTGTGGCAAAGAAAAACTTACTGGTTTTTGTTCATAGGATAAACAAGTACAGGTCCTGTGGTAATGTTACTTTTAAGAACAATGTCCCTGAAAACACCTTTGTTGAAGTCGGAGATACGAGATTTTGGTAAAAATAGATTCAGCCATGGATGCGGAACTTCCCAAAGTCCTTGCGACTCAAGTTTCAGCTCCCCACTTCGAACTCTATTCAAAAATTCTACGTAGGAGACATCTTTTTCAAACATAAATCCTGGCAGATAACTTAATCCTTTGAACAATGCTTGCAGTTCCTTAAAAATTAAAAAAAAAATAAAAAAATAAAAACACAAGCCATGGTTTTATTGGTTAATTGTATGTCCAACTGAAGTATAGAGGAGAAATTTTATGGTACTCTATATATTGTTACCTTATGCAGGGCATTTTGGGTATGGTCATCATAATATTTGGCGACTTCAAGACAGTAAATTATGGCATGTGTTCTAACATGGGAGATAATTCTGGGATGATCAGACAGTGGGAAGAAGGAGGATCTCCAGTTATCTAGAGAACCCTGGTCCATTATTAGTGTGCCTTCCAAATAATCCAGTGCTTGCTTTTGTGTCCTTCCATTCATTGAAATCAAATACTCTTGGTCTCTGCTAAAACTGGAGAAATCACTGTATAGCATTCGTACCCACTTAACCTACAAAACAGTTATACACGAGAATATTATTCACAGTATCTGTATAGCATAGGCTTGTTAATTCAATGTGTTTTATATTTATATATATCCACCCTTTTTGGGGCTGGCTCTAGAGCAATTCTCGCTCTGGTTATAATCCCAAACTGGCCTAAACCTCCTAGAGCTGCATAAAACAGCTCAGAGTTCTTCAAGGCTGAGCAAGTCATTAGCTCTCCTTTTCCTGAATCACAAAACAAAAACCTCGTGTAAGTAATTAATGCATTTGCATGTATGTGCAGTGTTGTATTTACACATACAGCATCTAACATTTAATTATATCCTCTTACTAGAATAAATAAACACAAAACGACGACCGAGCTCAATTTTGAACTCCTATTTGTTTGTATCTTCAAAGGTGACTAAAGGGCAACCAAAAAAAAAAAAAAAAAAAATCCAATTTTAACACAGTCTGGCAGAAACCACCGTCGGATCTTTTAGTGTACTACTCTTCCTAAAAGTGGGACCCTGATATTAATAATATAAAAGAAACAGCAGCAGCAGCGGCGGGTTGTATGATATCTTTCAAAGAATTTAAAATTCTTTAAAAAAAAAAATTAATTAATAAAAATTGATACCAGTAATAACATCCAATTCGTAAACATTGCTGATCTGGGGACCATAGCGAAACGTTTGGCCGCTAATTCCAGCATTAGAAAGTGTCCCACCGACGGTTAGATAAAGATAGTCGGTCCAAGAAACCGGTGCAAGTCCATGTTCCAGCGTGGCATTTAACACATCAATCCAAAGCTGCTCCCCCGCAACATCCGCATAAAACCCGCTGCCAACTGTAATGCCATTCCCATTTCGATAATTCTTAAGAGCCATCATTTCGACAACTACTCCACCATCAGCCATGGCCTGTCCTCTCACCGAATGGCCCCGGCCTTTTGCTGCTATCTTGAAAGGAACCGAAGAATTGTACGCGGCTTTTACTAGAGCCACAATGTCTTCTGTTGATGACGGATAAAGAACAGCCACGGGGTTTTCTTTGAAGATGTTGCCGTAGTCGCAGGAGGCTGATTTTATGGCAGCCGGATCTGAATGAAGCCTGGCTGCGATGTCTAGTGTTAGGAGCTTATGTGGGACCAGAATATTCCATGGCCTTGAATTGCCTATGGTTGCAATCAAACGGCTTATGATTAATATGATTATTATGTATGTAGGGATTGGAAATTTCTCAGCCATTTTTATCTATGAAGAAGAAGAGGAAGAAGAAGCAGAAAACAGAAGCTGGTTTAATTTCTGTGGTTGCGGTGAAAGGGAAATGGGGGTTATGTTACCTATATATAGAGGGAGTGGTAAAATTTTGTCATAATATGAGTAATGGTGGTATTTGGACAACAAAAACGACATGACAAAGTCCGGTATAATTTATTTCAAAGGATAATAACGTTACTTTAAGTCTCTAGATTTTAAGTCAATTATTTAGTTAATTTTTATATTTTAAAAATTAATTAAAATATTCATATTATACATTTTCTTTTACCGAAATTTCTTATTACTTCTTACTTATTGTATGTAAGAGTCATTTAAATTTTAAGTTATATAAAAAAAAACAAAATTGAATGTAGGAATAACCATCATAGATTTTTTGAAAAATATTTTAAAATATAAAAATTAACTAAGAATTTATTGGAGTAGCGTTACACATCCAACTTTTTATCTTAAAAAATTATCTTAAATAATGTAGTATTCGTCAATTGATTGATGAGACAATATAATTAATTCACATAAATTTTATAAAAAAATTATCAACTATTTAATAAATAACACATTATTTAAAATAAAATTTGAGATGTGTATTATTACTAATACCTAAAGCCAAGCCATCTATGAAGGAAGACAAACGAAAAGAGAGAGCCGACCCATCTCTAGACTTAACTAGTACGTGATTAATGTGTGTATTTGAATAATCATTAAGAATATTAGCCATCAACATATAGTGGATCCCATTAGAAGACTAGACTCAATGTATTTAAACCGTTTGATGGTGATCCAATGGTCAAGATTAGTCAAGAGGGGTCAATTTGGAATCCTACCGGATTTTTCCTTTTCCACGTGCAGTCTAAAAAGAATCAATATTCGTTTCGTTTCCTATTACAGGATGTATTAGTTGTCAAAATTAGGTAATGATCAAAAGCACCCCGAGGATTTTTCTTTTGCGCTTAGGAGAATTCTCATGAATCAAGGCATTATTGAGATTCATTATCATTCGATGTGTTAAATAGATATTGGGGAGACATCAGCCAGATTTTCTTTCTTTCAAGATTTTGCGTGTACATATCTAAGGCTACATTTAAGCGGTAAAGTCAATTACACCCCATAATTACCCATGTCCCATTAATTAAAACCACTTTTTTATTCCAGTTGTTTTAGATTTTGATGATACTATACTAAAAATTTGTTGATGAACAATGAATTTGGTTGTGCATAATCATTAAGCAACTTGCATGCAAAGGGAAAAAAATATTGCTAAAGAACAATATCATGCCATGCACACGGGAGACTATATATATTAAAACATGATGAGGCTCAATCACAAGAATTTGGCCCTCCCTGTTGTATCATTGTACGTATTAACGCAGACAAACATTTTATTTGCAAAGAATGAACCATATCATAAATTTATATATAAGATTGTACCTAATTGTTTATTGTTTATACAAATATAAGAATCTTTTTATCAAAAATTGTTGCAAAGAATGACAAGAAATATATATATAAGCAAAATGATAGAGTTGGAGATCAAAGTTGGACAAACGGAAACAGTCGTTCAAATGAAAATCTTTGACCCAAGATCTTACAGGTACAAAGACTTATCAGATAGCAGACCTTTCACCATGCATGTGGAACCATGCATGCATTTGTTTGTACAAAATAAATGCATGCCATCACATAGCAAGACAATAAATAACCACATAATCGATAATAAATTATAATAAATCAGTTATGAAATAGATTGTCCATTTTAGAATTTTATTTTTATAAGATAACATCAAGAAACTTCATGAATACAACTAAGCATGCCTTGGCACATGCCAAAACAGTGATAGTTAGGTCTTTTACCTAACGCAAGTGAGAAAAGAGAGAAAAGCCTGACCATAATTGGAACCATCAACCATTCACAAGCAGTTTTGATGCCCTCAACAATTGAACTATTGAAGGAAGCAAAACCTGTGAGATAATGTTTTCTTATACTTGTTATACTCGTAGAAATGAATTTTTCAAATCTACACTAATGTAATGGTATTCAATATATTCTAACATTGCATTGTCTCTTCATGAAAGCATTCTTAATTATGTTTGCAATCACTTAGCTTCAACTTAATGCCCGTCAATTCATTCGAATTTTTTTTTTTAAACCTCGCAAAACAGTTTTTGATGCGCAATCTGGATGTCTAAAAGTCCAAGAATATGTCGTATCTACTTCTAGTATTTAAAAGAAAATTAATTCCTATAATATATTATGTGAGGACTCGAACCTTTATCCACATGGATGAAAAGATTGGTAATTTATCACTAAGTTATTGAGTGGTTTCCTAAGGAAGATCTTTTAACCTCTATTCTTTAATTATCTAAAATAATAACATCTATAGTAAAAAAATTAATTTTTTTATGACCATTATTAATTATTCTACAAATAAAATATTTGCTATCTTACTTGCATACTACTCCAAATGATGATGGCCATTGATTATTCAAAATTACAACTAATTCCAAATCTTACGGTAGAAAAGTAAAATATATCCATAAATGTATATGAAATAACAATTACACAAAAATGTTTATAATGGTGACATGATGAAAATTTTCTGAGACAAGATCATGAAACTTTGCCCTGAAAATCTAGTATACCTCGTCAACAATAATAATGGTTCTTTAATGTAGATGACAATGAAGACTAGCTAATAAACAATCGTCAAAAGTAACTAGTTCTCACAACTTAACTTCCTAGCTAGGCATTTCTTTTTCATTTTTTCTCTTGAATGAATAATGCTCTAAGCTTCTTCATGATGAAGATGAGAGAGACTGAAGAGAGACATACGTATGGTAGGGACCTCGATTGGGGGACTATTATTGTAAGATATTGAAAATCTTTATGGGGATCGAATACTTGAACCCACAAGATCACGTGGTCCTTAAACAACAACAAATATTACACCCACCATCAAAATATATGTCATTTTGATTGTTTTATCTCGTTTTTGCATGACAAGCAAGGATGATGACTCAACTTCGTTGCCTAAATTTCTTTTATCAAATATTTTATTGGTTTTCTTCCCCTATTATATTGTATTGGTTAATAATTGTTTTAGGTTTTGACGCACTTGACTTAAAGTCTTTGTAGAATACGCATATAATAATAAATTAATACTCTTTATGTACATCATCAAGAAAGGTCCTCCGTTGTTGGTTACTTGTTGTTTTCACGTTCAAAACGTTTGTAATTTTCCCAATAGAGTTGTTGCACGTTGGATTGGATTGAAAGGGATCAATATCCTGGCTAATTAATAAACTTGTGCATATATAATTTATTATTATTGGAATTATTAAAAGATAATTTTACTAGAACAAGCTTCTCAGACGTCAAGTACCAAAAAGAAAACAATCACTATCTCGTGTTCTGTTTTCTTACCACTAAGCACAAATTTATGTAAGCGTACATATGCTGTCACCAATCATATTAATTAAACGTTATTAGTTTACGAGCTGCTATTCTCTTCAAGTAGCAGACAAAGAGTTATTGAAAACTGAAAAAACATCATCATTACCTTAAGAGTTTAATTAATTAAGGTATTTTGTCTTGTCCTCTTCAATGTACATATCATAACACACCTAATTATGTGTATGGCAAATAGGTAGCGACAATAACTCATGTACATAATTAATGTAAGAACTTAAGAACCTAATAACTGTTAAGACTTGTCTTGACTTTAATTACTTATTAACTGAGCTTTTTGGTTAAATAATATCTCTAACATGATATAAGAACTAAAGTTTTTAATTAAATCTTAAATTCGACGAGTTTTTGTATCAAGATTTAGTACATATAAGGTTATTTAGTAAAATGATTTTTAATATTATTGTTAGGCTTAACCTATCAACATAAACCTTTAGGTCAAAAGATTTATTTAGCTGACATTAAGATGGGACCGAGATAAAAATAAATAAATAAATTATTGACATAGAAAAGATTGGAAAACGAGATCAAATATGTTCGATAACAAAGTGTCCTGAGGGAGGTGGGCTAGGGTTTGGTCGTGACCCGTATGGGAGAAGGTAACAAACAAAGTGACCCCACTCGCAGGAGCCACTTGCCCAGTTTCACACGGACTCTTTTGCTCGGTCACTGTCTGTACTAAAGGATGATTTACTGAGATTATGAGAGGACAAGATGGAGGAATCTTCCTATTATTTATTGGCTATCGAGCCATCACCTTCTCCACCGCGCGTGTAAAGTAAAGAGCATATATTTACACTTTTCTTTGGTCGAATCCATTATATATGTGTGTGTATATATAATAGCTAGGTTAGAGGTCATTATCACATGAATCATAAAGAGAGAAAAATGAGAAAATTTATTTTTTTTTTTATTCACTCATTTATTTATTTATATTTTCATTATTTTTTTCATCTTTCTCTTAATATTCTCTCCATCAAGTATTTTTCTTATCACATTATATACATTGTATTGTAAACATATACTACAACACAAAACAAAGACATCTCATCATAGCAAACAATTGAAATTGAATTAAAAGTTGATTTTATAATAATAATAATATTATTATCATGATATCTTCACTGTCATATATATATATATATATATATGAGTAGTTTTTCAGTCAGGGATCCCTGATTTTATTAAAATCAGGGATCCGCTAAAAGACAAAAAAATAGTGCATTGGAGTCTGTATTTTTTTTTTCTTTTAGCGGATCTCTGACTTTATTAAAGTCAGAGATCCCTGACTAGAACACTACTCATATATATATATATATATATATATATATATATATATATATATATATATATATATATATATATATATATATATATATATATATATATTTCTACTTTATAGCCGTCCACGTCCCTATCCCTATCCCATGTTACACAAGCTATATAGATTGTCTCTTTTTAACTCTCTAAACTCTAACCCATGAATTAGCCTTAATTAGCCTCATCAGCTGGAAGCACTTTTAATTAGAAGTTCAATTTACACTCTTGTTGCCCGATGCCTCAGGTCATTAGAATCAATTATTCATCATGTTCATCACAATCACATAATAAATGCCCTTTTACTTGTTATTCAGTGTCTAAACTAAAATCTAACCGCATATGCTCTTCAACCAATTTTCAACCAATCAACTAAAAATAAGTTCACGCATAAAATATTTCAAAATAAAAGTTCACACATAGCTAAAAAAAAAAATGAAAAACCAACAAAAAAAAAGACCTAAAAATCAAGAGCACCCAAGTTCTCTTTCAAGTCTTACACAATCTAATTCTAATAGCAAATGCCTAAATTCATAATTCATCGTGAGAGTATTATTTTGAGTTTTCTCTACCATTTTTGTGAAAGTAGATATATTTTTCCAAATATTAATATATATAGAGAATAGTAGATATAATTTTTTATAGCCCTTTTCAGGTAATATAGAATTTTGATCAATACTTAATAAATTTCTAGTTGTGACTATAAAATATATAAATTCAGACTTCTAATTAGGGGCGGCAATGTGGGTCAAGCTTCATTTATTCGATTCGATTCAATGCGAATTAAATGAGTTTGTGTTTGAAAAAAATGATTCATTTAATAAATGGGTGAAATTGATTCGATTCGTTAATTAAACGAATCGAATCCGGGTTTGTGAACATTAATTCGTTTGTTCGTTTAGAATTCGTTTAATAAATAGGTCATAAACGAATCGAATATAATCTATTTGTTTATTATTCGTATAATCAAATTACTTATTTATCCATTAATATATATGAAAAAATTTTAAAATTTGAAGGCTAATATAATAATTATAAATGATGATAAGTTTCTATTTTGTAGAATGTTAAATTAGTGGTCTTTTTCTATTTTATTTTGATTAATTTTTGTTTATTAATTACAATTTTGTAAAAGAATTAATATTTAATTCAATTCATTATGAATTCAGTATAGTATAAACGAATTGTGAACAAATTGAGATTCGATTCAATTCGTTTATTAATTTTACTAAACGAATTAAACGGATCGAACTGAATATTCGTTTAATAAACGAATTGAATCCAAATCATAAGATTTCAATTTTTTTAATAAATAAATCGAATCCGAATCAACAGAATTTTAACCTAATTCATTTACGATTTGATTCAAATATGATTCAATTCAAATACAATTTATTTATTAGTTTTACCACCCCTACTTCTAATAAATCCAATATAATTAAATTCTTTTGTGCGTGTACGCGTGTGTATATTATAGTGCGTATTCTAATCACTATAATCAATTTGGGAATCACTAAGTTGCAGCTGCTGTAAGTTACAGCAGCTGCAAAAATAACATGAACAGTACCCACGTATGATACTATTTATGTTATTTTTGCAGCTGCTATAACTTACGGCAGCTGCAACTTAGGTTTAGCCAATCAATTTTACTTACTGGGTTTTTTTAAGTTACAGCTGCTGTAACTTACAGCCGTAATTTTTTCGAGTGAACAGTAACTGTAGAGTTACTGTTCACTCAAAAAAATTACGGCTGTAAGTTATATAAGCTTTTAGCAGCTTCCTAATTACTGTTCACTCAAAAAAATTACGGCTGTAAGTTACATAAGCTTTTAGCAGCTCCCTTACTTACTACTTGGGTCAGGTTTTTACTTTTAAATTTACTTTTAAACTTCGTCAGTGATGATCTGAAATGACGGTTCAATTTCAATCAATCAACTTTTCAAACTCACGTAAGAATGTTGGGTGCCGAGTAAGTTTACGATACGGCAGATTTGATTCCTCCACATAAATCCAAGCTACAAGTTAAGAGTATCCACTTTCTTAAGATTCGATTAGATACTTTGAACATCATCTCTACATTGTCTCATATTTTCTTCTTCAAAATACGTGAATCCACAGGTTGGTTTTATTGTTATGGTCAGGTCAGTACCTTCTTTTTCACCTTGTTGTGTGTTAGGAAAGAAAGAGAAATAAAAATGTGTTTTTAAAAAATAAATAATTAAAAAAAACCTAGGATTTTAGATAACAAAATAAGGGTGCATATCTTCCAAATATTATAATGCTTGGCAGATTTTTCAGTTATATTAAAAAGTAGGATAAATATTTGTTTAATCTTTATATTTTGAATTAAATGTCTATTTAACTTATATATTTAAAATGTTACTTGAGGACATTTTGTTGAATGTTTTACACTCTTTCTTTTATAATAATATTGTTACAACAATATTTTTGGGGATATTAACAAAAAAAAATGATAATTTATAATTTTGACCTTAAAAGTAACTTAAAAATTTACACAAATTTTTATATTATTATTTTTTTTTTTACGATTAATTTGGTAAGTTAATATTTTATAAAATAATTATTTTTAAGATTGTTGTGAGACTACACATTGCTTTAAGTTGGCTGAAATATATTAGTTCTTTTACACCAATATTTTTGGTTAATTTGTGAATAAATAATTATTGGTTAATTTACTAATTAAAATTTTTATAAATAAATTTATTAATGTCAAGAATATTGTTGGAAGAATACTATTATAAAGGAAAAGAAAAAATAAGAGTAAGAATGTAAAATATCTAACTGTAGGGGTATTTTAAAGTACGTTTTAAAATGTAAGGACTAAATAAATATTTAAGTTAAACTATAAGGAGTAAATGAGCATTTATAAAGTATTATATCTAGAGTCTCAATAGTTCTAAGTTGCAAAAATTTAAAGAAGATAACAAAATAAAGCGGCAACTATTACCTTTTTTGTTATTAGTGACATTTTTATTTTTCTGTATATACAAATTAATTTTTAGTAACAAAATAACTAGGAATAGGCATTAAAAGATAAATACTTAATTGTACAATCGGAAAATTTGGTGTACTCCTAAATAATCCCTAGTTCTTCAACCCTTGAATTTTTAACACACATGTATTTACTTTCACAATGATTATTTGAGAATACAATGGCAAGAATTTAATGGTGGAAATAAACGCCAAAAATATTATGGTATCTAAGACTTTCTTTTGTTTAGAATATGATCCACTGGTCTCGTGTATAATACTGTTGATGTGTTTGCATATGTGAAAATAATTTTTTCTCAAATAAACGACTGTAAATCATCATAAAATACTATAGATGTGTTTACAAATGTTTCAATATTTTTTTTTTAATTTATTTGATGAAATTTTTTCTGCCAAATCTTATCTTATGATTTATCTAAAGACTTAAAATGATGATTGTGCTTTTTCTTTTTCATTTAATCTTAAGGTAATTTAATATCCTTCTCACTTATGTGAATGGATTTAAACCATAGATTTTTTATTTTTAGAAAAACGAATTTTGTCAACTCAATATAAATGGCACCGACACATGGTGACTAAGCTTGCCTGCCATTAATCTCAGTAAAGTTTAGGAGTGAATTAGGATCGCATGGAGGTTCAACATGAAACATGTGGACATAAAATTATACGTGTTGACTCATGAATCCGAGTGATCTTTGAAAAACTTATGGCAGGGTTGAAACTTTTCCAAAATGAAATGCAATCCAGCTACCACCAACTTGTTCAAAAAGAGTTCAGAATTGAGAGAATACGTCATTAACCGACGTTCTAAGTTTGTCCAGTCTTCAAGAGATTATGGTGTGCTTTTGTTGTACCTATACTTAATATATGTATAATATGTGTATATTTATTTTAAAAAATTATTATATAATTTATAATTATTTTTAATTTATGTACTCATATCATACGTATATTAAATAAA
Organism: Murraya paniculata; assembly: GCA_030449075.1. Taxonomy (NCBI): domain Eukaryota; kingdom Viridiplantae; phylum Streptophyta; class Magnoliopsida; order Sapindales; family Rutaceae; genus Murraya; species Murraya paniculata. The sequence goes on from JAEVFN010000028.1 coordinate 1,753,376, forward strand.
TAATATTACAAAAGTACTCTATAATCTCCCCCAATCTCTAAAGTCATTTTACTGGTGTAAAACTATTACCATTCATCAAATAATCGACGGATCCAATTCTCTTTTTTTCTGTTTTTATCTTTTTAATTTCATTCTTTAACTAGAGCTTACATGAATTGATGGAAAATGATTCAAAGTTCATTCGTTTTAGATAATTTTCTTTTTTTCACTTTGGCACAAAAACAAGAATTGTACCTATTTCATAAATTGAGGATAAATACTCGTTTAACAGCAAATAAGATAATTTTTAATTATTTAAATGTAAATTTGTGTAAGAATTCAATGGTCAGTTTAGCTTGTGTTGAGCATCGCACTAACGTTTAGGAATCGATTGAGACTCGTGTGAGACCCATATAAGCAAGGATGAAGTCAAAAAATCGTTCATGAGATAATATTCAAGAATGAATGTAATTTAAATAGTCAAAATTTAAACTCATAGGAACAAATCAACAAAATTCACAGAGACATGGACAAAAACAATGAAGGCGTTTTAAAGAAATTTTGTTAATCAATTAGAGTAGCACCGAATCCGGATCCTGCAAATCCAGCACACAAACATCCAAACTACAACATGTACCGTGAGGACTATTTAGGTAAAGTGGGATTTTTTTTTTTTTGGTCACATGTTTACAGAATAAAGATACACGAAATGAATGAAATGTCCCCATCATGGGTAAATGTATCATATGATGGATAGTAAAATATGAAGCATATCTTTTGAACTGCGTCATCATTACTGTGGATCATTTGTCATAGCTTTCAAAATGGAAAATGTACTTTGGTGCTTTCCACTGATATCTTTTGAAACCATGATACACAAGATACGCCTCTGACAGTGCTGTCATTTCAAAATTCAGAATCCTAGAAAATTAGAAACAAAACAAATCTACTCGGCTTACTGTGCTCATGTTCGGATACAAGCCGACAAACTGCTTATTTCCCTAATTTTGATTTTTCACATGCCATGCAATACACACCAATTAGTTCATGAAAAACGAATATGTGAACACAATGGCGACCAAAAGGGTAACAAAACTTCATACCCAATAAATATGACCATGTACACAAGCAAGCAATGTGAGCAAGAGGCCGAAGCTCTTGCTCAAGTGTGTTAACGCATGCAAAACAACATGAGTTACTTCCATTGACAGGCTTTCCCGGCAAATCAGTGGATGTGAATGGTTGACACAACACAAAAGATGCTTGAACAATCAGGACCACAAATCCTCTCATCTGGTAGAATTCCAATGCATGCAAGGAAAACTATAATCAAATGCATAGTGTAGACAAAACAGAAACACATGGATGATGGACCAAGTCGATGTATGATAGACAATTTAGGGTTCAAGTTCTTAATTCTCAGGCACTTTAAGATAAGAAGATGAACATGACAAAGATTTGTCCTAAACAGAAGAACTAAGAAGAATTTATTCACACACTACATAAACTTGAAACAGAAATGGTCGCTGGCCTTGAACAGATTGTTAGTGATGACAGCATGTTGGATAAGGATGTCAGTAATAACTAATAAGAAAGCTTGGAAAATGCTGGTCAAATCCACTCTTTGACTCAAAGCAGTAATAACTAGGGCTGGGCAAAATCGGGTTAGGGTGGGGTTCGGATCAACCCGATCGGGTCTTGGGTTGGATAAAATTTCATCCGAACTAAATCCAATTTTTTAATCTGGTCCGATTCGATTCGATCCGATCCGATTAATATTCGGATTGGATTAGATCGGATTAAAAAATCGGGTTGAGTTTGGATCAGATCGGGCTAATACGGGTTAATTCGGGTCATTTCAGGTTGGGTAAAATCCGGTTAAATAAGATTCGAGTTAATTCAGATCAATTCGGATTCATGTAATTTTGAGCTATTTTTCTTAATTATAATCCTTTTTTTACCAATTTTCAAACCAACAAAAAAAAGGAAACTACATTTAAATCAAATTCCAATGAATGAAAATTAAAATTAACAAAAAAGCCTTAATAAAAATTAAAATTAACACAAAGTTTAAACTTAATAGTCTCCAATCCATCCAAAGCACAATGTCCAAACATTAATCTTTAGAGTTTAAAATACAAAGTCACAAAATTCATGCATAATTAAATAGTTTCCAAAACACAAATAACAAAGTCCAAAACACAACCAAGTTTTAGCATAAATACCAAGTAAAATTCCTTCATCGCTCCACCACTCCTCACAAGCACTTTCGACAAGTTCCAACTTCAACTTCTTGTACTCTAAGTTAAAGCATCGATTCCCTAGAGAAGAATTGAAGAAATAATAAATAACTACATTTTTTAAGTCGCATTGCAAATAAAGGCACATTAAACACAAACACATAAGCTCAATTTGTGTGTGTGTCTCTCTCTATATATATACACACTTGATTAAATATAAGAAAAAAAATTAAGTCAATCGTGGCTTATCGTACGGCATTAATCACCACGTAAAGTTAATAACCATCATCGGCAATACCATTCCACCATGTCACCAACTTCAACGTGTCCAACTAAAACAATTATAATGTTACAATTATAATTGTCACTTAAAACTATAATTAATAACTATTATTATAGTTTAAATTACAACCTAAACATATAATATGAAATTATGAATAATAATATCTATTAAGAATTACCTTTCAAATATTCATAACATCCATGTCAGCGCTCACTGTTTCCACTATTGAAGCTTGTGATCTTACAAACTATTTAAAATGCAAAAAAAAATTGAAATTAGTAAGTAAATTAAGTACATGTAGATGCTATTTATAAAATTATAATATATCTTAAGTTTATAATGTACGAGAAAAATGTTATCTTATTGTAGTTCCATATGAAATATTTACTCCTTAATATCTTCCTGAAGGTTGTAGACGAGATTAGCAAAAAGTTTAGCTTGCAACCAATTTTCAGTGCATATCAATGCCTCAATCATAGAAGGGGTCAAAGAACTTCTATACTCATCAATTATGCGACGACCGGTGCTAAAGACAGACTCAGATGCTATTGTGGAAACAAAAATAGCGAGGACATCCTTTGCAATTTTCTCTAATATTGAATACTTCGATCCGTTCACCTTCCACCAAAACAAAACATTGAGTTTAAGATTGCTCGGATCTTCAACTGGGTCACTTAAATATTGTTTCACCTCAAATGCCATTCTCTTGCCCTCATTCTGAACGGAAACTTTCTTAGCATATCTAAGAAAAGGGCGAGCAACCCGGAAAGTGTAATCACCTTCACCACCAGGAACCTCCGCCACACCAACCTCAGCAGAAAAATGTGTAGAAGAACTTGAACCACCATAGTTGCCACTAGGAACACTCTCACTATACATTGATGGTGTGGAACTGGAGCACAATGCACTATATGCACCATAAAGCTCATCCAACAAATCTTTCACTGCCTTGGTCATTTCTTCAACCTTCAAACCATAATTGTCAAAAATTATATCAAAAATACGTTTGGCAAAATCAATTTGAGCTCGTGGATCAAGAATGCAGGCAACAATCAACATTTTGTTAATCTTCCCTGTGGACTCCCAATATTTATCAAAATTTTCCCTTATATTGTAAGCCTTAGACACCACCCAAGGATATTTACTTCTTGCTTCTAATGCAGTCAATGAACTCTCAATTAAGCCAATAATATCATAACAAAGATTAGAAGTCACACTCAAAGAGGCTGAAAATAGCAATGTGGCATCATAAAATACCTTTTAAAACTTGACAATTCGTTCAGCACTCTCCCAATTTGCAGGTTCAGGCGGGCCACCCTCTTATAATTATTTTCTTTCTTGAGAAAATATGCCTCATATGGTTTATCCACTTCTGCCATTCTATCAAATGCCGCTTGAAACTTCAACACAGTCATCAACATTAAATAGGTGGAATTCCACCTAGTAGGACAATCTAAAACTACAATTTCGGGTGGACCTTTCGCCTGTGCTACATACTATTTCAATGTTTGTAGCCTTGTGGTGGAGGATCTCACATACTTCACAACATTCCGGATAGCAGCAATACTAGCATGCAACTCATTCAACCCCGAAATAACAATCAAATTCAAAATATGTGCGCACCAAAGCACATGCATATATTGTCCTGCTAACACAAGTGTATCATCATTCTTCCAAGCAAGCAATTGCATGGTGACATAATTAACAGCAACATCATTTGTAGTGGCATTATCAGTGGTTATTGCAAACAACCTCTCTATTCCCTAATCTTGTAAACAAGCTACAATCTTTTTGCCGATCATTTTTCCTCTATGATCTTCAATCACGCTAAAACTAATAATCCTCCTATTCAAACACCAGTCACTGTCAAATGGAATGAGCTGTGATAACCATATAACTTATGTTTTGAACAGAAGTCCATACATCAGTTGTAAGAGACACTCGTTACTTATTGTTACAAATCAAACTCTTCAACATAATCTTTTCCTCCAAAAATAAATCATAACATCCTTACCAATAGTTCTTCAAGATGGCATAAGGAACTGCGGAATAGCTACACTGCAGAAATGTCTGAACCCTTTGTTATCCACAAAGCTAAGCAGCAACTCACCTATAATGATCATTTTGGTGATTGCCCTTCTACAAGCATCTTAACTCTACCCTTTAGCCAAAATCATATTACTTGCATTTCCTTCGCCGCCCTCAGAAGTTAAGTTTTGTTGGCTTCCATCTTGTTGATTTCGGAATGTCTTGTATGCTTCACAGGCCTTTATATGATTTCTCATATTTGTAATCCCATCAAGCCATGAATGACATTGATATTATCTGCCACAATAGTTGCATTTACATTTTTTTGGATTGTCTTCAAGTAAAGTGAAATGATTTCACGTCTCAGATCTTTTCTTCATCGGTGGTCTTTTCTGCTTTGCCTTTTCCTTTTCCTTTCGAGTTCCTTCCATTTGAACACTTTGATCATCATCATCACTTATCGAATTCAATTTTGAGTGTCCGGTCATCTGAACATACAAATAAATAATTATTAATCATTAATTCAAAAATCAAAACACAAAAATATTATTAACATAATCTAATTAGTATTACAAATCAATTCAAATATCTATTAATTTAATTTTATGAAACTTTTTGAATTCAATATTTCCAATTTTCCATCATAATAATTATATGTGATTAGGATCTAAGAGTATAGTTGTATATATAAAAATTCAAAACTATAAATATTCCAAAAGGAAAAGTAAGAAATTAATGCAACTAATTAATTTATAATATCCAATTATCCATTGGCCAAAATAATAGAATATTATTTGCATATTCATATCTTAATTCTTATTATAAAACCGTAAGTTTCATGCCCACGTCATATGTATTTAACTATTTATTATTGAACAATTTAACATATGCTTATTGCATATTTACATATCATACAATTAATTAAATTGGTTAATTTTTTGTTGAAATTGAAGCTAATGCACACTGCACAAGCACAACACATATCATATGACACATATATTATAACAGAATATTTGATTTTAATTTTTGATCTACCTAATCTATTCATACAAAAAAAAATCAATTATTAATAATTAAGCAAAAAAATCAATGCTCCAATATTCTTCATTCTATTATTAAAATTTAACAACATATAATTACATATTATTAACAATTACCAAATTCCAATTAATATTTCACTCTCAATTTAAAATAATAATAATAATAACATTCCACTTTTCACATATAAAATATAATTTGTATTTGTAAGTTATATACGATAACTGTTGACACGGTATCAAAACTCAAAAGCTTCCTTCAAAACTCAAAGTCCCAATTCTCAAACTCAAAGCCAAGTAGCCAACACAAGAGCCAAAAATCGGGTTGTCGCTTACCGGGTTAATGGAGCTTGAATTGGATCGGGTGATGGTGGAGGATTAGAGGCGTGGAGGTGGTACAGTAAAAGCAGATCCGGTACTTGGTTACAGCAGATCAGCAGATCTGGGCCACGAACGTCGCGGAGCAACTTCGGTCTCGGCGGTTGTAGCTTTTGTTGGCCGGCTACAGCTTGTGTTTGTTTGTGTTTCGTTTGTTTGAGGACAGTGGGTTTCAGGTTATGAGTGGAGTGCCAGTCGGCAGTGGGTTGCTCACTGCTACTTGTGCCAGTCGCCAGTAGGTTTCTCACTACAGCTTGTGCTGGTCGGCAGTGGATTGCTCATTGCTGCTTGACTGCTTGTGCTGTGGCTCACTGCCGTGTGCTGTTGTTGAGGAGGGTTGTAGTGTTGAATGTTGAGTTTGAGGGTTTGTTTTGTTTGTATTTTGTAATGCACTAATGGTTTGTGTGTGTGAGTGTTTTGCTGTTTTTTTCAATTTTGTGCAAGCATTGCTATATATATATTTTTTTAGTGCCAACCTCGGATCGATTTTGATTCGATCCGATCAAAACCCAATCGGGTTGGCACCAATATATCCGATCGGGTTTGCTTAACAACCCGATCCGATCCTAACCTGATATTTTTTGGATCGGATCGGGTCGGATATTTTGCCCATCCCTAGTAATAACTAATAAATACAGAGCATGTCAAATGTTACTCTGTTATTCAACCCAAATTATAACAAAATCCTTGTAAATCCACCTCAGCACGAAACTTAAAACAGCCCCACCTCCTTCGGTTTGTCCTAATAAGTAATTTTATCTTCTCGAGAAATATCAGATTCTGTCCTCACCAAGTTATTCTTCTAATATTGTATTGGACCATTTTTACTTCATTTTGAATTCTCCCAATGCATGTTTAGATTTTCAGTCACTGGAAATTCAAAATTGTGTATGACAAACACAAGGGAAAAAAGGTTGTGCCCATATGGGTTCACATCGCCAAAGAATGTCACTAGAGTCACCTACCATGGAACCAAATAAAATCTAAAATTTCTACAAAATCATTCACAGAGATCTTCCCCCAGATAATTATGTATCGTATATCAAGAGTAGAACAAGAAATCCTTTCCAATTAGTCATAAGTTCTAAACATTAATGTTCTAAAGCACACAACTTATATGGAAATTCATTTGAAAGGCACCAATATGAAAAACACATTCAGCATGATTCTGATTGAAGATTTTCACAGAAATATCACAACTTGGATGTGCAGTAAAAGTCTAACTGACCTTGCAGCCAACACTTCCCACCCTCAAGCAAAGTTTAAGTTTATTTTATTTTTCTTTTTGGTATCACTTACATCAAACTGCTAGTAAAGAAAACTGTGTAACAACATGCGCAGAGTAGGTCTGTTTACTAGTTCATATAATTATGCCAAAACATAGCTTCACACCACATTAGAGTGTCCAATGTAACGGGCCGCTAAAATTTCTAGCCAATAGAGGCCAATCGCCTACCCGTGGTGCGCTCAGTAGCAAGGCAGCCCACATTTCCAACTCAAATGCCAAGACATCAAGCCCAGCGGTTCAAAACCCGCCAAAATGTGCTAGCTTGGCTCAAGTCTTGGCCCGTTTCTAGAATTCTCCACAACCCTCTAGCACACTCTCCACACTTTTACATAACACTAAAATTCTCTACACTTGTGTATAGAAAATATTTAGATGTTTAGACAACTTGCGCAACTTCAAGGAAAGCTCTAAAATGGGCAAGCCTCCCCCATAAATAGGGCATGACACTTGCCATTTAGGCACTCATCCAACACCAAGCAACTCAAACATACTTATAAATCTCTCTTGTAAACTCTCTCTTTCGAGTAATAAAATTTCGCTCTTTGACCTACATTGCTCTCTTTTCTCGCAAGCTTTCCTCACTTAGCTAGTTTGAGAAGTCGTCAAGGCCTACTTAGCGACTTTTGTACTAGAAATTACTTAAGTGTCGTATGGGTTGCTGCACACAATACTCATTCCGTGACACTAAGCTATTCTGCCACAATATTAACATTTCACCTTGTCTTCATCCTAGACGTGCTAGTCACCTCTCCATAGTTCCAAACCACTCTCTATTTAAAACACAAATCACAATCAAACCTAACAACTGATGCCAACAACGGCCACCACCAAAAGAAACCATACCGATACTATGATCACAACACAATAGGCTTACCACATTACAAAATAAAAACCTCACACTAGCACCACCTTCACTAGCGCTTCAAATTAGCATGCAGCCCACTGACACAAATGATCACATCTTCATTTAGAATTACCTCTACTAGTTATTTTGTCAACCATACCATTACCAAGGGACTGAGGCTATGTTTGGATGTTGGATAAAAGGTGAGATTAGCCTAATTTGAAGGATAAAAAAAATTAGTCCAATCTAGAGTCATGTTTGGCTGTTAGGACTAATAAATTAGTCCAAATATTAGTCCAACATTCATTGGACTATTAATTCTCATTTTCACATGAGTTTAGATAGGATTAGATATTTGATAGTCTAAATTTGTTACTAATATCAAAAGTTTATTCAATAATTTATTTTTAACTTTTTTAAAATTTAATATTAATTCAAAATTTTAATTCAATAATTTATTTTAACTAGTATTAATATATTAAACATAAAAAATTATTCAATTTATTTAATTACAATAAAATTAAAATCTAAATATTAAATTTAACAAATAGTAATATGATTTTAAAAATAATATACTATTTAAATAGTTATTTTAGCATCATTAAATTAAATTTAACATAGTCCTGTCTGACACTATACCAAACAAAAGACAATACTATATAATTCAGTATAATCCAATCTAGTATAATCTAATCTAATTTAATCCAATCTAATCCTAAGAGTTATTCCAGTCCAATTCGATCTGCCAAACATAGCCTAAGGATACTATTATCCTTGAGACTAGATAACACAAAGTACAATTGATCCTCAACCACAATACTTATATCCACCTTGACCTCCCCTAGGTGGATATAAGAACAGTCATCCCATTTTATTCTAAATTATATAGACAGCCGCCATTAATGGATGAATGTACATATACACATACACACAAAATAAATTCAGGTGAGGATGCCCCCATTTTAATAATGTGAGGAGTAAGCAAAAAGACAAGAAAAACACAAACTCCAACGCAACAAAGTTTGGTAAAAGAGGCAACAATAAGTCCCTTAACTCTGTAAAATAAAGCAATTAGGGTTGGAAAAATCTGGATCTAGATCTAGATCCGGATGTAGGTGCATCCAGATCTGAATCCGTATTCGCATTTCGTAGTCCGAATCCGCAAAAAAAATGCGGATCTAGGATATTCCGGATATCCAGAATCTGCAAAGTCAAATTCAAATAATTTAACTATATAATTCATTATTCAATAATTAACTAATAATATGAAAAAAATTCAGTCGTAATTTACAATTAAAAATTCAACATGAATAACATACAACAACATCATAATTCACCAAATAAATTTAATTTTTCAATTTTTAATTTAATTATTACTGTTTATTTTAATTGACGTTAAAATTCAATAATTTCCTAATAATATCAAATAAAATTCAATCATAATTCAACAATTAATAATTCAACATGATATAACATACAACATCATCATAAATCCATAAATAAAATTTAATTTTCAATTTTAATTTAAAATTTTTAAATGTTATATTTTTCATTTAGTTAAAATTCAATAATTTTCCTAATAATATCAAATAAACTTCAATCCATATTCAACAATTAATAATTCAACTTGAATAACATACAACATCATCATAAAACCATAAACAAAATTTAATTTTCAATTTTTAATTTAATTTTTAATTTAGGTTAAAATTCAATAATTTTCCTAATAATATCATAAAATTCAATCATAATTCAACAATTAATAATTTAACATGAATAACATACAACATCATCATAAATACATAAATAAAATAAAATATTTAATTTATTTTTAATAAGTATTTTAATTTAATTATTTATTTAAAATAGAATTTAACCGGATCCGGATAGTGCATCCGGATCCGGATCCGTCCGGATCTTGGTTTCCCACATCCGGATCCAAAATTTAATGCCATCCCTAAAAGCAATATCCCCATTAATGCCATCCCTAAAAGCAATATTTTGCTCCATGTTAACAAAGGTAAGGGATTTACTGGTTTAAACCTTTGGTAAAAATATTTGGCGACTTGAAATTGGCTTTGTCTAATAGAATCATAGAAAACTGGCAGAAGTTGAATGCAGTAACCAGTCATGGGAAGTTGCAGGGTGTATGTCCACATGTAATTTTGACTATTATACCTATTTCGGTATGAAAAAGTACTGTTATAAGAGGCAAGCACATTGGTTTGTTGGTAAAATTCCGTTGCAAAAGAAAATATTGATGTTATTAATTGGTGTCATAAGATAGTTCAAATTGTGGAAGTGATTTTTAGTTTGAAAGGGTTGACGGACATAAACTCTTCCTAAGGCTAATAAAATTAGGACATTCCTTTGTTTGGGTATACACCTGCTTTATTAACAATATAATACCATTCAAGTAAATAAATACATATTCATTGACACAATATTTATGACATACATATGTTTTACTCGCCAATGAGACCCAGCCACCAACAAAAGCATAACATTTCAGGTCGCAGCAGCTAAGTCACTAGGATAAACACTTTAACCATACTCAGAGAAAGCTGTTATTACTTCTAGAAATTCAACTGAACAGAAACTAAAATTACATGTAATGCTTCAGTAAGAAAAGAAAAACATCACCAGTATAATCCCTATATAATCATAACATTAACTTTAATACACATTTCAAACAAAAAGTAACTATTTTGGCAACAATGCGACACAAGAATGAATAAGAAGTGAAAAGTCTCACAAGCCATAAAATCCGTCCGGCAGCCTCACTTTGCGGTTATGTATAAAAATCTTGTGAGAGACTTGTGAAGAGGAAGGAAGATACCATATTCCATATTTCCATGAGCTACTATTTCAATCAAGCAGATGGCACTTTCTTTCCATCTTCAATGAAGAAGATTGCAGTTTCAGGAACCTAAAAAGGGAGAGAGGGTTAAAAAAATTTGTCAATTTGACCAGACTCCATGTCCAAACACTTTAACATATAAAATGTACATACTAAAAACTGAAAAGTAGATTAACCTAATAGTGTTATAACAATTACTCTTTCAAGAACAACTGATATAAAGATATGCATAAGATGTGCAATTCTGGACAGCCACTATGAAGTATGAACAGAAAAATTCCATGACCAAAGTTCCAAAACTGTATTCACAACTATACATTGTCACTGACAAAATAAAATACCTAGATGTATACTGTTTCAGTGAAAGTCTTTGCCTCCTATTTTCAATAATTTATCCTAAGTCCAAAGTGATGAAAGTCGATAATTAAAACTTCCAATTCTGGTTGAAATCTACTTCAAAACGGTTTGAGCCATGGTAGTATTAAAATGGTTTCCAGCTTCTCTTACAGCTCAATGTTGCGCAGCTAGGTTTCCACCCTCCACCACCCTCTCTCCCCCCCCCCCCCCAAAAAAAAAAAAGCAAGAAACAGAAAGTATTCATTAAATATTAGCTTTACCAAAAAAGAAAAAGAAAAAGGCAATCTATCTGCTGCCCATGAAAAGGGAGCAAAAAACTAAACAAAAGTTCAGCTAGTCTCGAACCATGGACAAGAAGCTTTAAGAACAAGCACCCTTATCTATCGCAAACACCACTGCTTCCCAATTTTTAAGAATGAAGAAGAAAGGGACATCTCTAAATATGGAAGTGACAAATCCATATAGATGCCAAAAACTTCACCCTGTCCCAAATGTCTTGATCCTCTTCCCCTACAAAATCTTTTAAAATTCTTCAATTTCTTTCTAACAACACAAAGAAAATTGGCCACAACTTCTTACTCATAGTTGGCAAGAAGTATAATATTTATACACGAAGTTAAACCCTCAATACACTCATTACAAATAAGTGTTTAAGAAATGCATAATTTACTGCTAGCCCATGCAAAGTCATCACATCAAGATTTTGATAGACATGAAAAGGCCATAGTGACTCATGTACTTAACTTCTGACAGGGAAAGGAACAATAATTTTTCCCTGTTTCCTCCAGTAGTAAAATAGTACAAAAAGAATTTAGTCAGAGAAAATCATAATCAAAGTTATATGAAGAATGAATATAAATCAGGAACAGCAAAACTGAAGCGACAAGGTACTCGTGCTGCAATTCTTATAATAGTTATCAAAATTATAGTGACTGCTAGCTGTGTTAAGTTAAGAACTAGAATAACTTGGATAAACTTTATACATAAACATATTAGCAGCTATATGTGCTTGGCTTCACATTTGTTGCAACTACGATGTGCAATGGTTTTTGATATACGGAGGTATGGACTACCCTATAGTATGCCAAGTGATTGAAGAAATTCATTCTTAATTTTTAATTTAAAAAATCAAAATCAATGACACTATTAACTCAGCATATAACATTGAAGAGGAGAGATAGGAAAAGAGTATGTTACATCAGGCCAGGTATCTGTTATAAACTCCACGATGTCGTATGATATGTCTCCTTGGACATCAATTTGCTCCTTCTCAGTTGGTCCCTGAAACCACTCATTCATAAAACAAAACACATCATTAGCATTTTTAGAAGGAAAAAAATGCATGTTAACTGTACAAAAACAAAACACACCTTAACAACAGAGGCTCCTGTAGCAAACTTTTTCCCAAGTTTCTTTGAAGCATCATTAAGTTTGACACCTGAGATGTAATCCTAGCAATTGAGTCATTTAACATTTCGGGACTAATGCTTCAAAATCAAAATGTAAAAAAATATAAGTGTAAGTAGCACATAGCTCACCAAAAAGTTCCAGGCCTTTAACTGTAGTGATACATTTCCGTTTGTTACGTACAACCTTTTCAATAACAACTTCTTTCTTATCCTAAGAAAAGAATTTAATGAAAATTTAATTCTGATAGACTCATTCAAAAATTTAAATGCTGCATGCACAAAATGAGTGTATGCAACAAACAAAAAGGATCTTGTAACTTTTACCTTTTTCTTTATTTTTCCACCAGGAAGGCGTTTAACTTCTTCTGTCTTAGGAGCTGAAGTAGCACCAGCAGCCCAGAGGAAAAGATACAATAAAATGCATCATCATTCCATTGATTTTCAAGTACAACAGAAGCAAAAAAGTAATGCTATTTAAATATCACCATGAAGAAAATACATCATCCAAAACCCAATAATCAGTGAGCAACATAACAGCACAAAAAAAAGGAACAAAGCTATATAAAGTAAAATACACATTTGACATATCTGGAGTGTAGAAAAACCATGTTAACTCTTTCAACCCCCTGTAAATGACTCTTTGACTATAACAACACGGTAAAGCCGTTGCATATTTTTCTTTTCATATATAACAAGTGAATATTTGGAGCAAAGTTTCAAATAGGAAAACAACAATCTGAGCACTCTTTATTGTATAACATACGAAAAAATTTCTATTTGAGATAATGCACATCAAACTTTTATTGTAAGTAATGGTTACATTTTGTATGTAACCATCCCTACATGGCACGTTTCTGCATAGTAAATATGACTTCCAGGTCAGCGGGTGAGTACGACTGCATCATATCAAATGAAGTAACCCATGATACCCTTAATAGAATCCCAAGTTCGCTCATTCTTAAGGATGCAAAAGTAAATGATAGCAAACTTCAGTTTAAATGTTAGTTCTGTATTGTATATTTAGAACATGTATAAATGAGAGACTACAGGTTCAATCTCAATGCTAATCACAACCATCCTTTATCCCCTTATCCCCTCTTTGTGCCAAGGCTTGCTCGAGCTACTCTTTATGTTTTGAATTTGAATAGAGGAGGGCATCCTCTGCATATCATGCGTACTTTGTGTTTGCTTCAATTGATTTTCTTAATAAATTATTCTACTCTAAAATTTTCAATCCAAACAAAGCAAAGATAAGAAGCTGCTATCATTTTTATTTTTATTTTTTTTGGCGAGATGGACAAGATCAAAGAATCTGCACTTCGAAGAATGGCTGCTATTCTTTTACCCACTTTGGTTCTCCTCTTTCCAACACTCGAAATGAAGAACAACCCCTCACCGATCTCTAGAAACCATCCAAGATTTTGAAGCACAAATACCATTCTTAATATCACAGTATTGCGAGAGAAATATTTGTAAACTAACCATTGTCTGCAAGAAAATATCTACCAATATTCAACTTCAGTTTTATATATTTTTAACGGTGAATGTAACCAAAACAGAAAAAAAAAACAAAAACAAAACAAAAAGCACCAACAAAAATCTTCAAAGAATCAGAGAAACAATACAGATTATAACAAAAGCTAACCTGAAGCAGCGGTAGAGGAAATGCCAGTTGATTGTAACTGCTCGCCGACTTTATCGACTTCCTTCGAATTTAACTCTGTAAATAATTAAATCATTAGATTAGTAAGAAGTAAAAAACTAACATAAAGGGTACTGCGTTAATAATGATGTCATTAAAAGGGGAAACCTTTGGCGAGGTCGGGATAAGGATCCGGTGCGTTTTGAATTAGCCAGGGCTTGCATTTCTCGAAATCGGGTCCGAATTCACAGTACTCCGCGGGTAAACTGCACACCGCAGAGTACACTACGCGAACCGGCTGCGGTTTTTCCGCCATTACTTCAACGACAGTGCTCCACTACTCTCTTTGCCAACTGTCGAGTGACGGCTTTTTGCATGAAGAGCAAAACGATGCGTTTCGACAAAAGAGCCTGGATGGTCGGGTATATTGAGGACCTGGTCCGGGCATCCAATTTGCAATTGGTCACATTTTTCTAGATTCACCCACGAGCAATTGGAATTGCACCAATCTTAGAAGTAAAAATAAACTCTAAATCCAAACTCTAACAATTATTTTTTTCCTTTTTTCTTTATTTTATCTATTAAAAAAAAAATAGCGAAGCAGGATTTGAAGATTAGCCATTTTGGCCATTTAAAGTATTAAGAAATATAACCACTTATATTGCACCGTGTTAAAAAAAAATATAGTAAAAAATTTATAATGAAATGTTTTCACAGTACTCTAGGTTTGGATTTAAGAGATGAGAATGGAGTGACAACCTGAAAACTATATGACAACTTATAGTAAGTCTGAAAATATTGTGAATCCACTTCAAAAAGTTACTTGTATGCAGCACGTGATTATTAATAGTTTGATTTTGTAATGTGTTTGGATTACAAGAAAAAGAAAATGAATGAACAAGAAAATAAGCAAGAAAATGATTAAGAAGATTCTAGATCAATCTTGAACATTTTATTGATGAAAAATAGTAATTAAAACTAATAAACAATCTCAGCTCTATTTATAGTGACACACGTTGATAACAAGCTGCTGAACTCATAACAGAATATCAACTTAGTCAATTGAACTTTCAATCAAAATAAGCCAGCTGGCCGATTAGTTACATGTACTAACAACTCTAGCCATCTTGACAACTTTTGAATACATCATCAATATGTTAGCCATGCTAACTCAGCTACCAACTAACTCAGCCTACTCTTAACATCCCCCTCAAGCTCAGCCTAATGAAGTTAGGGTGAGCTTGTCTTTTAGGTAATGAAAAGGATGATAGGATAAAGTTTGGTTAGGATATCAGCTGTGTTATGAGAGCTGGGAACACAGCTGATCTGGAAACTATTATTAGCAATATTTTCTCGCAAGAAATGAACATCAAGCTATATGTGTTTAGTACGTGAGTGAAATTTAGGATTATTGCTTAAGGCAACTGCACTCTGATTGTCACACCAGATAACGGGAGTAGCAGCAAGAGTAACACCAAGTTCTGTCAACAAGGACTTAAGCCACAAAACCTTTGAAGCAGTCATTGCTAAAGCTCTGTATTCAGATTCAGTACTGGACCTAGACACCACAACCTGCTTCTTTGAACACCAAGAATCAAGTTTGGACCAAAGTAAACACAATAACCAGCTATTGATCTTCTGTCATCCCTGTCGATAGCCCAAACTACATCACTAAAACAATCTATGTGCAGAAGACCTTGATCAGTGAATTGTAAACCTATATACAATGTACCCTAAGATATCTGAAAATCCTTTTGCATGCTTGCCAGTGATTGATAGTTGGAGCAGCAAGAAATTGATTAAGTTTATTCATTGGAAAAGCTATCTCAGGTCTAGTCAAGGTAGCATACTGTAAAGCTCCAATTGTGCTTATGTACAAAGTAGCATCAATAAAGAGCTCACTGTCAGTTTTGGTAAGAAGAGTGTTTGCAGCCATTGGAGTTGAGCAAGGAGTACAATCCTGCATCTGAACTTTGGTAAGCAGATCAGCTATATACTTTAACTAAGAGAGATGCAAACCTGTTCTGGTTTTTGTAACTTGAATACCAAGAAAATAACTCAATTCCCCAAGATCTTTTAGAGCAAATGTAGTCTACAAATTGGTGATAACTTGTTGAATTTGTTGAGGGTCAGAGCCTATGATAATAATATCATCCACATAGACTAACACAAACAAGAGATGACCTTGAACTCGTTGAAAAAATAGAGAAGTATCAGACTTTGAATTCTGAAAGCCCCATTGTTCTGTTAACACTGTTTTCAGCCTTTCAAACCAAGCTCTAGGAGCTTATTTAAAACCATATAAGGCCTTTTGAAGTTTACAGACATGGGTAGGTTTTGACTGATCCACAAAACTCTCTGGTTGCTGCATGTGTACTTCTTTAGTAAGATAATCATTGAGAAATGAATTATTAATGTCACCTTGTCTCAGGGACCAATGATTTAAAACAGCTAAACTAAGAATGAGTTTAATTGTACAGGCCTTTACCACCAGGCTGAATGTTTCATTATAATTAATGCTTGGAGTTTGATGGAAGCCCTTAGCTACAAGCCTGGCTTTATACTTGAAAATACTACCATCTAGATTGTATTTTATTCTAAACTGCCATTTATTACCTACTATTTTGACTAGATGAGAAGGTTGAACAAGAGTCCAAGTTTGATTATCAATTAATGCTTGATATTCTGCTTTCATGGCTTGAAACACTGTGGATCACTTAAAGCTGTTGTCACTGTATGTGGTTCTGTTGGTTTAGAATCATGTTCTGCTATATAGGCTTTCTTAGGCTTGAATATGCCCATATTTGATCGAGTGATCATAAGATGGCCACCAGCAGGTTGAGGTGGTGGAGATAATTGATGAGAAGGTGGTTGCTGAGTTGGTAGAATTTGAGTGTGAGATTGTGTTTGATGAGCTGGTGAGGTTAAAGGTGAAGGATCTGGACAGGAAAGGAACTCATTTGTTGAAATGGAGGATTGAGAAGGAGATCTATCAAGCTGTGCAGCAGTGTGTGATAAAGAAAACGAGACAGAAGAATTGACAGAAGAAGTAGGTTCATAAGGAGGGCAAGAACTAGACATTGCAGAGAAGTTAACACCTGACTGAAAAGAAAATGAGGATTCATAAAAAACCACATGACTACTTATATATACTTTGCCAGAAGAGTGAAGACACTGGTATCCTTTGTGAAGAGAACTATAACCCAGAAAGATGCACCTCGCACTTATGAACTGAAGTTTATGGTGATTATAAGGTCTGAGATATGGGTAACAGGAATAACCAAACACTCTCATCATAGTATAATCAGGTAGTTTATGAAAAAGTTTCTCAAATGGTGACTTATTGTTCAGGACAGGTGTGGGAAGTCTGTTGATTAGATAGGTAGTTGCATGAAATGCATTCCACCAGAATTTGAGAGGTAAATATGCTTGAGCTAAGAGTGTGAGACCTATTTCAACAATGTGTCTGTGTTTTCTTTCTATTCGACCATTTTGATGATGAATATAAGGACATGGATGTCTAAATTAAATACCTTGTTCAGAAAGATATAATACAAAAGATCTAAATTCACCACCCCAATCAGTTTGTAAGCATTTAATTCTCAAGTTCAGGCTGTTTTCAATCATATTTTTGAAATCAATGACTACTGACAAGGGTTTTGATTTTGCAGTGAGAGGGACAATCCAGGTTTATCTAGTGTAATCATCTAGGATAGATAAATAATAAGAGTATCCTTGGGAAGAGGTGATGGGAGCTGGTCCCCAAAAGTCAGCATGTAGAAGCTCAAGAGGTTGAGTGGTAGAGGTTTCTATTGAAGGAAAATGCAGCATATGACATTTGCCAAATTGACAAGCACCACAGAATTGTGGCTAAACATTTCATGATATGTCTTAAGGCATGGATGGTTAGATGTCCCATTCTTTTGTGCAGTAAGCTATAATCAATAGATTTGTTATAAGAAGCAACATGAGCCATTGGGACAGTTTTATTAATCTGTGGTTTGTTTACAAACATTTGGGATGAGACATTGCATTAGAAGACTTCAATTGAGTAAACATTGATACTGGAGTTATTGACACTGAACTTATAGAGTCAAAACCAGATTCAGGTGAACTAGACACTAAAACAACAAGACTTGATTTATCACAGACTGCATTTAAGCTTTAACTTGATAGAGACCTCCTCTAGCAATCCCCTTGAGCAATGTGATCCTTCTGTTCTTGTCCTTAACAAAACAGACATTATTGTAAAATTCTATAAGAATATTGTTGTCAGCAAGTAATTTTGCGACACTAATGAGATTTTTAGTAATTGTAGGAACATGGAGAACATGATTCAAGTAAATGGGTGTTGTAGTTAAGGTTTTGACAACAACAAAAACAACATTGTGAATAGGCAACCCCATACCATTTTCTATATGCAGTTTTTCAATGCCAAGATAAATTGAGTATTGAGAAAGGATACCTGCATCTTGAGTAACATGATTAGTTGCACCAAAATCAAGATACCAGGCTGGATCAGCAACACTGCCATAATTCTCCAATTGTGAAAAAGGAGAAACATTATGAGGGATTTCAACATTATCAGCATACATATTTGTTGCTGTCCCCAGAGGAACACCATTATAGTTACCATTCACTCCTTGAATCAGAGATACCTTGGGGATGTATGACTCCTAGATTCTGATAAGCCACATAGCCAAAGAAAGGTCCGTTTTGTCCAGGATAAGTACGTCTAAAACTAGATCCAAATTCAAATCCAAATCCAGCACCATTATATCCAACACCTCTGCCAAAATAATTTTGACCATTTTCAGCAAATCCTCTAAAATTCTGACCTCCTCCTCGAGGCCTAAATGCCCCAAATCCATTGTTTCTAGGAATAAAGCCCTGATTGAATCTATTTCTACACTTATATGCTCTATGACCTGGAATAAAACAAATCTGACAAACAAGATATTTTCCAGATCCGAATACAGCATTATTGATGTTCTGATTATTATCATAAGCACCAGGAATTTCAGAATTTGTATTTTTCTGATTATTTCCAGACTTATTATATCCTTGTCCTTTTTTAGCAAAGTTAGCTGTCATATCATGCAAGAGCTCAGCTTGAAGTTTTCCTTTGCTCATTTCTAATCTAGTTTCATGGCTAAGATAGAATACATTTCCTCAACAGTGAGTTGGTCCTTTTTGAGTCTAGTGAGTATATTTGTGACTAATAGCTCATAGTTATCATCTAAGCCAGTGAGTAAATGCAGAATCAGTTCATTTGAAGGGAGTAGATTACCTCCAATAGCCAACCTATCAGCAATTTTCTTTATCTTGTTAAAGTAATCACTTACTGAGAGTGAACCTTTCTTTGTTGACTGCATTTGCATCTTTAAAGGTAGATATCTTGCTTTAGATTGTGACCGAAAGATCTCAGCAAGCATCTCCCAAAGTTCAAGAGAAGTTTCACAGTGTATTACCATGATTAACATATTGTCCACCATTGATGAAAGCATCCAGCTCTATAGAAGTTTATCAGTCTTCATCCATGAGATATATTCTGGATTTTCCTGTCTCTGTGAGACTGGAGCTCCAGATCTGTTAGATCCTCCAGCAACTTCAGTGAGATAGCGATTTGGACACACACTATCACCATTAATGAAGCCTTCAAGTCCATTAGCTATGATTGATGAGCGAATTTGAGTTTTCCACACAATGTAATTAGAACGATCAAGTTTAACAAGTTAAACAAAATTGAAAGTGACTAAAGAGGAAGCTGTATTATTAGATCCAGCCCTAGGTATAGGCTCTGATACCATGTTTGATTTTGTAATGTGTTTGGATTACAAGAAAAAGAAAATGAACAAGAAAATAAGCAAGAAAATGATTAAGAAGATTCTGGATCAATCTTGAACATTTTATTGATGAAAAATAGTAATTAAAACTAATGAACAATCTCAGCTCTATTTATAGTTACACATGTTGATAACAAGCTGCTGAACTCATAACAGAATATCAACTAAGTCAATTGAGCTGTCAATGAAAATAAGCCAGCTGGCCAATTAGTTACATGTACTAATAACTCTAGCCATCTTGACAACTTCTGAATACATCATCAATACATCAGCCACGCTAACTCAGCTACCAACCAACTCAGCATACTTTTAACATTAGTAAAATCACTTGTCAACAGATCATATACGGGTAAAAATGGTTAACAAATCTTATAGCGTAAAATGAAGTAAAATGATGAAAGCTGAAGATCAAATATGAAATTAAATCTCCCGCCAAATCCTGTTCTCATATATATAAAAATTGATAAAATAAATATTGATAAAAGCATCAGAGTGCCTTTGCAGGTACATGCTTAAATCTCATTTGTGAAGATTTTCAAGAATTAAATAATAAAAAGATTGACCGGATAGCAGGAACAAGTATAATCTCTAGTTCAATCTTCTTTAATTAAATCTATCTGGACTATTAAAGGTAATTTTAACCTTCAATTGGCGTTGTCTATGGAAAATTAGACAAAAGGCCATAACACTGAACCATGAACGAATGAATTTCACTTGTTGAGTTGGTCGAATAATAAAATTAATAGGGAAAAAAGTCATTGAGATCTGATAAAGTTTTGATAATAGAATGCATAAAACCATAGGTTAAATATTTGCATTAATATTATTCTTTACTTGAAATAGTAATCAGAATATTTTAATGGTAAACATTGGTAAAAACCGGCTATAACTTGCACATCACATGAAAAATTAGCAAAATCAACTGATCTAGTGAATGGATCTTGACTTTTGTGTCTGTGAATGGGGAACGAACTTAAACGAACAAGAAAACTCGTTTAAATGGTTTTCGAAACCAATTTATAGGCATTGAGGCTCAAAATTTTTTTGTTAGAAAATCGGTTCTCGGAACGGATAGAGTATTAGTTGACAAATCAATGATAAACTAGTAATCATCAATGTAACTCGATATCCAGATCAAAGATATCCAACATTACATTATTCAACAACATGAATAAAATACATATTATTTGGAAGTTGCATCATGAATGTTATATGGATGAATTAATAACATCGATCTTAAAACGAACAGGAAAAATGGCAAGGCCACACTACTACAAGAGCTCCATAGACCAATATGTTGTGAAAATTAACAAGTATACTAGTCGGCACAAGTAATATAATATAGAGTAGAGTATCATCTTACAGAGATTGTATATCCTATTAGCTACTGAAATTGTTCGAACCCTAATTTATTTGAACAATTGAATAAATGCATTTAGATTAAAAATTAAAATGAAACAAAGCAACTAAAAATTAAATAAGAATGCGAGTAATTATGAAACTACAAAGAGATTAAGACATTAGGACTTTTGATTTTATCATAACTAATCCAATTCAATCACCGCTTTAGCTCTTCGAAGCTTTTCTTGCATTCTGGTGTCCACACGAACTTGACATTCTTCTTCGCCAACTGGGTCAATGGCATTGCGATCTTGGAGAAACCTTCCACAAATCTTCGGTAATACCCAACCAAGAAGCTTTTGACTTCTCTTGCATTAGTCGGTCTGAACCATTGGCTTACAGCTTCCACCTTCGAGGGCTCTATTGACATTCCATCCTTAGAAATGACATGTCCTAGGAATATTACTTTTTCAAGCCAAAATTCTCATTTCTTGAATTTTGCATAAAGTTTCTTCTCTTTCAAGGTCTGAAGAGTGATCTTTAGATGCTCAGCATACTCTTCCTTTGTTCGTGAGTAGACCAAAATGTCGTCAATGAACACCACTACGAATTTGTCTAGGCAGTCGTTAAATACCATGTTCATGAGGTCCATGAAGGTTGCTGGGGCATTTGTTAAACTAAATGGCATGACAACAAGCTCATAGTGTCCATAACATATTCTAAATGTTGTTTTAAGAATATCTGCCTCTCTGATTCTTAACTGGTGATATCCTAATCGTGGGCCAATCTTTAAAAATATTGATGCTCCTTACAGCTGATCAAACAGGTCATCAATGCACAGAAGTAGGTACTTGTTCTTGATAGTCACCTTATTTAGCTCTCGATAGTCGATGCACATTTACATTAATCCATCTTTCTTCTTTACAAATAGCACTAGTGCTCCCCATGGTGAATGGCTTGGGGGTATGTTGCCTTTGTCTAGTGGCTCTTGCAATTGACTCTTTAACTCCTTTAATTTTGACGGGGCCATCCTATAAGGAACCTTTAAAACTAGGACAGTTCCTAATAACAAATCGATTTTGAATTCAATTTCTTGATCTGGTGGCAATTATGGGAGTTCTTCTGGAAAGACCTCAGGAAATTCATGCAAAACTGGAATATCTTCCAACTTTAGCCTTTGCTCTTTTGGTTAGATGACCAAACTTGCCAAGTACCCGTCACATCCTCCCTTTAATAGTCTGGCTGCTTTTAAGGCAAAGATGACATGCATTCTTTTCTCTTTGCATCTTCCTTTAAATGTAAATTATTCCTTTTGTGGTGGTCGAAAAGTTACTTCCTTTTACTTGCAATCTATCTTGGCAAGGTGCTTTGATAACCAATTCATTTCAAGAGTTACGTCATAGTCATGCATCTTGAGGATTATTAAGTCAACACATAGTTTATGACCACTCATGCTGACTTTGCATGCCTTAACTAATTGGTTCAATTTCAATACTTCACTTGATGGTACCACGACACTAAAAAGCCTATTGATTATGTCAAGGACCTTTTTGATTTTCCTAATGAATGCTGGTGAAGCAAATGAATGTGTAGCCCCTGAGTCTATTAGCACATATGTAGGAGTTTTGGCGATAGATAGTTCACCTGATATTATTGAGGGGTTTCCTTTCGCATCCGTTTAGGTGAGTGTGAATACTCGAGCATTAGCCTTTTCTTGTTGCATACCATTCTCTAGGCAGTCCTTGATGAAGTGTCCTTCCTTTCCACATTTCAAACGTGTTTTGATTTTAGCTCGACATTCCCCAAGATGAGTTTTACTTCATTGATTGCACCTTGACTTTTGTAGGACTTCCTTCTGATGATTCTTTGGGCGCTTGCTTTTATTATGATCCTGGACCGCTGGCGTTCCCTTTCTCTTATTATTATTTGAGTGTTGTCTTCTGTGCTTAGCTAGAAAATTTCCTTGGTCCACACTTCCTTTGTTCCTTCATTTTTTCTTCCTTCTTTTCTTCATTTGCTTGCTTGATTACTAAGGCTCGATCGATAAGTTCATTGAAGGAAGCATCATGAACTCGAGCCACCTTTAAGTCTTCTGTGAGATCTTTACACAATCCTTGCATAAAATGGTCTTTTTCCAAGTTGCAACCATGTGTGGGGCATATCGAGAGAGCTCATCAAATTTTCAGACGTACCCTAGCACAAACATCATTCTCTGTTATAAATGAACAAATTCTCTTCTTTTGGCTGAGAGAACCGTCTTTGAAAAATATTTGTTATAAAAGTGTTCTTTAAATTCCTGCCACTGCATTATTGGTTCATTATGGCATCGTCTGATAGAATCCCACCAGTATTATGCCGCTCCTCATAGCATGAAGAAGACACAAGTGATTTTTTCTTCTTCTAGCACTTTGGCTACTTCTATCATTCCTTCCATGGTTTGCAACCACTGGTGTGCTGCAATAGGATCTACACCTCCTTCGAATGTGGATGGACTTAATCTTCTATATTCGCTCCCTACGCTGTTCATTGCCTGAGCATGTTCATCCCTTCAACCTCCCTTTCTAAGAGTTCTGCCATAATGTTTGTGAGTCGATCAATTGCAGATTGCTCTCTTAAAATTCCTTCTGCCTTTTTACTTCTGTTACCCTTAGCGCCTGATATCTCAACGAGTTTTTGATCTAATTTCTAAGTGACAGACAAATCAAATGTAAAATTTCCAATTAACCTAATTCCAAGTTTTTACTAAAAATATAGCCTTGTCATTCCCTTTAACTTATGCATATGGAAGGTTTACAGAATCGCTTTAAACCTTAGGCTCTGACATCAATTTGTAACACTCCACTTTTATAACTCAAAGATTTAGAACCTCAACAATTTTAGTATAGATATAGATTCTAAAATAAGTTTTTTTTTTAATTGTAGAATATAAAATACAAAACTTTTTTACATAAATTTTCGTTACAAAATGCAGGGATTCCTTTGTATATATCTCAAAAAGGACTCAGTGATTACATGATTAAACTTATGATATTTATGTTTGGATAGAAACACAGTTGAGCCCATCCAAAATCTAAGATTTGTTATGCCCATATGTACTTCGCCTTAGTTGGGACTTGATGTCAACTTGCCCTACCATAGTTACCTGCAATGTAAAGACTAAATGAGCTAATGCCAAGAAAGATAATACTTTAATATATGTATAAATTATTATGCATATAGATGACTTTGTAAACATTAAATTTTTAGAAGAAACTTAGAATTACAAAACAACCTTATTAGTGCCCTAGGTATGTTGCACTACAAGACTAACACTTTAATTTTAAAGTAGTTGATCTAATTAGTTGATCAACTGATTACATTGTTAATTTCATTACATCACTAATATCGTAATTTATTTTACTTTATTTAGTTTATTAGAGTTGCACTGTTAAGATTATTATACCAAAGATTATTATACCAATTCTTATAACATCAATTCCTGTGGAGACGATCTTGATACACACTATTATATTATTTGTTATTTGTTATGTACACTTACTTATTGACACCTCAATAATTTTTTTGAATAAAAAAAATATAATTCTAGAGTTTTTATCTCCTGCACAAAATTAGAGTTCTCTACACACCCACATGTATGAGGGAGACGGTAGGGGAGAACAGAGAAGACTGCAACCATATTCTGCAGATCTCAACGATGGTGGTGGAAAATATTACAGTCATCTTCTTCAAATCTTCAATAGAAAATCAAAGCATTTCTCTAATCCTATGCATATATACATAATCAAGAAAAGTTCTTGACTTCTCCTGATTTTATAAAAAAAAAAAAATTTCGATTTAATTTAACCAACAACCGTTATAAGAACGGTCTTATTTTACGATACATGCATACTTGAAATTTGTGCATGATCGTGATAGACTGTGGTATGGTATAAATCTTTATTGTTATTGTTATTAATTGGTTATGATGATTAATCACACCCCTGATGTCCGTGTACTGTGTATCGATTTTGTCTCAAAAATTTCTTTTAGAATCATATAATCGTTTCTGATTTTGTAATTTTGATTAAAAAAAGGAAAAAATTAAGGAGAGCCTAAGCGGCATGCGTTGGCTGCACGAACCGGCTCGTGCTGGCGAGTAGGCAGCCCGCGGGCAGTGTTTCACGCGGCAGCGGGTGCGGCTGGGCTCGCTGGCAGCGCGAGTTGGAGTTGCAGCGGTGGCGCGACTGCTGCTTCGTCATATCAGCGGGTTTTGCGTCGGAAGTCGATGCATCGTTGCTGGTGATGCGCAAGAGTTGCAGCTGCATCAGGCAGCTCGAGTTGCTGCCAGGGAAGAGACGCGTGGCTGGTCCGCAGCAAGGCACCGGCTCGGGCTGCCGTTCAAACGGTGGCCGCGGATTGGTGGCGCGACTATTCGCGGGCTGGAGGCTCAAGCTTCCGGCGGCGATGAGAGGCACCGATCATCAGTGAACGTTGCACGGTGGCTAGTTGTTCCGTCGTGGGCAGTTGTTTTGAACAAAGGCTGTGGTGGCTGGATTAATGGTAGGCGGCGGCAGAAAAGAAAAATACGAATCTAGGGTTTCATGATTTATGTCATGGAGATTCCTGAAAGTTTATAAAATTTTCTTTTTGGGCACAACGGTTTAAGAGGCTTTTGTTGAAGTCTAAAACATGTGCATTTAAGTCCAAAATTTATTTTGGGCACAGGAAGTCTTATTTTTAAGTTTAATTAATTTTGGACTTAATGAATTAATGGTGCGTGATTGTGTTAAACCTAGTAAATTTATTTTATAGTCTAAAATGTTTATTTAAATTATCTTTTTTAAAAAGTATTATTTTGATATTTTACAATAAAAATATTAAAATGTACCAACAATAAATTTTAAAGCCCAAGCTGCCCTAACACATTATCGAAGCATTTGAAAAATGGGCATTAACAAGAAGCTCAATAAATTATTAGGCTTAAAGTTAATAATTTTTTGGGAAACTCATGGATTAAGGATTGTTTAATTATATGACTAATTGATTAGATGAATAACATATCATTTAGATTAAGAGGGTGCTACATTCGCATGTTCATGTATTAATAATCTAATGAGATTATAATAAGAATAATATCATGGTTTTAATATTAGATTGATTCAAATATATGCATAACCTAATTAATTATTTTATATAATTAGATATTAATGGGTGGAATGTCAATTAATGAATCAATTAAGAATATTAAAAGAAAAACTCTTAACTCGCTATAATTGAGTGGGAGAAGGTTTTAGGCATAAAGCCCAGAACCTTTATTGTTGG
The DNA here is from genome assembly GCA_030449075.1 of Murraya paniculata. Taxonomy (NCBI): domain Eukaryota; kingdom Viridiplantae; phylum Streptophyta; class Magnoliopsida; order Sapindales; family Rutaceae; genus Murraya; species Murraya paniculata. The sequence continues at coordinate 1,780,209 of JAEVFN010000028.1, forward strand.
TCCTATAGTAAGGTAGATTAATACCTCGCTTGAAATTGGGTGGGCTCCCTACGAAGAGTATTAATTAGAACTTGTTACTAGATAAGATTTCCTTAAAAGATAAAATCTTGAATATGACTCATTAAAATTGACTACCCTAGGGTGGTTGTTTCATTTGAGAAATATAAAAGATTGAAATAATAGTTATACACTCAACTTAAATTTCTTAATATCCTCTCTATGGAGTTCTTATTAATTAAAATTAAGAGGCTGAATAAATCAGTAGTTTATTATTATTTGATATGAGATATCTAGACGATAATAATAAATTTGTAAGTGTACTTGTCTAATTTGCAACAAATATGACCACCCTACAGAGGCTTATTTAATACAGGTTTAGATTATCGATGCATAATAAAAGTAGTTAGAGAGTTCTACTTGTGCATTTCATGCATTCATATTTATTGTGCTAAACTTTTATGCTTTTAAGTGTATGTATGCTCACATGAATTTATTTATTTTATCTTGTATTCAGAAAATGTTTTTTGATTCACTTCCTCAGTCCTAAATTAATTAGTTGAACATAATATTCTAATTCTGAAGAGAATTTTAGATATTGTTCTCACAGCTAAAAGCATGTGTTATCATATTGACTAAGAATACCCTTTTCAACTCTTATGGAAATGCACCACAAGCTGAAATTAATGCTAAGTGGATTAACTCTGATGAGATGACAAAGTGATATACACTGGCATTACTTTCTAGTACCTTGTCTAGGTAACATCAGATATGGCCATAGATACTGAGATGATGTGTAATTTATTTGAGATGTTTTTTATAAGGACAAGACTTAGAAGATAAATACCATCATTATTGAATACTCTTTTAATTAAAGGAACAATAGTACAAGATCAAATGTTGATATTGATTGTTTGTTCTAGTGGGTTTATAAATTGGCGTAGGCCTTTGATGAGGAAATCAGGTCGAGGTGATCTTAACAACCCCGAGTTTTTTACTTTAAGAGTTCACCGATTCAATGAATAAGTCAAATTATTTATTGATTGAACTAATAAATAAATAAGGGTTAACATAACAAATTCTAAAACCCAAATAAGAGTTCATTTAATGTAGAGCCTTGATTCTTTCTCTTTACCTATTCCTAATATAAGTGGAAAGAGAGATAAGAAAAAGAATAATAAATTCTTGAAAGCATCTAATTCATGGGTGAGGTAAATTTGAGAAATAAGGGAATAATAAAAAATGTTTCTATCATGGCTTGAATGGGTAATTGTAGAGAAACTACCTAGTTTACTTAGCTAAATTATCATTAGCTAAAGGGTGATTTTAGCTTCAAGTAATAAGTTAATTTCAGGTTTGGCACTTATGCAACTGTTGCATATAAAGTAGTGGAGCTATCAAATGGTTTGATGACTTTAGGAATTTACTACTAGATAATTGTTTAATTGTATCGGTACTTAAATCATTTTGATATTAGTTGGTTTACCATATAAATTTGTTTATTCTATTATATGAATCAACCAAAGTTATCAAAAGAAATAAACAGTACAATGGTTAAACAATCTATATATAGTTTCTTTCTTAAATTCACTACATAATAAAGAATTGTTATTAATGAATAGATTCACCATGAGAAGATTAAGTTATCTCCTACTAATAAAACATATATGTGGCATTTACATCTAAGTCATATAAATTTTAGATATGATCTAAAAACTAGTTAGAAATGGGCATTGAACCATTGCTACTTTGCGAATCATGTGTATAAGGTAAATTGATCAAAAGAGCATTTTATGCTAAAAGCAATAAAGCCACAAAGTTGTTGGAATTAGTACATTTTGATGTATTTAGCCTTATGAACACATGAGCTAAAGGAGGCTATGAATATCTTTATTGATGATTGTTCAAGGTATGGTTATGTATACCTAATGTTTCTGCAAGTTTGAGACGGTCCGAACGAAATAGAAAGCAATTAAGAGAACACATAAATGCACTTTGATTTGATTGACGTGGCGAGTACTTCCTTAATGCGTTTCATGCCTATTTGTTAGAACATGGGAATCTATCCTAGTTGGTTGCACTTGGGACACCTAGTAATATAGTGTAATGAAAGGAAAAACAATGAACTTTTTAAAATAGCGAGGTCTATGATGAGTTACTCAACTCTGTCCATTTCACTTTGGGGTTATGCTTTAGGAACAATCATACATCTTCCTAACTTAGTTCCATTTAAATCAGTTTCTAGAATATCCATAAAAATGTGTAATAGAAGTAAAATCAGTTTACACCATATATCATTTGGGGATGTCCAACACATGAGAAGAGCTGAAAGGAGAGACATATTTTGGATCTATAGTAAAAGTTTCTCTATCTATAAGTTGTCATAAAGAAATGGGAGGTAATCTTTTCTAGTCTTGACGAAATGAAGATATTTGTTAGTACAAATAAAATCTTTCTTAAAAGAAGACTATAAGAACTTCAAACATAGGAGTAAGATAGTTCTTGATGAATTATCTAGGAACTCCAGTTTGTGCTTAAGCAATATAATGAGGTGATTTCTAACTTCAAATCTAATAACCAACATAAACCAATTGTATATCAACAGTAACCAATGCTCCATCATAGTGGGAGGATTATTCATGGTCTTACTAGGTATATGTTAATTGGAGAGTCTTTCTAGATGGTCTATAATAAACATGATCTGGATCCCACCAACTGTGATGAAACGGTGATAGTTGTAGATATGAATAATTGGTATAAACCTATGAAATCTAAGATAGTTTCAATGTACTCTAACAAAGTCTGGGAGAAAGAGAAAAATAGATAAGAAGATGAAAATCTTCAAAGTGAAGATTATAGCTGATAACTTTATGAAATGAGAGTTATCATGGCATTTTTAGACTCAAACCAATATTACTTAGAGAGTAAATGATGTGTTTTTAGTGCATTTTTAGTTACATTTTGCATGAGTAGTTGTTTAAGTTTAATTTTAATGAAATGGTTGTGTTTTAGAATACTTTGTGCTCTAACTATGTGTATGATTGTAGGGGACCAAAAAGCTCAAGCTTTATGGATGGAAAGCTGCAGCAATAGACTTGCAGAGATGGCAAAAGAACTTGGCTACAGAGGAACTAAAACAAGTCTGGAATAGAAAAGATGCTGTAGCCGTTGCTGCAGCAATTCTGTAGCAACTGCAGATGAGATTTCGTGCATGTTCACCGAATGATTGCAATCCAAGGTATCTAAACATGGAAAACACGCGCCCATGCGCTTTTAAATGCCCTAATTCCAAGATATAAAAGGAGCACATATGAAAACAAAAAAGTCAGAGCCGTCAATTAAGAAAATAACCAAGAAAACAAAAGAAAAGAGGAAAATAAGAGAGAGTTGAGAGTTGCAATAGGGACTTCAAGTGAAAAAGAAGGAGAGATCGCAAAGATCTAATGGGAATCAATTTACCATCTTTATTTTTTTGTTTTCTACTTTTTATGAGAATGTATTTGATGGCTGAAACGATTTTTATTACTGTTTTATCGCACATCATGAACTAAACTTTGTTATGGTTGAGTGCTAAATAAACTTAATGGCTATTTGACTTATATTTCCATGTTACTCTGAGTTTGTTGTAGAATTTTGTCTTGATTTTATTTATTACAAATTCTTATTTCGGCTGACCACCCATTTAGTGGATACTAATTAAGAAGGAGCTTCGAAAAGGTCTGACTTAGTGGAATAAAGTAAGACAATACATAGTTTTAAATTGGATTTACCAAGTTAAGTTAATCTCAATTTGAATAGGGCCATACTTGATCTAAAATTAGTGAAGAATTAAATATAGGGACTCACCTTGTAGTGTAATTAGAACCTAGAATACATAATGCTATATCTAATGTTAGCATAATAACTAGTCATTGTTAGGTTGCATTTAGATATACAACTAGCGATAGCTGAGGATGCATGAGGGATTCTGTCCAGTACTATAGTAGATGCTGTCGCACATTGTCTTAATTGAAAAAAAAATAGTCAATACCATTAAGTGAGTTTAGTCACTCAACTACTCATTTTCTCATTGAGTTTGTCTTTGTTATTGACTCGAGAATTTTCCTTACTGTATTTTGTTTACTGCACTTTAATTTTAGTTAGTTTATTAGTTTCATTAATTATTTTATTTTAACTTAGCCTAAAATTGCACTGTTAAGATTGTTGTAGCAAGTCCTATAAGATCAATTCCTATGAAGACGATTTGAATACTCATCATTATATTACTTGTTGTATACACTTGTACATTGACACACAGCAGTAAGTTATCAACAAGTTTTTTGCGCCGTTGTCAAGGATTGAATGCTTATTGTGATTTGTGGAGTCAATTTTACTTTGTGCAAAATATTAACTCTTTTTTAAATTGTTTATTGTGTTGACAGAAGTGCTCTACAACCCTTGTATGTACATGTACAAACCTTTTGAATTCTAGTTTCATCTAGAAATTGAAAAGACTAAAAGGAGATTGAGAAAAGGGCATAGAAATCTAAGAATTGTTGCAGACATGGATAATTTGCATGATATGGGGAATTTGAACCCCAAGGAGAAATACAACCGATCAACGCACAAAAAAGTTAGAATGGGCAGAACAATCATAGGCAATGAGGGAACAATAATATTATTTACATGCTAGATGACAGAGACAGAGTCGTTTGAGACTATGCAGTGTTGACCACTCAAGCCATAAATCCTAGAATAATTAGACCCGAAGTGCAAGCTAATAATTTTTAGCTTAAACCAGTGATGTTTTAGATGCTTCAAACAGTAGGGCAATTCAATGGACTGCCATCAAAAGCTTCTCATCTTCACCTTAAGCTATTTTTGGAAGTAAGTGATGCTTTCAAGATTCTCTATCACTTGACTCCATTACTACATGGAATGACTTGGTTGATAAATTTTTAATGAAGTACTTCCCACTAACCAAGAATGCAAAATTGAGAAATGAGATCACATCTTTTCATCAACTATAAGATGAAGGCTTAAATGATGCATGTGAAAGATTCAAGGAGTTATACAGGAGATGTCCTCATCATGGTATTCCTTACTGTATACAAATGGAAACATTATACAATAGTCTCAACCCAAGCACTAGATTGATGGTAGATGCTTCAGCAAATAGGGCGTTGTTATCTAAGTCTTACAATGAAGCTTATGATATTTTGGAAAGAATAACTAATAACAATTATCAGTGGCCATTAACTAGATAAGCTATAGCAAGAGGAACAGTAGGAGTCCACAATGTAGATGCCTTGACAGCATTAGCAACTTAAGTAATCTCGTTAACAACTATGGTGAAGGTTATGACTATTTCTCCAGCAACAGTTAACCAAATTACTGAGGTATCTTGTGTTTATTGTAGAGAAGGGCATCTGTTTAATAATTATCCTAACAATCCTACCTTAGTCAGTTATGTGGGCAACTTCAACAAATAGAATTAGAACAATCCTTACTCAAACATGGAGATAGCCCCCAAACTTCTCATGGAGCAATCAGAATTAACATACTGTAGCAACCGGTGGTCAAAACAGACCAGCTCAACCACCTGGATTTCACTAGCAAAATCAAGGGCATAGAAGCACCAGTAATGATCAATTTAGTTCTCTTGAAGCTTTGATTGAGGAATACATTGTGAAGAATGAAGTGGTTGTCTGAAGTCAAGCATTGTCCTTAAGAAACATAGAAAATCATATTGGACAACTTACCATAACATTAAGCAACAGATTTTAAGCCAGTTTACCCAGTAACACAGAGGATCCGAGAAGAGAAGAAAAAGAATGTTGCAAGGCGATTAATTTAGGACCCGGAAAGGATGTTCATATCCTAGTTGATCTACCGAAAAGAAGAGTTGAGCACATTTTAACCCAAGAAGAAACTCAAGTTAAAGAAGAGCCATAACATCTCACTTTTCAGCACACTAGTGTGAACAACCAACCTACAACACCTACAGAAAATGATGATCCAGCACCTATTGGAGAAGATGTTGCAGCATTAACTACATTAGTCCAGAATATGGCAAAAAATAAGCAGTCTATACAACCTACTACAACACAGCAGTTTAGGCACCCACCATCATTGTCCCAAAGACTCCAAAAACAGAAGCAAGACAAGCAATTTAGTAAATTTTTGGAAGTGTTGAAGTAGTTACATATTAACATTCCTTTCGTGGAAGCTTTAAAACAAATGCCAAATTATGTGAAGTTCTTAAAGGATATTTTGTCAAAGAAAAGAAGGCTTGGAGAGTTTGAAACAGTTGCTTTGACAAATGAATGCAATCATATGCTTCAGGACAAGATACCTCGGAAGCTAAAGAATCTAGAGGGTTTTATAATCCCATATTCTATAGGAACTAAATACAATGGCAAGACACTTTGTGATTTGAAAGCTAAGCATCAATCTCATGCCTTTATCAGTGTTCAAGCAATTGAGAGTTAGAGAAGTTAGATCAACAATAGTAACTTTGCAACTTGTTGAAAGATCTTATACATATCTACAAGGTAAGACTAAAGATGTATCGGTCAAAGTGGGTTTATTTTTCTAGTAGATTTCAAAGTGCTGGACTTTGAAGCAAATAAAGAAGTGCCAATCATTTTAAACAGACCTTTCTTAGCCACGGGAAAGATTTTGATTGATGTGCAAAAAGGATAATTAACTATATGGGTTAATGATCAGCAAGTTGGATTCAATGTGCTAGATGCCATGAAGAGTCCTGGTGATGTTGAAGACTGTAATTTTATTAATGTTGTGGATTTTACTGTAGCAGATATGATAAATAGTTGCTGTAGCAAAGAAGAAATCAAGGTTGTAACATTTAAAGAACTAAAAGATGAAGATCTTGAATCAGCTGACATAGCATAACTAGGAGAGAAGCAACACCTTCTGTTCCCTCAATTGAGTCGCCTTCAGTTTTAGAATTAAAACTTTTACCTTTATATTTGAAGTATGTTTACCTTGGTGGCAATGATACACTTACTATAATCATTTCATCTTCTTTGAATGCAGAACAAGAAAAGAGCTTGGTGGATGTATTGGAAAGATATAAGAAGGCCATTGGATGGACCATGGTAGATATCAAAGGAATCAGCCCATTCATATGCATGCACATGATTCTGCTAGAAGATTGCTACAACAATTCTGTAGAACAACAGAGAAGATTAAATCCCATCATGAAGTAACTTATGAAGAAAAGATCATCAAGTGCCTGGATACTGGAATCATTTACTCAATATCAGAAAGCTTATGGGTAAGCCTAGTATAATGTGTTCCAAAGAAATGTGGAGTAACAATTGTAGCAAATAAAAAGAATGAGCTCATTCCCATAAGAACAATCATTGCATGAAGAGTTTGCATGAATTATAGAAAGCTTAGCAAAGCCACAAGGAAGAACCACTTTCCATTATTTTCATAGATTAGTTGTTGGATAGACTTGCTAAAAAAGAGCATTACTGTTTCTTAGATGGATACTCAGGTTACAACCAGATTACTATAACACTTGAGGATCAGGAAAAGATAATGTTTACCTGTCCTTATGGAACCTTTTTCATTTGAAGGATGCCATTTGGCCTGTGCAATGCTCTAACAACCTTCCAAAGGTGTCTGATGTCTATCTTTTTAGATATGGTTAAGCAAACACTAGAGGTATTCATGGATGATTTTTCAATTTTTAGCGAATCATATGGTGATTGTTTACATAATTTAGAAAATGTGATTAAGAGATGTGAAGAGACAAACATAGTATTGAATTGGAAAAAGTGCCATTTCATGGTACAAGAAAGGATAGTTTTAGGACATAGGGTCTTTAGAAAGGGAATAGAGGTGGATAAGGCAAAAATAGAGGTGATTGATAAATTTCCACCACCTACTTCAATCAAGGGCATTAGAAGCTTCTTAAAACATACTAGGCTCTATAGAAGATTTATTACAGATTTTTCTAAAATATCCAAACCTTTATGCATGTTGCTGGAACATGACAGACCCTTCAATTTTGATGGGAATTGTTTAAAGGCTTTGTTAAGTTAAAGAGAGCTCTTGTTACAACACCTGTTATGGTAGCACCTAATTGGAGTATGCCTTTCGAGTTGATATGTGATACTAGTGACCATTTAGTTGGAGCTGTACTAGGGCAAAGGAAAAATTATGCTAGTAAGACCTTAGCTGATGCAAAAATTAACTATACCACGACTAAAAAAGAGTTGCTGGCAGTTGTTTTTGCATTTGATAAATTTAAAGCTTATTTGGTTAGTACTAAAGTAACTATTTATAAAGATCACTCAGCCGTAAAAGTATTTGATTTCAAAGAAAGATGCAAAACCAAGATTGATTAGGTGGATTCTTTTACTACAAGAGTTCGACCTGGAGATGAAGGATAGAAAATGCACTGAGAACCAAGTAGTAGATCTATCTCAAGGCTGGAAGCCGATGCAAGCGCTCTGACCAAGCAGGACATCACATAAATATTTTCTAATGAGCAATTGTTAATGTTACAACATGCACAAATGCCGTAGCAATAAGGATTTCCATGGTATGCACATTTTGCTAATTACTAAGTGAGTGGATTACTATCACCTGATTTGAGTTATCGGCAGAAGAAGAGATTTCTCCATAATGTTAAAAGCTATCAGTGGGATGATACCTACTTGTACAAGATGTGTTCAGACAATGTGATCAGAAGATGTATTCCTGATGAAGAAATTTCAAACATTCTTAAGTCCTGTCGTGCTACAGCATATGGTGGACACTTTAGAGGACACAAAACAGCAACAAAAGTTCTCTAATTAGGTTATTACTGGCCTTCTATTTTTAAAGAAGCTTATGAGTTTGTTAAATGCTGTGAGAAGTGTCAAAGAATAGGAAACATATCTCAAAAGTATGAAATGTCATTAACCAACATCTTGGAGGTTGAACATTTTGATGCATGGGGAATAGACTTATGGGACCATTTTTGCCCTCCTTTGGCAACTTATACATCTTAGTGACTATGAACTATATATCTAAGTGGGTAGAAGCTGCAGCATTGTCGACAAATGATGCCAAAGCAGTGTTGAAGTTTCTTCAAAAGAAGATTTTCTCAAGATTTGGCACCCCTAGGTCTATTGTCAGTGATAAAGGACCCTATTTTTGCAATAGAATGTTTGCTGCAGCATTAGCCCATAAGGAGTCATTTAGTATAAGATCAAGTATAAAGTTGCCACAGCATATCATCCACAAACAAGTGGTCTGGTAGAAGTCTTCAACTGAGAGACAAAGAAAATTTAGGAGAAAGTGGTGAATCCCAATAGAACGGATTGAACTCTTAGACTAAATGACTCCTTATGAGCTTACCAAACAGCTTAGAAAACACTACTAGGCATGTCTCCATAAAGAATTGTTTATAGCAAAGCATGTCATTGCCATTAGAGCTAGAACATAAAGCATATTGGGCAATTAAACAACTGAACATGGATATGAATGCTGCAGCAGAGCAGAGGAGGCTACAACTCTCTGAGCTGGAGTTAAGGTTATTTTCCTATGAAAATATAAGACTTTACAAGGAGAGGATAAGCAATGGCATGACAAGCAAATTTAGCAAAGGTAACTTGTTCTAGGCCAACAAGTATTGCTCTATAGCTCTAGGCTAAAACTTTTTCCTAGAAAGCTAAAATTTAGGTGGTCAAGACCTTTCAAACTTATCAAAATTTATCCTTATGGGACTATTGATCTTCACGATAAATGGACAGGCTAGGAATTCAAGGTGAATAGATAAAGAGTGCAGTATTACATTGGAGTTACTATGAACAATCCCAAGGAGGATATGTTACTTAAGGATCCAGCTTGAACAATGAAGGATGGTCAGGCTGAAGGACCTAAAATCAAGCGCTGATTAGGAGGCAACCCAATAAGAGAAGTTGTTTCAAGTTTTTAAAGCTTTGAATTTAGTTTAAAAAAGAAAAAAATAAAACCAAAAGTGGGTAGAGAAGCAGAAATGAGTTGTTGTAGCATCGCTTATAGTATGACAGATAGAAGATGTTCTTACACAATTGAGGAATTTATCACTAGTGCTGTAGTAGTGAATTGGTTGCTATAGCAACGAGTTTTATCGTTTCACTGATAGCGTTGGATTTTTTACCGTTGGAGGGCTGACATGCTTATGTCAGTAGATCAGAATTTGTGCCAAGGACAATTCTATAACCCCTGATTTGACGTGACTCATATCATTTCTTTTCCTTTTTAAAACTTGTTTCTAAAATTCAAAAATATATTTCCAAGTTTATCTTATTAATTATCTTTTTTTTTTCCACTTTTTTTCCACTTTCCTTTTGCTGTAAATTAGGGATTTACTTTAACTATTTCAATTTCACTATAACTTTTTCTCTCCCCGTCTACTACTGTCAACATCTTTAAAATTCCTATTCTTGTTCTTATCTTTTTAGCACAATAAAACTCAGTTGAACTATTACAGGCATGCCAAAAATTAAAGCATGTGCTGGTAAATCAAAGAACCTCGAGCGGGTCTATAGCTTTAAGTTAGAGGAAAAATATGAAGAGATTATCGAGCCGCGGAGAATTCTAGATGAAAAGGGCTTTTAATTTCCAAAACAGCCAACGGGGATCATGAATAACATCTATATAACTGTAGCATGACGAGGATGGATCAAGTTTGGTGCTTACCCCTAAGACTTATTCTTCCTGGTAGTTAAGGAGTTCTATTCAGACTTGTTCCAGCAAAACGAACGCAATATCTTTGAGAGGCAGGTGCAAGTACCTTTGGATTCTCGAGTTATTAATGCTTTTTATGACTTGCCTACCATTAGTAATTGTGAATACACTAAATTTGTGGAGAACATGACTATAAAGAAGTAGGGGGGGTTTCAAAACACTAACTATAGAAGGAAGTGAGTGGATGCATGAGGAGGGTTGAGTGGTCAATAGGATAGACTTGAAGCTTATTACTAAGGTTTGGGTGAAATTTTTAAAATCCAAATTGATGCCAACCACCCACACTACCACTGTTTCCCAAAATAGACTCATACTACATTATGCTATAGTCAAGGGTTTAGCCGTAGATGTTAAGAAGATCAGTGAGAAATAAATTAGAGAGTGTGTAACAAAGAAGCAAAAATCAGCTGCCTTGTTGTTTCCTTCACTGGTCATAGCATTTGTGAAGCCTCTGGGGTAAAATTTGAGGCAAATGATGAGAAAGTAAAAAATGAGGGGGCTATCACAACTAGGATAATAAAAAAGATTGTTGTGGAATCTGCAGCTGCAGTGCAGAACACCCTACGTAACTAAAGCAGAGCAAGTCTCAGGGATTGAGAATATGCTGCAGGAGCTCAGTGAAAGCATAAATTCATGTGTCCAAGCACAACAAGAGGAGAATAAGAGGTTTTGGACTTAATTGTAGCGTCTTAAAGCACAAAAACATCAATTTGCCATGTATACGAAGAGCAAATATGTAGATTTTCCTAATCCACTATTGCAGCAGTTCAATTTCCAAAGAACTGAGGAGACTGCTCCAGCAAAAGAAAGTGCAGAAGAGATTGAAGGAGAGGCAGTAGAAGAGTAACAACAAGAAAAGAAAGAAGCTGAAGATAAAGAAGCAGAGAAAGAAGAAGAAAGTGAAGAGGAAAAAGAAGAGGAGGCTCCGATTGTGACGCCTAAAAGAAAGGGTAAAGAAAAAATTTTGCATGATTGTATAATTAAATGTTGGTTCTAGATCAAGGAGAAACCATTTTTATTAGCAAACCTTATTCATCCCTTTGTCTTTTTGGAGTAGTTGAATTAGCCTTCATCTTTTATTTTGGTATTAATTCCATCTTACTCTTAATGTTCCATAATTATGATTCAGCTTTGAAATCTATAAGAATGTTGTGACTAATGGTTTATCTCTATTAATGACTTCCAATTTCTTTACAGTATGATTGCAGTTCAACAGATATAAATCCCATTGGAAGCATTATTAAACAGGATCTACAGACATTTTGGCGATGGGCTACCACCCATCTTGGTTACTTATCCTTGGCAGAAATAGAAGCAGCACCACTTGCTGCTGAACTGAGCCTATACGTTCAAACTGCAGCCAAGTATCACTTCACAAATCTATTTAGTATTAATTTCATTAATTTATGCCTTTTTGTGAGTTTCTGGCATATTTTTTGAATGGTATAATTTAAAATGAAATTTTTTTTTATGCTACATATGCTAAATATTTTCTCAAACCCATTAACATCTCCAATACAAATGCATGGTCTTCTCTTTTATGAATCTTTTTCATTTTGATTTATCTTTCCTCGAATTAATTTGCAGGGCAAATTCTTCTTTATCTGCCTATAATATCTACTATTTTTCTCCATTGTTCCCATATCTTACTTTTTAGCATTTTTATCATTTTCCCTTTTTAATGTTTGGATTTGCCTTTTTATATTCATTTGACATCATTTTTCCTTTTCCCCCCTTCAGTTATATATTGCACACTTTCGTATTCAGACCTACCTTTCTATTAGCAGTTTCTTTTTTCTTTTTCTTTATATTCTTGTAGTATTTCAATTGTATTAAATTGATCAGCCCAAATAGATAGTAACCCATCATTGTGCACGAAATGGTTAGATGAAGTAGACATGGGGATGACATATGACGAACTCTCAATGTATGGAAGGTTGTGGAAATTTTTCCATTGTGGTCCAATAACAATGTTCAAGGTTCAATTTTGAACTGCTAGATTAAGTTTGCCATTTATGGAACTTATCTTTCGACATATAAATAACTTATACCTCTGTTTTTAAAGAATGATCTACATTAGGCACATAAAGACAGGAGTCTGAGACAGAGGAAGATGATGATGTTGATACAACCATAGAAGAAGCCATCTACAGCCGCAGGAACAGAAGGAGCAAGGAAGAGCCTGGGAAGCTTATTGCCAGCAACACTGCTGAATAGCCTGCAACAACAACTCCTCCATTAGCTACCAAAAAGGCACCCACAAAATCCCTTGTCCCTACTCCAAGGGCATTCAAGAAAAAAAAAAAGGCACGACCTTCTAGAAGTGATGCAGTATTGCAAGTATCAGAAGAACCAAAACCAAAGAAAATAAAGCTAACTCAGCCCAAAGTTACAGAAGCTGCTAGAACCCCTACAACCATCCCAACCAAAAGCCAGAAGAAGAAACAGCTAGTTGCTGCACCACTGAGTTCACTAGAGGAGCATTTGAGAAGTGGATCAAAGAAGAAATAACCCTTTACAGCTTGTACTGTAGCATAATTGCCAACAACAAGGAAGTACCTCTTACCAGCCTAATTTAACTTTTCAATTTTTAAAAATTTTTCTCTCTTTATTTATTTTATCTTGTTTATTTTTCATTTCTTTCTTTTAAGTGCATGCATGATTCTTTTCAAATACTTTTGAGTGCATGTGAAGACACAACACCTCTCAAGTTTGGGGGGCTGTGTTATGGTGTAATGTGTTTACAATGAATGTGTCTGTGTTGTACATGTAGCTCTATTTTTTTAGCATTTGTTTTTTGATTAGAAAAGCCAATGAGGATGAATTTAGTGATGAAATATTGGATAAATGACTACTAAGTAGAGACAAGTTATAGATGAAGGTTGAAACTCTATCTTAATACTTAGACTTTGGTTGAGTCTTGTAAGTATGCTGTAGCAGACCATGTAAAGCAACATGGTTAAAAATAACTCAAGTTTGGGTGGGGGGGAGGGCTTGAAATTTGTTTAGCATTATCACAAACTATGCTAGATATGAAATAAAATTATGCTCCAATACTTAGTTACTGAGTAACTAGGGCTGAGTATGTACCTCATATGTAGACTTGAGAAAAAAAGCAGTGAGAGTTATGTGTATTGCTATAGTAACTGAAAAAAAAAAGAGGAAAATAAGTCCTTTTTCTAGGATATTAAGTAGTCAGGTTTATCCATTAGCCCCATGTTCAGCCTTGAGTTAAAGGTGTCTATAGATAAGACTATGTTATAGCATCCTAGATGCTTTTGCTGCAGCAACTCTGATCTGTACATTGGTCAAGTAATTGGGTATCGTCATTACAAGTGATAGACATTCACATGAAAAACCAATGTTACGTTGAAGAGTATTTGATTAATAAAAAAAAAGAAGAAAAATTTTGTTGTAGCATAGTTTGAAGCAAATTTATTGACTCTTGTCCCCCCATAAGAAGAAATATCCGTTGTTTTACCTTTGAGTTATAAGTGATGCTTGTGTGATGCTGCAGCAGCTCTAGAATTTGTTCAAAGTGTCATACACACTTTGGACAGAATAAGACCTAAGTCTAGAATTGGAACTGCTGATGGTAATTTTGTGTGTTTAAGAATGAAATTTAAGAGCTAATGAATTCGAGCAATGTAGATGAATGAGCAAAATTGTTTGTTACATGATTGTGTGATTGTAGTGTTAGTATTATTGTCATCACTTGAGGACAAGTAATGATTTAAGTTTGGATGTGTGATAACTCTATGAAATGAAAGTTATCATGGCATTTTTAGACTCAAATCATTATCACTTAAAGAGTAAATGATGTGTTTTTAGTGCATTTTTAATTACATTTTGCATGAGCAGTTTTTTAAGTTTAATTTTAAAGAATTGGCTGTGTTTTAAAATACTTTGTGCTCTGATTATGTGTATGATTATACGATACCAAAAAGCTCAAGCTTTATGGATGGAAAGTAGTAGCAACAAACTTGTAGAGATAACAAAAAAACTTAGCTGCGGAGGAACTAAAACAAGTCTGGAATAGAGAATATGTTGCAGCAACCTGTAGCAACTGTAGACGAGATTTCGCATGTGTTCACTAAAAGATTGCGATCCAAGGTTTCCAAAAATGGAAGACACGTGGGCATACGCTTTTGGTTGTCCTAATTCCAAGATATAAAAGGAGCACACATGTAAAGAAAAAAAAGGAGAGCCGTCAATCAAGAAAATAACCGAGAAAACAAAAGAAAAGAGGAAAATAAGAAAGAGTTGAGAGCTGAAACAGGGACTTCAAAGGAAAAAGGAGAGATCGCAAAGACCTAGCATAAATCAATTTGCTGTCTTTATTTTCTTATTTTCTAATCTTTATGGGAATGTATTTGATGGCTGAAACCATTTTTGTTACTGTTTTATCGCACATTAAGAACAAAAATTTGTTGTGGTTGAGTGGTAAACAAGCTTAATAGCTATTAGACTGATATTTGCATGTTACTCTGAGTTTGCTGCAGTATTTTGTCTTGATTTTATTTATTGTAATTCCCTATTTTGGCTAACCACCCATTTAGTGGATACTGGCTAAAAAAAAGTTTAAAAAAGGTCTGACTTAGTGGAATAAATTAAGACAATATGTGGTTTTAGATTGACTTTCCTAGGTTGAGTTAATATGGATTTGAATAGGGCTATGCTTGATCTAAAATTAGTGAAGAGCTAGACATAAAGATTCACTTTGTAGGACAATTAGAACCTAGAACGCATAATATTATATTTAATGTTAACGTAACAACTGGTCAATGTTAGGTTGCATTTAGATATAAGATACCCAACAGGCGAAAGCTGAGGATGCAAGAGGGATTCTGCCCAGTGCTGTAGTAGATGCTGTAGCAACAAAATCTTAATTGGAAAAAAAATAGTCAATACCATTAAGTGAGTTGTTTTTGTCATTGACTCGAGAATTTTCTTTATTGCATTTGTTTACTGCACTTTAATTTTTTATTTTAACTTAGCTTAAAATTACACTGTTAAGATTGCTGTAGCAAGTCTTATAACATCAATCCCTATGGAGACGATCTGAATACTCATCATTATATTACTTGTTGTGTACATTTTCACATTGACATATATAGTAGTAAGTCATCAACAATAGCGAAAGTGTTTCACTAGTATCCATACTTATAATCCATCATGATTCTCTTGGTTGTACTTAGGTGTTGGAGCATCAAATTTGATCTAGTAATGAAATCATTTGATTTTGATCGGAAATCTTGATGAACATTGCATTTATAAGATGACAGGAAGATGGTTGGTAATGGATCTAGTCTTATTTATAAATGATATCCTACTAATTGAGAATGATTTAGGGGTTCTATCATCATTTGGTTATCTAATCAATTTGATATGAAAGACCTAAGAGAAGCTAGTTACATCATTGAGATCAAGCTCATGCGAGATCACTACCACATGATCCTAGGCTTATCCTTAGTTGTATACATTGATAAAATTCTGGAAAAGTTTATTGTGCATGAATCCATGAAGGTATTACACTCTTTCAGACATGGAATTCTTTTATTTAACAATTAGTTACCTTTGACTTCTCAAGAGACAGATAGTATGAGATAGTTTCCTTATGCATACGCAATAAGAAATGTCATGTATACTATGTTGTATACTAGACCAGATATTTGTAATGTAGGCATGGTCAATAAATATCAGTCAAACTCAGGACTAGAACACTAGATTATGTTGATGCATACACTTAAGTATTTTCGAAGAATAAGAGATTATATGTTTGTGTATTCTAGTGAAGATCTAATGCCTACTAAGGTTTACAGGATCTGAATTTCATAGAGATTATGATGTTCAATGATTAACTTAAAAGTTTTGTGTTGACTCTAGGTGTTAGAGCTATAAGTTGGAGAAGTGTGAAACCATCTCGTATCACGGGCTTCATTATACAAGCCTTATACATAGTTACTTTGATTAGGGGTGGGCAACTTGAAGTTTAGATCGAATTCAGATAAATTTGATTGGATTTTGGAAAATTTGGTTTGGAAAAAAATTCATTTGATTCTAACTTGAACCTAGAATCCGATTCGATCCGATCTGAACTCGGATTGGATGAATATTTTGGATAAGTTTGGATTTGGATTGGTTCGGATTAAATTCAAATTCAGAACCTTTTCGGCAAATTTCATGAAATTTGTAATTGATGAAAATACAAGTAATGTCCCTAATTTCTCCAAATATAATTTAACAAAGAAAGAATACACTTTCTTATCAAATGACAACTCAATTTTCATGTGAGCTATCGAGCAAATGCGAAATAATAGCATAGAATTGAATTGATAGCTAGAAAAATTATGCATTTCTAGCTAGCATGTATGACGAAGCAAGATTTGATAATAAAAAACTAAAAACAAACATAAAATAAACATTAAATCAAAATAATCAGATGCAACCAGAAACTCCGCAATATAACATAATTGGTCATGGCTCGTGCGTCGCGGCTGGGATTGGGTTCAATTGGTTCGGTCGTGGCTCGATTGTGTCGCCAGCATCATGGGCCGTTGTGTGTGTGCCGTCAGGTTATGGCTCGTAGGTGTGATTGGGTTCGATTGGATTGGTCATGGCTCATATGTAACGGCTAGGATTGGGTTCGATTGGTTTGGTCATCGCTGGATTGTGCCATCGGAAGCATGGGTCACCATGTGCGTGCCGTCCGGTTGTGGCTCATGGGTGTTATTGGGTTCGATTGTTTTGGTTGTGTCTAGGATTGTTCATATGATTTAGGAACTAGGTTTTCTTTTGTTTTCATTTGGTTAGTTTCTTTTGGGCTTTTATACTTTTTTTTTAAGCAGTGCAAATCCAATTAAATTATTCGGATGGACCCAAATTCGATCTGATCTAAATCAAATCCGATCAGATTGCAAAAATTATATATGATTGAATTTGAAGAAAAATCTCAATCCGATCTGAATTTATTTAGATTAGATCGAACTGGGTCAGCTCAATCTGAACCCGATTCGATGCCCAGCCTTAACTTGGGTGACTGCAAAAGAGGTTATACGGCTCCACATGTTTCTTATCGAACTTAAGGTAGTTCCAAGTGCTTAGATGCTCATTGTCAGCAATAGCATAGTTATAAGAATCAAGTATCTAAAGGAGAGGAACACATAAAGTGAAAATATCACCTAGTACAAAGGGTTTATACAAATTGGCAAAGTCACAATTTTTATAGCACTATTCACAGATAATCGAATAGTTCCTTCCATTAAACACTTCATAGTCAAGTGTTTTGGTTGTCATTTCGATGACATGAGGGTACATTAGATGTACGACATGCTTTGAAGGCAAGTGGAAGATTGTTAGACTCACTATTATTTTGTGCGTAAAAGCATCGATAAATAACAATTTCTAAATTTCATAAAATTTATTTATTCATTATTTGTAAGCATATATTATTAGCCCTTATTTATTAAGTATATGATTTATATATTGGGCATGTGATGTCAATACTAGAAGACATAAATCACAAGTTCTTTATAAATAAAAGATTATTCACAATTGTTAATGAAATGGGCAATTCATTCTGAAAGGTTGTAACTTTTCTACTTCAATTGTGAGTGATTTTATCTTGATCATTGAAGTAAAGACTTTGAGTAGAATAGTTAATAAGTAGAATAGTTAATACGTATATGTGATGTGCATATTGAACTGGACTATAATGAATTACGATCTAGTTTAACAAATGTCATTGATCATAATTCACATAAGCTTTAATAAACTTAATTGACTTTAATCCTGAGTGGGCCATGAACTTGCATTCATGTATTATATCTTTTGAGTTATCACAGAGTGAGATCCATATAAATGGTCAAAACTACGATAGCTTGAAGATGAAATTTCATAAATCATAGAAACATACACTTACAAGATGGAATCTCTACTATTAATGCTTAGCTAAGCTGTTTGTGGTACTTGATCATTTAAGTCTTTGGCTGCCGTTTATTCAATAAATTGTTTATTGGATAATAATATTTATTTGTAAATTTATGTACAAATATATATATATATATATATTAAAACTGAACATTAGTATGTAATTAAAAGAGGCACCACATTTATCAATGGCCTAACTTTAGTTATGAGCATCATATAGAGGGTGAATTAAGTGGTTGTTATTGGTTTAAGACCAAAGCTAAAATTAATTAAAAAGAGTTTTAATTGGGCTTTTATTTAATTACATGGGTTATTGAAGTGCAACTTTAGGCTTTTAGTGGAATAACCTAAGGTTAACTTAGTGGTTTTGGTATGTCATGATATGATTGGACCTTGACTATTAAGTTGGAGCTAGAAAGCCTAAGGGTCTGCAATCCCTCTGCTAGCTTAATTCATAGTCAAACTTTGACTCTATTAAGTGCTTATATAGAGGAGATGAAATTAGAACAAAATGAGAACCTTTACATATAGATTTTCTTGAATAAGAAAAATACAATTCTAGGGTTTCCATCTCCTACACAAAATTAGGGTTCTTTATATGCCCACACGTGTGAGGGAGACGATTGATGATAGCAGAAAAGATTGCAACAATAATCTGCAAATCCCAATAGTGGTGGTGGAAAAGATTGCAGTCATTTCCTTTAGATCTTCAGCATGAAATAAATGTATTTCTCTAACCTTATGCATGTATACATAATCAAGAAAAATTCTGGGCTTCCACTGATCTCATAAAAAAATTATTTTTTTAGATATGGTTTAACTAACAATTTGCCAATTTAAAGAAAAATTCAGAAGATAGAAAAGGCAAATGGCTTTAAGAATTGCCAGAAAAGGTAAATGGCTTTAAGAATTGCCAAATGTGCTATAGATATACTAGATTATAGGACGGAGATCCACAGAAAATTTTTATATGCATTGGCTTATTGTGCAGAAGCCATACTACCTATAGAAAATCTGTTGCCCGCACTTCGAAAAGGCTTGCCCAACTGAATCTTAACAAGAAATCAATAGAAAAAGATGCGGTTATTATTGACAAAATTTGAGACATAACGACAACCCACATGTCCAGTATGTTAGATCATAAACTTGATCGAATCCATTTACGGCTCAAATTATGGAAGAATCTAGTATTGTGTGATTCATCATTGATATTTAGAAGCTTTAGATTTTTGTTCAAAGACGTGGAGATTAGCTTTCCACATATAGTGTAATAATGGTGTGTTAGTTGAGTTACGTGTGTGGTTTATATATTTTAATATATTTAATATTTTGTAGTTTGTGTCGAGCTACTTCTAGTATAAATACTTCCTTGTGTATTTAATTCAGCAATCAAGTAAGAAAAAAATATTCTTCGTTCAGAAAATATAGCTTGTGTTCTTCAATTGTTCTTGAGAACAATTGTTTGATTAATCAAGGGGTCCAACAAACTGGTATCAGAGAGTAATTGTTACTTCACATAGTAGTGTTAACATATCAAATCAAAGACTGGATGAGAGGAATGTGGCGCTGTAAAAAATTAGTTTGATTAGATTCTGAACGTGCTCGCACTTACTGCCGGAAGTTTCTACCTTAAAACTAAGTCAGCTCACTAAGTTGAACCAATCTAAACCGACTTGAACCGCACTGAATCAAGCCGAACCAAGATAAATCAAGTCAAACCCAAGTCAAGTCAACTGAGCTGATCTGATCTATTGACCATTGATTGTTGACCATGAGGCATTGACCGTTGATTGTTGACCATCAGCCATTGATCGTTGACCGAAATTTAAATTTTAGTCCGAGTCCTTCCTTCGGTTTTTGACATTCTGGATCCATTTGTGCAATTAGAACTTTTAAGCTTTGACTCTATAAAGAGTTATGGCAAATATTGGCTTGGCGTCATTCCAAGTTCGATCACCAAAGAGAAAGGACAATTAGAGTATCAAAAGGAAGGCCCTCCTTGGAGCTCATGATATTTAGAAAGTCACTAAAAAAAGCTACAACGAATCAGAAGATGAAGCTTTTTTGACTCAACAACAAAAGGATAACTTAAAGGATTTAAGAAAAAGGGATAAGAAATCTCTTTTCTTCATATATCAAGCATTGGATGATGATGGATTTAAGAAGATTTCAAGTGCAACCTCAGCTACAGAAGCATGGGAGAACCTTCAAACCTTTTATAAATGAGAAGAGGAAGTGTAAAAAGTGCATCTCCAAACTCTAAGAGGTGAGTTTGAATTGTTGCACATGAAAGAGGTCGAGTGCATTTTTTATTAATTTTCAAAAGTTCTAGTCATTTCAAATCAATTAAAAAGAAATAGTGAGAAGATAGAGAATATAAGAATAACAGAGAAGATACTTCCCTCATTGAGCCCAAGATTTGAGCACATAGTTGTGACAAATGAAGAGACAATGGACTTAGAGGCCATGACAGTCAAGCAACATGAAGGTTTGCTATAACCTTACGAAGAGAAGCACAAGAAGAAATGAGGGATTAATGAACAGCTCTTCAAGATGCAGATCAATGAGAGGACAACAAGCCAACACAATAAAAGAGGAAAACAGTCTCATGGTGGAGGTAGAAACTGAGGAAGATGTGGAGCACGCGGTCATGGACGAGGTTGGAATTTTAGCAACAATAAGTTCAATAACAATTATGAGATAGGAGAGAGCTTAATAAGAAGTCACGGAAAAGTCCACTCGAACTCAAGGTACGACAAATCTTAAGTTCAATGCTACAGTTCAATGCTACAATTGTCCAAAGTTTGGCTATTATGCTTTGGAATGTAGGGCTCCCAATAATAAAGTTGAGGAAAACAATAACTATGTGGAAAAAAAGAACCAGGAAAGTGAAATGTTGCTACTAGCATATGAAGACAATTATGAAGGCTAAGAAAATACTTGGTATTTTGACACCAGTGCGAGCAATCATATGTGTGGAAGAAAAAACATGTTCATAGAGCTAGATGAATCATTGAATGGCAATGTATCATTTTGAGATGATTCCAAAGTACCAGCAAAAGAGAGAGGTAAAATCTTTATGCATTTAAAAGATTGAAAGCATCAATTTATTCCAAATGTTTACTATGTACCTAATATGAAAAGCAACATCTTTAAGTTTAGGTCAACTCTTAGAAAAAAGGTATGATATTCACATGAAAGATTGTAGTCTCTTTTATAAAAAATGACAAAGGAAACTTAATCATAAAGGTGAAAATGTCAAAGAATAGAATGTTTTCTTTGAATATTTAAAATGATGCTGCCAAGTATTGAAAAACTTGTTACAAGGACGCATCATGGTTTTGGCATCTTCAATTTGGGCATCTCAATTTAGAGGATTAGAGTTATTATCCAAGAAGAATATGGTGAAAGGTTTACCATGCATCAACCACCTTTATTAACTTTACGAAGAATGCTCACTAGGGAAGTAATTCAAAAAAAGCTTTCTAAAGAAGTTAAACTCAAGAGCCAAAAAGCCGCTTAAGCTCATTCACGCAAACGTTTGTGGTCCAATCAAGCCAAACTCCCTTGGAAAAAAGTAACTACTTCCTTCTCTTTATAGATGATTTTTCAAGGAAAACTTGATTGTAGTTTTTGAAATAGAAATAAATTTTTTTTTATGCTTTCAAAGTTTAAAGCTGCAGTGAAAAAAAAAAAAGTGGACACTAGATTAAAGTTATGAGATCTAGTCAAGGTGAAAAGCTCACTTCCAAACAATTCGTGGAGTTTTATAAAGCAAACGAAATTCGACGCCCTTTGATAGTTCCAGATCTCTCTACCAAAAATATGTTGTAGAAAAGAATAACAGAACCACACTGAGTATGGCAAAAAACATGCTCAAGAGTAAGAGACTACCCAAAGAATTTTGGGCTAAAGCTATTGCATGTGCGGTATATTTATCTAAATGATCCCTAACATGAAGTGTATGGAGAAAGACATCATAAGAAGCATGAAGTGGAAGAAAGCCCGGCATCGTTCATTTAAGAGTCTTTAGAAACATAACTCATGTACATATACCAGACAATAGAAGAACCAAGCTTAATGATAAAAGCTAGAAGTTCAGCATCATCGACTATGACAATAATTCTCCAGGATACATGCTATACAATCCAAATAACGAGAAGATCGTGATTAGCCGAGATGTAATCTTCTATGAAGAAGGAGAATGGGATTTGGTCCTTCAGTAGATGACTTCAATAAGTTTCTTATTTAAGAAAATGAACAGACAATGAAGAAGCAAGCAGAAAAAGAACAACAAGAGCACATTACTCCACCTACTTCACTAGTATCACCACCAATAGAGATTCATTACCATCATTCTTAAATGAAAGAAGCGTGATGTGTACTAATAGGCTTGATAATCTCACTCTCTTTTACCTCTTTATCGATTATGAGCCAGTCCTCTTTGAAAAAGTTGTACAAGATGAGAAGTGGAGAAAAGCAATGAATAAATAAATCAAAGCCATTATGAAGAATAAAACTTAGAAACTGCCACTCTTCCTAAAGGTCACAAAGCCATCGGTGTCAAATAGACGTACAAGACGAAGAAAAATGCCAAAGGTGAGATCAAAAGGCACAAGGCAAGGTTAGTTGCAAAACGCTATAGTCAAAAAGTCGGTATCAACTATGATGAGGTATTTGCTTCTATCGCCCGACTAGAAACTATAAGATTAATCATTTCTTTGACAACCCAAAAGAAGCGGAAAATTCATCAAATGGATGTAAAAACTACTTTTCTGAATGGAGTTCTTGAAAAAGAAGCCTATATCGAGCAAACTTTGGGCTGTAAAGTGAAGGAACATGAAGACTAAGTATTGACTATAAAGAAAGCTCTCAATAGGTTAAAGCAAGCACCAAGGGCTTAGAATAGTCAAATCAATAAGTACTTCCATAAAAATGGCTTTAACAAATGTCCTTATAGACATGCCTTATATATTAAAGTCAAAGATAAAAACATTCTGATTATATGCTTCAGTTGATCTTTATCGGAAGCAAGCTGAGCTTGTTTGATGACTTCAAGAAAGCAATGACAAAAAAAATTTGAGGTGATAGACATGGATTGATGGTCAATTATCTAGGCAATGAAGTTAAGCAACAAGTGGATGATATCTTCATCTCACAAGAAAGTTATGCAAAGGAGATTCTTAAGAAGTTTAAAATGAATGAATGCAAGCCAATAAGCACACCAGTGGAATGTAAAATCAGGTTGTCAGAGCAAGATAAAGGAGAAAGAGTAGATCCAACACTTTTGAAGAGCTTAATTAGAAGTTTGTGCTAGCCTGACACTCTCTATGCTATTGGACTAATTAGCTGCAAAGAGGATTCTTCGCTATGTAAAAGGTAGAATCAACTTTGGACTATTATACTCAGTTTCTAATGACCATAAACTCGTTGGATATAGTGATGGCGACTAGACTAGAGACACCAATGATTGAAAGAGTACCACTTGTTTCATGTTCTTCATGGGTGATATTGCTTTCACATGGATGTCGAATAAACAACCGATCGTTACACTCTTAAATTTTGAAGCTAAGTATATAGCTACTACTTCATGTGTTTGCCATGCAAGTTTGCTCAAAAGTTTGTTGAATAAGTTAAGGATGCCGCAAGAAGAATCCACCAAGATTTGTGTTGACCATAAGCCAGCAATATCCTTAGCTAAAAATCCTATCTTTTATGATTGAGGCAAGCATATCGATACTCACTATCATTACATAAGGGAGTGCATTGCTAGAAAAGAAGTACAAGTTGAGTATTTGAAGTCTCAATATCAAGTTACTGATATCGTTGCTAAACCTCTCAAACAGGAAGACTTTCTCAGATTAAGAAATTCACTTGGTATTATAGGATTATGTTTAAGGGGGGTGTTGGATCATAAACTTGATCCAATCCATTTAAGGCCTAAATCATGGAAGAATCTTGTATTGTGTGATTCATCAATGATAACGAAAAGTTTCATATTTTTGTTCAAAGATGTGGAGAATAGCTTTCCACATATGGTGCAATAATGGTGTGTTAATTAGTTGAGTTATGTTTGTGGTTTATAAATTTTTATGTATATAATATTTTGTGGTTTGTGTTGAGCTATCTCTAGTACAAATACTTCCTCATGCATTTAGTTGAGCAATCAAGTAAAAAAGAAATCTTCTTAGTTTAGAAAATATAGCATGTGTTCGTCAATTGTTCTTAAGAATAGTTGTTTGATTAATCAAGGTCTCCAACACATTAACCAAAGAAAAAAATCATTGAAAAGGAGTACAACAAGAACATGCAGCAATTCACATTCCAAGAAGGGATCTTTTACACAGACAAGCCATGGACATCTGCGAAGAACCCAATGCTGACAAATTTGCTTAAAATGGGGAAGAGCTAGCGCTATACAAAATCGGTAGAGTTGTTGAAAAGGAGCCTACAAGCTGCTGACTTTAGAAGGTAATCCAATACACACTTTGTGGAATGCACTTCACCTCAAGCACTTTTATCATTAACCTGCTTCTCTTATCTTTGTAATTTTAGATTTTCAGTTTATGCTTTCCTGTTATTTCCATTTAAGTAGTTGTAGTTCGTTTGCAAAAGTTAGCCAAAAGTTTCCCTTACTAACACTTGATCTGTGCAATTAATTCTCAATACATGACGTAGTATTATTTAGAACTCGGATGGATTCAGTTTTCACATTTTTTAAATATTAAATTATGAATATCGTATAAAAATCGTGTTTGCAATCATGATATGGATACTTAAAACCGGAAATAACCAAAGCAAGAAAAATAAAAAATAAAAAATAAAATACTTATATCCGGACGATCAAGATATCTCAACATGACATAACAATTTCGGATATTCACAATGTCTCAAGCAAAAATCAACAAAGTCATTTGAAATAGATATATACTTCCACAATTCGGAACAACACTTAATAATTTTTTTTTTTTATTGCAACAAGCAACAGATTACAACAAAACTACTATTTATTGCCATCACC
This sequence comes from Murraya paniculata, assembly GCA_030449075.1. Classification (NCBI taxonomy): domain Eukaryota; kingdom Viridiplantae; phylum Streptophyta; class Magnoliopsida; order Sapindales; family Rutaceae; genus Murraya; species Murraya paniculata. The sequence continues at coordinate 1,805,887 of JAEVFN010000028.1, forward strand.
AGACTGTTTATTACCATCACCGGTATCATCCGGATCAGTCCTCCTTGTCAAAATCTTCCGCCATGTTCTTAAGGTCATCAGGATCAGAGCCATCCAAGTTTTGATTTGATTCCACCCCATATTTATCAACCAGATTGATTTGATGAATCTTCAATTCATGAGGAGTCTTCATCTATCCGGTGAGGAATTCTACCTTTCCTGCATCTTCCTACACACCGACACTTTCCGCAATAATAGGCCGTATGTGCTAAAGCCAACAGCTTCATGGTAGCTTTAGCTTGAACTTTATCCCGTTCTGCTTTAATCCGAATCAAAGAGCGGGCTGACGAGTTGCTGGAGGCCACAGCTTAAGTTTTTATACTCAGGTTCCTTACCTTATTTGTTCAAATAATTTGACGGTAATTTTAGGAATGTAACATGTTTTCCTTTTCCCTTGGATGTAAGGCATCTGGTAGGGTGCCCCAGTGTTTCAGATGCCTACAAGGTGAATAGGTCTCAGCATTTGTAAATAAATTGCGGGCAAATCTTATGTTTCGTACTTTCATGTAGTTAAGCACCATTTTCTATGTTGGTCTCCTTTTGGAAAGGAAAGTATATCGGATATAACTCTTTGAATAATTGTTTGAATAAAAGTTTTTGTCGTTTCACATATTTTCACCTCCACTTTTTTCAGATAATTGAAATTTAATACAATGATGAATTTTTGTGCCATATAGGTAATTTTTTCTTCGGTTGGTGGATATTGTGGAACAAAACTGAAGAAAGCATCCCAGATAATGGGAGTGATTCAAGCATCTGGAGGTGCTGTTAGAATTTGGTTTTGTTTTAATTGGCTGTATGAGTTACGAATTCATCATTGAATTGATGATGTGTCCTGTTTATCTGGGCACGGATACTTAAACAAAGTTGTTTCATGTATCTCTTCAACAAGAAATTTTGGCTCATCTGAGGAACTTTGTTAATAATGTCTGTATGTTTTTTGGTTTCAGAAGATGATCAAATTTTCTGTTATCTATAAAGATAAAGGTTTAAACGTCACTAAATAGAATTAAAGGAGTTGCACTTGAGCACATTTGAGTACATAACATGGGTAATGATCAAGCTTAGCTGAGTAATAGTTGGTTTCCCACAGTATACTATTGTTGGTCCAAGATTGCATTTACCCGCAACTCAATCTAGGGAAAGCATATGATTTTGGCTCATCAGCTTCGAAGCGTACTTTCAAAAATATAAATAAAAAAATAAATTAAATATCGAACTTAGGCAGCGTAATTTGATTTGTTATTTATGGAGAAAGTCTAAAACAAAGATTAAGCAGTTGACAAAGCAGCAGAAGGTAAAAAGATAAAAAAAAAAGGAGTCAATCGATCCAAAGGGCACATAATAATCAATCCAGTGGTTACGAAATTCAATTAATTCTCATGTCTGGTAGTTTGCAACAGCGCATATAATAAAAAGGAAAAAGTTACATTTTGAGTCCGTGTGATATACAAAACATCAATCTTTGATAATTTTCAAAAACCGATCTTCTCCAGGGGATTCCGGAATCGGGTTCCCTGAAAGGCACCCATGGTCACCTTAGCAGCAGCATTGTCATCTAGATGTGGATCAATCATAAAGCTTAAGGAACACCCAGCAAGCTCTTGAAGTTGTTTGAAACTCTTGAGGTTGTCTTGGTTATCAGCACTGTTTTCAATCTTGTGCAGTTCCAAACAAGCAGCTTGTCTTTGGGATTCAAGTTGAAGCAGCTTCCTAGTCCTAGTTCCTAGTCCTGATGTAAGCTTGGTATTCTTCTTTTTCTTCTTTTCTTTCATAATGTTGATGTGGATTCTCTTGCAACTTCTTCATCACCAGAAGCTCTCCTTCCAGTTTATCCTGGTGATCTATTGATAGTTAGGCCAAGAATCTTCTCCAGGTGATTCCAGTGTCAACTTTCTTGAAAGGCACACATTGTCACTTTACTATCACTATCTTCACTTACTTTGGGATCAATTGCAAAACTAAAGGAACAACCAGCATGGTCTTCAAGTTGCTTAATAGTCAGAAAATTATCTTCAACTTGAAGAATCGCATTCTTCTCCACATTCTCCAGTTCCAACCGAGCAGCTTTTCTCTAGGCTTCAAGCTGAACCCTTTTCCTTCAAGTCATGTTAGGAAATTGATGGGTGAAGTAGGACCACAGTTAAGATAAAATTAGAAAAAAAATAAAGAGCAAGTACAAAGAGGACACAAGAATTTATGTGGTTCGGCTTTTACACTATGTCCACAGGCAAAGAAAAACAAAATTTCACTAATAAAATGAGGATTACAAGTATTATAATATTTTTGGCTCACTACCTAGAACCCCAATACACTCAATCTCTTACTCCTTAATTACTTGAGAGCTTTATAATTTTTATGCTCTAAAATTTCTTACACTCTTGGCTCTCTCTCACAAAATGGGATTGCTTCTCAAATTGGGTGCCGAGAGGGGAAATGAAGCCTTCTATTTATAGGCTTCATTTCCTCTCCTTTTTCTAATTAAAATAATTATTTAATTTTTTTTTTTTGAAAGATTTCAGCTCTTCCTTTTTTTCTTCATTCTAAAGTTGCAGTGCCCACCACTCACTTTTTTGACATTCTCCCACTTGGAGATATGATTGAGAATCAATCATATCTCCACACCATCTTTTCTACTTCATCATTATCATGTTGCTTACGTCTTTACAAGGCCACAAGAGAATTTACTCCATAGAAACTTATGAGAATTGATTAGCTTGGTCAAAACCTCTGCTAGGTTCTCCTTGGTATGGATTTTTTGGAAATCCACACTTCCTTATTCCACTACTTCTCGAACGAAGTGATACTGTACCATTATATGCTTTGTCTTGGAATGAAAGGTCAGATTCCTTGCAATGTACAAGCTATTTTGACTGTCACAAAACACAAAAATTTTCTCTTCTTTGTGCCTGAGCTCCTCCATTAACCTTTGTATCCAAATAGCTTCCTTGCAAGCTTGTGTAGCTGCCATGTATTATGCTTTTGTTATAGATAGTGCCACAATGGTCTGAAGTTTCGAAACTCAGCTTACATCTCCTCTTGCAAGTGTAATCACATAGCCAGTAGTGGATTTTCTTTTATCAAGGTCTCATACAAAATCTGAATCCACATAGCCATTGACAATAAATTTTGATCCTCCGTGGCATAATGCAAGATTTGAGGTTCCTCTTATGTATTTCAAAATCCTTTTCACAGTTTTCCAATGCTCTCCACCAGGATTCGCCATGTATTGACTAACTACTCCCACTGCTTATGCAATGTCTACTTTAATACATATCATAGCAAACGTTAAACTTCCCACTGTTGATGCATACGATATTAGAGACATCCCCTTCCTCTCTGCTTCATTGCTAGGACATATACTTGAGGATAACTTGAAATTAACAAGAAGTGGGGTAGAAATTGGCTTCAATCTTGCATGTTAAAGCGCCGCAAGGTTTTCTTCAAGTAATTCTTCTAAGAAAGCCAAATCTTCTTATTATTTCTATCTCGATGAATTTGCATCCTTAGAATCTTGTTTGCCAATCCCAAATCCTTCATTTTAAACTCCCCAGCCAATTGTGCCTTCAATTCTTAAACTCGATCTTTGTTGAGGCCTGCTGCCAACATGTCATCCACATACAATAGAAAAATGATGAAATCGTTATCCTCAAACCTATTATAATATACATAATGGTCTGAGCTGAGTCTGTTATATCCAAGGCTCATGATGAAGGAATCAAATCTCTTATACCAACACCATGGCACTTGTTTGAGACCTTATAGAGACTTGTTCAACCTGCAAACCAAGTTCTCATTGCCTTTTTTAGCAAAACCTTTCGGTTGGAGCGTATAAATTTCTTTTTCAAGTTCTCCATGAAGAAATGCAGTTTTCACATCTAACTACTCTAGATGGAAGTCAAATGTAGCACACATTGCTAAGACTACTCTGACTGTTTTGAGTTAAACCACCGGAGAAAATATCTCATTGAAGTCAATAGCTTCTTTCTGAGCATATCCTTTCACCACCAATCTTGCACGATACTGTTCCACCTAGTCATTGCCATCATGCTTGATCTTGTAGACTCATTTATTTCCAATGGATTTTTTTACATGTGGTGGTGGTAGAAGTTCTCATGTCTAATTCTTGTGTAAAGCTTCAATTTCTTCCTACATTACTGTCATCCACAAAGCAACGTCTGGATTGTTTAAAGCTTCATGAAAAGTTGATGGCTCTCCATCCTTTATTAGAAGATAGTGTGCAACATGGATCTCCACAACATACTCCGAGTGCCACGTTGGCAGTCGTCTCTCACGAGTTGATTGGCAAACTTCTAAAGCCTTGGACTCGACTGGTACTTGTACTTCGTGCTCTGGTGCTACTTTAGAAGAATCTGAATCTTTTTTTTTTCGAGATTATTTTTCACATATACTGGAACAGTCTCTGACTTTTCCTTCACAGTGCTATCATCCTCATCATTTCTTTGTAGTTGCTCTTCTACAAAGACAACTTTTCTACTAATGACAATCTTGTAGGCAGTGGGATCCCATAGACAATACCTCTTTACTCAATCAACATACCCAAGAAGATACATCTTCTAGATTTTAGATCCAACTCTGTTCTTTCTTGGGCATTGTACATGAAATACACAGGACATCTAAATGCATGTAGATGAGAGTAATCAGGTAGCTTTCCTATCTACATCTCCGTTGAAGTCTTCAACCCGATTGCCATGGATGGCGATCGATTTACCACATAATAGATAGTTTGGCTGCTTCTGCCCAGAATGAGTTAGGTAGACCAAAAATCCTCAACATAGCTCTTATTATTTCTATAAAAGTTCTGTTCATCCGCTCTGCCACTCCATTTTGTTGAGGAGTGTATGCCACCGTAACCTATCTCTAGATACCTTCTTGCTTACAGTATGTAAGAAACTCGCTATCTGTATATTTACCACCATTATTTGTCCTCAAACACTTTATCTTCTTTCCTGATTCAAGTTCAACTCACGCTTTGAATTCTTTGAACACTGAAAATACATCTGACTTTTCTCGATTGGATACACCCAACATCTCCTGGAATAATTATCATTAATAGTCACCAAATACTTTACATCTCCCATGGGCATATTTGGTGATTTCCAAATATTAGAATGAACAAAGTCTAAAGTGTATTTACTTCTAGCATGAGATCTATTGAATTTCAATCTATGCTGCTTACTTGTAACACAATGCTCACAAAACGATAGGTTAACTAATTTGAACCCAGGAAGCAACTTTTGTTCAGAGAGAATCTTCAAACTTTGTTATGATATGTGGCCAAGTTTGAGATGCTACATCATTGCCGACTCTTTTCCATTTGATGCGACACACGAATTAGCTTTCTGTAGCATTTCTCATTTAAGCATGGATAGATTAACACCGATCTTTTCTGCTTTCATCAATGCAAGCATGCCTTTAGCAATCTTCATGATCCCATTTTCAACATGATTTTTGCATCCAAGACTATTTATTTGTCCTAAATTGTGCGAACTGTACCATCAAACATTTTTATTTTGATAGTACCAATACCAGCGATTTCCAAGGCATGATCATCACCTATGTATACAAATCCTCCCAAGATAAGTTCATATCTATGGAACCATTCTCTCCAAGAGGTCATGTGCCATGTTGCTTCTGAGTCTATAAGCTAGACATTAGCTAACCATTTCCTGCCTTTTACAGCAGTTTATGCTTTGTTGTAGAGAATTTCGCCATCATTTGAGGTACTTGCTACACACCCCTAAGTATTTGTTGACTCAGAATCATTACCCTCTCTTATCTTTTGGTTGTTCCAACACTCTTTCTTGACATGCTCTTTCTTACCTCAATTGTAACATTTAACATTCTTCTTACTTCTTGATTTTTGATCTCCATGATTTTGACTCTCACTGGGGCCACATTTTGTTTACTTCCCTCTTGTCATCGATAGGGCTTCCGCTTGTTGCTAACTTGTCAGTCAGTCTTCCTTGTTTTTTCGCCTGCTCTCTTCATTTAATATAGAGGCTGCAAATTTGTCGAATACTAGATTGTCCCCTTAGTTGTTGTTTGTCAGATTGATGATAAGTTGATCATATGAATTTGGTAGACTTTGAAGTAGAAGCTCTGCACGTTCATTTTCCTTTATTTTATAAGCCAACGTTATGAGTTTGGAAAATAGAGTCTTCAAGGTGTTAACATGGTCAGTCACCGATTTAGATTTCACAATTCGAAGAGTGTAAAATCTCCTCTTCAAGAAGATCTTATTATGTAGTGATTTGGCCTCGTATAACTTTGTGAGAGTATCCCATATTTCTTTTGTTGTCTTTTTCTCTGCCACACTAGATAACACTTCATCCGCCAATGCTAAATGTAGATCAGCAATTGCATTACCATCCATCTCATTCCATTTGGCATCATCAATTATCTCCGAGGGCCTTTCCCCAATTGTTGCCAAGTAATTATTTTTCCTCAATATAGACTTCATTTTCATTTTCCATAATGAAAAATTGTTTCTGTTGAACTTCTTAATTTTGTACATTGCCGCCATTGCTCTTCACGAACTGCTGTTGCTAGAATCGGCTCCCACTATTTCACGTGAACAATAATCGTATATGTGAACAATATCGTACGTATGAACAGTACCGTATGCATGAACAATACTCCCAACTCGAGAAAATGCAACCAGTAGCTTTGATACCGCTATTAAGAAATTGATGGGTGAAGTAGGGTCACAGCTAAAATAAAATTGGAAATAAAATGAAGAACAAGCATAAAGAGGACATAAGAATTTACATAGTTATGCTTTTAGCCTAAGTCCACAGGTAAAGACAAAAAGATAAAACTTTAATATGTAAAATGAGAATTACAAGTATTATAATATTCTTGGCTTACTATTCAGAACCTCAATACACCCAATCTCTCACTGACTAATTACTTGAGAGCTTTATAATTTTTATGCTCTCAAATTTCTTACACTCTTGGCTCTCTTTCACAAATGGAATTGCTTCTCAAATTGGAGTGCCGAGAGGGGAAATGAAGCCTTCTATTTATAGGCTCATTTCCTCTCCTTTTTTCTAATTAAAATAATAATATTATTATTTTTTTCAAAGATTCAAGCTCTCCCTTTTTTCACTTCATTCTAAAGTTTCGGTGCCCACCGCTCACTTTTTGACAAGCCACTGCTTCTTCATCTTCATGTTCATGAATGTAGTTTTGGGCTTTAGAAATAATATCAAAAAACCTGAGTTTGAGCATGACAGCGCGATCAACAACAACGCTGCCACTGCTAATAGAAGTAATACTTGTCGTCTTGAGTTTCTTCTTCTTTACGGTTTCTTGATCATGATGATGCATAGAAAACTACGCTTACCAAAATTAGTAAGCTGCAACGGCAAATGTGGGATGGTTTGGGCTAGCATCACAATGACTAACGTAGCGCTGCGTAACTTAATTTGGTGATAACACTGTGAACAAGTGAGTGAGATAAGGAAATAACATTCCCTAATTTTTTATGGATATATAGAGTATTTAGTTTCCCAGTTGATTTAGGTTATCCTTAGCAGTTTAGGATTTATTTAGTTTCCTATTCCATTTGGGTAATTAGTTTTATAGTATCTGTATCCTTGCCAATTTAGGAAACACGTATATCTCGAGTCGACGAGTTGTTTTGGTGACGTATCTTTGGGGTGTTGCTTTTATTTGGTTGAACTATGTAATGCAGTAACATGTGGGTCACGAAACTGAGTTTTTGGGTGGCGATTTGTTTTAGCATATGCTGCCAATCTCACGATTGACATTTGAGAAGCTGGAAATTCAGAGGAAACCTTGATTTTGGAGGTCTTAATTATGTATGTAGTACATATGATGCACTTCATACAAGTTTATATTTGGATTGATAATATGTAGTGATATTATTGGATTGATAATATCTCTTAATTAATTCTTCTGGATAAAAATTTTCAACACAATGATATTCATATATATATATATATATATATATATATATATATATATATATATATATATATATATATATATATATCAATATTCTCATTAAATAGACAATAGAACAGCTAGCATTACAGAGAATTAAAAGTTTCGAGACTAAAGAAACAAAATCGATAATAATAACCCAAAAGAAAAAAAAGAAAGAGAAATTGTTCATCATCGGTATCATGGGCATGGCATTGGCAGCAGCATCAGCATCAGTCTTATTATTAGTTTCTAATCGTTTCTTTTTATTCATCTTCTTTGATAATCTTTGAAACATCAATCTTTGATAATTTTTGAAAAACAACAAGTAAAATAAACATTAATCTTTGATATGTAAACCGAGTTCTAGAGCGGATTCCAGAATTGGGTTCCTTGAAAGGCACCCATTGTCACTTTTGCAGCAGCATCATCATCTAAACTTGGATCTATCATAAAGCTTAAGCAACACCCAGCAAGCTATTGAAGTTGTTTGAAACTCTTGAAGTTGTCTTGGATATCAGCATTGTTTCAATCTTGTGCAGTTCCAAACGTGCCTTTGGGATTCATGTTGAAACAGCCTCCTAGTCCTGCTATGAGCCTTGTATTCTTTTTCTTCTTCTCCTCTTTCATAATGATGATGTGGATTCTGTTGCAACTTATTCATCACTTCAAGCCCTCCTTCTAGTTTATCCTGATGATCTTTGATAGTTAGGCCAAGAATCTTCTCCAGGGGATTCCAATATCGACTTCCTGAAAAGGCACATATTGTCACCCTACCATCATCAGCATCCTCACTTACTTTGGGATCAATTGCAAAACTAAAGGAACAATGTTGAAAATTAGTTAGATTACTTTGAACTCTAACCCCCAAGATTCTTCCACACAGTGATCTTTAAACTTAAGAATGTGTTTTGACCAAATCAGAGATGAGTAATCAATTAGAAATTTACACAGAAAGAAAAAGATAACCGAGCTGGACAAGAAAGAGATTATAGAGGTTTGGCAACAGTGTCTACATCCTCTTGAGAAACAGAAGCCATATCCTTCATTGAAGATGCTCAACAGATTATAAGCCTAATGACTGAATTACAATGAATCGAATCACACAGATCTCAGCACTTAAGTCCTTATATACAACTATGGAGGAGTCCAGAAAGTGGTGCCATTCGCCAGCTTCTTTTCTGGGTTTGTTGTAACAGAACCCAGAAAAATTCCCACCAAAAGTAACCACATTCAACAGCTTTTCCACGTGACATTCATGTGATATTTTAAGTGCTTCAGAACGGTTGCCGTTTCAGTAAGTTTGCACGGGCCAATCACGTGTATTACCAGTGCCGTGTGTATGACAGAGATTTGAATGTCGTATGAGTCCTGCTGCCTTGTCGTCTGGATAGCATCACTGCAACCGACAAAGTCGTTTCACCCTGAGCTAAGCTTATGATTCTGGTTCACAATTCAACAATCTCCACCTTGAACCTGAATCTCTGCATTCCTATAACTTCTTCTTCTCATCTATCTATAGTTTTACCTCCTGCAGATACTAGCTAAGTCTAAGCAGTGCTCAAACTTAGCAATGGGGACTGGTTTTGTTAATATATCAGCAATGTTTTCACTGGTATGGATCTTCACAAGTTTGATAGTACCCTTAGAGACTTCCAACCTGATAAAATGAAGTTTAATGTCTATGTGTTTTGCCTTTTCATGATGGACCTGATTCTTACTTAGACTTATTGCACTTTGACTGTCACATAGAACTGTTAAGGATGCCTGTTCATGCCCCAATTCATTTACCATGCCTTTTAGCCATATTGCTTCCTTAAATGCCTCTACAACAGCTGTGTACTCAGCCTCTGTTGTTGATAAGGCTACCACACTCTGCAGAGAAGCTTTCCAGCTGATTGTGCAATTGTTGAGAGTGAATAGAAAACCAATGAGGGACCTTCTATTGTCCAGATCTCCTGCATAGTCTGAATCTACATAACCTTCAACTAGATTTTAGGTTATTCTCTCTCCTCCATACAACAATCCATAGCTTGCAGTCCCCTTTAGATACCTTAGTATCCACTTCACAGCTCTCCAATGTTCTCTTCCTGGATTTTCCATAAATCTGCTTACCATGCTAAGTGCATATGACAGATTAGGTCTTGTTAACACCATAGCATACATAAGACAGCCTACTGAGCTGGCATACGGAACTTTTGACATTTCATATTGTTCCAAGTCAGTGCTTGGACATTGCTGACTGGACAATTTAAAGTGTGATGCCAATGGTGTACTCACTGGTTTGCTGTTTGCCATTCCAAACCTTTCCAAGACCTTTGTTATATATTTCTCTTGAGTAAAGAACAAAGTCTTTGCTGTTCTGTCTCTTATCAGATCCATGCCTAGAATCCTTTTTGCTGGACCAAGGTCTTTCATCTCAAACTCATTCTTTAGTTGTTGCTTCAATAGATCTATCTGCTTTATATTCTTACATGCCAGGAGCATATCATCAATATATAGAATGAGATAGATCACCTCTCCTTCATCTCTGTTCTTCCTGAAGTATACACAGCAGTCATAATTGCATTTTTTTCAAGTTCAACTTCTGCATATAACTATCAAATTTCAGATACCACTGTCTTGGAGATTTTTTTAACCCATAAAGTGATTTCTTCAGTAAACAAACCCTATCTGGATGATCTGTATCAATAAAACCTTCAAGCTGTGACATGACAATCTCCTCTTGAAGTTCACCATGTAAGAAGGCTATTTTAACATCCATTTGTTTGAGATGCATATCATATGAGGCAACCAGTGCCATCAAGATTCTAATAGATGTGTGTCTGGCTATTGGTGAGAAGATTTCTGTAAAGTCTACCCCTTCCTTTTGTGTGAATCCTTTTGCTACTAACCTAGCCTTGAATCTCTTAGGTTCAACATCAGCTATCCCCTCCTTTATCTTGAAGATCCACTTGCATCCTACAACCTTTTTTCCTTCTGGTTTTTGAACTAATTCCCAAGTACCATTCTTGTGAAGTGATTCAATCTCATCCTGCATGGCCTTGATCCACAAAGTTGAATTTTTACTCGCAACAGCTTCTTCATAAGTTATTGGCTCCTCTTGGTCTACATCCTGTGCTGCTGTCAAAGCATATGCTATTAAGTATCCTAGTCTCTTAGGTTCTTTTATCTGTCTCCTCTGTCTATCCCTGGTAAGCTGATAATCCTATATTGAGATATGCCCAGGTGATTGAGTTTTTTCCTCACTTGTGGTCGTATTTTCCATAGAATGGTCTGTGTTGAGATCATCCTCTGACTTAGACAGCTCCACCTCAAAATGAGGTGTATCTTCCCCTGTTATCTTCTGAGTTTTGCATTGTGTAGCATCTTGATTCAACATCTCAGTCTCATTGAAGACTACATCTCTGCTCACTATGCACTTTGGAGGCTTTAGGTTTGTGCACCATAGCTTGTAACCTTTAGTCCCATCAGGATACCCAAGAAAGGCACATTTCAATGCCCTTGGTTCAAGCTTGCCTTGTTTAGTATGTGCATAAGCAGAGCTGCCAAAGATTCTCAATTTTGAGTAGTCAGCCATCTTTCTTGACCAAACCTCATAGGGAGTTTTGAAATCAAGAGCAGTTGAAGGGCTCCTATTTATTAGATAACATGCCGTGTTTAGAGCTTCAGCCCACAGTATTTTTGGCAGCTTAGAATGGAAGAGCATGCATCTAACCCTCTCCATGAGTGTTCTGTTCATTCTTTCTGCCAAACCATTTTGTTGTGGTGTATACCTCACTATCTTATGTCTAAGGATCCTATTCTTTCTACACATATCATCAAACTGCTTGTTACAAAATTCAAGACCATTATCAGTTCTTAGCCCTCTAACTTTTTTATTGGTTTGTGTTTCAATCAAGATTTTTCAGGTCTTAAACCTATCAAAGACCTGTTCTTTACTCTTCAAAGGATACACCCAAACCATCCTAGAGAAATCATCTATCATAGACAAGAAATAATAAGCTCCACCTAGAGACTCTATCTGTGCTGGTCCCCACAGATCAGAATGTATGTAGTCTAAAATGCCTTTTGTTGTGTGCACTGCAGTCTTAAACCTGGCTCTTGAGGACTTCCCTAGGACACATTCCTCACAGAAACCTATGGCATTTATCTTATCACTACCTAGAGCTCCTTGTTTTTCAAGTTCTTTTAGCCCCTTTTCACTAATGTGTCCCAACCTGAGGTGCCAAAGTAATGTTTTATCTTGAATCTGTTTTTCTATAATACTAGCATCACTAGATATAGCTGTATCTTGCAGTATATATAGGCCATTTTGCATCACTCCCTTCATCAGCACCATAGACCCTCTAATGACTTTTAATGTGCTAGACTCAACGCTTATGGAACAACCAGCCTTATCCAGTATACTTAGGGAAATTAGATTTCTTTTAAGCTCTGGAACATATCTGACATTAACTAATTCCCTAATTAATCCATCATACATCTTTAGCTTTACAGAGCCAATTCCAATGACCTTACAAGTTGCATTATTACCCATTAAAACCTTGTCACCATCATAAGACTAATAGTCAATGAATAGATGTTTAAATGGGCACATATGGTAAGTACATCCAGAGTCAAGAACCCATTTATCTTCAGTTTGGTTACAGGAGGCTACTAGAACACCAGCAGAGTCATATTCTTCATCTAATTCATCAGAAGCAATAGCATCATTACCATTTCTATTCTTTGCATCCATAGGCTTATTCTATCTCTCAAGGCAGTCTCTTTTGAAGTGTCCCTCTTTGTGGTACTGAAAACACTTCAAAACCTTATTCTTGGATTTTGATCTTCCCTTCCTTTTTCTTTCCAGCCATCCCTCTTTTCTGGTCTTCCTCTTACTGTCAATCCCTCACCATCTCTAACTTCTATCTTCTTGGAGCTTTCTTCAGAACTCAGAGCTTCCTTAACATCTACATTGTTAAAGACTGTATCCCATACAACAGTGTGTCCACACAGTGTTCATAGGAGGGTGGTAGTGAGGATAACAGGATAATGGTTTTATCCTCATCACCAATCTTCACATTAATGTCTTCAAGATCCAAGATGATCTTATTAAAGGCATCAATGTGAGCAGTTAAGGAACTGGCTTCTTCCATTTGGAGTGTGTAGAGTCTTTTCTTTGTACTCAGTCTCTTTGTGAGTGATTTCTTCATGTACATGCCCTCTAGTTTCTTCCAAAGGCCTGCAGCTGTTGTCTGATCCCCCACCTCTCTGAGTACACCATCTCCAAGACTCAAGATTATGGTGTTGTGTGCCTTATCCATGGCATCTTGCATGTCTTCATCTTTGATCTTACTGACTTTCTTTGAGGTTTTTCCATCCTCCAGAACCTCCTCAATTCCCTGGTGTACCAGCAATGCCCTCATCTTTAGTCTCCAAAGGTGAAAATCATTTTCTCCTATGAACTTCTCCACATCAAGCTTCTGTGTTGCCATTCTCAGTTCAAGAATCAGAGATGTGAGCTCCGATACCAATTTGTTGAAAATTAGTTAGATTACTTTTAACTCTAACCCCCAAGATTCTTCCACACACTGATATTTAAACTTAGGAATGTGTTTTGACCAAATCAGAGATGAGTAATCAATTGGAAATTTACAAAGAAAGAAAAAGATAACAGAGCTAGACAAGAAGGAGATTATAGAGGTTCGGCAACAGTGGCCACATCCTCTTGAGAAACAGAAGCCATATCCTTCATTAAAGATGATCAACAGATTACAAGCCTAATGACTGAATTACAATGAATCGAATCACACAGATCTCAGCACTTAAGTCCTTATATATAGCTATGGAGGAGTCCAGAAAGTGGTGCCATTTGCCAGCTTCTTTTCTGGGTTTGTTGTAACAGAACCCAGAAAAATTCCCGCCAAAAGTAATCGCATTCAACAGCTTTTCCCACATGACATTCATGTGATATTTTAAGTGCTTCAAAACGACACTCATGGTTGCCGTTTCAGGGTGTAAGTTTGCACACGCCAATCACGTGTATTACCAGTGCCGTGTGTATGACAAAGATTTGAATGTCGTATGAGTAATGAGAACCTCCTGCTGCTTTATCGTCTGGATAGCATCACTGCAACCGACAAACTCGTTTCACCCTGAGCTGAGCTTATGATTCTGGTTCACAGTTCAACAAACAACCAGCAAGGTCTTCAAGTTGCTTAAAAGTCAGAAAGTTATCTTCAACTTGAAGAATCGCATTCTTCTCCATATTCTCCAGTTCCAACCAAGCAGCTTTTCTCTGGGCTTGAAGTGTTAGCCCATTTCCTCCTAGCTGCTGCTTCTTCATCTTCATGTTCATGAATGTGGTTTTGGGCTTTAGAAATAATATCAAAATATTTGGTTTGAGCATGGCAGCGAGATCAACAACAACATCGTTGCCGCTCTCACTGCCACTGGTCTTGAGTTTCTTGTTGTTTATGGTGGTTTCTTGATGATGATGGTGAAGTAGAGAACAAGTAGTCATGGTTCCTTTATGCTTACCAATAGAGGTAGGCTGTAAAGATAGGCGGGTTTCGGGCAACGATCATGATTATAGGCTACTGGGTTTAATTTGGAAAATAAGGTTTCCCCTCAATATATGAGACAAAAGAGACTTATGGAGCTTTCTTTCCTTTTCTGGTTTTGCAACGTGCGAAGTTATACTACTAGTAGAAGCATATATGTGTGTATGTGTGTGCATATAGATATAAACTAGAGAGAGCATGAGTATGAGCATGTGCATATCCTTTATCAGAATCCCAAAAGCGATTCAAGCAGTTTCCAATAGGAACAAGGTTTATTTTTGTATTCTTCATAGCAGAGAAGCTAACAATAATAATAATAATACTAATAATTTTTTTTTTTTTTGGCAGAAGAATTATTTGGTTAGTTGCAGGAAAAGTTAAATAACAAAATGGAACTTTCCCTTCAAGTTTCCTTAATTAATTTAAGAGTTGTGAATCCTATACCGCTATACCTATAGGGAGTGCTCGAGCAGATGTTTTGACTTAGCTAGCTACTCCGTACCTAAGACGGAAAACTATTAATTATTTCATTGTACTGCATGTTAGCAAATGAACTGGGTGTTGTGCTACAAATAATTTTATGTATTGTTTATTTTTGACTATTTCAGCTTTTAAAAAGTAAAAACACATTTTTTTTACTATTATTATTATTAAAAAGGTAATTAAGCTAATTGAGGTTTGAGAATGATGTTCCTAAAACTAAAAAATGTGTTAAAAAGAGCTGTGCTTTTTTTTTTTTTTTGTTTCACATCCAACATTTAGGACTTTATCCCAAAAAAAAAAAAAATTAAGCTGGTTAAGTAGATCATTCATAGGCGTCAGAAATAAATTTGATAATATTTGCAACAGAATGATATTGAAACAGACTACATAAAAATTCAAAAAAAATTAAAAAAAAAAAGGGAAAGAAAGAGAAGAAAAGGGAGGCCAAAAAAAATTGCATAATATTTTTTAGATTAATTTTTGTAGAGTGCAAGAAAGTGAGACTGATCTTCAAGATTGAGAGGAAAATCAGGCTTGATTTCACAGCAGCAGGAGTAAGTGTAACACTCATACTGATTTTGCATGTGCATGGCATTATTACTATTGGCATCAAAGCAATTATTCAGTTTCTGTATAGGTCTTGAACGAGAACGATAGCTCTCCGTTTGTCTGCGACTGTGACTGCGAGTGTGACCCAAAATGGGCTTATTAGTTTCTTATTTCTTCTTTGGTGCTTGCTGCTGCTGCTTCTTATTCTTTTTCTAGGCATTCCTTTTGTAGGCAAATGGAGATGTCAATTATGTCATTGGCGCCGAGCTCATTATCAGCGAGCAGCCAAGACATCGAAGTAGTTCACTACTACCGAAGCCATCAATGATTTCAATTTTCAAACCCCTTTTTTAATTTCTTTTACATGATTTTGAGTTTTTTGGTTTTGTTACTTGTAATATATGGTATACCAAGGAGTATATGGCGTGCATGTGTGTATATATATAGTCCTGATCTGGTCCAAAAACTTTAATTTTATTAAAATTCAGAAAAGTTATAAATCGTGTTGTTTAATTGCATTATGTCATTATATTATTAAACCGCATGACTTAATAGTTTTTTCAGACTTTAACAAATCTAAAATCCTGAACAAAAATATTTCTATATATAATCTAGGATCATGGACAAAAACATACATATATATACATGTAGCTAGCTCGTCCTTTTCAAACCTTTTCAAGTAAGAAGGATTACCCATTTAATTGTAAGTATGAATTAATTGTTCATATTGGTTTTGATTACTAAATGGTTTAATTAGTCATATTTTCAGTGCTAAACGTGCTATAGGCATACTAGGCTATGGAACGGAGAGCCATCGAAAATTTCCTATATGCTTTGGCTTATGGCGCAAAAGCCATACTTCATACAGAAAATCTACTGCCCACACTTCGAACAAAGCTTGCCCAACTCAATCTTAACAAGGAAGCACTAGAAGCAGATGCGGATACCATTGATGAAATCTGAGACATAGCGGCAATCGATATGGCAAAGAGGGGAAAGAATTACCAGATTTGTTGGAGAAACAGTTGAACGAGTACCCTGGGAAATTGGGACTTGACCATCCGGCTTTTCCTCTAAAAGTGGGTCTGTTGAATCATCTGAATTAAGGAAAGTTTTCACAAGGACCAGTATCTTTAAATAAAAATTTCATGAACATCTCACTCGAAAATTTTTAGGAATCAAATTTGTTACTGTCCTTATGAGCTACTTCAGAATTGCGATTGCCGGGACCAGAAGGCAGATATGCTAAGTCATCAAAAATGAAAATATCAATTGGTAGATCAGAACGAACAACTTCTTTACCAAATGCTTACAAAATCTGGAAAACTCTTGAATACCTGTGACTAGATTTGGATTAGGGATGGAATTAGGAAAAGTAGGCCTAGTAAGAGGATCGTCGGTGAGCATCAAGTTACTTTCTTTTAATTGAATGGTTGATTTGAGATTAAATCTAATCGGAGGATGCACATCTTTGGATGGATCAATTCACTCAGCACTACATGCATCAATTTAATCCAGATTAAAATACCTCGAAGGATCACTCAGTTTTCTTCGAGTAAAGTCCTCACTTGGGATAGGAAGAGGAATATCGTTGTCAGGAATGGATATTTCCAGAAAAGGTTCATCTGTAGATGGAATAACCAAATCATTGCCAGATGAGCTCAATGGATCCGGAATAACTTCATTCATCGAAGCAAGGGCCTTGAGAACCTTTTGCTTAACGAAGTCAGGATCCGAATTAGATCCTATCTTCAAATGTTTTCCCTTTAGGGGCAAACTGTTGAAAACAGAATAGGACCAAACTGTTCAAAATTGAAACAATGTTGAGCAATAGAAGAATTTTATTAACTAAAGAAGTTTATTGATATTTTACAAGAGAAAGACGTTACAACACTCACGGCTCACTCTTCTTTCTCTCTACTAATTCTTCACTCTTCACTTGATGCCTACATATTTATAGTATCCTAGAACTAATATAAACCACACAAATATTAAATTATAAAAATTTAAGAATCACATTTTATAAATATCTCTAAATATTCAAGAAATATCTAAACTTAGATATTTCTGCCACCATTAAATATCTTCCATTCCCCACACAATTCTTAAAAATATATCTTATTCTCTACACAATTCTTGAATCATCCATGGATTAGGCTTTGAACTTAGGCTTGGGCAAATATAATTGGAGTAGATCATGAAATTAGTGTTGGGCTTTTAACACTCCCTCTCAACACCAGCTTTCATCCTTCAATCCATATTGAGCTGATAGCAAAAATCTTCAAAATTTTCAGTACTAAGACTTTTTATGAATAAATTCGAAACTTGATTTTTCGTCTTGACGTACCGCATTTCAACTTTATCTTTTAAAACCTTTTCCCTGATGAAGTGGTAGTGCACCTCCACATGCTTAGTTCTTGCATGAAAAATTGAATTTTTTGGCAAGTTGATCACCAATTGATCATCGCAATACAATGGTATTGCGTAAGCTACTAGTTGGTGTAGATCCTTCATCAATTGCACCAACCAAGCACTTTCTTGAGTTGCTGTCACTACTGCTCTATACTCTGCTTTTGTGGTTGATAGTGATACAGTTGATTGTCTTTTACTACACCAGAAAACTACTCCAAACCCAATTCTGAAAACATACCTAGTAGTCGATCTTCTTGTATCATGATCTCCAGCATAGTTAGCTTTACAATAGCCAGTCAGCTTGCAACTTTCACCTTTCTTATATAATAGACCATAATCGATTATACTTTTCACATATCTTAATATTCGCCAAACCGCTTCTGAGTGAGACTTCTTCAGATTTTGCATGTACCGACTCATTACACCCACTGCATATGGAATGTCTGGTCGAGTGAACATTAGTAGATTAAACTGGCTGCCAATTGTCGATACATTGTTCCATCTTGTAAATTTTTGCTCTCTCGTGTGCATAATTTTGTATTGACTTCCGTTGGAGTTTAGATTGGCTTGCATTCTAACATTCTAAATTTCTTAAGCAAGTCTTTGACATATTTCTGTCGGCAAAGAAATATCACTTCTTCTATTTGATCAACTTCTAGACCAAGAAAGTGTTTAAGCTGACCATACTCTTTCATTTGGAAGCGAATTGATAAGTTCTCTCTTGTTTGTCGAATTTCTTCTTCATCATCACCTGTAAGAATCAAATCATCCACGTACACCAGTATAGTTGCTAACTTTCCTTCACTAGCTTTCATGAACAAGCTAGAATCTGGCGTGCCACTAAATAACCACTATAAGTTATAAATTCATCACTCCTGCCATAACATGCCCTTGGTGCTTGTTTTAAACCGTAAAGTCCCTTTCTTAGCTTGTATACATACTCTGGATGAGCTTTATTCTCAAATCTTCCCGGCTGGTTCATGTATATCTGTCGATCCAATTCCCTGTGTAGAAAGGCATTTTTTACATCCATCTGCCATAATTTCCATTATTTGCTGGCTATAAGTGCAAGTAGGACTCTTATTGTTGTGAGCTTTGGCACAAGACTAAATATTTCATCATAGTCTAGTCCGTATTGTTGTGAAAATTCTTGAGCTACCAAATAAGTCTTGTACCATTCAATTGAATCATCTGGGCGCTTCTTAATCCTGTACACCCACTTACAATATATTGGTTTTACATTATTCGGTTACGGAATCAGATCCCAAGTCTAGTTCAGCTTCAGTGCAATGATTTCTTCTTCTATTGCCTTCATCCAATAAGAATTCTGTGCTGCTTCTTCAAACGTTTCAAGTTCTTTTATTTTTTCTTCTTTTGCAACCACTGCATTAGCGTGCCTGAGATTTGGCTTTCTCAATCTTATAGATCTTCTAAGTTGAGGCTCAGGAGTTCTTGGTTCTAGTTCACTTGGTTTTTCATATTTGATAGGGCTTTGGTGAACACTTGTCTTCTAAGGACTTTACGCTTCATCATGTTAAATTTAGTCATCTTTTGGATCATCAAAATCTTTAGATTCTTCTTGAATCAGGCGAATTTCGGTAATTCATTCCTTCATTTGATCTTCAATTTCTTTTGAATTTGATAGCTCTTCTTTTTCTGAAGACCACTATAAAGATGCTTCGTCAAACACTACATTTTGTATTGTATAACATTGTCTACTGGTAGGATCACAACACCACCATTCTTTCTTTTGGCCGTCATATATGACAAAGATACAACAAATTGCCTTCTTATCAAATTTACTTTACGAGTGGTTTGGCACGAAGACATAGCACACAGCGCCAACTACATTCCACAGTTTCTTGCAAGATTATGTGAACCTTAATTTTGGTAGAGGAAGTCTGTTTATCACATGAGCTGTCGTTTTCATAGCTTTAACCCAAAACCTCCTTGGTACATTCTTCGCATGTATCAAGCTCTGACATATCTTTGCTAGATCATTCTTCTACACCATTCTACTGTCGTGTGTTAGCACAAGTGAACTGATAGCATATCTTATAGTCGCAAACATACTAGGAGAACTCATGTGATGTATACTCTCATTCGTTGTCTATTCGTAGACAACAAACCTTCTTTCCTACTTCTTCTTTGGTTATGTCTTTAAATTTTTTAAACTTTGAAAAAGTATCAGATTTTTTTTTTATAAAAAAAAAAAAACTTAAACATACCTGGAGAAGTCATTGATAAATGTGACCATATATCCCATGCCACTAATAGAAGGTTGCTTGACAGGCCCAAACATGTCAGAGTGTACTAGCTCTAATGGATCTTTTGCTTTGAACCTCAACACCTCGTATGGGAGGTGGTGAGCCTTGCCATATTGACACCTTGTGCACACCATGTCTATTCTCACATCAAGTTGGAGTAGACTTCTAAGCATTGACTTGTTCATCATCACCTTCAAACATGTCCCAATCGAGCATGCTATGAATCTACTGTCTCATTCCTTCGAGTCTTGTCTACATAGGCAGACTTTGTTGATAACACATAGACTGACTCTAATCTTCGCCATCCCATAATAGGTGTTCCTGCAATCTTTAGGTCTTGATATGCTTCGACATCTTAGGGACTGAACAAGACATAATTGCCTGATGATGTTAACTGTGATACAGAAATTAGATTTTTTTTCATACCCAGAATATAATACACATCTTAAAGTGACACTTTGTGTGAACCATACCATGGTATAAGAACTATAGTGCCAACGTGAGCTATTGGCAATGGCGAGTTTTGTTGCTACTATCACACGACTTTTTTTGTACTTGGTCATGTCTTGTAGCTTCTCTCTATCGCCACTCATGTAATTTGAGCACCCTAAGTCAACGATCCAATTACTCTTGTAGTTAATTCGGTCACGTATTGTGACTGCAAAGGCTAGCTCATTTTCCTCAATGGAGAGTAGTGCTTCAACTTCTCATTCTTCATCACTATCCTTCTTGTGATTAAAGGTAACAACATTACTCTCTGCAGACTTTTTCTTAGACAGTCTTTTGCCATACGACCCCTCTTTCTGTAGTTGTAGCAATTCCCTTCAAACTTGTTCTTTGGCTTGTATTGACCACTATCGCCGCGATTCCTTTGTGCTCCCTCTGTCTGTGAGCTACCTTCTTATTAATGACCTCTTGACTTATCAACATCTCCTTTAGATCCTCCACCACTATTTCATCTAAATCGATGTCTCTTTTTATCATTGAAAGACTCATTCTTTACTGAGACCCCACTCATTTACTTGTCAATTGCTTCTTGATCGGGAAGCAAATTTTTAAACTCGTCAATGGTTGGTTGGATTGGCCAACCTTGGACAGCTATAACAAAGCTCCTAAACTCGGGCTTCAAACCATGCACAATAATTCTCTTCATTCTACATTCAGAAATTATAGCAGCAGGATCTAACTTAAAAATGTCATGGCATAAGGACTTTACCTTATTGAAGTGCTCGTTAATTATCATGTTTCATTGTGAAATTGATAGTAGTTCATTCTTTAGAAGTTGTAGCTGTGCGTTATTCTTTTTTGAAAAATCGTTGCAAAAGTCTCTCATGCTTCCTTAGGCGTTTTAACCTTTTTTATGTGTTGCAATATCTCTTCTTCAATTGTACTCTTGATGGAAAACATGGCCTTCCCAACTTTAATGTTCCATTTCTTCAAAGTGCATCCTCAGTTGGTGGTTTCACATCATTACCACAAGCGATCTCCCATATCTTGACCTTGTAAGTAAAACTCCATCAATGTTGCCCACGTATTATAATTTTTGTTGTTGAGCTTCTTGACTCCAACTACTTAAAGGTCACCCATCGTGTTTGCAAGAATTTGACAATGCCAAAGAAACTCGATCTTCACAAACAAACTTGTAGAGCTTCAAACTCCTAACGTTTCAACGAAGCTCCACCAAACGATCCACGATCATCCTCGCTGTACTCTTACAACTTCTCCACGACATTCCTTGATTTTGTAAACTTTCGACAGCACTACTACAGTAGTCCCTGGCCAACTTTTCCCTGATACCAATTGTTGAAAACCGAAGAGAACTAAATGGCCCAAAATTGAAACTATTTGGGCAATAGAAGAATTTTCTAAATTGAAGGACTTTATTGATATTTTACAAGACAGACACTACAACACTAACGGCTCACTCTTCTTTATCTCTACTAATTCTTCACTCTTCACTTGATGCCTACATATTTATAGTATCCCAGAACTAATATAAACTACATAAATATTAAATTACGAAAATTTAATAACCACATTTTATAAATATCTTTAAATATTCAAGAAATATCTAGACTTAGATATTTCTATCACCATTAAATATCTTTCATTCTTCACACAATTCTTAGAAATATCTCTCATTCTCTACACATTTCTTGAATTTTCCATGGATTGGGCTTTTAACTTGGGCTTGGGCAAATATAATTGGATTAATTCATGAAATTGGATTTGGACTTTTAACACAAATGAGATTTTCTTCCCTAGAAAAGCATAAGACCAAAAATTATTTGAAAAACCAAATACTATGCGAAACAAGAAAAGATAAACCAAAATAAACAAAATTGATTTCCTAGTAAATCATCTTTAGCAATTTGTTTTTCCCTTATGATGAGAACAGAAAGCATCTCTTCCTATCTTTTTTTTTTTTTGGCATCTTTACCAAACTCTCCTGGATCTTCATTATTTGAATCTTTAGATACCTTGTCATCATCAGGTTTCCTACCTTTTTTTGCTCTAGAATCTCATGATTATGAAGAGAATGACAAACCCGCTTCATATCAAAATGGCCACTAGAAGACATCTTCAAAATAGGTTCTAGAGCAAGTGGAAACGCATCTTCATCAAAAACAATTTTAAGATGATTAATACAATCCAATCACCTGACATTACTTAACAGGGGCACGATTCTCATGTAACCCCAATCCTGGACAACACCATTATAATTTGCTCTGAAACTCTTCACTGAAAAAACTATTCGAAGAACAACGAGCTACCTAATGCCCTAAAACCATGTATGAAAGGGCCTGCGATCCTAGGTAGTACATGGATAACCGAACCCAACAAGTGCTTAGGATTGAGTTTTTATAATAATAAGAAAATGGTAAAATATTAACAAGAAGGAAGAATAAAAACATATGGTAAAAATTATCGTGTCTCTCCCTAAACTGATAATGTTGATTGCAAATCTTGCACCAAGGACCAGAAATAATCAATAGGGGTGAACTTGTCCATTGTTTATAACAACCTTGGCGATCATGCAATGGATTCAAAGTAATCAGACAACAATTAAATCGAGGAACAATAAAATAACTATTCTTTTCCTCTAGATTTTGCCCTTTAAATTATTTAAACTAGTAGATATATAAGAAATCATGGAAACTCATGTGGTGATTCCCATAAAAAATGGTGTTCAAAGTAGTACAACCCTGCAAGTATCGGAGAATATGTTAGGAAATTGATAAGGTAAATCAAGACACAGCTAAAATGAAATTGGAGAGAAGTACGCAAAGAGGACACAAGGATAACGTGATTTGGTTTTTAGGCTACATACACAGGCGAAAACGCAAGGGAATGTTTTTACTAGTGATGTGGAATATATCAGTATTGAAGTATTTTCTCTCACAACCAAAGAGTCCAATACACCCAAATACTCTTACTCACTAAAGTCTCAAGAGTTTTGTTATTTTAAGCTCTCAAATTTCTTAAATTCTTGGCTCTCTCTCACAAAAATGGATAAAAATCACAAAATGGGGATAATTTTCAACCCGGGGAAGTCCATTTTTTATAGAAAAAATTGGCTATTAATTTAATAATTTTTTTCAATATTCAAATTGTTTTGGTACTACAATTTAGTATCGCTTGGTAACAGCAAACTTTGACATTCTTCCACTGGGAGATTTGATAAAGAAACAATCATATCTCCACAGCATCCACTCTGCTTCGCCATTTTCATGCTACTTGCATTTCTACTAGGCCACATGAGGATTTACTCCATACAAACTTGTCAGCATTGATTGGCTTAGTCAAAACATCTGTTAGGTTCTCTTTGGTATCGATTTTCTACAAATCTACACTTCAATCTTCCAAAACTTCTCGAACAAAGTGGTACTATACCCCATGTGCTTTGTCTTGGAATGAAAGGCTAGATTTCTTGCAATGAGCAAGGCACTCTGACTGTCACAAAACACATAAATTTTCTCTTATTTGTACCCAAGCTCCTCCAATAACCTTTGCATCCAAATAGCTTCCTTGCAAACTTCTGTAGCTGCCATGTATTCTACTCTATTGTAGATAAAGCCACATTAGTGAGCAGTTTCAAAATCTAGCTTACAATTCCTCTTGCAAGTGTAAAGATACAGCCAAAGTGGATTTCGTTTTATCAAGGTCTTCTGCAAAATCTGAATCCACATACCCCTAATAGTAAATTCTGATCTTTTGTAACATAATGCAACATCCGAGATTCCTCTTATGTATCTCATAATCCTCTTTACAATTTTCCAATGCTCTCCATAAGGAATCACCATGTATCGATTAACTATTTCTACTACTTGTTTACTTCATAGCAAACATCAAATTTCCCACTGCTGATGCATATGGTACTCGAGATATCTCCTTCCTCTCTACTTCATTGCCAGGACAGATACTTGAGGATAACTTGAAATTGACAAGAAATGGGGTAGAAATTGGTTTATAATCTTTCATATTGAAGAGACGTAAGATTTTCTTCAAGTAATTCTTTTGAGAAAGCCAAATCTTCTCATTATTTTTGTCTTGGTGAATTTGCATTCCTAGAATCTTGTTTGCTAGTCCTAAGTCCGTTATTTCAAACTCCCAAGCTAATTATGCCTTCAATTCTTGGATTCAATTTTTGCTGGGGACCTGTTACCAACATGTTATCCACGTAAAGCAATAAAATGATGAAATCAATATCTTCAGACCTCTTGAGTATGTACAATGGTCTGAACTGAGTTTGTTGTATCCAAGGCTCATCATTAAGGAATCAAATCTCTTATACCAATACCTGGGCGCCTGTTTGAGGCCATATAAAGATTTGTTCAACATGTAAACCAAGTTCTCTTTACCTATTTTAGTAAAACCTTCTAGTTTAAGCATATAAATCTCTGCTTCAAGTTCTCCATAAAGAAGTGTAGATTTCACATCTAATTGCTCTAGATGTAGGTCAAATGTAGCACACATAGCCAAGATTGTTACATAGCCAAGATTATTATAACAGTTGTAAGTTGATCTGCTAGGAAAATCATCTCATTAAAGTTAATGCCTTCTTGTTGAGTATAACCTTTTACCACCAATCTTACATGATACTGCTCCACAAAATCATTGCCATCACATTTGATCTTGTAGACCCATTTGTTTCCAATGGCTTTTCTGTTTGGTAGTGGTACGAGTTTTCATGTTTTATTCTTGTGTAAAGCTTTAATTTCTTCCTGCATTGTTGCCATTCACAAAGTAACATATGGCCTGTTTAAAGTTTCATGGAAAGTTGATGGCTCTCGATCCTCTGTTAGAAGACAGTATGCAACATTGATCTTTGTAACATACTCTAAATGTCACACTGATGTTTCTCTTTGACGAGTTGACCGATAAATTTCTGGGCCTTGGACTCGATTAGTTCTTGTTCCTCGTGCTCTAGTGCTGCTTCAAAAGAATCTGAATTTTTATTTTCTGGATTATTTTCCACTCGTATGACAATAGTCTTTGACTTTTCTTTTATAGTGTTATAATCCCTATTTTTCCTTTGTAGTTAATTTTCTACAAAGATAATATCTCTGCGGATGACAATCTTGTAGGTCTTACAAATGATACCCCTTCACTCCATCAGCATATCCCAAGAAGATACATCACTTAGATTAGCTTTGTTCTTTCTTGAGTATCGTACATCACATACATAGGATATCCAAATTCATGCAAATGAGAGTAATCAGCTGGCTTTCCAATCCACATCTTCATCAGAGTCTTCAACCCAACTGCTGTAGATAGTAACCAATTTATTACATGACAAGTAGTTTTGGTTGCTTTCTACTTAGAATGAGTTGGCTAGATCAGTAGTCCTCAATATAACTCTTATTATAACTCTTACTCTTTCTATAAGAGGCATACTCACTCGTTCTACCACTTCATTCTACTGAGGGGTATATGCGACCGTGAACTGTCTCTGAATACCTTCTTACTAATATAATACAAGAAACTCACTGTCTGTATACTCTCAACTATTATCTGTCCTCAAATACTTGATCCTTTTCTTGGATTCATGTTTTATCGGCACTTTGTATTCCTTGAACACTTGAAATACATCTAACTTTTTCTTGATTGGAGACACCCAACATTTCCTAAAATAATCATCAATGAAAGTTACCAAGTATTCTACACCTTGTATGGATATATCTAGTGATTCCCAAACATAAAAATAAATCAAGTTTAGAATGCATTTACTTCTAGCACTAGATCTGTAAAACTTTAGTCTATACTACTTACTTGTAACAGAATCTCACAAAACAATAAGTTTATTGATTTAAGCTCCAGAAGCAACTTTCGCTTTAAGAGAATTTGTAAACCTTGTTCTAACATGTGGCCAAGTTTGAGATGCCACATCATGGCTGACTCTTCTCTATTTGATGTGACACGCGCATCAGCTTCCTATAGTGTTTCCCTTTTGAGCATGTATAGATTAGCAATGATGTTTTTCGACTTCATTAGTACAAGCGTACTTTTAACAATCTTCATTATACCATTTTCCACATGAGCTTTGCACCCAAGGCTATTTATTTGTCTTAAAGACAATAGATTTTTTTTCAAGCCTTTGACATGTCATATCTACTCAATTATGTGAACTATACCATCAAATATTTTTATTTTGATAGCACTAATACTAGAGATTTCCATGGTATGATCATCAGCCATGTACACAGATCCTCCTGAGATATGTTCATATCTTTTGAACTATTCTCTCCAATGAGCCATGTGCTATGTTGCTTCAGAGATTATAAGCTAGACATCAGCTAACTGCTTCCTATCTTTTGCAACATTTATTGCCTTGCTGCATAAAATTTTGCCATCATCAAAAGTACTTGCTACGCAACCTTGAGCATTTGATTACTCAACTTTGATTGTCTCTACTCTGCTTGTTTTTCCAATATACTTTCTTGATGTGCCCTTTCTTCCTACAATTGTAACAATTGATATTCATCTTATTTCTCGATTTTGATCTACCATGATTGCAACTCGCACTGAGCCCGCGTTCCATGGATCTCCTTCTCGTTATTGATAACGCTTCCGCTTGCTGTAAACTCGCTTGCTTGCCTTCCTTATTTTTCTACTTGCTTTCTTCATTTAATATAGAGGCTGCAACATCGTCGAAGACTAGGCTATCTAGTGGTTGTTCATAAAATTCATGATGAGTTGATCATATGAATTTGGTAGACTTTGCAGTAGAAGCTTCGCACATGCATTTTCCTCAATTTTATAACCAGTGTTGTGAATTGCAAAAAAGAGTCCTCAAGGTGTTGATATGGTCAGTTACTAATGTAGATTTTGTCACTCGAAGAGTGTAATTTTTTTTTTTTAAGAAAATCTTATTGTATAAAAACTTGACCTCATATAATTTTGTAAGATTATCACATACTTCCTTTCCTGTCTTTTTCTTCTCCACACTAGATAACACTTCATCAGCCAATGCTAAATGTAGGTCAGCAATTGCATTATCGTCCATCTCGCTTGATTTGGCATCATCAGTTATCTTTATTGACCTTTCTCCAATTACTACAGAGCAATTGCTTTTCCTCAAGATATCCTTCATCTTCAATTTCTAAAATGAGAAATTATTTCCATGGAATTTCTCAAACTCATACTTTATCGTCATTACTTTTCACAGCCTTTGCTAGGATTGACTCCCACCATTTCACATGAACAGTATTCCAACAACTAATAAGCTCTAATACTATTGTTAGAAAATTGATGGGTGAAGCAGGGCCATAGCTTAAATGAAGTTGGACAAAAATGAAGAATAGGCACACAAAGAAGACCAATGTCTACGGGTGAAAATAGAAGAAAATGTTTTTATTAGTGATGTGGAGTATACAAGTATTTACGTGGTTAAGCTTTTTGCCTATGTTTACGGGCGAAAAGAGAAGAAAATGTTTTTATTGGTGATGTGGAGTATACAAGTATTGAAAGATTTTCTCTCACAACCAATGACCTCAATACACCCAAATACCCTCACTCATTAAACTCTTAAGAGTTTTGTACTTTAAGCTCTCAAATTTCTTAAATTCTTGACTCTCTCTCTCTCACAAAAATGGATGAAAATCACAAAATGAGGATGATTTTCAATTCATAGGGAACTTCCTTTTTTATAGCAAAAAATGGCTATTAATTTAATTTTTTTTTCAATATTCAAGTTGTGCGGCACCAAACAATGTCAGTGCAGCACCCAATTCAGTTGTCCAACTTTGACAGAATACTGGGACCAATCATCATTAGATTCACACGACTTCTCAAAAAACTCTAAAATCATAGGCACAGTGGGAAAAGACAAGTACATGACTTGTTGCTTAAACAGCATGATACTACCCTCGGAAACAACATCATTAGAAGTAAACATAATTTCCCCTAGATTAAGGTAGTGTTTACTTACTGGAGTGAGAGTGAGGAGTCTGGATTCCTCCCACTCCAATGTTTACTTGCACAATTTAGGGAGAGAGTAGGAATCCCACTCCATGGGTCCCACCCTTTTTTGGAGTGGGAAGTGGGATTCCCACTTCCTATGGGGAGAGGTGGGAGTCCCACTCTCACTCCCTTGAATACCGATAATACCCTTACTTAAATTAAAATATTACAATTTTGTCATATATAAAAGGGCCTAATAAAATCGGATTCAGAGTTTATGAACCCTAACCTGTGAAATCCCAAAATCTAACTCTTGAAATCTTGAAATCACTGGTCGATTTCCCCAGACTGCTGAGTTCTCTTTGCTTTCTTCAGCCTCAAACCCATCTCAATTTCGAATCAACTAAGTTCGCTTTGCTTTCTTCAGCCTCAAACCCATCTCGATTTCGAATCAACCAAGGTAGTGTTTTCTATTCTAATTTTATTTTTGAAAATTAAATACTAGTAACATTCATGTGGCTGATCTGGTTATTGTTAAGTCATACATGCAATGATCTGTCATTAATCAATGACATTGATTAACTTTTGGTAGTATTGTTTGTTTCGGTTATTTGAAGATAATGATTGGATTTTGACTCTTCATACACATGTTTGACTTATGATTCTGGGAAAAACAAGTCATCATAATCACAGTGTTATATTTTTGTATTTGTAAGTTAATTTAACCAAATAACTTTTGTCATCACATAGATTGCAATCTTTGGAATGCTAAATGTACTTTAGATGTGCAAGCACATGTTTGCATATGTGTGTTGAAAAGTTGCCAATGATTGTGTGCCCATTAAACTTTGCTTGTATTCACTGTTTAGTCTAATAAGACCATTCTTACAAATAATACCATTCTTGCTCTTTCAAATCCGAAAATAACAATATTACAAAGTATGTAGTTTAACTTATATAATAATTTTCTAAAATTGATGTGTATGAAGGGCACCACTCAATTGTCATTGTAGTAGGGATAAACCACCAGTAACTTGGTGATATTTTTTAGAATACAACAAAACTTAATAGAATCATTTCATCTTGCTGGTTTTGGCTTATTTTACATTATTAATGAGTTAGTTAATGTACTTTCCCAGCCCACTTAGTTTAGGTTCCATTATAAAGAAAAAAATATATATTTTCATTTGCCTATAATTTTATTTATCTAGTTTTCTTTTTTATTAAGCTATAGGATGGCTCGCTTGTTAGCAAGAAAGCAAAAAGTCTTGGTAGTTATACAAGAATTAGTTATCATGTTGCAAATGATCATGGCTGTGTGTGCTGCTATGTGTTCCTATGTCTTCTTATCTCATGAACGGAGATTGGAAAGGCCAAATTCAGTATATAGAGTTTACCAACAATTGTCCCATTTGCATGGCTTGCTGTTTAAAGTGATATAAAATGTTGTCGCAATTAAGAATGGATAGACAAACATTTTTAATTTATTATGTAAGCTTCTTTGTGAGAAAGGGAGTTTGATTAGAAGTAGAAGGGTGTCTCTAGAGGAGATGGTTGCAATGTTTTTTTCGATTTTAGCACATCACGTCAAAAATAGAGTTGTTGGTTTTAACTTTAAAATATCTGGAAGAACAGTTAGTAAATGTTTCCATGAGTGTTTAAAGGCAATGATTAAATGTCAAAATGAATTTTGGAAAAAACCCGAGCCAATTACAGAGGACTCAATGGACCCAAAATGGAAGTGGTTTAAGGTAAGTATAATATTTCTTTCAATCCGTGTCTTCTCTGATACACTTTTGTACATTGACTCATTAATTTTTTGTTAATGGTTTATTGTAGAATTGCTTAGGAGCTTTAGATGGCACTTATATAAAGGTTCATGTTTTGGAGGCCGATAAACCAAGATATAGAACTAGGAAAAATGAGATTGCAACAAATGTTTTGGGAGTTTGTTCACAAGATATGCAATTCATATATGTCTTACCGGGATGGGAAGGTTCAACTCATGATATGCGCGTGCTGAAAGATGCTTTATCTAGAAGAAATAGGTTAAAAGTCCCTCATGGTAATAAATTTGATCAAATTTTTCTTTAGCTTGTAAGAATATATTACTTGGTGAATGATTTTTTTATATGGTATCTTATTCTCTTAATAGGTTACTATTACTTGGTTGATGCTGGCTATACTAATGGGATGGGTTTTCTTTCACCATATAGAGGAGAACGTTATCATTCGAGCGACTTTTGTGATGGATACCAACCTCATGCGCCAAAAGAGTTCTTTAATATGAAACACTCAAGTGCTCGTAATGTGATTGAACGATGTTTTGGGATATTGAAGAAGAGATGGGCTATACTAAGAAGTCCCGCCTTTTATGATATTATAACACAACGGTGAATAATATTTGTTTGTTGTATGCTGCAGAATTTCATAAGAAAGGAAATGTTTGTTGATGTTATAGAAGAAGAAATAGATAACGACATATGGGAAAACGTTGACGAAGCACAATTTATCGAGTCAGTTGAGCCTTCAAATGAGTGGTCTGTTTAGCGAGATAATTTAGCTCAAGAGATGTGGAACATAAGAAATGATATTTGAACTACATGAGAACTTTTCTTTTACTGTCATTGTGGTTGTATAATCAATTGTAATAATGTTTGGCAATGTATTTGTTTGGTGTGTTCCTTCAATGACATTGTGATTGTTTTAGTTGACAATGAAATTATTTTATATAATGGATTATTTATGCAATTTATTATTATTTCATATAATGAATTATTTTTACAATTTATTTTCATTTTATATGCTGAATTTAATTATGATATTCACTATAATTGACATTATATTTATCTATAAAAAAATTATTTTGTTGTAAGTAGAATGAGTCAAAGAGTTCATGAGATGGCGAAACATTACTAGACAACAGCCCCAGATGATGCGTTGCTTGATTCGTTGTATGAATTGAGTCAAAATCCAATGTGGTGGGTAGATTGTAGATTCAAAACTGGGTATTTGAACCAACTTGAAAGTATGTTGGAGCTCAAAATTCCAAGATGTGGGTTGAAAGCATCTCCCCACATTGAATCTAGAGTGAAGTACTTCAAGCTAAAACATAATGTTGTGGCTGACATGTTATCTCTAAGTGGGTTTGGTTGGGATTCAGAGAAGTCGATGATAGTATGTGATAAAAGTGTTTACGACGAATATGTGAAGGTAAAGTATCTAACTTTATTCTTTATATTTTTACCTAATTCACTTGATTTTTTTTTCCAACACTTGTTCATGTGGTTGTATCTCATATCTGATTTTGAAATCTATAATGTCCTCTGTTTATCTGGTTTACTTCATCTATAAGATAAAGCGTAATGCTCTCTTCTTATTTATCAAAATTTGTTTGTTTGTGCTCTGTACTTGACTCTATTTATGGGCTTGATTCTTTTGCTGTGTTGATCTTGTTTCTTTTTTCTAAATCCTTTGCTGTATGTGTTACTTCAAGATTAAAGGGTACTGATCGATTATCTAATCTTATAAAATCTTATCTTGAATCTTTATTAGGAGTAGAGTAATTTTTCTTTATATTATTATCTGATTAATTTGATTTTATTTTTCTAAATTCTTTTTTTTCCTAGCAGAAAAGAAAGGATGCAAGTGGGTTATTTCTCAAACAATTTCCTCATTATTACACATTAAGTGAGATCTTTGGACGTGACAGAGCTAATGGAGCACATGCCGGCAATGCTGATGATGATGAAGAAGAGGTACGTCATGAAGACAATATTAATTTGAGCTTGGAAAATGATTCCATTCATAGCACTTTTATAGAAAATATTGTTGATAATATGTCACACACTCCACAATCACATGCACCTGCTAATGAAAATGAAAGTGTTCCAAGTAATTCCAGCCACCCTAAGAAGAAAAGAAGAACCAAGGACAAGACATTTGAAAATATGTGCTCAAATATGGGGGCAATGGCAGAGTCCATTTTAGCCATGGTACCTAAGCTAGATGGGTTGATTAGCGTACTTTCTACTACTGACAAGAAATTATCTGATTTACAAGCTAAGTTGTATGATGAAATACGTAAGATTGATGGCTTAAGCGAGCAAGAAATATTAGATGCGATTGATATTATGGCAACCAAACATGATATGCTACGTGTGTTCTTCAACTTGCCCAATGAGCTGAAAAGGGAGTGTATTCTTCGAAAGGTTGGTCGTGATTCGTGAGATATAGTCGTTATATCATTTTGGAAATTTGGATTGTATTTTGTCAAGTAAATACATCATTTTGGAACTTTAGAAATGTGTTCTTATATAATATTATTTTGAAACCTAGACTTGAGATGCTATGTAATATATTTTGGCCTTAAAAATTATATCCAACTAATGAACTATTATATTTAATTTGCTTTCATGGCTCTACTGATTTACTTCATCCTGCTGTCCAATGATAATTTTGGTTCACAGTGGTGGGGACTTGATTCCACTGATTATTACCCACTGACAAAATGGCCTATAGCTTCAGGGCTCAAAATTGATGGCTGCCTTGTGCTTTGATATGCTCATAATTAGAACAAGTTGTGTATGCACATAAAATTTGAATAAATAAATAAATAAATAACCTACAGGATGCAGAAATCAAAGTTGTAAAAAATCTACACGAATTATTTCCTTGACGAAGGCTGGCAATGGTCTCTCAATGGCACTATATAATAATATGATCCAACATTTTAAATTTTGTCTTATCATTATACAGATGAATATAATCAATAATTTTTAGTTTTAAATAATTAACATAAAATTCAAAAAAATATTTATTTTACATCATTAAAAATATTAATAATTATTATCATTTTATATAATTAAAATTAATAATAAAATAAATAGGTTATTGTACAAATATATTTTCTTATTTATTTTTTAATTAAAAACTACAAATTCTTTACATAAGGGTAAAATTGTAATCTAAAATAATTCACTCCTAATCCAAAATAAAATAAACAAAAAATTGGGATTCTGATTGATAATCCACACTCTTATTTTGTCTAAATAAACATCCTACTTCCACTTCCACTCCCACTTCACACTCCCAATCCTAGAATTCACACTCCCAATCTTAGGATTCTCAATTCTCAGAATTCTCACTCCAATCTAAAAAGTAAATACTACATAAGAGTAAAGGTGAAACCACGAGGGAGATCTAGTAGATGTAGCAGCTCATTATATTCTCAAAACCTGGAGGAGACATTTTCGGAAACAAATAGTGAACGCTTTCAAACTCTTTGGAATAAACAAGAAAAGTCAAAGCGAAATAAAGAAGGCCATAGCAGAAGAAGAATAAACATATAACAGTTCGATCATATCCAATATATGTAAGCAGTGAATATGCATCATAGATTTCTAGAAACAAAATAGAAATTGGCTCTAAAAAGGCATCAAATCCCTAAAAAATTGGAGAGAAAATGAAGCGGCGCTAATTAAAATTCAGAAAGTAATTACTAATGTCTACTAAGCACTAATTGTATATAACAAGTGGACAAACAACGAACACGTGTGATAACAAGTAAAATACAATACGAATTCTACACGTGAAATGTCACAATTTATAATGACATGTACCTTACACTACGGGGGGATTGGTGTAAGTGCATAAAAGTATAACCATTTGTGTCAAGAAAATAAAGTAAAAATATATGATGAAATGTTTTCACATTACTTCAGGTCTAGCGAAGGAAAAAAAATTGCACTTATTTTTCATATATACTTATTTCTTCTTGGACCATTCATTTGTATATATACTTGTTTCTTCTGAAAGAACTTTTTCTTCATTATTGCAGCTACCCTTTTCCGAGGGGATTTTGGTGATTGGATCGGTAGGACTCCGTTCCTTTGAAATTCTTTAAAAAAATGCATCATTTGTTCTTGTACAATCTTCCCCACATTTTGCACTAACTAAAATTTTTTTAGTGAAATTTTCTCATAATTTTGCTCTAGTTGAGCTATATGCTTTTGTAACTCATTGTTGGATGAGGAACTTCGTTTTTTACTTCCAAAGTACGAAGATGGTGTGGCAAAACGTCCTCCGGTTTTTAGTCGACCTGAACTTTCAAGGGTTCCTAAAGCTATTGTTAGAACATCATTCATACTGCTAGTAGCTAGAACCCCTTCCTCACTTTTCTTTGTTATCTCATCCTACATTTAAATAAGAACAAAAACTCAGCAACTTTCTTGTTCATATGTTAAATTATTCAAAAATCATATATTTATAAAACTTACTATCTCATTAGCCTTTTCTCTAACAACATCGCTCGTGTATCTACCTTTCTTATTTTTACATGCTGCTTTCTATAAGGTAGAGCTACTAATTTCTTCATTGTTTCTAGTAGCTTGTTGCTATATATAAATTTCAATATGTAAAAGTGATTAATTTAGATGATAGACTAAAAAGAAATTATATATACATAGAAATGTTTGCATACATACTAGTTCATCCTCTAATCCCACATAGCCTTTTCTTGAAAGGCAATGATTGTATATATTCTTTGCCCTTCTTTCATTGTATTTTTAGCTAATTTCCTACATTCAATAATCAAGATAAGAGACAACGATGATAAATCCACAAACACAATAATTCAAAAAGTTAGTCAATACCTCAAATGCACTAGAGGTCCGATAATGAACGAAAATTTCCCAATCTTTTTGCTCAATAAAATCATACATTTAGGTGGGCACTTTAGTGCCTTTGGCTTGGCTTTATATCTCTTGATGTATTTAGTGGTGAGCCTATGCTCAAAGGTTCTCCATTTATTTGCAGCTGAAGATAAGAATTTGCCTTGAAGCTCATCATCCAACTCAAAAAAGAACTGCAATAGGCGTAACATGTTTAAAAATATTCTTGCAAGTTTAAATAAATGTATATTAGTTTAAGAAAAAAGCCGTACACATATGCTTTTACACATTCCCATATCTGTTTTTTAGTCTCTAGTGGCACTTTGCTCCAATTTACATAAGAAATTTGAACCATGGTGTGTGCCAAGACACCCGAGAAGCTAAACAATCGCGTTGCTACCTTGCCGTGCCGTTGTCCTCTTTTGTTATATTCGACTATAAGCTTCTGTCCGTTGTTTCTATTTCTGACAAGTTGAGGTAAATTTGTTCGACCTCTACTTTTTCTTTTTCTAACAATTGAACTCATTTATAAAAAAAAAAAAAAAAAAAAAAAAAAATTGAACTCATTTATGTAGCAAGAGATTAATATAGTAAGAATTAGGGAGAAGATTAGAGAAATATCGACGAACAGCTGGTGTACAACACGCAACTCCACAGAGTGCCTTCACTGTTGCCGCCGGAATGGCTTCGCCGGCCGCGGGTGGTGGTCCCCAGCCACCACCGGCGCACCCCCCCACTGCCGGCCACCTCCCCCAGCCTGAGCAATCCCTCCACCAGCCCCCCCGTGCACCACGACGATCCTCGCGTACACGGGTCCCCTCCAAACGAATCGGGTCTCCGGCGCCTCTAACCGCCGTCGCGACCAGCAGCAGCATG
Source organism: Murraya paniculata (assembly GCA_030449075.1). Taxonomy (NCBI): domain Eukaryota; kingdom Viridiplantae; phylum Streptophyta; class Magnoliopsida; order Sapindales; family Rutaceae; genus Murraya; species Murraya paniculata. The sequence continues at coordinate 1,842,106 of JAEVFN010000028.1, forward strand.
CCCCACCTTGACGCCGTTCCCACCGGCAACTCGCTCGTGGCTCCCCACCTCACGAAGCCCGTAACGCATGAAACCCGTGAAACCCGTGACGAAGCCACGCGCAACACGGGTCCCTCCCCGTCCACTGCCGCCTCCTGCATGGCGGGCTGTGACGGTCCCCACCGACCCCCTCAGGTCCCCGCGACCCTGCCTGACGCAGATCCGGCCTCCGGACAGCCGCCACAACCTCCGCTGCCCACCATTGCACGTGTTTTCTCCCGGGACACAAGCACTACCGCGGCAACTACGGCCACCCAACCGGCTGCAGGTGACACCCCCCAGCCACCCGTGCCCTCCCCTGCCGCAGACCTACCATCCCGGCCACCCCAGCAGCCCGTGTCTAGCCAAACAATATCAGCTCCAGAAAACCCTAGCCGCCTCATGCATCCAACTCACGCGTTATTGGCCGCCGCGTGTGGTATCATGCCCACTGATTCCAACCAGTCCAGCCACGTCGCAGGCGTCTCCAAGCTAACATTGGCTCCCATACCACAGGTCCATGCAGCCTCGGATGAGCCACAAGGCCCATCTTCCCCTCACTGCTCACAACATGCCACCACACACCAAATTAAGCCCACAAACCCACCCACACAGCCTGACCTACCTAAGCCGAGCCTTGAGCCCAATAATCCCTCTCAACTCCCCACGTCACAGCCCCATGCTCAACTTGGGCTGACTCCCTCCAACCAGCCTCCTCCGAACTCATCTCATGACCCACAATGCCCTACATTACCTACTCCTCAGGTTGTTACGGCTAGTGCCCCTCACCGTCCAGTCAACCATGCAACCCGTAACCAACCTCCCCCTTCTAAGCCATCATTTGCCTCCGTTTTGAACCCAGTATCCATCCTTAACCCAACAGCCCCCCCTAGGCCTCATAAGTCATTCCTTGATGCAGTTACGGGTTCTACAGAACCCACAGTACCGGTTAAGCCGACTTCCCTATATCGTGGCGAGCCCGCCATCCATTTTACAGCAGCGGAAATACAAGCCATGGCTAAACCATTTACATTAGCTCTCGTCGGTAAGTTCTCCTTTGGGCGGCCTTCTATGGACATTATTCGGAGATTTTTTGTTACCCTGGGTTTGAAAGGAAGTTGTCAAGTCTCCTTGCTTGACAACCGGCATGTGTTGATCAAACTCTCTTTGGAAGAAGATTATTCGCGTGTTTGGGTGCGCCAGACTTGGTATGTTAATGGTCGAGGCATGCGCATCTTTAAGTGGAGCACTGATTTCCGCTGTTCGGAGGAGTCCCCTATTGTTCCGGTATGGGTATCCCTTCCATATTTGCCTGTTCATTTTATCCATTGTAAATCTGCCTTGTTTTCTATTGCTTCTGCTATTGGCACCCCATTACGAGTTGATCATGCCACGGCCTCGGTTAATCGGCCATCGGTAGCTCGAGTTCTGGTAGAGTATGATGTTTCGAAGCCACTATTGCCTCGTATATGGATTGGAGAGGGGGATTCCGGATTTTGGCAGGACGTTATCTTTGAGCGGGTCCCAGCTTATTGTTCCTCGTGCAGGCATCTTGGTCACTCTGCGGATTCCTGCTACGTTGCTAATCCCGGGCTTCGTAAGCCCACGCAGCCTGTTGGTGAGACCCAGACACATGATCAGGGCCCATTAGGAGTTGCAGCACCTGCTCCTGATCACCAGCCTCCTGTGACTCAGGGTCAGCTTTCGGCCTCTATGGCTCCCGTTGCGACTGTTGATCCAGGGATGGGTGTATCTGTGGGTGAACCGATCGGACCTTCTTCGGGAGGTCTACCTACCGCCGCTATTCGCTCCCCGGCTATGGGTATTCACTCTCCTCCTCCAAACCTCCCATCTCAATCAGACGAGGAGTTTAGCTCCGCGGACAATTCTGTAGCTGATGAGTACTTTGCTTTTGAGCCTGAGGGTATCGAGGGGCATCATCGTGACTTCAGTATTGCTGGCCCGCACTCCTCCCGTTCTAGGAAAGGTCGTAAGCACCGCAAGCGACGTTCTGGGCGTTCGCATTGATGATTTCGCATTTATATTTTTTGTTCTTTGTTCTTTTTCTTCTACTTGGAGGTTTTGGTTTAGGTCCCCCTCCATATATTTTTTTCATTTTATTTTAATAATCTACAGGTAAGGGGGTCCCGCCTAACCCCCCACCCTTGGGTGGTTTTTAAATAAAAAAAAAAAAAACTCATTTATGTAGCAATGTTTTACAAATCTGCTGCAAAATAACTAAATACGTCAACCATGTAACAAAAAACTTACGCTTTTTTTAAACAGTGTTTTCAACCAATGTTTCCTCACTGATATCAGTTCGGGTATAAGCTAAATCATCATCTCCCATTTTGTCAAATTGCTAGAATTTTGATGTTCTAACATGATGTACCTACATCTTCTCTTGAATCATTTATATATCCCCTACATGGATTCATTATAACAACAGACCATCTTGGATCGAATTGGTCCTCAACGTAAACTACTTGTATTGGTTGAGAAGCCAAAATAAAACAATCATCTCTATGGTCTATCTTGTTAAGGTTTACCAACGTAGCTCCTAGCACATCTTTTTTTATCCCATGACTGTTTTCAACCCAATCACACTTATATACAGGAATCTTGAAGTTGTTGAAATCAAACTCCCATCTCTCTTATATAACTCCATAAAACGACATATTTACTACCACATGATTCTTATCTTTAGCACTTAAAATCTAAAATGTGTTTGCGTTTAAATACACTCCACTATTCTGTACAACTTGTAAGTCATCACGTTCCCATTAATTTCATAGCCTGGGTACTATATCACTTTAGGACAGGGTCCATGTGCAATCCATCTTAAGGCTTTTGAGATAGTGTTCCTTGATTCCTTAAGTTGAATTTCAACCTGAATGATAATAATAAGATGTATATAAATCATACGTAAATATCTTAGAACAACAAAAAAAATTTATTCATGAACTATAAAGTTAATTACTTTTTTATGCAACCAATATATGAAAGTTCTATTATGTTCATCCTGTGGCCATTTTTTCTTCTTTGACTTTGCAAGATATTTCTCCTTCAAGAACTCCATATGCTCTCTAGGACATCAAAGATGAAATGAGAATGATTATAAATATTATAAAAAATATAACTAATATATATTTATGTGTGTGTGTAGACATGTGTGTGTCTACACACACACACACACACAAGATTAAAGACATTGTTACTAACATGATATAAGGCTGAACTTCATTTGTATTTCCAATACATATCTATGTGCCTGCACCCACAATTTACGATCTATTCTAACAACACATCCTCCTGGTAAGGGTAATCCAACATTAGAACTGTAATTATTAAGTGGAATGCCAGCTACATCAACTCTAGATGTGTATTCTATGCAGAATTCAATAGCCTCTTCAGCAATATACAATTCAACAATGCAACCCTCTGGTTTATCCCGATTTCGTACATAATCCTTCAATATTTCATATCCCTTTCAAATGGATACATCCATCGGAGAAAAAAAGGTCCACTTAGTTTGACTTTTCTAACAAGGTGCACCGGTAAATGAACCATAATATCAAAGAAAGTTGGCAAGAAATATTTCTCTACCAAGCATATAGTATTCACTAAATCAGCCTATATTTGATCCAATTTTGACACATCCACCACTTTGCTGCATAGATTGCTAAAAAAAGCACAAAATCTTGTTATAACATATCTAACATGTTTTGGTAACAAGGATCATATTGCTAAAGTTAGCAATTATTGCATCAAAGCATGACAATCATGGGATTTTAAGCCATAGAGTTTCAAATCTTACAGTGAGGTGAGATTTCTAAAATTTGAACAATAGCCATCAAAAACCTTATGTTCAAACAGTGTCTTACAAAATTTTTTCTTTTCTTCCCTTGACAAAGTATAACATGCAGGAGGCAATTCCGTTCCAGTTTGGCCAATGTTTGGTAACAATTCTTTCCTCACACCCATTTCATCTAGATCTATACTAGCTGCAAAACCGTCTTTTGATTTCCTTGGAATGTCAAGTAAAGTTCCTACAAGGCTTTCACACACATTCTTTTCAATATGCATAACACCAAGGGTGTGTCTAACATATAAAGACTTCCAATAATCAAGCTAAAAAAAATAGATATCTTCTTCTAACAAACTTTTTCATTGATATCAGTTGTACGACTATTTACTTTTTTCTTTCCTAACGAGAAATTTAATCTTTGAACTCATGCCAAGATTTCCTCTCCTTTCAACGGCTCTGGAGCAATTTCAACTTCCTCTTCATTATTAAATGCCTTCTTCTGAAACCGATAAGGATGATACCGTGGTAAAAATCTTCTATGACCAGTGTAACATATGTATTTTACAAATTATTACAAGTCCCAATTTTGAACTTTTACAATTTAAGACCCGTTCTTCAATATCACGGAATATCTCTATTTCTTAAGAATGAAATAAAAGATTTTTTTGAAAAACACGGAATCTTTAATTAACAATTAAGACATAAATCCTTTTTAAATTTTGGAAGGAATCCACGAAAACAATGGTTAAGCGGGCATTATCATCTTTTTACTGTGGCCAAGTTGAACTACATATGTTTTTTCACTACAAATTCGACATACTTTATATCATTTTATAGTGCAACCAGTGAAGTTTCCATTAGCAAGAAAATCATTTATCCTCCACATTAAAATAGCTTTCAATGTGAATGACTCTTGACAATAAGCATCATAAGCTTCAATGCCTACCTCCCACAATGTTTTAAGATCATCAATTAATGGTGCTAGGTAGATATCAATATCATTTCCAGGTTGTTTAGCACCTGAAATTAACAATGTTAGCGTCATAAACTTTCCGTTCATACAAAGCCGTAGAGGAAGATTATATGTCACCAGTATCACTGGCCAACAACTATACCTGCTACTAAGAGAACTATGTGGATTAATCCCATCTGCAAATAATGCAAGTCATAAGTTCCTTGGTTCAGTTCCAAATTCAGGCCATAAGGGATCTATTAGTTTCCATGTTGGGGTGTCTCTAGGATGACGTAATAGACCATCAGTTTCCTTTTGAGTAGCATGCCATATTAGATTTTTTGAAGTTTCAACACTTTGAAACATTCTTTTAAACCTTGGGATGGATGGAAAATACCATAAAACCTTTGCTGGAACATCTATCTTCATCTCTACTGAATTTTTTTTTAGCTTCCACCTTGACGCACCACAATTAGGACATATAACAACATCTTTATACTCCTTTCTATATAGTATACAGTCATTTGGACATACACATATCTTCGCATACTCCATCCCTAATGCATTTAAGGTTTTTTTTTTGCCTCGTACATTGAACAAGGCATTTCATTATTGTAAGGCAACATTTCTCTTAACAATTTCAACAATCTAAGACGCCTCGGTCTGATCATCCATTTTTTGCTTTTATGTTGTACAATTTTACCAATGCAGATAATTTTGTCAACTTACAACAACCTGGTATAAATTTTTCTCAGAATCAGCCAGTAAATTCTCAAATTGTCTAGGATTATTTTCAAAATGATCATGAGCTCCTTGAATCATCTCTATAGTGCTGGCCACAGATTCAGTTTCAAAGTCCCTTGTTTCAAATTCTCTTATAAATTGAGCATTGCCAGTAGTTGGTGGCTACTTAACAAGCTTTTCTCCATGCAAATCCAATTACTGTAACTTTGGTCTATACCATTCAAATACAAATGATCCCTAATCTCATCAATAGTCTGACGTTTCATTTTTCCACATTTCACACATGGACATAGTATGTGATTAGAATTCTTTGCATGAATCGTTGCAAGATTCAAAAATCTTTCAACACCAATCTCATAATCTTTTGATCTTCGATCCATAGACATCCAAAATTTATCCATTCTGAATGTAAAATATAAATATATCACTTTAAAATATTTTTCGTAATTTCTCTATGATATGATTACATGTGTCCTAATTTGAGAAAAAATAAAACATAGGGCCTCAATAATTATTATCCTAGATGAATAATATCAAGAATTTGATGTTTACTAAAGCACATAACATAACAGATTGACTAGAGCTTGATGGACATGAAGTGTCAGAGACTAAAGCACAAAAGCACAACAAATGGATTGCTACGGTGGTAAGCATTTTGGTTAAGTGCTCAACATATATGTAATAAAATACTATGGTACTTGTACCTTCTCTAAAATATGCAAGCATAAACATGACAAACTCCTTCATAAAATCTAATCCCTAGAAATAACTTTATTGTTCATCCATATTGTCAAAATTTTCTATTGAGACACTAATAAATTAGACAAAGAAAAAGGAAAAAAAAAAAAACAGCACATATGGTCCCAAGCTTTGTAATCTTCCCGTCAAAATGTGTGGTCCAGAGCATAAGATTTCTTTGTCTTCACTTCAATCTTGTGTGAATAGTTAAGGTTTACTAATTTGGGCCATATAAATAATGGGTGAAATTAGGGGTTTGCAACTTGAAAGTAGAAGATAAGAATATGCTTTATGTGGGTGAAAGTGATTTACAGATAAAGATTGTGGAATTCCAAAGAAATGGAGGCCAAAAGGGAGAGAGGTGTTTCGCAGGAGAGAAAGAAAATAAAAAGGGAAAGTTCAGTTTTAATTTATACTTGAAAATAAATGACAAACTTTAATAATAAGAGTTACCTATTGTTCAATTAAAGATGACTTATTATTTAGGGGTGAGTCAATTTTATATTACAAGTAAAAACAATTTTATATTACAAGTAAAAACAATTTTATAATCCATGACTTTCAAAAATAAATAAAAGTCATCTAAACTAATAGATGGCAGTTAATAGTATGGCATCATGTATTACATGTCATCTTTGACATGTTTTGCAGTAGTGCTGCGAAATCTCAAAATTTAAATTTTTATCACTTATAATGCTATGATTAGCACTTTACTCATATATAATGTAGGGCAAATCATGCAAGTTAGCAGTGGGCAACATAAATAATATGGTAGCCAAAGGTACAATGTTAGAAAATAATGATCCTAATAGGATTGTGCTTGGAGTACCATGGACATTCAACAATGTTCGTTTGGCTGTTATTGTTGCAATTAAACGAGATGCCTTTTTACCAAGGCCTGTTGGGGATGAGCTAGTTCTTGTTAACCATGCTATTGGATCCCATGTTGCTTGGCCTAAACAATTCGTCATCTTGAATTGTTTGAGGTACATATATATAATTATTGTTTTGTCTTTGATATGTCTTAAAATAATAATAATAATAATAATAATAATTTTTATTATTCTAGTTACACGAAGATATACATTAACAATGTGCAGGGATACAAAGTGCCAGCAAGAATAGATGCCCTTTGCAACTATGCTCGCCGACTGTTGACTAGAGCATTATTGATTGAAATTTATCTTGGGATCTTTGACAATGAACAAGCTGAATTATATTTATCAATTGACAACATTGTACAATTCTGTAGCGTGAAAAAAAATTGGGGTTGAAACAATAACTTTTTACATAAACAATAACTTCTTACATGAATTAATTAAATTACTTATTTTCTTAGCAAGATAATTAGTTATAATTTTTATGTATGCAGTGAAGTGATTATTACTTGTTTTCTGTAGGCATCTTTACGAGGTCTTGAAGGATCGTCACCTAGACCGTATTTATAAATTTGGTAATCCTTCAACCTTTTGTGATGAAACTGGAAATAGTGATGAGACTAGAGCTCGTGCAATGGTATCAAGAATTGAAATACTTGATCCAGAACAACTTATGATATTTCCTTACAATACCTGGTTTGTTATTTTATTGATTGTATATAGCATTTGGAGTTTATTTTCTTTTTCTTTTACAAAAATATGCAAGACTGATATTTATCATTATATTTAGCAAACATTGGATGTTGATTGTTGTGGATCCACACAAATTCATAGTGTATTTTTTTGATTCACTCGGCCATGAACCTCCCTGATCTGAAGAACTTTGTATCACTGTAAGTTATTATCATTTTTTGTCAATTATAATGCATATATTAAAACATGTTTGACTAAATGTGTATTTAATTATGTATCTTAAGTGCCTTCATGATATTAGTGGCAAAAATGGGAAATGCAAATCGAAAATCCTTTGTTTGGAAGAGGGTTAAGGTATATGAGACTGTACATATATATGTTCAGTTTAAATTTATTCACATATGAACATGACACTAATTGGTTCAAAATTCATGTGTAATGTCCTCAACAAACTGCAGTGTTGAATGTGGATATTATGTCATGAGATTTATGAAGGAAATCATTGAAAACCAAGATGATTCAATAAAAAACTTGGTAGTCATTTCCTTATTCTCTCAAAATTTATAGATTTCATAAGGTTGATGCATGTATTAATATTAACCATTTTGCATATGATATATAGTTTGTTGGACGAGATAGTTACACCCAAAAGGATATTGATGAAGTAAGAATGGAGTGGGCAGAGTACATATAGCAGAATATTTTTCGCTAAATTTTGTAGCACAATGACTTTGCAAGGTTAGTAAATGAATAGTATTATTTTTTATCTACATCCTTTTTATTGACTCTGTTTCGAATAAGACACTCAAACGATTTATGAAATTATTTCAATTATTTTGATATTCTAATCAAGGAAGGTTCGTCAAAAGTTTTCACTCGCCAACTCTCTCTGGTTTTGGCATGATTATTGGAGTAGCCAACTGGATGGCTAGCTGCATTTTGTTGTTCTTGTGAAGAATGTAATATCTTTCTTTTAAGAAAAAAGAGTTATGGATATCTAGTTACTTTAATTTAGAAATTGTAAACACAAAGTATTTTTTTAGTACTGTTTGTAATGTACTAGATTTATATATTGTTGCAATTGCTTGACGAATACTTATTTTATACTGCAGCTTTTCAAAAAAAAATTCTACACTACAATTTAGCATAAATAATAATAATAATAATAATAATTACAATTATCTACGTTCCCAATGTGCCTATGATGTAGCATCGAGTGGACTGTTAGCTAGTGTGCATCATCTTACGCGAATAGATAAATTGGATCGGATTTTGCAATTTTTTCTTCTGTAGTACCTCACCTGTGCAGTGCTATAGCTAACGCGTTAAGTATCCCGCTTGGGGAGAAAAAAGAATGAATGGATCTTGCAGGATTCCCAAGAAATTCTTCGATATTCCTGATTTATCCACTAGGTCAGTATGGTTGGTTCTTTGCGCCTAGTTTTGGTGTAGCGGCGATATTTCGATCCAAAGGGAACTCGAGTTTTTGGTGCGATCGCCCGGGAATTGAGACAGGGATTGCGAGTCGTATCGTTTGTTGATCAGGCGACACCCAGATTTGGACCAAAGGCTTTGCGACTTTAGGTTTTTTAACCAAAATGCATCAATCCGGAATATTAGTACCCGCTCTCCAAGTTCCGACGAAGAATCAAATTATCACTATATTTATTTCTCTTTTTACTTCGTCTTCCAAGTGCAAATGGATAAGATTTTAGTCTTTGTGTAGGCGGGTTTTTGAAAATAACGGATCAATACTGACCCCCATTATTATTATTATTATTATTATTATTATTATTATATAATGACAGCCATTTCAAATCTTTAGTAATCTCTTCATATTAAGGTCACTGCTATTGTTGACGTCCACTACTTAAAATCAGTCATTTATACTCGAAGAAAAGATAGTTCTTTTACAACATTGGATGACTATTTTTTGGAGAAGTAAGTCATGTATGTTGATAGCAAACATAATTCTTTACAATGTTAGATAACTATTTTTTTGAGAAGTCATCTACGTTGATACCGAACACGATTCTTTACAACATTAGATGATTGATTTTTTGAGAAATGAGTCATCTATGATACTTATTAGATGACTCTCTTAACGTGTTGTCTTTTGGACGTAGTTTTAGATGACTGCTGCAAAGATGACTAATTTTACTTCGTCATCATAAGGGTAATTTAAATGTCATCTATGTTCTTTTTTATAGTAGTGTAGGTTTAAGAGATGACAACATGTGACAATAAAAAAATCACAAGACAACTTATATTAAGTCAAAAAAGTTATTAATATAATCCAGATAATTAGTAGTAAGCAAAACATGATTACTAATAAAATTACTTGTCAATAGTTCAGACATGGAAAAAATGATGGTTAACAAATTCAATGGTATAAAAAGAAGTAAAAGGATGAACAGTGGAGATTTAGATCTAAAATCAAAACTCCCACAAGTTCGCTTTCTTGGTTTATAAATATAGGCCAAAAGGATTGAGAAAGAATCTTTTTGGCAAAATTCTCGCTTGAGCAAGAAAAATTCAGATCTCAAATTCATAAAATTTCATAAAATAAATACTGATAAAAGCACCAGAGTGCCTTTACAGGTACAAGCTCAAATCTCGTTTTTTAAGATTTTTAAGAACTAAAGAAGAAAAAGCTTGACCAGATAGCTAGAACATGTATAATCTTTAGTTTGATCTTTTTTACTTAAATCTATTCGGACTATTTTTTAACATTCAACCATATATCTAGAATTTGTAACCTAGCAGCAAATGCTTTTGCAAAGTTTGCTGTGATAGTTTTGCACGAGTGAAAGACTTTTCACAACATTTAACTTGTTTCCTTTAATGTTTTATCCCAAAACAATGAGAAGCTTATTTTAATAAAAAAAAAATTAAAAATTTTAAGAAGCCCTCTTTTTAAAATAATTAAGAAAATCCAAGCTTCGAAATTGCCCAGCCTGGGCTTTTTATAATCCTAAGCTTTATCAACCAGACTGGCACAACCCATTGGCCTGCTCTAAACAGTCTATTATAATTTTTGAGTTGATGGATTTTGGGATTTGAAGGATAAAAATCCTTCAATAGTCGGATTAACTAATAATGGAATTAAGGTTTTAAGTTATACCTGATTACACCTTATGAACCAGAGATTCCTTCTTGTTGTCGATGTTTCTTCACGGATTTGACACGAGCTTGCACCCGTGAAGGAAGTCCAACGCTTTTCTCAATGTTTATATTAGAGTCTCAATAAATGTATGAATATTGCTAAAAGTCCCTTCTCGATCTTTTTCACTTATATTTATAGATCGAAGAGAGTAAACATGGCAGTGGACTTGATTTCAAATCTAAATATACATCGTTCCTTCCCTTTGCTTTGTTTTTCATCGCTAGATTTATAACTATTTTTTGCTGCATTCAAACTTTTGACACATGATCTAATTAGTAATCACACGTCACATACTATATTTTTCGGACTAGACCAGCAGCCTTTTTCGAGCTTCCTATGATTTGTCAAGTGATTCTTAATATATTCATATACCAGTTCCACACTAGCTCAGATCCAGAGTAGCTTATTTACTCTAATATATATTTTATAATTTTTTAGATACATGATATGGTATAAGTGGCAATATATTTTAGCATTTACAATTAGAGTTGGCAAAATGGGTCATTAAGTCGTGTTCGTAGTGTGTCAACCTTATATCGTGTCAAATTTAGGTTGATCCAAACATTATTTATTTAATAATCGTGTTAAAATTTTGAAACCTAGAACCTAACACGGAAAAAAAAGATCTTAATATATATATATTTAATAAATTTACATCAAATATTTGCACACTGTTACACACATACACATGCATATATATATAATTTATCGATGTTATAAAGTATACATATCTATCAAAATATTACACATTCACAATATTAAAATTTTAATTATATATATGTAAATATTATTAATATCGACAATATAGAATATACCTATCTACTAATATTTTACACATTTATACTATCGAAGTTCTAAATCTATATAAAATTTTATAAATGAAACATTGTGTCATCCTTCTAGAAAATAAAAATAAAAAGGGAATCATATCTAATATTAAAATTTTGATGATAAGAACTTATAAATTAATTTAGAATTAAAAAAATATATGAATTTCATAATCTTCATTTATCTCGGGATTTTTCTCTCAACTAGCCGCCACCTACCTTTTAGCTTTTGGGCGCCGGCATGCCTCCACCGACCGCCGATGACCTACAACCACGGCAGCCCCTCCATCTGAACCTTTCCTCGCCTGCAAACTCTCCTGTTGTGCTGCCCAACGTCTCTGCCGCTGTTACCGCCCCTCTGCCCACCGGCGACCATGATCTGACGCCGCGGGAGACGCGCCTCCCCCCCTCGTGCCTGACCAGCCATCGTTGTTGCTGTCAAGTGCAAACAGTGAAGCGCAATCTCTTGGGTTTGCTTCGTCCACCGCCGCCGCGTGGATGTCTAGCCGTGCTGCCTCCCCCCGACCACCTGAGACCCCCTCGCCTCCACCTGATGCAGACCTGACCTCACGACAGCCTCCACAGCCACTGTCATCAACCTTCCAGTCACGTCGGTGTGTTGTCGAGCCCAACTCCAACGTCACGCTCCTAACCGCTGCATGCGGTGGTTTTCTACTGCCGGCCACACTCCACCGTTCTGTCCAGCCCTCGACGGACCAGCATGCCGCCACCACGGGTAACCCTACGTGTGTGCAGCCTCCCATTCCACCTGTGCTCTATGGCCATTCTCACCCGCACATACCACACGCACCAGCCCCCATCCCAAACCCTAATGCTCCTCGCATGGATCAACTAACCACACAACCTGTGCCCAGCCCTCACCCGCAAGCCCACATGCACCAGCCATCTCACCAGTCCGTGCCAGCTTCAACCAGTATCCCACACAGCCCACATAACCTAGCTGGACCGACCACTATCCCTCATGTTGTTACAGCTAATGCCCCTCCATCCCACCAGCCAGCCCACACTCACTCCATAATCCGTAACCCACCCTCAACTTCTAAGCCATCATATGCCTCGATATTGAACCCAGCTGCTATCCTTAACCTATCTGCCCCTCCTCGGCCTCATAAATCCTTCATTGATACAGCTACGGGCTCGGCTGAGCCTACGGTTCCGGTCAGGCCCGCCACTCTACATCGCAGTGAGCCTGCTATTCACTTTCAAGAGAGGAAATTAAAGCCATGGCTGAGCCGTTTAAACTGGCGTTGGTTGGTAAGTTTTCCTTTGGGCGGCCCTCCATGGACATTATTCGAAAATTTTTTGTTACTTTGGGGCTGCAAGGGAGTTTTCAGGTGTCCTTCCTTGATAATCGACATGTGTTGATCAAAATTTTTATGGAAGAAGACTACTCGCGTGTTTGGGTGAGACATATTTGGTATGTTAATGGTCAGGGCATGCGCATCTTTAAATGGAGCACTAACTTTCACTGTTCGGTGGAATACCCCATTGTGCCTGTTTGGGTATCATTGTCGTACTTACCTGTCCATTTTATTCACTGTAAGTCTGCTTTATTTTCCATTGCTGCTGCTATTGGTACTCCATTGCGTGTTGACCATGCCACAGCCTCGGTTAATCAGCCTTCGGTGGCTCGGGTACTTATTGAGTATGATGTTTCGGGACCATTGCTGCCCCGTATCTGGATTGGTGATGGGGATTCTGGTTTTTAGCAGGATGTAGTTTTTGAGCGAGTCCCTGCTTACTGTTCCTCGTGTATACATCTTGGCCATTCTGCCGATTCCTATTACGTTGCGAATCCTGGGCTCCGTAAGCCTGTTCCGCCTGTTGGTGAGGCCAAGGACCCCGCGTCCCAAGATAAGGGCACAGTACCCATTTCAGAACCTGTTGTTGCTGATCATCGGCCTCAGGTGCCTACCATACAGCCTCTTGTGGCTCACAATCAGAATTTGGGTCCTGCTTTGGCTCCTCCTATTTCGATGCCTCCTGCTGCGGTTCCGGTTGACTCAGATTTGAGCATTTCTGTGGGTGAGCAGATTCGGTCTTTCGGTTCGGGTGTTCCAGATAGCCACCTGCTGCCGCTTTCTGATGTTGTTGATGCTGGCTCGAGCGATCCCGTTAGTCGTCCGCCGCCTATGGATGACCATTCACAGGTGGCCTTTACCAATCACTGCACGGATATTCCCGCGTTTGATGATGATGGGGGGGCGGATAGGACTTTCCTCGACTCTACTTTCTTCCGGACTACAGTTGATGCTATTCGCTCTCTGGCTATGGGTATTCAATCCTATCCTCTAGACCTCCCATTTCAATCAGATGAGAAGTTTAGTTCCGGTGAAAATTTTGTAGCTAATGAGTATTTTGCTTCTGAGCCTGAGGGTACAGGGGGGCGTGATTTTGATCATGACTTCAGTGTTGCTAGCCCACACTCCTCTAGTTCTCGGAAATGTTTCAAGTTAGTCACTGGTCGTAAGTATCGCAGGCGGTATTCTAGGCGCTTACATTGATTTCTTCTCTTTCACTCCTCAGTTGCTCTATATTGGTTTCCAACTCTAATTGTTGGTTGTTCTTATTCTTCTGCTTGGAGGTTTTGGTTTATATTCCCCTCCAGATGTACTTTTATTTTTAGTTTAATAATCTACAGGTAAGGGGTCCCACCTAACCCCCCACCTTTGGGTGATTTTAAATAAAAAAATAGAATAAAAAATATAATCGTGTCATTAATCAGGTAGATAAGTCAAAAACTTTTAACTCTATCCTAACATAAAAAAAATTATGTTGACTCAGACCTAACTCATTTAATATTATATTAAATTTAACGAAGCATACCTATTTATTCATATTATATTTATGTCAGATGATTAAATCGCGTCAAATTTTACCAATCCTACCTACAACACTCCTTATGTATTCTAAATTTTAGTCATTCGTTACGACGCTAACACGTAGAATGCAACTGGAGTTTCACTTGTCACCGTACACAAGTCTGCTACTTACCCACTTATGTTATGTAATTAACACCGATTAGACATTAACAGGTTGCTAATTAATTACTTTTTGAATTTTAAATGCTGTCCCTTCGTTTTCCCTCTACTTTTTGGGGATTTGTTCCTTTTCCAAGTCTGTTTTTGTTTCACTTTTCTGAATTCGTGACATCTATTCACCACCTGTATATGCTTGATGTAGTTGAAAAGTTAGATTTTTATTTCTCCTTAAGTTTTTCCCTGTTTAGCTGTAAATTTTTCTCTACTTTTTAGAGAAGTTTCGTAAAAATGTCTCCTCCAGGCTATGAACATATGAGTTATGAGGAACTCCTTAATGCATTGGGTCTTCTTCCTGGGTTTTACCTTCACTCTAACTTTTCTTCCTTTTTCAATTCTGCCTCCAGTTGCATTATTTTTTCGAGTGCCAAAAGATCTAATACGTGTTCTTCTAAGTTTTCTATTGTCGTTGCCTCGTAGTGGAATTCCAGTGGCATGCCCTTTGGCAACCCATTATTTGGTTGCTATTTGGCATTATCCTCCGCCTTGGACTGTGGTGGAGGTAGGTTCTTATTTCCAGAGATTTGTTCGTTTAGAGGCTTTTGCTGCTTTTCTTTGCTTTTCTCGAATTCTTTTGAGCTGGATTCTGCGGACTTATTTTTCTTTGACTTTAGTGGTTTAACTGCAGTTAAATAACACTTTTTGCCTGCGGTTTGGTCCTCTCATATGTGAAATGTTCCTTTTCCAGTTTCAGCTACACAACGCACTACTTTGTGTAGAGTTGATGGGACAACCTCCATGTAGTGGATCCAGCGGCAACCCAAGATGGCATTATATGCCGAAGGTGCATTATTAGCCAGTTAATATTTAACTGTTTTGTTACTTGCTCGCACTGGTAAATTGATTATTCCTTTTGCTATCAACCTTGTTCCCTCAAAGGCCTCTAGTGCGGCATAGCACTTCAGGAGATCCTTTTTTTCTTAACTTTATGCTTTTAAATGTTTTCCAATATAAAAGTTCTGCACCGTTACGTCCATCAATCAGAATATGTTCGACTTGGATATCCACAATTGAGAGACTAAAAACCAATGGATCAATATAAGGCACATCGATGCCCTCCAAATCCTTTCAGGTGGGGGTTGATTTTGGATAATTTCCTGAGGGGTCCGCTTGTAATACGGCCGCTGCATGTCATACAGCCGTTTTTATTTTTTATTTTAAAATTTATTGTCCATTGGATTGCTTTTATGTGCAATCCAACGGCTTTTACATTTTACGCTTGAAATCGGCTACCGAAAGAAAGAATTGGAAGTGGGAATTGGCAAATATCAGGAGCAATTATCACATATCTGCCCAATTTTATCTCAGTATCAAAATGATCAATTTAAATTACGAAAATGTCAAAGACCCCCTCCTCAGCACCAAAAATTTACATTTTCTTACAGCTGAAAAAATTACTTTGAAACATGTAATGTCTATGTTAATGACAATAATATTTATATCAATGTAAAAGAAATATATATTTTTTTCTTATTTTCCATCTAATTATTGGATAGTTTTCAAATAATTATAATTATTCATAGTACCAAATATTATAATTAATCATTAAATATTGTTATTCTCAATATTAGTTGAACTAGTGACTAATATTAATGATATAAATCTGTACTGTGTACAAGGCATATATAATGTACCATATATTTGATATTTGGATTATACTCACAAATATTCTCTTATACAAATTACCTCATACAAATTTATTAGAAATTAAATAAATTATTGCATACTTTGTTTAATATTTTTTTGCCACATTATTAAATTATCACATGTAACATATTTGATGTTGTGTTATTACTAGTACTATAGTTAATGATAGTTAAGGGAAAATAAGAATTACCTCCTACTTCTCCCCTCCCCCCCCCCCCAAAGTTATAACAACGTTAGCTTTATATGTTATTTTACTATTATACCCTTAGTCTTAATGTTAACTATAAAATTTAAATATTTTGAAAATACAACTCAAGTAAAATAACTCATATATCCTTAATGATCAAATTTTATTTTATAATGAATTGTAAATTATAGAGAAAAATTACAGGTAGAGAAAAATGTTGTAAATATCCCTAATAGTTTTAAATAATCCATTTAAATTGGAATAACACTATAATTTTAATGCAACACCTAGAATTAAATAATTTAGGGAAAATGATACCCACACCCTCGAGATTTGAGAAAATGATCATGTTGACCCCATGTTTTCACCAAGGGACACCATGACCCTTTTGACTATAATACAATTTGACTTTATTAATTCAAAAAAATTGACTTTAAAATTTTTAATAAATACAAAAATAATTTAAATAGTTTAATTTCTAGTAAATTAATAATATTAAAATATTTTTTAGTATATAAAGTAATTTTTAAAATATAAATTATGATATTTATTTTAATTATACATTTCTATTTGTTGTAAAAATTTTAAATAAATCTTTAGGTTAAATAGATTTTATAATTAATAAAATATATCTCATGTATTAATAATATTAAAAATTTTTATACAATATTGAAAATAGTTTAAAATTTTAAATATTTATTTTAATATTATGTTTCTATTTATTAAAAAATTTAGTTTAATATAATAGAAGATTGTAAAGTACTAAAATATTTTTTTATATAGTGAATTATTTTAAAATGTATATATTGTTACATTTATTTTAATATTATATTTCTACTTATTATAAAACATTAGAGTTAATTTTTTTGAATTAATAAAGTCAAAAGGCATTATAGTAAAAAAGAGTCTTAATGTCTCTTAATAAAAACTCAGGGATCTACATGATCACTTTTCCAAATCCTGAGAAGTGACATTTTCATAATTTACGCTTAATTGCATATGTGATTATTTGATTTAAGTATGATAATTAAAATTTCAAACTATAATATATTAGTTTGAGTAGTACTCACTTATAAGTAGATATTATATAGTTCGTGTAGTAATTAATGTAAAATATGATGTATAATCAATTATTACAAATTTATTACACTATTAGTATACAATAAAATAAACTATCACTAAAATATAACAATTAAAAATAAGGCAACATCAATTAAGGTGTAAATTACATATCCAACTATATAAGTATATTGTTAAATAAATTGAATTTTCATGACTTATAAAAAACAATTGCAATTTAAAGCAATAAATAAATAGTTTTAAAATAACAGTCAACATTATTGTTAAATTATAATGTTCAATTTACCTATAAGAGAAAAATTTTCCTTTCAATACTTAATTTAGGAAGCAAAATTAATGTTTTAATGTATTTTCTTTTTTTTCTTGATTGCATTAATTTTCTAATGTATTTTCTTTTTTTACAAAACATTGTTTAATTTGAATTGCATTTACTGTGCTATAGCATTAATTACAGATAAATAAATGGTGACTCAGTTAAATTGGATTCAAAGTAAATACTAATTTGCAAATCTTAAAATTTCAATATAAAAATTAATAAATAAAATATAATAAATAAAAAAATTTTATTATGATAAACATTTGAAAAATAAAAATTTGAGCTGTAAAGATTGTATATGCAATTGTTAAAAATGAAATTTTGGTTGTAAGTGATGAGATATCAAAAAATTTATTTTAGAAAACAAATGTGTACAATTAATTTGAATTAATAAAATAGACATATCTATAATGATTAAAAGCTCAAGTATAAATAAGTTGAGTTTAGGAAATCTCATGAAGTCAAGAAGATCAAAAAGAGAAAAAAAAAATGTTCTAACATAATTAGATTAGGTAAATTCCTAATTTTTTAACTTACAATGTTGGGTTACAATAGTGAAATTTTAATATATTGCAGTAAGTTGATATTTATTGAAATAAGATGAGCAAAATGAAATTCACCTTAATAATATTATTTGTTTTTCGTAATAAAAGTTTACTTTGAATTTTATAATATCAACTTGGAATTTAACCAATAATGTTGAAACTTAACATAGGCATTAGGAACTTGAAACACAAAAGTAGTGAACTAATTAACTAAAATATTTGAACCCATAAGTGAGAAAGTTTAACCAAAATATGGGACTAATCTAACCATGTATAAAATTTAAAAAGTAAATTTGGTATCTAACCCAATTTATTAAAATCTCACATAAATAATCGGAATATTCAATATAATACTAGTGAAATTATTAGTTGAAATTCATGTACCAATAAAGGAGAAAGTTTAACCAAGAGTAGGAACTCGTCTAACGAGAAATGAAATTTACTTATAATTTAACATAAAATATTGATACTTAACGAATTTAGTAAAAATATTAAACACAAAAATCGTGAATTAAAAAGTTGAAACATATAAACCTATAATTGAGAAAAATTAACCAAAATTAGGGATTAATCCAACCAAAAATAAAATTTTACAAAATAAATTTAGTATATAACCCCGATTATTGGAATCTTAACTAGATAATAGGAATATTCAACCAAAAACTAGTGGAATTATTAGTTGAAATAAATGAACCTATATGAAAGAAAGTTTAACCAAAATCAGTAAAATTATCCAATAAGAAATGAAGTATACTTAGAATTTATCCCAAAATATTAATATTTAACGATTTTAGTAGAAACCCTAAACACAAAACTAGTGGATTAGAAAGTTGAAACATATAACCTACAGTTGAGAAAGATTAACAAAAATCAGGAACTAATCAAACCAAAAATAAAATTTTACAAAGTAAAATCAATATATAACCTAAATTATTGGAATCTTACCTCGATAATAGAAAAATTCAACACAAAATCACTGAAATTATTAGTTGAAATACATAAACCCATAATAGAGAAAGTTTAACCAAAATATGAAACTATTCCAAAGAAAAATGAAATTTACTTGGAATTTAACCTAAAATATTGGTTTTTAACGATTTTAGTAGGAACAATAAACGCAAAACTAATGGACTTAAAAGTTGAAATATATTAACTTATAATTGAGAAAGTTTAACCAAAATTTGATATAAATCCAACAAAAAATTAAACGCTACAAAGTAATTTGGTACTTAACCCAAATAATTGAAATCTTACCTAGATAATTGGAACATTCAACACAAATCTAGTGAAATTATTAATAGAAACTCTTATACCAATAAGGGAGAAATTTAACCAAAATTAGGATCTCATCCTACGGAACTAAAATTTACTTGTAATTTAACCTAAAATATTGATATTTAACGAATTTAGTAGGAACATTAAACAAAAAATTAGTGGATTGAAAAGTTGAAATAAATGAACCAATAAATGAGAAAGACTAACCAAAATTAGAAACATGCAAAATAAACTTGAAACATCCACCCATTGAATTGATATTTAACAAAAAAAATTAGAATATAATTATTTTAACATTTATTTATGTAAAAAAAATTTTAAAATATTTTTCTCATTTAATTAATTTTTATGTTTATGATTTCAAAATTTTCATTAATTTTTTTCATTTTATTATATTTTTAAAGCATTAAAACAAAATTTAAGAAATTATTCAGTGAACAACCGGTAAAAATACCGGTTGTTCAAGTTTTTGGCAGCGGCTGTATAAGATACAGCCCTGCACTGTAGGATGACTCTTTTCTGATATCTCCAATATCCCACATTTCTGTACTTTCCTTGGTCTTGTGTACTGGGTTCTCCAACTTTCCCAACTTGGTCTGTGGCGAGCCTGCTATAAATCACCGCTAAACAAAGATTGTTTATGGTCAACTGCATCTTCTACTATGCCGTTTGAGTGAGTTCTTCGTTCTCCGTATCTCTAGGATAATCTTCAATGCAGCCATGAATAGTGTTAATTGTTTTCGAAGATTGAGATAAATTTTCTTTGGAACTGATTATATTACATCCTCTAAGGAGTAATCCTCTAAACTGTATTCTTCCAAGGTCCCATGTATAACTCCGACCGCGGTTGGTTTGGTTATGTTGTTCTCTAAGTCAGATACTCTTCCTCGATTTCCTAAGGATTTGGTGATTTTACCTTTGAGTCCGGATTCATCCGGTACTTCTGCTAGTGGCCTTGTCGAAGGATAGACCCGATTTAAATCCTTAATAAACGACACTCATTTGCTGTGGCCCCTATTATTGTGAAATGCACAAAGTTTGTGGCCCCTATCATTGTGAAATGCACAATGCTTATTGGGTCCCATGCTAAGAAAAAACAAAGTTGAAGTGGACTTCTACTACATCTGGTTTTTATAATGTTGTTCGACAAATTTTGCTCACAGTTCGTTGAAGCTATGAATAGAATTCAGCTGTAAGCTCCGGAACCAGGACAACGAGGCTCTGGTGAGTCTTGTGGGAAAAGCCTTGCAAAGTAGTGCTTCATCATCCGTCTCAAAAAATATTTTATGTTTGTAATAACATTATAATATTGTTCGACAAATTTTGCGCATAGTTCGTTGAAGCTATGAATGGAATTCAGTTGCAAGCTCCCGAACCAGGACAACGCAGATCTGGTGAGCCTTGTGGGAAAAGACTTGCAAAGCAGTGCTTCATCATCCGTCTCAAAAGATGATCTTCCGAGTCCGTTTTTCCGTCGAATTGCTTCAATATCAGAACTAGAAACTTGGCTGGTTTGGGCACCAGGAGAATTTTTAGCGAGAAAGGACTTGTGATGATATTTTGCCCCACCAGAGAATTTTTTCAGATTTGCCTAGCATCTTCTCTATCTCACATTGTAACTGGCGGTGGCAATTTAGGTCAATTGAATGCCAATTAAATGGGTTAGATTTTAAAAAAATTAATTTTTTTAATAAATGAATGAATTTAATTCGATTCGTTAAATAAATAAATTGAATATAAATTTGAGAACATTAATTCATTTAGGATTTATTTAATAAATGGTCATAACTCATAAACGAATCAAATTGAGTCAATTCATTTAATTAAATTACTTAGTTATCTTTAAATTTGAATTAAAAAAATTTAAATTTTGAAAACTAATTTTATAATTATCAATGATAATGAGACCAAAATATATAATTGAGAATAAAAATTAGGGCATAGCCGGCATTAATCTTTTAACCATTCATTTTTACTCGTTCTTTCTCTTTTCTCAGCCGTTGCTTCTCTTGTTCTCCACCCTCCAAGGCCGGCTCTTTTTTATTCTTATTTTTTTTTGGGTTACTTCTTCTCCTTCTTTGTTGTCTCTGTAATTTCTTTTTGTTTGTTGTTTAGAGAAGCTAGCACGGTTAATCAATCTGAGTAAGCACTTATTTTTTTTAATTTTTTATCACTGAGGTCTGTTTTTTCTTCTCTTTATAGTTTTTTTTATAATTTTCAATTTAATTAAATTGATAATTTTTTATCTAATTAACCTAAATATGATTTGGATTATTTTTCTTCTATTTGTTGTATATTTAATATTTTTGGAATATTACAGTGACTCTTATAAGTGTTGTAGCATGTTGACATCATTATATGTACTTATTTATGTGCAGGATCCTTGTTCTCAAAATGACAAAGATAAAATGAAGAGAATTAAAAGAATCACTTTGGGTTACAATTTGAATTTTAATTATTGTGATTTGCAAGCATTTGTAATTTGGTGTTAGATGACTGTATGTTTTAATCTTAGAATAATGGTTTGGATTATTTATATTTACAGAATGTTAAATTTGTGGTTTTTTATATTTTATTTTGGTTAATTTCTGTTTATTAATTATTATATTTGCAAACGAATCTATATCCAATTTGATTTATTTATCATGGAATAAACGAATTAAATGAATATTAAATGAATCTAGATTTGGTTTAATCCATTTATTAATTTTACTAAACAATTAAACGAATCGAACTGAATATTCATTTAATAAACAAATCGATTCTGAATCCTGAGATTTCAATTTGTTTATTAAATGAATTGAATTTGAATCAACTAAATTTTGACCTAATTCAAATATGATTCAATTTGAATTTAATTTGTTTATTCGTTTTACTGCCCCTATTTGTAACCTCTCCTAAAAATTCTTTTCTCCCTCATCTGATCCTGTATCCGTTTCCATTGGTTGTGCTACTTTAGGGCTTGGTGCCTCCTCCGGAATGGCATGTTGCCCTGGGTTTTGAGATTCAAGCACCTGTAGCCTGGATTTCAACATTTGATTCTCTTTCTGAGTTTCTTCAACCTGCTTGAGGAGTTGATGTAGCAATTCTGTCATCCGCATTTTCTTACATACTAGTTTATGGAAGTCTTGCTTTTTGTAGGCCTGCCACCCTGTTCCGAAATTGGAAATTTAAAATCTTCTTTATTGGTTTGTCTGTAGTATACTTTCTATGCAGTGTTCAAGTCATACATGCTTTATTCATGCTGTTGAATAATCATAATGCTGGAAATCATCTACCCGGATGTCAGATATTACATGTAATTGCTCAAACATCACTGATTTTAACAAGAATTACCCATTTTGGGCTTACGTTTTTCTAGTATTCCAATTTTGAGCTTTGATGTTGTAAATTAGTTGTAGAAACCGATTAAACGAATTTCTTTGATCATTTAACTTCTTTTACCATTTCACAAACGTGAAAGTCAAGATCCATATACTAGATCGCTTAGTTTTGCAAGCAGTTTAAGCAATGTTCAAATTAGTTGTAGAAACCGATTAAACGAATTTCTTTGATCATTTAACTTCTTTTACCATTTCACAAACATGAAAGTCAAGATCCATATACTAGATCGCTTAGTTTTGCAAGCAGTTTAAGCGATGTTCAAATTTGGATTAATTTAGTAATTTTCACTGTTCAGTTGTGTTGAGAAATATTCGAGTAGAGATTTTGGCTATGGATGTCTATATCATCAACATCAAATAATATTGCTAAAAATGAATTTAAAAGAAAGTATTTAACTGATGAATTCAATAAATTAAGCAATTAATTGATGAAATTTTATTAAATCTTAAAGATTTATTGCTTTATACCAATTAATTTTATGATCCGACACAATCAACAAGTGAAATTCACTCATTCGTGGTTTAGTGTTCTGCTTTTTGTCTGAGTTCCCACAGAAAGTGCCAATTGAAGGATCATAAATCCTTCAATAGTCCGATTACTTAATTAATAACGGAATTAAGGTTTAAGTTATAGCTGATTACACCTTATGAATGAGATTCCTTCTTGTTCTTGATGTTTCTTCACAGATTTGACTCAAGCGTGTATATGGAAAGGCACTCCAACAGTCTTGTTTATGTTTGTTTTAGAGTTTCAATAAATCCGAAATTAGTGTTTCTCTTCGTAGTTGACAAAAGGTGCTTTCGCAATCTTTATGGCTTGTATTTCTAGACTGCAGAAGATGAACTTGGCCTGTATTTCAGATCTAGATCTCTGTCGTTACTTTCCGTTGCTTTGTTTTTCAAAGTTAGGATTTATAACCATTGTTTGCTACTTTCGCGCTTTTGACACGTGATTTTGTTAAAATCACGTTAAAATCACGTGTCACTTATCACTATATTACCAGATTAGATCAGCAGCCTTGTATAGGCCTCGCGTAATGCGGCATGTAATTCTTTATGTAGTCATATAATAGTTTCTCTCCAGGCTGGATCCGAAGTAACTTTAATATATTTTTTGTAATGTTCTTAGACAAGTGGTGCGGTCTAAGTGGCTATATATATGGCACTTACAGTATTAATCAAATTTGTGAAGACAAAATGATAATTTATTATTGAAAATGATTTTCATAATGTAAATATTATTTTGTTAATTATATATTTTATATTTTATTTATTGTAAAAGTTTTTACTATATATATATATATACATATTTTCAGTCCGGATAATTATTTCTAAAACTAAATGGTCACTACTAGAAAAAAAAACCTTTATGACGGTTATTGCTGGTCATCTACTCTATGGCATGATAGTTGAGTGACCGTCATTGATTCCGGTGTCAAGAAAATAATATAACTGTTTTTATGTGTCATAGTAGACATGACGTATTATTTATCACAATTTTATCATTTCATCAAATTTTCACGTATGATTACTATATGTCATAAGCATTTCCTATTCATGATTGTTGTCTGTCATATAAACATGACATATTTAATTAAATAATAAAATTATTTAATTATTTTAGTTAAATATTAATTCCTTAAAATTATTTTTAATTATTAAATCTAGCAGGAATAATTGAGATTTCTTTAAGATATGTTTTGGCAATAAATAAAATAAATTTTAATTATTTGGGGAATTATTCTTTTGTTTATAATTTTTTTTTTACGGGAATTGAATAATAATAATAATAATAATAATAATAATAATAATAATAATAATAATAATAATAATAATAATAATAATAATAATAATAATAATAATAATAATTATTATTATTATTATTATTATTATTATTATTATTATTATTATATATATATATATATATATAACTCATATATAATAATTCTCAAATCCATCCACAAGTTTCATAGATTATAGTTAGTTATGAAATAAAATAACTACAACAATTATAGTTAAATGAATACTTCATTAATTCTTAATTTGCTTCCTAACACATTACAATTACAATTTTTAAATGAACAATCTTGAGCCAGGCATTTGCATCAACCAGCAACGCCACCTAAAACCAGCAACATCGCTTGAGTCAACCATATGAATAAACCCGCAACATAATTAACTGATTCAAGCACTTGGAATTAACATCAGCACAACAATAACAATCTTAAATCAACACCAAGAACAGACCAAACTACCATCAAATGCCACAAAACCAAACACAGTCTAATACTGCCATCAAATGCAAGTAAACATATGCAACAAAACTAGATATAAGCAAGTTGATGTTCAATGTTATGGATACTATGTTACACATTACAAAAACCCAACCCATAATAACATTAAATGATCAATTTCTAGCATGTTATGAGTATATCCTTCAAAATATACACAAGTCAAAAAGTTAAAGAACAATCCAGTACATCTTACCTGTACCAGAAAAAAAAACCATAAATGGTTCAATAGTTGAAATAAAAACCCATTTATCATGCTACAAGGAGATTAAACTTAACACATTAATTAAATATCTCGGTACAGTCAAAACAGAGCTTAGGTTCGAAGTTAATATTGCCAAGATCCAAGCATTAATGTCACAAAACAAAAATCTAACCAAAAACAAAAAGTTTTCTGCACTGCAATAAGCCAATAACGCATCACTCCAAAACCAATCTTCAATCTTTACTTAGCTCATAGTAACAGAACCATATACAAAATTACTAAAACAGGAAAATAAATATAAAAACTTAAAGCCAAAGACATAGTCATAATAAACAAAAAGTTGATCATCATCCATCATAATTCCCCCATTATAATGATAATATATTGAAATATATTCATCAAATTGAGTACTAAAAAATATTGAAAACGATGAAGGTTCGAAGTGTAAAATTACCTAAATGCCCTCACAGACCGACAATGATTGGAATTCATGCGATAATGATTGGGAACGTTGGGATAGAAGCTTCATGCCACACTGAATCCAACGGTAGCGACAATGTGCTCCGACGCGCGGCCACGGCACCAGATCGAGGTTTGACAGTTATGAAATTTTAATGGTTGATCGACAACGATTTGGCCCTTTTTGGTGATGATTTTCGGTCAGGTTTTAAAGAGGATGTCGTGAGGGACAAAATCCAAACGATGGCGTATCATAAATCTGGCAAAATCGACGTCGATTAGAGGTGGGAATTACCGTAAACTTTCGGGTCTTTTACGATGGCCGCCGGCCATTTTTCGACGATAATGATGGCTCAAGAATGACCGGCGGCTCTTGGAGGTTCCATTGGTACCCTCTATTGCCAGTGAGATGGCCGAAATTGAGGTGGTTGGAATTGGCTCTTGAAGGTTCTATGTAGTGTTAGAGAGAGAGAGAGGGATTTGTTGAGTTGTCTAATACTTAGTAAATTTTGTTGTGTTGATGTGTTTTAGGTTCGTTGTCTCATTCATTCTTTAAAGAATAATTTAAACATTTAATAAAAAAATATTACAACTAATTTAAACGGCACCGTTTTAAAAATCATATAAGCCTACATAATACAAACATGACTTATATTTATCGTCTGTTTATGTCTTTAAGTTATAAGTTACGAATATATCATGAATTTATGACATAGGTATATATATCACGAATCTATCATACTTTCTTGATAGATTTGTAATATAACAAGATAAGTTATAAAATTTCTATTATTATTCAGTGCTTTTTTAGTAGTGGGTATACGTGACCATTTAAACAAACTTTAGTGTCTTTGTCCCTAAAGTAAGGACTTTAAATTTTGCAATTATAATTTTAAAAAATAAGATATTAAACAATATCCATTTTTCAAATTTATTGTTATTCAAAGAATTTCTCTATTATGTCGTATGTATTTTTACAGCATTAATAGCGGGACTGTTGTAAATATTTAAATTTAAGTATTTTAATCTTAACCATTCATTTAATATAATTTAATATAATGAATAATTAATTAGTTAGTTAATTAAAAAATACTAGTGGTCTTCCGATTGTAGGTAAACTGATCTTTTTTAATTTTAAATTAATCAAAAGAGAGAGAAATAATGATAATTAGAGATAAGCCTTTGGTGAGGAAATTGGCTGCTTTAAACAAGTACGTAGTTTCATCAAGATCCATGGTAGTTGTTGTAATCTCACCACAAGAAATATGTATCATGACGGTAAATTTTTTCTTTTCAATTGTTTTCGGAGAAGCAACCTTATTTTGATATAGTTGAAGGAAGCATAATATCATCAACATAGATTTGAACAACAAGTATTTCTTGATTCTTATGCTTAACAAAAAGAGTAGTGTCTGCTTTTTCCATTAAAAAACCATTATCTAATTTAAGTCCATCATACCATGTTCTAGGTGTTTGTTTTAAACCATATAATGCTTTTGACAACTTATAAACATGATTTGGAAATTTTTTATTTTCAAAACCAGGGGGTTGTTTACATAAATTTCTTCCTAATGTAACTATCTAAGAAAGCACTTTTGATATCTATTTGATACAAAATAAAATTCTTATGACCAGTCTAGCTACAGGTGTAAAAGTTTCATCAAAATCAATTCCTTCCTCTTGGTTGTTTCCTTGAGCCCCTAGTCTAGCTTTGTTTCTTACAACTATACCACATTCATCTATTTTATTCCTAAATACCCATTTAGTACCTCTAGCAAGTTGATGTTTTGGTTTAAGAACTAATTCCCACACATTGTTTCTCTTAAATTGATTTAACTCTTCTTGCATTGCCATAATCCAAGATTCATCGTTTTTTTGCATCAGAAAAGGATTTTGGTTCAATTTGATATATGAATGCAGCATGCTCACAAGTGTTTCTAAATAATGATCTAGTAGTTACACTTCGTGAAAGATCTCTTAAGATTAATTCTTAAGATTAATTCTTTCGGGTGAAAAGAAACATACCTCCACTCTTTGAAGAGTGTTTAAGAGTTACCTTGATTTTGCTTGTCATTTCTCTTGATTCTCACATGGTAAATCATCTTGTTTGACATTTGAAGGCTCTTCTTATTGTAATTCTTCATCTACATCATCATTAACAATTTTCTCCATCGAGGAGGGGCAAGACTCATCAAACGTAACATGTATGGATTTTTCAACAACAAAGGTTCTTTTATTATACACCTATAAGCTTTGCTAGTGTTTGAATATCCAAGATAGATACTAAGATTGTCTTTTGTGTTCAAAATAAAACATTTGAATTCAAAAACTTTGAAATAGCCAATGTTGGGTTTTTTATCTTTCGAAAGTTAATAGGGAGTTTTATTGAGATAAGGCCTTATCAAAACACGATTCAAAACATAGCAATCAGTGTTGACAGCTTCAGCCCAAAAATATTTTGGTAATGCATTATTATTCAACATGGTCCTAGCCATTTCTGGAACAGACCTATTCTTTATCTCATATTCTCTCAACAACTCCATTTTGTTGTGGAGTCCTAGGTGACAAAAATTGATGTTGAATGCCAAAATTATTGCATAAACTTTCAAATATGTGATTTTCAAATTCTCCACCATGATCACTTCTTATGTAAGAAATAGCATATCCTTTTTCATTTTGAACCTTTTTGCAAAAGATTTTAAATGCATCAAAGGCATCATCCTTATTAGTTAAGAACAATACCTATGTGTATCTAGAATAATCATCCACAATCACAAATGCATAGTATTTACCACTTAAACTTGCATATCTTGAAGGTTCAGACAAATCTATACGAAGTAATTAAAGTTGTTTTAAAGTGGAAACATGATTTCTGTTTTTGAAAGAAGTTTTGATTTGTTTTCTAAACTGGCAAGCTTCGCAAATTCTATCTTTTTGAAAACTGACTTTTAAAAGACCTTTAATCAAATCTTTTTGGAAATTTTTGAAATTAAATCCATGCTTGCATGTCCTAATCTTCTATCTCATAAGCAACCATCATCATGCAATGTGGAAAAACACTTATCATGAGTAGATGCACAATCTATATTAATGGTGTATACATTAACACATTTATATTTATATCAATGGTGTATACATTAATTACATTTCAAAATTTCAACTAAACACATATTTTCAATAAGGTAGAGGAATCTTTACTGACATTACCAATACCAACAATCTTTCCTTTTGAATTATCTCCAAAGGAAACGTCTCCACCGTTTTTGATTTTGGTAAAACTTAAAAAGCAAGAAGAATTTCTTGTCATATGTCTCGAGCATCCGCTGTCCAAGTACCATTTATTTTTCTTCTTCTTTGATCCTTGTAGAAGAAATCTCAAGTTTTAGGTACCCAAAACTTTTTAGGGTCCCTAAGTGCTGGCCCAATGGTTCTTTTTGGAACCTAAATACATTTGATTCTATAACATGCATTTCTCTTAATAGGACATCTATTACTCATGTGACAATTTTTATTGCAATAATGGCATACATCTGATCATTAATGGAGAAAGACATAACAAAATAACTCTTGTAATATTTTTGTTTCAAATTTGGCTTACAGCCAATACCTCTTACAGCCAATACCTCTTTTATCAAAAGCACATTTTTCAGAGCCAAGCAAGTTACCTAACATCTTTTGCTCATTTATAAATTTTAAGACAATATCATTAAGATCATTGCTCTTTCTCTTAAGTATTTCATTTTCTTTTTTCAAATCATTAACAAGTAAATTCTCATGCTCAAATGCAATGTTTTCTTTGAAAGATATAATCTCATCATGCAACTTTTTATTCTCCGATTCTAGACATGTAACCTTTGCATTTATATATTCATTCTCATTTGAAAGCTCTACATTTTTCTTCATAAGAGAAACATTTTTCATTCCAATCTTCTTTAAATCATTATGCAATTCAGTGAATGCTTCAAACAATTCATCATAGGAAGGGTGATCATTTACCTCATCAAGTTCATCTCCTATAGCCGCAAGTGCAAGGTTTGACACTTCTTGTGATTGTTCTTCATCACTTGATTCTTCATCACTGTCATCCCAAGTTGCCACCATGGCTTTCTTCTTTAGTTTGTTGAGAAGAGGGCACTCCAATTATATGTGGCCAGGGCTTCTTGCATTCATAACAAGTAATTGCTTCTTCCTTCTCCTTTTGATTTTTGAAGTTCCTAGACTTTCTTCGATCACAGGATTGCTTGAAAAACTTTCTAAATTTTCTAGCAATCATTGCATTTCTTTACCTTCAAATTCGCTTTCCTTATCACTTTCATGTTTTGATGCTTTCAAGGCAATGCTTTTCTTCTTTTTATCTTCATCTCATCTTTCGGCTACTAAATCCTCTTCATAAGAAATAAGTGATCTAATCAAATTATCAATAGATAAAGTATTTAAATCTTTGGCTTCCTCAATTGCAGTTTTCTTAGGTCTCAATTTTTTTCGTAATGACCTAATGATTTTCTTTACTTTTAGACTATTTGAGAAGGTCTTTCCTGGGGCTCCTAGAGTGTTTACAATGTTCGTAAATATAGTGTACATGGAATGAACACTTTCATTTTTTTTCATTTCGAACAACATATATTGCCTAGTATACATACTGATTTTAGACTCTTTGACTTGATTTGTACCTTTATACACAACTTTAAGTTTCTTCCAAATTTCATTAGCATTACAACAACCAGAAACTCTATGGAGTTCTTTATTAACTAAGGCATGAAAGAGGGCATTCATATAGGTTGGGAATCTAGAGAAGCTTTTTTCTCTTCCAACCCATTCCACTTATGTGAAGGTTTTGGAATATCTTCCCTTTCTTCATTTTTTAGATGTAGGCATGAATGGACCATCACAAACAATCTCCCATATTTCATAATCTAATGCTTGCAAATAAATTCTCATCCTAGTTTTCCAACATGGGCAGTCATTTTTATCAAAGAATGGTGGACTAGTTGTGGCTGACCTTCCCTAAATGTATAATCATTTTGGGTTGCCATGGATCTTTTACCATAGACAGTTAAGTCTTAAGAAGAGAATCAAGTTGTGATACCAAATGAAATACTAATTATACAACCCAAGAGGGGGGCGAATTGTGTTTTTAAAACTTAAGTAATTAAAACCACACAACAATTTAAACTAATGCCTTAATTAAATCAATAGCAATAAGTTTAACAATACACAATATTAAAAGGATAAGGGAAGAGAGTGCAAACACGAGAGCTTTTACGTGGTTTGGTAAAACACGCCTACGTCCACGCCTCCAAGCAGTCTAAGCTTGAGGATTTCACTATCTAAGCCTCCCAAGGCTTTAAGTTCTTACAATTGACTTTCAAGGTGTCAATAAACCTTTGCAAATGGTGTTTTACTCACACACACCTTTCCACAAGTGTCTCTCACACTTACAATCACACAAATTTGACAATGAATTTGAAGATTACAACAAATGCTCTCGTTTATAGTGAATATACAAATAATAGCTCAATGATAACTCAATGTATGTAGATTAGCAAGATGAAAGCTTAAGGTAGGTTGTATGAACTAATTTGTACTTGACAAACTTGTTAGATTTGAGTTCATATAGTTTGGACAAGCAAACTAGCCATTATTGACCTTCAGAAACTTGTCGAATCACCGCTAGAATCAGGTGGTTAGCCGCTAGGCATATGTGGCAAGTTACCGTTGCAGTTTTGAATTTGAAATTTTACCTAAGCGATTAGCCGCCGCCCTTAGTTAGCTAGCCGCTAACTTTTTATCTTCCTAGGCGGTTAGCCACCACATTTTGGCTGGCTAGCCGCTATATTTTTAATATTTACATTTTGGCCCTAAAACTTTTATAAATTATATTATGGTATATTTTCAAATATGTCCAATTCCAAAACTTAAAACAATACTTATTATTGATATCAAACATTTCAAAACTCTTTTTACTTTATATTTTTAAAAACAACTGATTTTATAAAATTACTTATTTTATAATTATAAAATCTTTAGGCTATGAAAAAATGATAATTTATCAAATGAAATCTTGAACTTTTCAAATGCTAAATCATGCGTACTTTTAAATCATACCGGCTTTACAAGAATTATAGCACTCAAGATCACTTTGAGCTAATACTTGTTCTTGGTCGTGTTGTTGTCCCTTGAGTGTCTTCAGTTTGATTTCATTCGAATAAATTTTGTCCTTCAAGAACTAGTGAAATTATGAAATATAATAATGCATGTTTGTTATAATCAAAATTACAGTTTGTATAAGCCTTCAGACTAACAAAAGTTTCCACGGGAGAAGTTATGTTATGTAATTAAGGATCGTGGTTTACTGTATCCGCCTATATTTCTCACAGGAGGAGTTAATAAGCAGGGCAGAAATAGATTCTGCAAGTTCTACAATACTCATGGACACACCAAAGCACATTGTCGTGACCTAAATAATCGCTGGAAGATTTGTTAAGGAATCTCTATTTGGATGAATATATTGACAGTTCTTATCTAGTGGTAGATCAACAAAATCTAGCAAGACAGGAGAATGCTAGTGATATGATTTGTGAGGAGCCGGCAACCATAGTCATTGCACGCATGCCAAATCTAGTAGGGACTTGAACCAAGCCCGTAAAAACTATGGGAGATATGCCATCACTAGCCATGATGTTCTCTTAAATCTGCCATCCCTGTAGCAAACAAGAACTAGACAAGTTCTAATCATGTGAACAAAAGACAATGAGAAAGGAACACTTCACCTAAATGAAGATGCTCTAGTGATAAACGCTAATGTGATGAGCAAGGAGTTCATTGGAATCCTTGTCGACTTGGACAATTTAGTTAATATCCTTTTCAAAGCCACATTGGATGAGATAGGGATCACAAACTTGAGATTGGAGCACACTAGTACTTCATTAAAAGAATTTAGAGAAAAAAGATTGATGCCTCTAGTATTAGTAGAATTACCAATAACAATCGGCTCAAGCCCTTTTGAAAAGACTATAATGCTAGATTTTGTAGTAGTCGAGGAAGACAGCCCATATCAAATATTCATTGGGAGACCCTTTTTGAGGATCAGCAGGTCTGTCATGTCTACCTATACCTAACACTCAAATAATGGGTAAATTGTGTCTCCAATTATTATAAATTTAAGTGCTGGCATGGACATCTAGTCTTTGTTCAACTCGACCAGATTTCTACATCAACATTTTGGTGTCATTTTTGGGGATGGTACGAAAAGCCATTCAACCTGAGTAGCTATAACCAAGACCACAACCAGAAGGATTAATCACTATAGAAAGGAATGCGAGTATGAGTACTGGAGGTAACGAAGCTAGAAGAACTAGATCAGGGGGTAAATGAAACCACCACTTTGTTAGAAATTACAAAATAAACCCAGAGATAGTGCGGTTAATGAGAGGATAAAGCATATGGAGAATTTGACGGCGATAGTACATGAGCTGACAGAGGAGCAAAGGAGACTGAATGAGAAAAACTCTGTGGAGAACATACACGTTCCTATATCCAGCAATAAAATGTAGACAACATGAATATTAGGAGAAGACAATTTAATGCCACCTAGTGTAGGGGATCTGCTTTGTAGCGAACATGACCCAGTGAGTCTAGAAAAGGGGAAAATATCAGAGAAAGGGTGCTTAGCCAGCACTTGCAAGATGTTGAACGCAAGCACGAGTAGATGGCAATGCAGCACCCAAGACGTGCTAGGGAATTGAAAGAAGATGTGTGAAGGCTTGCATAAATTATTAAGAAAATGGATGGTTGTGAGAGAGCACTGAGCTACAAAATAATGCTAGATAGCAAGTCTCTACTTTCAAAAGAGATCATGACCACAACAATACCGAGGGATTTTTATTTTTCGGATCATAAATACTCGGGAAAAGGATTCAATGAGGCGACTGAAGTACAAGGTTTGATACTACTGAAAGGTGTAGAACTTTTCCACTGCATTGGATGGGCAAGCAAGTGATTAGTATCACAGATTGCCATGGGGAAGCGTCAGAACTTTTGATCAACTGTGTGGGGACTTTGCCTCACAATTTCAGAGAGCAATGACATCAGAAGATGATATAACAGAATTAATTGGACTCAAGTAGAGAGAGAAGAAACTCTCAGAGATTTTGTAAATAGATATCACCCAGCAGTCCTCGAGCTTAGAGCCTTTAATCATCCGCAAGCATTGAGGGGATTAAAAGAAAGAGTGAATTTAGGGTAGTTTTGATACAACCTGAGAAACCTAGCAATCACCTCGTATTCGGTTGCTTATGACCAGGTGAAGGTAGACATTGAAATCGAGGAGGAGAAGGTAGCGAAAATTAGAAATGAGTAGTTAGAGGAATTAAGGAGAACGGAAAAGAGAGCTTAGAAAAGGGGTGGACTAGTAAGGAACCATGGCAAACCTTCAGCAAGCATAGTGGTCGTGATGAGAATGGCCCTTTATACCCATTACTAGATACCTCTCCGAGATTATCCGAATCAAAATCAATCTCATCACTCTCCAAATAGAGATTGCTTAATAAGGCACAATTAGCTG
Organism: Murraya paniculata; assembly: GCA_030449075.1. Taxonomy (NCBI): domain Eukaryota; kingdom Viridiplantae; phylum Streptophyta; class Magnoliopsida; order Sapindales; family Rutaceae; genus Murraya; species Murraya paniculata. The sequence continues at coordinate 1,876,940 of JAEVFN010000028.1, forward strand.
AATAATCACCACAACTACAACAATCCAGTGATTAATCCAACGCAAAACACCAGGTCAAATAAACTAAACCTACCACCACCGCTCCCTACTGGCCATAATTTCCCAAGAGAAATAATGTTGATGATTGAGTAATGTGTTGCTTATAGGCATTACACGCCCTTAAAGATGAAAAATGAGCTATGCAACCCAAGAGGGGGTGAATTAAACTAATGTCTTAATGAAATCAATAACAAAAAGTTTAACAATACACAACATTAAAAAGATAAGGGAATAGAGAGAAACATGAGATCTTTTACGTGGTTCAGCAAAACCCGCCTACGTTCACGCCTCTAAGTAAACCAAGTTTGAGGATTTCACTATCCACGCCTCATAAGGCTTCGTGTTCTTACAATTGACTTCCAAGGTGTCAATAAACCTTTACAAGTGGTGTTTGACTCACACAAGCCTTTCCACAAGTATTTCTCACACTTACCCTCACACAAATTTGACAATAAATTTGAAGATTGCAACAAATGCTCTCTTTTAGAGTGAGTATACAAATGATAGCTAAATGATAATGTATGTAGATTAGCAAGATGAAAGCTCAAGGTAGGATGTATGAATTGATTTCTACTTGACAAACTTGTTAGATTTGAGTTCTATAGTTTGGATAAGCAAACTAGCCATTATTGACCTTCAAAAACTTATTGGATCACTGCTAAAATAAGGCGGTTAGCCGCTAGGCTTATCTGGCAAGTTACCGTTGCAGTTTTGAATTTGACAATTTGCCCAAGCATTAGCCGCCACCCTCGATCGGCTAGCCACTAACTTTCTGTCTTCCCAGGCTGTTAGCCGCCACATTTTGGCCGACCAGTTGCTATATTTTTAATATTTATATTTTAACCTTAAACTTTTATAAATTATGTTATGGCCTAAAATGTTTAAAATTTTACAATATGTCTAATTCCATAATTTAAAACAATACTTATTGATATCAAGCATTTCAATACTCTTTCATTCTAGTCCATATTTTAAAAAACAATCAATTTTATAAAATCACTTATCTTATAATTATAAAACCTTTAGGTTATGAAAAAATGATGTTTTTTTAATCAAAATCTTGAGCTTTTCAAATGCTAAATCATGCATACATTAAATCATACAAGCTTTATAAGAATTATAGCAATGAAGATCACTTTGAACTAATACTTATTCTTGGTCGTGCCATTGTTTGTTGAGTGTCTTCAGCTTGATTTCACTTGAATAAATTTTGTCCTTCAAGAACTAGTGAAATTATGAAATACAATAATGCATGTTTGTTCTCATCAAAATTATAGTTTGTATAGCCTTTTAGACTAACAATCTCCTTTTTTTTAATGATGACAAACATCACATGTATTTTGATATTTATACTCCCCCCTAATATATGACATATATGATTCAACAATTAAACACATAAAACAAACATAAGCTCCCTCTGAGTACATGATATATAACATTTGTAAACTCCCCCAGAGTATCGCATAAAATGTCAAAAGCACTTCAAAATTTTTCAATACATGTTACCTCTGCTCCCCCTTCATCATCAAAAATTACGCTCAATCATGCTAAGATTAAAACAACTCAACAATTTTTAATCAAGAAACCAACATATAAAGTAGATAACCAGAGCATCCAGAAACATTTTCGAATCAAAACATTCAAAGATCAACAAGAATCCAGAAAGCAAAGTTAAAACAGAAGTACTAAATGCAAAATGTAGGTGCATAACAAGCAGGGGACCAAAATAAAAATAAAAGAGGAATGACACCAGTTAGGTGGCTGAGATGATGAAGAGGATAGTGCTTTTGAGTGAAAAAATAAAGGTTTAATCGATGGGAAATGGTTTTGGATGCTTAATTTGACAAGAAAATGAGTGAAGATTGAAGGATTTTAGAGAGAAAATGGATGGGCTGTTCACAGTTTAGAGGAAGAGAAGAACAAATGAAGAAGAAGAAGAATCCATAAGTAACCGGCTAGTCGGCTCTTGCTGGTGGCTAGCTGGCTCCTCTCGATCTTTCTGCACTTTTTTGGCCACCTAGCTAAGTTTTGATGAATTTTGTGACCATTTTGTGATTCCGAAAAATTTCAAAAGCCATTTTTAATGCATGAGACATGATGATAAATAGACAAAGATTATAAATTCAAATATGTAACACATTTATCATGCACATATATCACACAATCATGAATTACGATAAATATTCCAAGAATGAAAATTCAAACATATAACTCATTTGTCATGCTTATACATCACATAATCATCAAGAATCAAAATTCAATCAATTTTCATAGTCTCGATATCATAAACAGAGATAGTAATGTGAAAATCTCATCATCCCAAGTTCAAGCCGAGTTTTTGAAAACTGTTCTTCGCAAGGAGGATTTGTAAAAAAATCGGCAAGTTGTTTTTCCGAAGAAACAAATTCTAATGCAATATCTCCCTTTTGAACATGATCCCTTAAGAAATGATGTCTAATCTTTATATGCTTGGTCCTAGAATATTGAATGGGATTCTTTGATAGGTTTATAACACTAGTATTATCACACATGATAGGAATTTGATCAAAATTAATGCCATTGTCCCTAAGGGCTTGTTTCATCAAAAGAGCTTGTGCACAACAACTACCTGTGACAATATATTCTGCCTCGGTGGTTGAGAGTGCAATCAAATTTTTTTTCTTACTAAACCACAAGACAAGTGAATGACCTAAGAAGTGACAAGTTCCACTAGTACTCTTCTTACCAACCTTGTAACTAGCAAAGTCAGCATCCGAATAACAAGTTAAATCTATATGAGTTCTTCTACGATACCAAAGGCCAAGATCTATGGTTCCACTCAAATAACGAAAAAATCCTTTTGACAACAAACAATTGAGATTCCTTGGGACATGATTGAAATCTTGCACATAACTAAATATGATATCGGGTCTACTAGCAGTTAAGTAAAGTAAAGATCCAATCATACCTTGATATATTTTGATGTCAACCTCATTACCTTTTTCATCCTTGTCAAGCTTAATTGTTGTGCTCATTGGAGTATTCTTGGTCTTTGACTCATCAATGCCAAATCTTTTGAGTAGATCTTTGATATATTTGGCTTGATTGATAAAGATTCCCTCATTGTTTTGTTTGATTTAAAGTCCAAGGAAATATTCAACTCCCCCATCATGCTAATTTCAAATTCCTTACTCATAGAAGATGAAAACTCCTTGCACAATGACTCATTAGTAAAACCAAATATAATATCATCAACATCAATTTGAACAACAAGTATATCTTGATTCTTATGCTTAACAAAAAGAGTAGTATATGCTTTTCCCATTAAAAAACCATTATTTAATAAGAAATTTTTAAGCCTATTATACCATGCTCTAGATGCTTCTTTTAAACTATACAATGCTTTTGACAACTTATAAACATGATTTGGAAATTTTTCATTTTCAAAACTAGGGGGTTGTTCACATAAATTTGTTCCTAATGTAACCATCTAAGAAAGCCCTTTTGACATCCATTTGATACAAAATAAAATCCTTCTGACCAGTCTAGCTACAGGTGTAAAAGTTTCGTCAAAATTAATTCCTTCCTCTTGGTTGTTTCCTAGTCTAGCTTTGTTTCTTACAACTATACCACATTCATCTATTTTATTCCTAAATACCCATTTAGTACCTATAGCAAGTTGATGTTTTGGTTTAAGAACTAATTCCCACACATTGTTTCTCTCAAATTGATTTAACTAATATCATTACTTTTTTTAGAGCCAAACAAGTTATCTAATATCTTTTGCCCATTTATAAATTTTAAGACAATATCATTAAGCTCATTGCTCTTTCTCTTAAGTATTTCATTTTCCTTTTTCAAATCATTAACAAGTAAATTCTCATGCTCAAATGCAATGTTTTCTTTGAAAGGCATAATTTCTTCATGCAACTTTTTATTCTCCGATTCTAGACATGTAACCTTTGCATTTAGAGATTCATTCTCATTAGTTAATATCCTTTTCAAAGCCACCTTGGATGAGATGGGGGTCACAAACTTGAGATAGGAGCACGCCAGTACTTCATTAAAAGGATTTAGAGAAAAAAGATTAATGCCTCTAGTATTAGTAGAATTACAAATAACAATTAGCTCGAGGCCATTTGAAAGAATTATAATACTAGATTTTTTAATAATCGAGGAAGAAAGCCCATATCAAATAATCTTTGGGAGTCTTTTTCTGAGGATCAGCTGGTCTGTCATGTCTAACCATACCTAACACTCAAATAATGGATAAATAGTATAGTGGAACTTGTGAAGGGTGACCAGAGAATTGCTCGGGACGACCGCGGGCAAGAAAACCATGCAGCGAACTTCACTCGATACTTGAGGAGATTAAAAAAAAATGAATACAAGAACCTATTAAGAGTAATGAAATAATAAAAAAAATTGTGAATATCATGTCGAGGTTAGATTGTGAAGTAATAATAGACACTAAGCTAGCTTGCCGTAGATTGGCTTGTGAATAGGGATGCAAGGCTTGTGAAGCAGAAGAGGAAATGTTTTAATCGAAAAAGATATGACGCCATTAATGAGGAGGTTGAAAAACTTTTGCGTGTAGGTTTTATCAGGGAAGTGAACTATCCTGAGTGGATTTTTAACGTGGCCCTGGTGAAAAAAGTGAACGGAAAGTGAAGGACATATATAGACTTCACAAACCTCAACAAGATATACCATAAAGATAGTTTTTAACTACCTAAACTTGACCGGCTAGTCAACTCCACCATTGGGCATGGTCTTTTTAACTTTATGGATGTCTTCTCGAGTTATAATCAAATAGCTATGTTTGAACAAGATAAGGAGCACACCTATTTTATTTCTAAGCAGGAGCTATACTATTACAAGATGATGCCCTTTGGTCTAAAATGTACAGGTGCAATATACCAAAGATTGGTGAACAAGATTTTTAAGCTTACATGAACGATATGATCACCAAGTCAAGACATTCAGGTGAGCATTTGCTACATTTGGAGCAAACCTTTAACCCGTTGAGGAAGTACTAGATGAAGCTCAATCCAGAGAATAGTTTGTTTGGAGTGAGCTCTAGAAAGTTTTTGGGGTATATGATGAGTCATAGAGGAATAGAAGCAAACCGCTAAGAAGAGTCGAGCAATCATAAAAATAAAGTTCCCTCACAAGTTGAAAAAGATCTAAATTTTAACGAAAAAATTGATAGCACTAAACGAGTTTATTTCAAAAGCAACAGATAAGTGCTATATCTTCTTTTAAGTCATGAAGAAGGAAAAGAAAACGGAGTGGATGCAAGAGTGCGAGGATGCATTTCAGTAAATGACAAAATATCTTGTCAAAACCCTGTGAAGAGGAGATACATTGTATTTTTACCTAGTAGTACTTTGTTTGGGCCACCAGTTCGGTGCTAGTAAGTGAGAAAGTAGGGATTCAACATTCGATGTATTATAATAGCAAAGCCTTGCTTGAAGCAAAACTTGATATCTAAAATTCAAGAAATAGGCTTTGGCTCTAGTAATCGTTGTTCATAATCTAAGGCCTTACTTCTTGGCGTATTCGATTGTTGTCATGACAGATCAACCACTTCGGTAAATGCTATGCAAGCCAGAATCTTTTGGCTGCGTTGTGAAGTGATCGATAGAGCAACGTGAATACATCATCAATTAGAAACCTCGAGCAGCAATCAAAGCGCAAGCCTTAGGTGATTTTGTAGTAGAATATACAAAAGGAGATATAGAGGTGTTTAAGGTCACTGACAACAAATAACCATCGGTGAACAGAAATGATGCGAGTAGAAATTGGCTTGTGACTATAGATAGATCTTCGAGAGATCATTGAGCAGGAACAAGGTAATCCTATATTGTCTAGAAGGAGAAAAAGTTTCTTATGCCTTAAGGTTTGAGTTTAAGTGAATAATACAAAGATACCCAAGTCTATTCCGGTAGAAGTGAAAACTACGCGAAGCATCAAGTAGAAATCTGATGTGATGATCGTTGAAAGGAAAAAAACCTGGCTGGATCCAATGATCTCAAATATTCGAGTAGATAAGGTGCAAGTAAGGAAGCTTAAATGTTTGGCAGCCATATACACATTGATTGATTGGGTGTTATATCGAAAAGGTCATATGTTACCTTTTCTACAATGGTTGGACAACTAAAATGCAAATTATGTGCTGAGAGAGATAGATGAAGCGATCTATAGAAATCACTCAGGTGTAAAATCCTTAGTTTTCAAAGCCTTGAGATGAGGGTACTTCTAGACAATAATACATTGGGACGCACAAAAGAAGACCAAAAGTTGCAAAAGTTGTTAGAAATTCTCTTGTTATTCATCACTGCTACTAGAAAAGCTCACCATCATGTTTTCACCATGGCCATTTGCACAACAAGGAATCAATTTGATCAGACCATTACCAAAAGGATGAAGAGTGGCCACTTATGTGATCGTGGAAGTTAACTGCTTTACAAAGTGGGTGAAGGTTAGCAAGATAATAGAGAAGAAGGCAATAGATTTCCTCTAGAGGAACATCATTTACAGGTATAGTGTCATGCATGCCCTCATAACAAACAATGACAAGTAGTTCGATAACTGCAACTTTAGGGGGTTCTATGAGAAGCTGAATATCAAGCTGGGGTTCCACTTGCTCGTATATCCAAAAGCAAATGGGTAGGTCGAAGTCGAGAACAAAACTATTAAGAGGATCTTGAAGCCTCAACCAAGAGAATGAAATGAGGCATGCGTCGATGAGTCGTCTAACATCCTATGGGCTTATAAAACCACCCAGAACACTAGCACAGTCAAATGTCGTTTGCACTTGCTTTTGGTTATGAGGCAATCATACTTGTAGAGATTGGGACGAGCATGCATTGAACCAAGTATTTTAGCAAGGAAGAAAACAACGAGCAGATGTACCTAAACTTAGATCTACTAGCAGAAAAGAAAGAATCCACACTAAAGAGGGTGGTTGCTTATCAGTAGAAAATTGCTCGCTATTACAACCAAAGTGTGTGGGTTTGACAACTCAAAAAAGGTGATTAGGTGCTTAAATGAATGAATCAAAACACAAGGGATCCAACTCAACGGGCATCTAGTCCCAATTGGAAAAAGTTGTATAAAGTTCTATGAGTAACCGAGCCGGGGGCATAAAAGCTGGGCTATGTAGATGGTCGAGAAGTTAAAAGATCTTGGAATGTAGACCACCTAAAGAAGTATTTTCAATAAACCTTCTTTAAGCTAGTGACATTAAATGGTAGTTCAACATTTTCTAGCTTATTAAATAAATTTTAATCCATGACTTTGAGTAAAATTGAGGCAATAAGAAAATCTATTCGTGCTTTTTTTTTCTCTTTGTAAATTTCCTAAGGTAAGTAAGACCTAAATGTCCAAATCTACTTAAGGTCAGAAAAAAATCCAAAACCTGCAAATGCTTGCTCAACCAAGAGTGGGCGAGCAAGAGTTATATGAAGGCAAATTTTTCTAAGGCAAGTAAAGCTTTGATGCAGCGGAAGTTATACTTCAAAATATTCTGTTGATTCTAGAGAATACTAGAATAAAAGAACAAACTAATTCACGTTAATTCAAAGAATGCCGTGAATTTAGAGGTTAAGACTAATTGATTTTGTAAAATACTGAGAATTAACTAAACTCAAATACTCATACAGAGATTTGAAAACTGAAATATTATTGAACTCAAAATCTGCCTTCAAATACTACAAGAGAGCATATTTGTATGAATAGTAATTATCCTAAATCATGTAGTAAAAGGAAAACAAAAATTCTAAACTGAAAAGGAAAATAAATGTCCTAAAGCATAGTTAATAAGAAAACCAATCCAAATATGATAACGATTCCTAGTCTGCATCATCCCTCTAGACTGGAGAGAATTTGCCCCGACATTTGAATTGTCTGTAGCATCATCATCATCATGATCACATCTGTAAGGAATAAGATGTTTGACATTAAATACATCTGTAATGCGGATATGACTAGGAAGTTGTAGTCTATATGCATTAGGATTTATCTTCTCTGTAATCTCCAAAGGTCTGATTTTCCTGGTAGAAAGCTTGTTATACTCGTCAACTGAGAATTTATCTTTAGTTAAGATAGCTCAAAATATTCTGTTGATTCTAGAGAGTGCTAGAATAAAAGAGCAAACTAATTCACGTTAATTCAAAGAATGCCGTGAATTTAGAGGTTAAGACTCATTGATTTTGCAGAATACTGAGAATTAACTAAACTCAAATACTCATACAGAGATTTGAAAACTGAAATATTATTGAACTCAAAATCTGCCTTCAAATGCTACAAGAGAGCATATTTGTATGAGTAGTAATTATCCTAAATCATGTAGTAAAAGGAAAACAAAAAATCTAAACTGAAAAGGAAAATAAATGTCCTAAAGCATAGTTAATAAGAAAACCAATCCAAATATGATAACGATTCCTAGTCTGCATCATCCCCTTAGACTGGAGAGAATTTGCCCTGACATTCGAATTGTCTGTAGCATCATCATCATCATGATCACATCTGTAAGGAATAAGATGTTTGACATTAAATACATCTATAGTGCGGATATAACTAGGAAGTTGTAGTCTATATGCATTAGGATTTATCTTCTCTGTAATCTCCAAAGGTCTGATTTTCCTTGCAGAAAGCTTGTTATAATCGTCAACTGAGAATTTATCTTTGGTTAAGATAGCTCAAACAAGATCTCCCACTTGAAATTTCAAAACTCGACGCCTTTTTTCTACCTCAATTTTATAACCTTCGGTAGTCTTTTTCAAAGACTCTTGTGTGGCTCTATGAATCTTCTAAAGCTGCTATACAAAGTCTTCTGCCTTGCTGTTTTTAAAAACTAAATATGAAACTGGAGCTAAGTCGATGGGAGCTCGTGGATTATATCTGTAATTCACCTAAAAAGGGCTTAAACCAATATTGTGCTTAACTGCATGGTTATAAGCAAACTCGATTTGGTATAATTTTTTATCCCACGTCTTCATATTATCGCCAACCTGACTATATAGATGGTTTCTTAAAGAGCAGTTGACAACTTTAGTTTGACCATCCATTTGTGGGTGCTAAGCACTTCCAAAATTTAGGCGAGTGTTAGTCAACTTCCATAATGTTTTCCAAAAATGGCTAAGAAATCGTGTGTCCGGTCAGATACTATAGAACTCGATAAACCATGCAATCTATAGACTTCCTTGAAGAATAGACAAGCAACAGTCAAGGCATCTGTAGTCTTTTTCCACACAACAAAGTGAGCCATTTTTTAGAACCGATCCACAACAACAAATATGGAATCCATATCCCTCCGAATATGGGGTAATCCCAAAACAAAATCCATTCTAATGTCATTCCAAGGTTGTTGGAATTGGCAGTGGCATATATAATCCTACATTAGTTGTGGTACCCTTATAAACTTGACAAATACGATAAGTCTCGACATAAACATCACGTCTCATAGTAGGCCAAAAATAAGTGTTGACTATTAGAGCCAGAGTTTTGTCACGATCCATATGCCCTTCGTTATGTAACTCTACAATAATCTTCAATCTCAAACTTGAGTCAAGAACACATAACTGATTTCCTTTGAAAAAGAATCTATCATGTAAATGATAGTCTGAGCAGAACCCTGCAGCAGTGTCTTCTAACAGAAGAGCAAAGAAAGGTTAAGTAGCATATAACTCTCGAAATGTGTCAAATTCGAGGACTTGATTATGCATTTCTGTCAACAAGAAATATCATCAACTAAGTGCATCCGCCATCGTGTTGGATTCACCAGAAGTATGCTTGACCACAAAAGTAAACTGCTAAAGCAATGCTGTCCACATAGCATGTCGGTGAGAAAGTTTGTCTTGACTATTGATATGCTTCAATGCTAGGGGTGGCAACCTTGGTCAGGATTCGTTTATTTGATTCGATTCGATACAAATTAAATTTGGGTTTGAAAAAATTGATTTGTTTAGTAAATGAGTGAATTCAATTCGATTCGCTAATTAAACAAATCGAATCTGGGTTCGAGGATATTGATTCATTTATTCATTAGGATTCGTTAGATAATTGGATTATAAACAAATCGAATACAATCCATTCGTTTATTATTCGTATAATCAAATTACTTATTTATCATTAATACATATGAAAAAATTTAAAATTGAAGGCTAATATAGTAATTATAAATGATAATAAATTTGTATTTTGTAAAATGTTAAATTAGTGGTTTTCTTATATTTTATTTTGCTTAATTTTTGTTTATTAATTATATTTTTGTAAAAGAATGAATATTTATTTCAATTTATTATCGATTCATTATAAGATAAATAAATAATAAACGAATCTAGATTTGATTCGATTCGCTTATTAATTCTACTAAATAAATTAAACGAATCAAATCGAATATTCGTTTAATAAAAGAATCGAATCTGAATCCTGAGATTTCAATTCGTTTAATAAACAAATTGAATCCGAATTAGTGGAGTTTTGACCTAATTTGTTTATAATTCGAATCGAATATGATTTGTTTATTCGTTTTGCCACCCTTATTCAATGTGGCATGGTCAGTGTATAAAATAAAGTTTTTATGAATCAACTAATGACACCAATGTTTTAATGCTTGCACCACTGCGTTAAGGTCCATGTCATAAGTACTATAATATGCTTTTGCTCCGTTTAACTTATTACTTAAATAAGCTATAGGCTTACTCTACTGACTAAAAACAACTCCAATGCCTACTTTGGATGCATCATAATGCACCCTAAAAGTGAGCAAAAAATCTGGTAGGGCAAGTACTGGAGCAGTAATTAACTTTTCTTTGATTGTCTCAAATGCCCCAGTCACTTCTTCTATCCAAGAGAACTGTCCTCTTTTCGTGCAATCCGTGATTGGCACCATAATAGTACTGAAATTAGGAATGAATCGCCAGTAAAAATATGCCAATCCATGGAAACTTCTTATGACAGATAAAGTAGTTGGTTGTGGCCAATCTCGAATAATATCCAATTTTGATTTATCAACATATATACCATATTTTGACACCACATATCCCAAAAATAATATTTGTTCTGTCAAAAAATAAATTTGTTTATTGTTGTGTATAAACTTACTGCTCTTAACGCTGAGGTACTTCTCTCAAATGTTGTAGATGTAACTTGTGGCTGACGCTATATATAAGTATATCATCAAAGTAAACAACCACAAACTTTCTAATAAAAGGGCAAAGAACCTGATTTATAAGTTGTATGAAAGTGCTCGGAGCATTAGATAAGCCAAATAGCATTACCAACCACTCATATAACCCATTGCGAATTTTAAAGCTGTTTTGCATTCATCTCCAGGCATATTTGTGATTGCCACTCTTCAAATCAAGTTTGGTAAAAATTGTTGCTCCACTGAGCTGATCTAACATGCCATTTAATTGAGGGATTGAAAAACGATATCAAACTGTAATTTTATTGATAGCTCAACAGTCCACGCACATTATCCAAGACCCATCTTTCTTTGGCGTTAACAAAGTAGGAACAGCATAAGAACTGAGATTTTCACGAATGAATCCATTTTTTAGTATCTCTTCCTCTTGGCACCTCAAATCGTTATGTTCCGTAGGGCTCATACGATAATGAGGTCGATTTGGTAAAGTTGAACCTGAAATCAAATCAATCTGGTGTTGTATACCCCTAAGAGGTAGTAAACCATCTGGTAGCTCGTTATGAAACAATTCTTAAAATTCCTCCAATATAGGTGTCACAGTTTCAGGAATCTTCGAATTATTTTGACTCTCCTTTCCCAATAAAATATAGACCCTCTTCGTCTTTGTTAAAATATGTATATAACGTTTTTTACAAAATAAATAATTACCCAAGTCTTATTTGAGAGTGTTAGGTATGAGAATGATCTTAGTGTTGTTAAACATTAATAGATGACAAGCATCCATAGCCACAACATCACACCAAATTTTGTCTTTATAGAATAATCTAATAGACAAGGAAACTAACCAACTTTAGATACTGTCACTTGATTTTCTTTCTTTAGCCATTGGAGCTTGTATTTAGTTTGATGAGGTTCTGTCATTAAATTTAATTTCGTTATGGCTTCCTCTGAAATAATATTCTCGTAACTGCCCGAGTCTATGACCACATGACATACATTTCCCCCAATTGGGCAAGTAGTTTGAAAAAAGTTTTATCATAACCGCTTATCTTTGTCTTGTCCTTTCAGAGTGAAAAATGCACAATTTACTATCAATATTGGTCCGTTATCACCATGTTCTTCAACGGATCGTGCACTGCCACTACTTTCAAAAGTTGGCTCTTTAGCGAACTCTTCATTATCTTCCTCATAGTAGTCTTCACTTTCCTTAGTACCAACGAATAAGCCTTTGTTGTACTTTCGTCCCTTTTTACACTCTGTCGTTCGGTGCCCACTTTCTCCGTAATTAAAACAACGTAATCCCGAGCCTAAGGATTGGGTTTTGCTGCTTGGACCATTTTCACTAGATTACTAGCCTTATTTGGCAGATTTGGAGGAGTGAAATTACAGATTTGGGGAGTCGAGTTGGAGTTATCACGAGTAACACTTCAAGAACCCCGAAAGTTTAAGTCACTAATACACTAACTAAATTGCTTTTCTAACTGCAAAGCTTGTTGATGTGCTTCAAAGATAGAGTACGATTGAAGTAAATTCAACTAGTCTTGAAATTGTGATCATAGGCCCCCAATGTAGTGGGAAACCTATTGTTCTTCTGCATCTACCAAGTTATTTCGCACTACCAACCAACGAAATTCTATGGTGTAATAATCTACTAATCGACTACTTTGCCTCAAATTCTGTAACTGTTGGCATAACAAATTGTCATAATAGTGCTTCTTCAGCTTTTCCTGAGAGTCAATTTTCTTTTTACCTTGCCTCAACCTTGTGGGCTTTGTTTGTTACCACCAAGCGACCGCCCTTCCACGAAATCAAGTTGCAGCAAGCGAGACTAGCTTATTATCAGGAACTTCTTTATATTGAAAAACTTCTTCAATGGCATTAATCAAATTCAATAATTCTTCTGGTTGACCAACTCCTTGGAACTTAAGAATCTCAATTCTCAACCCAGATTCTCATATTCTATTATTAGTAGACTCCTTTTTATGCCGACGCCTAGAGAAAAGGTTATCAAACTTTTCACTTCATTTGTCTTCGCGTTCTGGACTACGATGGCATTCGGCAAGTAATTCTGTCAATTGTGCCATTTGTGCAGCTAACATATAAATCCTTGCTATCGTGCTAGCATGAGCTTCATCTTTAGGAATATTGTCATGATCGTAGGTTGCAGCATGAGGGGCATCATGGGCTTTTATTGGATGCATTTTCCAAATTTGTTATAAAAAGGTCTGGGGTTAACTGAAATTTAAGAAAACTTTTGCGCAAACAGTAATTAAGTAAAAAGTTTTGGTTTCCGGTGATGCTAGTCAGAAATCAAGCAAACAGTAATTAAGCAAAAAGTTTTGGTTTCTGGTGATGCTAGTCAGAAATCAAGTAAGCATGGGTGGATCAAAAAGATTTCAGGCTGGTGAGTACGATGGCGGTGGTGGTTAGTCGGAAAAGTTAATATTTTGGCAGAAAATTAGAGATATAAGTGGCGGTTTTGTGTTGGTTTCGATTTCCGGCGATCGGTTAGTCAATTGGCGGTGGTGGCTAGTTACAAAGGTTTTGCTAGTGGAGAGAAGTTGATTGGTGGTGGTGATGCTAGTCGACACCCATGAAATCTGGCGAATGACAACGGCAGTAGTAGCGGCTGTTTTGGAAATTTTTTTGGCGTTTTGTGGCCGATCGGCGATGGTCAATGCTTGGGGTTTGATGGCCAGCTTGTTTTGACTCGGATGGTGGTGGTTACGACTGAATCAGTCTCAGAAAATCAATGCTGGTAGCCTTGGATGGTGGCAAAGGCGGGGGCTGCTGGAATTTTTTCTTTTTAGTTTTCTGAGTTTTTTTTTTTCTGTTTTCGTTTTGTTTTTTTTTTTTAAAGTTGATGAGCTAAAGGGGAAAAAAAAGATAAGGGTACGTGGATGAGGAAAACTAACAACCAAGCTTTTGGCTCTTATAACAAGCTAATGGAGCAGAAGTTATAATTTAAAATATTCCGTTGATTCCAGATAATATCGAAATAAAAGAATAAACTAAATTCCCATTGATTCAAAGAATACTGTGAATTTATGGTTGATTTCGCAGAATACAGAGAATTAACTAAACTCAAATATTCACACAGAGATTTAAAAAACTAAAAATATTATTGAAATCAAAATCTACCTTCAAAGGTTACAAGAGAAGCTATTATCCTAAATCATGTAGTAAAAGGAAAATAAAAATTCTAAACTGAAAAGGAAAATCAAAGTCCTAAACCATAATTAATAAGGAAACTAATTCAAATATGATCATGATTGCTAGTCTGCATCAAGCTTTAAATCTCTAAACCTGTTCGAGGTGAGATAAATGCAATTTTTTTCCAAGGCAAGTAAAGTTTTAAATCTCTAAACCTGCTCGATGTGAGATAAAAGCCAAAACCTACCAACACTTGCTCAACCACGATTAGGCGAGCAATGGTATATAAATGAAAATTTTTCCAAGGCAAGTAAGGGATTGTCTCCCAAAACCTACTCGGGGTGGGACAAAGAGCGTAAACCTACTTATATAAGGGAAAATATACAGAAGTGAAAAATCTCGTAACTCTAGAATATATGTATAGCATTCAAGGAAACAAGTGCTAGCCAAAAATACTATTACAAAGAAAAAGGCATTTAGGGCGTGCTTGAAGGAAGATTCACTTTTTCAGCTACGGAAAAGGAAGGATCACCACCAGTAAAGGGAGGAGTCACTGTCATAGTTGTCCTAGGAGGCTTTTTCTTGCCCATTATTTCCCTTCTCATCCTGCTCCTGCCTGTACTCAATAACAACAATTGTGAGCTTGTCCATCTTCAGCTTTGAGTATTGCTTTCCAAGAAAAGCTATAATCATTTGTAGCAGAATTGAAGGCTAAAGTTATAACTGTTATCAGCTTCCTTCTCCAAAGTTTTGATCTAACCCAGAAGGTTGGCAACTTAGGATTGAAAGGATTCCAACTAATGCGCAAAGGGAGACTGTAAAACCCTAATTCCACAAATGAGGTATTAAGGTGAAATTGAAGTGAAACCACATTTCATCATTTTGATTTCTAAAACCACCAAAATAACATCTAACAATAAAAATTCTAAGCCTCCAAAAGAAAATAAGTAATGAAATAACATATTCTCAAATAAATATCATCATTGAAGATAAAATATTTATAGATTGTTAATGTAACATTAATCTCCAAAAGAAGCCGAGCTCTTATTCTTCCTCCTAAGACCATAAGCTCATATCATCTAACTCTATTTGCAAAAATGTGGTAATGATGGGTGAACCATCAACTCGGTAAGTAAAATTCATGCATAATACTAAAAATCATTAAAATATAATTGATAGAATTTCTTAGATATGCATAATAATAAGATAGGTTACCTTTGTAAATCATCATTTAGTAATATAAATAAATCAAATCATCATGAAGTCATTTAAATCCTTCAAATATAACAACAACATTTTAAACACATAAAATATAATTAGCTCATGCCACACAGTATCACCTGTAGACCCGGTAACCCAGCCATATATCATCATTTAGGGTACTATACGTGCAGGAATAATTAACATTAACATCATATGTGCTAAAAATTCGGCTAACCTTCCATAACGAAACATCACTATAGACAATGACCCAAATTATTTAAAACATTCCTTGAACTTTTAATGATTTGCAAGCTTCCATAAATTATATTTAAATAATTAAAAATTATTTCAAAATATTTGACTTAAAAAAATTTCATAAAGGTTTTCATTTTTAAAACAATTTACAACATAAGTTTTTAATAAATAAAGTTTTGTTATAAATACTTTTAAAGAATGATTTTCACTTAACAATATTGTAATAGATTAAACAAATCAGTTCATATACTTTTCATTCAACATCATACATACCTCAAGTTAAAAGTAATTTAATAGTGAAATACATGTAAATAAATCTACTTACCTTGATTGTCAACAATTAAAAAAATAATAACCTCAACCACGAGCTCACTCTCATCCTAAAATATCAAGACACGTTCTTATTAATAGTATTACTCATTTTGACTTTGATATAAATCCGACTTAATCAAGCCTAATTATAAGCACTAAACCATCAAATTTAGTCTAAACCTGACCATCATATATAAGCTGATTTTTACCAAGCTAATTATATATCGGAAAATTGTAAAAATTAAAAAAAAAACATAAACATGTGTAGCATTTCATATAAAAATTCAAAAAAAAATGATTAAAAGTTAGAAACATATTGCAAAATGAATTTTACATGCAAATATCAACATTGTCCAACAGTGATAAAAATAGAGGTCGCTGAATTAAAAAAATTCGTAAAATATTTAAAATAACTCACAAAATTAGAACACTTGATTTTATAACATTCCAAACATGAAGAAACAACATATCAAATTTCTAGAATTTTGGAAGATATGAAACTATTTTAAATGAATTTATATTAACAGGCTAGCAAACTTGTCTAGAAACTTTCAGGTTTGTCTTTTGCATTTCAAAAATTCATAACTTAATGTTAACTGAATGGAATTAGTCAAATAGACATTAAATCATAGAGGACTTATAATATTATACGAGTATAATTTTTTATAGGTCATTTTAAAGTCTTTTAACAGGCTAAAGTAATTTTACCATTAGCCATTGCAATTCTAAAAACCAGTCTCTAGAATTATAGCAGCCCAACATAATGATTTTTAATAATTTCTTATACTCAATCAAAAATAATTAAATTGAACAAAAGAAATTAAACATAATAAGGATTAAATAAAAAAATCATCATAATTTTCAGAATCATTTTGCTAGTCAGAAAAACCGACAAAGTCAGATATGCTATTGAAAATCGAAATTTTCCAGTACCACTATTCCAAATTCGAAAATTTACAATAAATTAATTACTTGGAATCTCTTTACACAAAATAATCATCGAAAACCTTAGGATGTCTACTTTAATTTTATGGAAACATTCGAGCATAAATTAAACAAAAAATAAGGGAAAAACGGTAATCAAGTCACACCGCTCATGCCTTATTATACCTAGCTAGTCATTCATGATAAAGAGAACAATACATGCATTTATCATCAAACACATAATATCATATTAGAGAGTATGTGTTAAAGAATGATAAATATCTCAAAACTTCTTTCAAATGTCTATAAAAGAAAATCCTAGAACTTCTTTGTTTTTAGATGTTTATTTGGTTAGAAAGATTTAAATCGTACGAAGATAGGAAGAGTTTAAGTTTTATAAAAAGACATGCCTTTGTAAAATACATCATACGACAAAGATAAATAATCCTTTATAATTGATTTTGAAAAAAATTAAAAATATTATGCCTTATCTCAAATAATGCTAGTTGAAATAAATTCACACAAATAAAAGTTAAACGAATAAATAGATAAGCATAATTAAATTCAAACAAACAAGGAACTGTCCCCAAAAAAAATATTCGTCTTTAAAATTTAGTATGTTACCTCAATCATCAAAAAGTTGGAGTACTTCTCCCTTATCTCAACCTCTCGCTCCCAAGTAGCCTCCTCCATAGTATGATTCATTCAGCAAACCTTCACCAGTGGAATGACTCGAGCTCTTAAGACTTCTTGTCAACAATCTCCATTGGCTGCTTCTCAAAAGTTATATCCTTGGAGATTTGGATAGGTTGGTAATTCAATAAGTGAAAAGGATCAGCAATGTACTTCCTCAACACCAGCATATGAAACACACCATGAAGCCTTGATATGCTTAGAGGCAAGGCTACTCTATAAGCAATTGTACCAACCCTCTTAAGAATCTCAAAAGACCCAATAAACAGAGGGCTAAGTTTGCCTTTCTTCCCAAATCCAAAAACAGCCCTTCCAAGGTGAGACTTTTAAGAAGACCTAGTCTCCAACTTGAAACTAGAGATCACGTCTATACCGGTCAACATAACTTTTTTGTCTACTTTGAGCTATATAGAGACACTCTCTGATCAACTTAATCTTATCTATAGTAATCTGAACCAACTCTGGCTCCAATAGCTTCCTCTCGCCAACCTCATCCCAACAAATGGGCAATCCATACTTCCTCCTATGAAATGCTTCAAAGGGTGCCATCCCAATGCTAGAGTGAAAGTTGTTATTGTAGGCAAACTCCACCAAAGGAAAGTGATCTCCCCATCTACCTCCCAAATCAAGTACACAAGCTCGCAACATGTCCTTAAAAGTTCGGATAGTTCTTTCTGACTAACCATATGTCTGAGAATGAAAAGTTGTACTGAAACGTAACTTGGTACCAAAATTCTTATGTAAGCTAGGCTAAAAACTTGCAGTGAATTATAGATCTCTATCTGAAACAATAGACACTAGCACCCCATGCAATCTCATTGTCTCTTCAACAAATAGCTCCGCCAACTGCTAAAGTTTGGTTGCACTTTTCACTAGTAAGAAGTGAGCTGACTTAATCAATCGATCAACAATAACCTAAATGAAGTCACAACCCTCTCTAGAGCGAGGCAATCCACTCACAAAATCCCTAGTTATATGTTCCCACTTCCATTCTAGAATATAAAGTGATTAGAGAGCCCCTATAGGTTTTTAGTGCTCAGTCTTCACCTACTGACACACCAAACATTTTAATACATATGCAGCAACATCATTTTTCATATTCCTCCACCAGAAATATTGCTTCAAGTCTCGATACATTATCTTCTTATTATCTCGATACATTATTTTTCATATTCCTCTTGAGTCATGAGCCTTTCTCATTATCTCCTTCTTTAACTTCTCATCAGCTGGTACATAAAGCCATTGCCCCAACCATAAAATACCATCATCAACTACTCCAAACTTAAAACGATCAATTTTACGTCCTCGACGATCTTTCTGAATTTGGGATCTTCCTTTAATGTTGTCTTAATTCTATCTATTAAGGTAGGCTGAACACTCAAGTGACACAAAACATCCATCTCACCATATGCAACCATTTCAATCCCCATCTTTCTGAGGTCCTCCAGTACATGGCCTTAAGTAGTAATCATATCTGCCAACCCACCAGATGACTTCTTGCTTAGAGCATAAGCCACTACATTCGCCTTACCAGGATGGGAATTGATTGAACAATCATAATCATTCACTAGCTCTAACCATCTTTTTTGCCTCAAATTCAGCTCCTTCTGACTGAACAAGTACTTCAAACTCTTGTGGTTCGTGTAGATCTCACAAGTCTCACCATGAAGGTAGTGTCTCTAGATCTTCAAGAAAAAAACTAGAGCTACTAGCTTCAGATCATGAGTTGGATAATTCTGCTCGTAATTCTTTAATTGTCATTAAGCATAAGTAACCACTTTACCATGTTGCATCAGCACACATCTCAACACTTTCCTAAAAGCATCGCTGTAAATAACATAGCTACCACCACTAGATAGAATAGTCAAAATAGGTGTAGAGACCAACATGTTCTTAAACTCTTGAAATCTCTTCTCGCAGTCCTTATTCCATTCAAACTTCATGTTCTCCTAGGTCAACTTGGTCAAAAGAACTAGAAGATTGGAGAACCCATTCATGAATCTCCGATAGTATCCAGCTAAACCTAAGAAACTCCTAACCTCAGTAACGTTAGTCGGTCTTGGCCATTTCACCATGGCCTCAACTTTAGCTGAATCAACTGATATACCATCCTTAGAAGCTATATGCCCAAAGAAAACCATACAGTCTAGCCAGAATTCACACTTCTTAAACTTCGCATAAAGCTTCTTCTCTTAAAGTGTTTGAAGAACCACGCTCGAATGCTCCTCATGCTCCTCCATAGTCTTAGAGCATACCAAAATGTCATCAACAAACACGATAAGAAATCAATCAAGATATGGTTGGAACACTCTATGCATCAAGCCCATGAAGGCCGCAGGGGCATTAGTTAACCTAAAAGGCATCACTAGTAACTTATAATGCCCATTCTGAGCATGAAAAATAGCCTTAGGTGCATCATCATTCTTCACCTTAAGCTTATGGTATCTAGATTGTAAATTGGTCTTGGAGAATACTACTGCACCCTGTAATTGATCAAATAGATCATCAATACGGGGCAGGGAGTATCTATTCTTAATGGTAACCAAGTTCAACTGCTAATAATTAATGCACAACCTCATAGACCCATCCTTTTTCTTAATAAACAACACCGGAGCACCCTAAGGAGACACACTAGGGCGAATAAAACCCTTATCAGACATTCAACTCTTTTAGCTCGATTGGTGCCATCCGATAAGGTACTTTAAAAATTAGTATATTACCAGGCAACAAATCTATGGAGAATTCAATTTTTTGATTTGGAGGCAACACATGCAAATCTTCTGGAAAACCATCTAGGAACTCTTTGACCACACGTATGTCACCAAGTGAAACTTCACTACTGTCATCAGCTATATCATAAGCTAGGAAGCCCTATCATCTTTTAGTCAACATCTTCCAAGCTTTTAGTGTAGGTATTAACACCACGCTTTTGTTTCATTTGCCTTGAAACTGAAACTCAAGCTCTCTAGGAATATTAAATAGCACTTCTTTAGAGAAACAATCAACACTAGCGTGATATGTCGCTAACCAATTCATCTCCAAAATAACAGCAAAATCTTGCATTGGAGTTGGCAATAGATCAACAATGAACTCTCTATCACCAAAACTGATTGGGCAAGATAAACCCGATTCACTACCATATTATCACCCATAAGAGTTGTAATATATAGATAACACTTAATTGACTTAGTATTTCTATCTACATGATAAGCAAAAGCAATTGATATAAAAGAGTGAGTAGCACCAGAATCAAATAATACTCTAGCATCTTTAAAAAATAAAGATAAAGTACCTGTCACAATATCATTAGATGCCTCAACATCCCGCTCTGTCATGGCAAATACATGACCTTGAACCTTAGGCTTTTTCCTCTGACTGTCATCATCTCGGATACCACTAGCGTCATGACACTTCCTAGGACAATCATTGATCTTATGTCCCATTGGCACATCAAAAACTTGCACACGTGAATAGAAGGCATTCACCTCGATGCATCATTCTACAAATCTAGCATAGAGGAATATTCTTCTGAAAAGAAGCTATATCACCCTTCTGTGAAAAATTGCCACCCCCACTTGTACACTTCCGATTATTATTAGAGCCTTTCCCTTATGATCCTCCCTTTCGTCCATGCTTTTTCCACTGCTCCTGTCTCTACAGGGATTCATTCACCCTAGAAAAGCCCTGTCCACTAAATTAGCATAATCTGTTAACTTCAACGGTTCTAAAGGATCTCTAATGGCCGAATCTAATCCCTCAAAGAAGTGCTTACATCTCTTCTCCTCAGTATCAACGAACATTGAAGTAAATCGAGATAAGGTATTAAAGGTGTCCTGTTACACTACTATAGACTTATTACCATAAATCAAACCTAGAAACTCCCTCTCCATATTCTCAGTAACACTTCGAGGAAAGAATTTCTCGTAGAAAGCATCCACAAACATTTTCCAAGTAATCAATCCATCACCTAAGCTGTTCTTCAATAGTCGGGCCCTAATCCCCCATCAGTGATCTGCCTCACCTTGAAACACGAATGAGGCAAAAACCACCCTCTACTCGTCAGTGCACACATGGCCTTTAATATCTTTTGTACTTGCTTTAACCATGCGTAAGTTGCCATAAGGTCAATTGTCCCACGAAACACAAGTGGCCCTAACTTAGAACTGCTCTAAAGTTACTACCATTCTGCCTTCAGCAGCAGCACCATGCACCTGCATGGTTGGCATATGATCACGAGCCATCTCACAAATAGTGGGATCTACTTTGCCATCACCCCGACGAGGATTGCCTGTTCCCTTACCATCCTCTGGCTCATTATGTGGGACATTAGCTATATTAGAGGCCACCCATGCTCAACCTAGAGTTGGCCTCAGTTAGCATTATTTCTACTTTTGGAAGGCATTTTCTTATTAGTCATCAAACATGCACGCATCAAAACAATTGAACATTCATCTTCAACAATAATATCACAGAAGTTTATATATAATTAACTCAATCATTTTCTTTTTAAGAAAATGTCAAACATTTAATAAACAAGCAAAAGCGCCAAACAATGCAATCATTGAATTTATCAACAAAGAATCACACATTTTTTCCCACATACCTAAAATCAGCTCTTTTTACTACCCAGGATAACCAGAAGAATTATCCCTAGAAGTGAACCACCTTAACTACAATATACCTCGATCTTACTTTACTAAATTTTATTCTTAAAAGTCTATAGAATCCTATCTTGGTTTCTCTTACTTTACTAAATTTTATTCTTAAAAGTCTATAGAATCCTAATTCGTAGTAATTCATTTCAATTCCAAGACAAAATAAACACTTTAATGGTAATACAGCTCAGTCCGATTATGATTCATACATGCAAAGTAAATAATTTTTTTTATGATTTTCATTCTACATCCCGATTCCAACTCATTCTAACTCCAATCCTTTCCTGTTCTAGTCCATTCTGATTATCGATTAGTAAATGCACCATAAGAGTTAGAAGCAAAAATGAAATGAAGTTTTTTTTTTTTAGTTAAGAAAATAAAAATTGAAGTAAACTCTTAATTTAGACTAGACTCTCTCAAACTTTGCTCCCATAAATAGTTAGATCTTATGTTTCAATTGTGAACTACCGAACTCTATAATTTCGTAGATAAACATGTAAATTCTATTTATTTGAACTAAAAAGAAAGTGTTATAATGAATTGATTTTAGTCCACATTATAATATTTTAATTTTAGTATATAATTTAGTATATTAATGTCTTTTTCTTCATGTAAATATATACAAATTATATCTAAATATTTAACTTGCTATTTCTAGAACAGTTGAAATCTAATTATTGATTGAGACAAATCTTGGAGACCTAATTGCCTTTCCATATTAATATTTTACATCAGAGTAGGGCTACACACCTCAAATTTGTTATCCCAAATGATGTGGTATTCATGAATTAGTTGGTGAGATAATACAATTAATTCACTTATATTTTGTCAAGAATTATGAACCAATGAACCAATTAATTAATGCCATATCATTTCAGATAGTTATTTGGAATAAAGAATTTGGAATATCTATCATTACTCGATTCGGTTTAATAAATAAAAATTGTACAATTTGTATTTTTAGGAACTGAATAATTTGTGTTCGAGAACCGAACCGACTGCACAAGTCGATCGGTTCATGTAATTTAGTATGTGTTTACTTACTGAAGTGGGAGTGGGAGTGGGAGTGGGAGTGTAGAATCTTCCCACTTTAGTGTTTATATACTTATATAAGGGTGGGTCCTACTCCCATAGGAGAGATAATTCTTTGATTTTTGAAAGTTTACTCAACTATTCTAAAAAATTACAGATGAACAGTATCAATAAGTTTTAGTTTTAAATAATTAAAATAAAATTCATAAAAAATTTTAATTGACATCATTAAAAATATTAATAATAATTAATAATAAAATAAATAAGTTATTGTACAATTATATTTTCTTATTATTTTTTAATTAAAAGGCTAAAAGCTACATACTCATTACTTAAGGTAAAACTATAATTTGTAATAATTTACTCACAATCTAAGAGAAAGTAGACACATAATTAGAATCCTGATTGATAATCCGCACTCTCTTCTACTCCTGCTCCATACTCTCAATCATAGGATTCGCACTTTAATCCAAAAATCAAACGATAAATTAATTTTAAAATTAAAAAAAATAATAGCCCTAATTCTCTAACTCTCAGTAGCAGCCCGCGGTCCCCTCTTTCTCTCACGCTCACTCTCACTCTTTCTCACTTTCACCATGTCACCGTCTCACTCTCTCAGTCTCACTGTCGTCACTCACGCACTATCCACCGCTGGCAATCGTGATTCAATTTTTTTGATTATCTCGCGGTAGATAGTAGACAACACATTGTGATCGTGATTCACAGACTTAGTTAGCTCGCAGCAGTGATCGTAATTTAGCCACCTCGTCATCAACCAGTGTCTTCACAGCCTTGTTCAACCATTGCCATCGCGCCTGCTGCCAAAGATAGTGAGTTGTTGACTTCTTTTTTATTTTTATTTATTGTTCATTAATTTTTTTCCTTAGTTAAATTTGTATGAGTTGTGGTTAATAC
Source organism: Murraya paniculata (assembly GCA_030449075.1). NCBI lineage: Eukaryota > Viridiplantae > Streptophyta > Magnoliopsida > Sapindales > Rutaceae > Murraya > Murraya paniculata. Next base: position 1,901,255 of record JAEVFN010000028.1, read on the forward strand.
TTTAATTTAATAGATAATAATTTAATTTTGCAGCAGAATTCTTTTTTAAAAAAATTGTGTTGACTGTACTTTTTTAATCCAGCATTACTTGAACTGATATGAGCTATTAGTGTATTTAGGAAAAAAAATTTGCAGCTATTAGTGCATTTATGATGTTGTACAGCTGTTCTTAGAATCGATATTACCTGTTTATGGTCTGGTGTCATTGAGGATATTTTCCCTTCGGTAATTTCTGTGCTGTAAAATTAAATAATGTCAAGTATGCTTCTGCTTTTACAGATTTCATATGAAAAAAATTATGGTGTTGTTAATAGGGTTCAAATGAGTTGAATCAATTTGCCCTAGAGGCAACAAAAATTATGATGCTGAAATAAATTGAAACAAATATAGTTATGCCTTAATGATTAAATCAATCTCGAATAGCAATGTGATTACCCAAATAAATTTTCTGAATATCTCTGAGATATATTTCCATTTTGTCACGGATTAGCGATGACTTGTCAAGCACTTAAATTGGAGTCAATAAAGCGTGAGAAAGCTTGCTTGGCAACCTTTAAAAAGAGAAAGAACAGTTTGATGAAGAAGGCTTATGAGTTCACAACTGTGCGCGATGTTGAAGTATGCATCATCATCTATGGTCCAAAAGTCAAAGGCCTGTCTTTGATTCCGGAGACCTGGACCTCAAAGAAGGTGAATTGACCAGTATTATCTGAAAGTACAAGAAGAAAATTAGTGCAGTTGATCATGGTCAACAGAGAACGTTATCTTTGTCTAAATTCGATGTAAGTCAGATGAGGCCAGTTGATGATGCAGCTACAAGGGCTCGCAAGAAAATTTATGTAGGAGATTTTACTACATGAGATCAAGGTATGGACAGTTTATCAGAGGTTCAACTGAAGATGATTCTCAGTACAATGGATGATAAGCTCAAAGCTGCGGACAGGAAACTGAACATGATCAAAAGATATCAGAACCCTTTGAATAAGACCACATCAAGAAAGTTAGATCATGACCATTCAAATGATGCAAAATCACTCGACAATTTGCAGCCTGGTTATGAGGTTAGTCAAAAGCTACAGTCTGATTCAAGTTTCATGGAGATTCCATGTGGTGGTGAATCTGGTAGTACCATTCCACTCAGCGCAGTTCAAGGACAAATAAATTGGAATTCCTCACTGACCTCGTCTCCCACGTCATTAGGCATTTATGATGCGAATGCTGCTCAAGCAAAGATCAATCCAGCCAAGAAGAATGAAAAGGCTCCTTGAGAGTGGGTGTTTCTCAAACAATAGGAAAGCTTTAGAGATGGGACAATGTTAAGAAAGTTCTTTTACTACTATTCTTTTGATTTTAGTTAGGGGCTGTTTTGATTTCAGTTAGAGGTTGTTTAGTTAGTTTCTAGTTTTACCTAGTTTTCAAAATTTATGATTGTTGGTTTAAAAATTAGTTTTGCATCGGAAAATAATTTGATTGCAATTCACTTACAATATATAAAATTACTATAATCTAGAAATTGTACCTTTGCTTTTTCGTAGAAGTAATAAAGGTTCCCAAATCACGATCTACACAACCAAGATTATTAGATCACAATCATTCACCAACGATCTTCTAGGTTATGACTCAAGGTTGATCTACACTTAACGTGGGCACATTTATCACTACTGTAAACAACTAGCAAGAAAAAACTTTTTCTCTCAACATTAGAGAGAAAAACTCATTTTTTCTCTAATCTATATATTGTAGCTACTCTCTATATTTGTAGAGAAATAAACCTTTTTATATTCTTATTGGCGGAAACACTAGGCTCTTTTTTTTTTATCTCACCTTTTTTAATTCTTTTAAATCAAAATATTTGATTTAAATTAAAAATAAGATAAAAGCCCAAAAGTGGCATTAACTTGTTCTTATTATAGGAGGCCCATCTTGTAAAATAACACAAGGCCCTTTACACACAAGCATATTAAATGGAGCCTCCCACCAAATAATATATTTAGGTTTTAGCCCCAGTTGTTAGTTTATCAGTGTAATAAATTAAATGAGCTAACCCGGGGATCATATGGGTACATACAATAGTGGCTACAATAATTATGCATGTAATTAAACTAGCCTGATTATTTAATTTCAACTCTATTCCACTAAAAGATTGGAACTGACCTCCATAATTATATGCTATCTAGGATAGTGTTCTTGAATAATGATTTGACCCAGGTCACATTGATTTCTTTACTGAACAATCTTTTGTACCACATCGTTAATTAAATTGATATCTCAACTGTCTAACCAATTTAATTACATCTTCTTCTTTGACACTTACTGACTTTCTCTAATGATCATTTTCAACATATTAATTATATTGACACACTCTGGCCAGAGAATTCTATGATCAAGTACCAAAAACCCGTCAAGAGATGTGTTGTACTAATTCTATATTGTTAATCTATAATCTCACTGCTCATAATTGTTTCCACCAAGATATCGGGTAATCTTGACTACAAATATATGTCGCGTCCATTGGTAACTCAAATGAAATGACAATCACAAACATGAAACTATAATTAACTCAAGATTGAGATTGCAATAAAATCAATACCTATGAGATTTAATAAGTCTGATAGTTATTTTAAGGTTAATTAAATCTTATATGTGATCCAGTTTAATGTAGTCAAACTACATCAATAATTCATACATGATTAAGACAAATCATTCAATGAATTTACTATAGTCTAAACATAAATAGAGCACACAACTCTATTTATCAACTGCGAACTTAATTTATTTAATCATAAGATAACTTATATTTATATCTTCTGTGAATTCATATGATGATCACATAAAATACATGTAATATGATTAAATGGACCTTATTCAAAATATTTATGCAGTTAAGATATCTAAAAATATATTAAATATTTTGTTAATCAGAAAATAAATAATTACATGTTTTAAAGAGTACATAATCCCAACAATAATTGCATTGAAAATGACATTGTGATAAATTTATCAGTTGTTCTCATACTAGTTTCACATTGCCAACAAAATTATAAAGCAACGATAGTGCAAAAATGACGAAATGCAAAAATCATACACTAACAATCAATTTGAAACCTTCTTTGAGAGTCTGAAATATGATTTTTAGATTGTTTGCATCCAAACCAATACCATATCCGAACCATCGACTGTAACCGAAACTGACACGACAACACCTGCCAACTCCAAAAACCAGCTCAAGACAGCCACCATATCCGATTCCTCTAGCCACCCCAAAGCCTGGTGCAATGCCACACGCGAGACCGAGACCAACTCCAGGGCCTACCATTTTTCCCTCAAATGTCCTGTAATGTTTTTGCAGAAATTCTGTAATTGGGAATTGCTCTCTATTGATGCTTTTCTTGTTTTCTTCATTCCAATTCTAAGGGGAAGCATTGGATTTGGTTTTCATATTTAAAGAGAAAAAGAGAAGATAAGATTGATGCAGTAAGTAACGCTTTGGGGGATTTGGTATATCAAATTACTCCGTTTGTTTTGTGAAGAAGCCAACAAATGAAAAGCCATTGCGAGACTTGGAGTCCCGCCTCTAAATCCTAGGAAGCGCTTGGGTTCGATTGCCTAGTAGTTCGTCCCTAGTCTAAAAAATTTTAGAAGATCGAATGTTATTTCAAATTTACAATATTAGTTGTTTTTAGTTGATTTTGGTATATATGAATGAAAGCTTTAAAACCAAACTAAGAACAATAAATTTATTTTTTGTTGGGAGCTAGGGTGCCTCGCTTGGTCGGGGTGTATGGGCTGTTATAGTTTTTTGTTGTGGATGGAAGAAAGAGTGCGAGGATGGTAGATATGGTAGGAGGCTCAAATCTAGTTTTAGAAAGCTTGTATAGTCGTCTTAGGCCTGCAAAACGAAGAAAAGAAAGTCAGAGGTGGAGCCGGGGGTGGCCGGTGACCACACTCCGACACTCAAGTTAGAGTTGGGTTATCTCAGGTTAAAGAGCTTGCAAGCTCCTTTTAATGGTAGCTGGAGGTGGAAGAAACCTCAGCCTTTTTTTGTGTGTTGGTTGTTTTTATAAATACTAAAACCTGAGTATTTTATGACGAATAACCCGGCTTCCGTGCCATCTGGCGTCATTTTATTGGCGTCCCTCGCTATCATTGTCAGAGATTTTCATCCTTCACACGTGTGACTGCTGGGGTATTTAAAAAATATGCTTGGAGAACAAGTTTGAGGTGCATGAACCTTTTAGGTGTAAGAGGGTGGTCCCGCGTACCTCTGCCAAAGCCGTTAGGGATTTGTAGGCATAGCAGGAGAGGATGGCTGGTCCCAGCTGTCATTGTAGCAACCTTTTGGCTTGTCTGCAAGCAGGCCAGGTCGTTGTCCCCTCTTTCTCAGTACAATATTCCCTTATTGATTTTTTATTTTTTGCTAGAAAATCAATCGATCTTTTTGGGGATAATGTCTCTTTTATCTCTTGAAATCTTTTTAAATATTTTTTTACCTTTTTAACCCTTATTCGGTATACTTCGGGTACCTCTAAAAATATCGAGGGTACCCGGGGTAGGCCAGCATTCTCTTGATGATTCCAACTATAAAACTTTATATCGACACGTGGCATTTGTTCATTCAGTCTTCCACTTTTTCCCCAATCATTAGTGAAACAAAATATTTTAGGATTATTTGTAGGGTACATAATAACAATTTTAGCATATGTATAAATAAATTTTCAGTAAACTTTTGATTATAATATATCTGTAGATTATAGCAATTAAAAAAATTAGTGCAGATCTCATTTATATTGTCATTATAGTAATTAAATTTAACACTCACTAGTAGTGAAAGATAATTTATGTCAGAAAAAATTATCGAATTTAATTTTTAAGCCTAGGTCCTTTTTCTAAAAAAAAAAAAAAAGACAGGTCTTATTTGGAACTAATATGTGGCAGCAGGGCTGCGAAAGTGTCTTGAATACAACTAATGTGTGGCAGTTGGGTTGCCAAGGTGTGTTGGTAGCCAAGCTGCTTTTTCCCTCCCACTACATACTAATGAGCAATTTTAACATTGTTCCTCTTATTTTATAGAAGTACAACCATATCCTTTTAATCTTTTATTTATTTATTTATGATATTTAATAAATTTTGAATATTTAATGAAAGTCACTGTCATCGTCCAACAATATTGCTAAGAAATCAAAAGTTATTTGATGACAATACGCTTGATACCATTGAACTCAATTTTTAACGATCAATCTGATGGTGCCGTCATCAACGTCGAAGGAAGAGAAGGGACACTAAAACCGTAGCAAAAAATCACGGTCTCACCGTAACTTTGCCACGAAAATGATAGCAATTTACAATGCACCGCCACTGAATCATATTTATGGTGCAGCGCTCAATCTAATTTAGTCAACAGAGCATTGCCACTGGCCGCCGTTTGACTACAACTTCATGTTGTAGCCGCGAATTTGGGCAGCAATTTTGGTGTCCTTACTGCTCTTTGAAGCTGGTGATGTTACGGTTGGATAGAACTCAAAAAATGGAGTCCAATGCGACCGAATTTAATGCCTATTACTATTGTTGCCGGCAATTGTTACTAGTCATAATTCTTTTTTCGACCAACAATTAACACAATTTTTTAAAAAGATTTAGAAGTTATATGTACAAATATTATCAACTGTTGCATACTCTAACTAAATTCATCGCAAGGTAACTAAATTTTTTCTCCTCTCGAACTCTGTGGTCTATGCCATTAGTTAGTAGTGTGGGAGTCGTGTGGTGAGTGACTTACACTCCCTCTTCACTCTTTGTGAGTGTTTTTAGGTCTCTTGTTTTTCATTGTTTGGTTAATTTTGTGTTTCTGTGGTTTTTCTTCATTATTGGTGTCGGTGATCTACATGATGGATATGGCAGAATTAGTGAAACTTTGTTGCTCTTTAACTTTGCGTGATGAAGCAATTACGGTTGTGGTATCGGATGCTGCACAAAAGCGTTGGGGAGGAAATGGCTGCAAATTGCTTGAACGGTAAGATTTTGACCAACCGAGTAATTCGTAAAGAGATCTTCATTAAGAATTTTCCGACGATCTGGAAGAACATTAAGGGAGTTAAGATAGAATTTTTGGAGAAGAATGTCTTCCTGTTAAAAGTTTGCCTCTGCTTGATGTAGGACAACTTAGTCATAGTAGGAGTATAAATTTAATTTTCAATTTTTCTAGTTTAATTATGACTTATTTTATATTTTTCTTATTTAAGTCATACTCCTTTTATAAGTAATCATAATTTTATTAGGAATAGGATAATTATAACTAATATAAATAAGTTTATTATGCTTATTTCTTTATTGAAGTTTCTCATCAACAATATTCAGTATTTCTAAATTGAGATATTTCCTCCTTTGTGAGAGCCCTTTTTTATTCTTTGTTTTCAATTTCAAGAATGTACGTTAAAACGAAATCTCATATCGCTTTCTTGTTGCGCCAAGTAGTATTAGAGACCTTTTTTGTACCAAGCAGAGCTTTCCTGACTATCGACCACCTTCCATAAACAAATCATTTCTCTATTATCCATTAATTCTATCAAAAAAAAATAAAATAAAATAAAATCCAAACCCGTACCACCCTTCACTGCCACCGCCGCCATTCTTCTTCTTTACGGTCTACTCTCTCTCCCATCCGAAAGCCCACACACCACCAGCCATATCCAAGCCACCAGCGCCACCAAACCGCTGCCGTAGCCACCAAAAAACATCAAAATAGCCACCAAACCACCACGATTTCTGTCGCTAGATTCTCTAAAATCCGTTGCGATTTGACAGCCACCACCACTACCAATCTGTCCACCATCATCAGCCCTTCCTTTACAGTCCACTCCCACTACCAACTGCCAGCCACTTCACCAGAAACTCCTAAACCAACTTCCAACTACAACTTCAATTCAATTTTTCAATCAATCCACAATGATTTGAGTCAAACCACCACCACCATCACACATACCACTATCAAATCTTCCAGATCTACCCTTCCTTTACTGTTTTTCTGATCACAGTTGTCGGCAACACAAACTTTTGCTTATTTATAATTTTACCCCATTACAATTCTTTAATTATATTATTGCCTTATAATTTTCTATTCTTTAAAAAAACCAACAAAAGACCCAAAAAAAAAAAACACAATGGTTCCTAGAGAAAGCAGTACTTCATTTGAAGACCGAAATACAAGGGGGATAGAGTGAGCTGAAGCATGGTGCAAAACAATGAATGCCCTACAGTTAATACAAATCCATATTACAGCGATGGAGGAATCAACTTGCCGTGAGACGAGAATTAAAAGAGATTAGGCCTACCCAAAGAAGTAATCAAGAAGTAAAGGGTATTGAGATTATTGATTCAGGAAATAATTTTAGCTAGCAAAAAAAGATCAACAAAATAAAGGAAATAGTTAGCTCTAGTAGAAATAGAAAAGCTACTTTACTCCTTTACGATTTGGATGATTTAGATGAAGAGTAGATAAAAGATGAATGATGAGAAACTTGCCAGAATGACAACTGTATCAAAATTGACCTCACATTATTCAATGGACAACTAGGCATTGAAGGCTTTCTTGATTGGTTATCACATGTTGAACGATTCTTCGAAAACAATAGACTTTTCAAAATCAAAGAAAGTCAAGGTAGTAGCGTATGCACTACTGCAGTTTGGTGGGACAATCTACAGACTTCTCCTGTACTACAAGGAAAGAAAAGGTCAAGACATGGCATCGTATGCACCACCTGCTAAGGGAATGATTTTTACCTCTTGACTATGTACAAACCTTATTTCGTGAGTACAACAGTTATCATTAAAGAGCCAAAACAATCGAAGAATATGCCCTCTAATTTCAAAGGCTTATGGAACAGAATAATCTCTGCGAGACAGAGGCCCGGATAGTTGGTTGATTCTTGGATGGTTTACGCTCAAAAATAGAAGATCAAGTTGGGTTACAACCAGTACATACATTGCAGAATGTCATTCAACTAGCCCAAAAAGATGGAAATGCAACTTGAAAAACGAAAAGCTCATAATCAAGCCACCTTACGCTCATTCATTCCTGGCCTGCAACAAAAGCAGAGACATGAAATTAATAAGGAAAAATCTCCTACAGAAAACTTTGGAAAGACAATACAAAATCGTAATGGGCAAAACAAATGGCCAACAAAAGATCTACTAGGTAGTAACAATTCTTATGCAATTCCACGAGCCAACAAACATTTTCTTCGTTCAACACTAGGCCATACATCGAACTAATGTCCAGAGCAAAGATGCCAAAAAGTCAATTTGGCAACCCATACAGAGGAAAAAAAGGAGCCTAAAGATGAACCATATGAAGACAATGACGACATAAGAGAAGAGAAAGAATGGACATATCCAGACACGGGAGTATCACTAGTTACACAATGTTTGTTATACACACCAAAGAAGGAAGAAGACACTCAAAGACATGGCATCTTCAAAACAAGATGCATTGTTAATGAGAGGGTAAGTGATTTGATTATTGACAGTGGCAGTAGCGAGAATATAGTTTTGAAGACAATAGTTGACAAGTTACAACTTAAAACTCACAAACATTCTTCTCATCATCGCATTGGATAGATAAAAGATGTTGGAAAGACTAGAGTTACTAAACAATGCCGCATTCTTTTTTCCATCGGAAGATACAAAGATGAAGTAATCTGTGATGTTGTCGACATTAATGCTTGCCATATGCTACTTGAGAGACCTTGGTAGTTTGATCTTAATACAATACACCATGGGAAAGATAATACCTACAGGTTTTATAAAGATAACATGAAGATTATCCTTACTCCAATGAAGTCAAAAGTTAAGGGAAACTATCTTCTAGTGCCAAAAGAGGTAGTTGAAGCAGAACTAGTGCTCGAACAACTGCTACTTTCAGAATTTCAAGATATCATGCCTAAAGAACTTCCTAACAAGTTACCTCCTCTGAGGAATATTCAGCATCAAATTGATTTTGTCCCTGGAGCTAGCCTACCTTACTTACTTATAACTAAAAACAAAAGAGAACTTCTAATGGTTTGTTCCTACAAGTCTATAGTTTTTAGAAGGGCCATACTAAAAAACAAGAAAAATTGAAGTTTTGGTACTTTCGAGTTTCAAGGAAAGCATATGCGAAGTGCTATACATTGCATTACAAGATCAATTACTGATTTATTACAAGTTTTATCTTCCACATTGTCTTTTTTTTTACAGCAAAATTAAAAAACGAGTTTTTTTTTTCGAAGAGAAGGAGATTGATGTAGGACAACCTTAGTCATAGTCGGAGTATAAATATAATTTCTTTTTTTCTAGTTTAATTAGGACTTATTTTATATTTGTCTTATTCAAGTCATATTCATTTTTTTATAAGAAATTATAATTTTATTAGGAATAGGATAATCGTGACTAATATAAATAGGCTTGTTATACTTGTTGTTTTACAAAAGTTTCTCATCAATAATATTCAATATTTCTCAATTAAAATATTTTTTTCCTTTATGAGAGCTCTTTTCTTGAGTTTTCAAGAATATACTTTTAAGAATATACGCTAGAACGAAATCCAATATCGCTTTCGACTGTGCCACTGTTCAAGAAAGTCGATGAATTCTTTTATTAGGCCTTTGGCATTTTGATAAGGCATTGGTTGTTCTCACTCCATTGATAGGCAATGGTGATTTATCTGTGCAATATTTTAACAATGTGGCATTTTAGGTGCAAATTTTTAATGTCCCAATATTATATATGTCCAAAGAGATGGGGGAGCTCCTTGGGGGTCGATTGGGAGCGGTGGAGAAAGTAGATATGGGCGTATCTAGGGATTGTGCGGGGCGATATCGCCGAGTTCGTGTTATACTTGATGTTTCTCTTCCGCTGAAACCGGGCTTATGTGTGCGCTTCCACTCTTCGGATCCTGAATATGTGCTGCCTCATTGTATGAGAAATTACCGCATTTTTTTGATTCCGTAGGCTGGGGCATATATTTCGTGAATGTAAGGAGTATGTGTTAGCAATGGCAGAGGATGGTTCTCAACCCCCTTTTCCATTTGAGAATTAGATGAGAGCAACTGCTGCTGGTCTCAAAATCTAGCCACAAACGTCTCCTGTGGCTATAGTGGAGAAAAGTTGAATGAGGCGTTGTTGGCTCAGAAGAAACGGATGCCCGATATTGATGGTGTACCAAATTCAGCCGTTATACATAACGTCGCTAATTTAAATTCTGCATGTGCTGAGGATCATGAATAGCCATGTGTCGAATTGTTATAAAAAAAATGGAAGTGGAGAGTAAACAAGGCTTAGCACGTGATTTTCTTGCCAAAAGAATGGGCCTGCAGATCAATTTTGTGTAATAGCGAGGGCCCATCAAATGAGAGAGCCGCCGTGAATGGGCTTCCATCAAAAGATAACTTAAAAAGGCCAGTGGTTTGTAATGAAGTTGGTGTGTTTAACACAAGATCCCGAATTTCCAAGAAAGAATCAGTCTCTGTTATATAAATAAATTTCATCTTCAACACCTGTGAGCTTTCCTGTTTGTAATATTCTAAAAACAAAGATAAAGAAGCTCGCTCGTCAAGCTCGCTTGCCTAAATCGAGTGCAACTGTACAGGTGGGAAAGATGCGATTATTAGGGGGAATTGATGCCGTTGTCGAGGGAGATGCAAAACAGGTATGTCTTGAGTCTTGTGGTTTTGAAAATTCATCTTGTGTTAATGGTATTCGTGGCTGAGGAATGATAATGACGATGATCTTAATCTCAATGTGGATGTTGCAATTGAATCGGAAGGTGCTGTTCTACAGCCCTGCCAATCGCTGTGAAGATAATGGTGTCGAATGTCAGGGGTTTGGGAAATCCTTTGACATTCCGAACACATCGAAAAATCCAGAGTGAAACCTGAGATTGTATTTTTATGTGAAACTCGGAAAGTGCTTTCGAAGATGGAATTTGATAGTAAGACTTTGGGATATGAATGTTGTTTAGCTATGGGGAGGTCTAGTTCTTGGGGGGGTTTGGCTTTGATGTGGAGGTAGGAGGTGGATATATATGCTCGTTCGTATAGCCTTCATCATATTGATGTTGTTATTCAGAATCGGTGAGAGTTATCTTGGTGGTTTCCGGGTATTTATGGCCATCCTGAGACTAGTATGAAGACACACACTTGGGAGCTCCTTCATTGTTTGAATTCTGGTTCTTCCTTGCCGTGGGTATGTGGGGGTGTTATTCAGAATACATGTTTTTCCATGCTCGAGCCTCTGCAAGGAAAAGACAAAATACCATTCGGGGTTTGACAGATAATGAGGGGAATTGGGTTACTGATTTAAGGGGAATGGAAGATATTATCTGTACGTATTATGCTGACTTGTTTTCTTCCTTGTGTCCTAGTCATATTCAAGTGGAAGCAGCTATTCAGCATCTTAGTTCACGTGTGTCTGATGGTATGAATGATGATTTGACTAAGCCTTTTAGTAGTGAGGAGATCCAATGTGCTGTAATGCAAATGCACCTGTCAAAAGCACTGGGCTGGATGGCTCATCACCTCTCTTTTTTCAGGATCATTGGAGTGTGGTGGGTAAGCAAGTGATTGCTGCTTGTCTTTTTATTTTAAATGATGGAGCGGATGTGTCAGTTTTGAACCATACTGTCGTTGTTCTTATTCCAAAAATAAAAAGTCAACAGGCGGTGTCTGATTATAGGCCTATTAATATATGTAATGTCATATATAGAATTATAGCTAAAGTACTTGCCAATCGGCTGAAGGTGGTTTTACATGATGTCATCTCTTGTTATATTTCATTCCTAATAGGCTTGTTACTGATAATGTTATTTTGGGGTATCAGTGCTTGCATAAGTTGAGATCCTGTAAATCGAGGAAAGGTGGTATTGTTGCTTTAAAGCTAGATATTAGTAAGGCATATGATAGGGTTGAGTGGATTTTTATGAAAAAAGTCAGGATTAGGTTGGGATTTTTAGAGAGGTGGGTTCAGTTAATTTTGGCCTGTGTAACAAGTTCCACCTTTTCTTTTATGATTCATGGAGAGGCTCGGGGTATGGTGCGTCCTCAAAGGGGTTTGTGGCAAGGCTGTCCCTTATCACCTTACTTGTTTATCCTATGTGCAGAGACTTTTTCTTCACTGATCCATGCTGCAAAGACTGCGAATCTTATTTGAGGAGTACGGTTTACAAAGGATTTAATGGTGTCGCATTTATTTTTTGCGGTTGACAGCTTTATTTTTTGTCGAGCTGCCACTAGAGATTGTTGTAGCTTAAAGGAGATTTTTGTTGTTTATTCCGCTACATTTGGACAGTGTTTTAATTTTGAAAAATCCTTAATGTTGTTTAGTCCCAATGTATATGCTGTTGTTCATAGAGCGGTGACTGAGATTTTTGGGTTTCCTGTCGTACCTGCTTATGCGAGATACTTACGATTGCCTGCAATGGTGGGACAGAAGGAAAAAGGGTTCTTTCAAGAGCTTCATCATCGTGTAATGAAGAAGTTGAATGGGTGGTCTGCACAATGTTGCTCTAGAGGAGATAAAGAGGTACTATTTAAAGCGGTGGCCCAAGCAATTCCTTCTTATGCAATGGGGGTCTTTCGGTTACCAGTGGGGTTGTGTGATGGCTTCAAAGAAAATTTACAGCATTTAGGTGGGGAATGACGAGTCAGCAACGAAGGATTCATTGGTTAGGATGGGATCGTATGAGTTGCTCCAAAAAATTAGGTGGACTTGGTTTTCGAGATTTGGGATTTTTTAATCAGGAGATGTTGGCTAAGCAAGGGTGGCGGCTATTGACAATTTTCTGGTGGCACATGTACTCAAGGCTCGCTATTTCCGAAGCTGTTCCTTTTTACAGGCAGAATTGGGAAGTAATCCATCTTATATTTGGTGTAGTATGATTTGGGGTGGGGAGTTGTTAATGAAAGGGCTTCAATGGTGTGTGGGAAGTGGAAGAATTGTTAGATTATATAGCAGTAACTGGTTGCCACGTCCGAGTACTTTTAGGCCTGTCTCGCCACCAACTTTACCTACTGATTCTTTAGTTGCAGATTTGATTATAGATGGAAATTGCTGGAATGTGCCTATGCTGCGACAACAATTTAATCTTGAAGATTAAATTGCCGTATCAGCCTTGTGAGGATAGAGTCCTATGGCATTATAATAGGCAAGGAGAGTATTCTGTGAAGTCAGGCTATCATTTGGCTGTGCAGATTCGTGATTCAGAGTGTGCTGTGTCTTCTGGGGAAGATTCATGCATATGACAGGCTGTTTGGAAGTTAAATGTTCCTCCCAAGGTATGAATTTTTAATTGGCGAGCACTTTCAAATATTTTGCCTACGGATAAATTGACTTAAATTAAAGTCAAAACGAGTTGTACAAGATTCAAATTGTCATCTGTGTGGTTGTATGGAGGAATCAATGATACATGTTTTGGTAGGGTGTGGATGGACCCAAGGAGTGTGGAAAATTACTAAGTTCTGGGAGATAAGTGCCCACAACTCTAATTATGATTTGTGGGGGCTGTTTAAGTATGCAAAGCATGTGCTTACAAATGATGAATTGTCTTTATTTGTGCTGACTTCGTGGGGTATTTGGGAAGCTCGTAATAAATGTTTGTATGAGAATGTTAAGATGGTGCCGTCACATGTTGTTGATCGAATTGAAGGCATATTCCAATCTTGACTTTTTATGCAATCAATTAGTGGAAGTTCTGAACAGTATAACAGTGTTTTACCTATTGGGAAATGGGAGGTGCCTCTAGTAGGTGGGTATAAATTAAATGCCGATGTAGCTGTGGATAGGGTGAATGGTAGGGTGGATTATGGTGCTGTAATACGAAATGGTGATGGTCATGCTATGGCCGTGGGGGTTGATCAGGTTATTTTTCTGATGACGTGGATATTGCAGAGGGTGAAGTTTTTTGCTTTCGCATACGACTCGCTAGTGAGACTAGTTTGTCTTCGTTGGCGGCGAAGTCAGATTCATTGGGGATTATTCAGTTTGTCAACGGCAAATGTCATACACGTACCAAGCTTTTTTAGATTATTTCAGAGATTCAAACGATAATCTTAGCGCGGCAGAATATCAAAATTCAACATATCCGAAGATGTTGTAACCACGTTGTTGATGTATTAGCTAAATTTGCTCTTCACTGTTTGGAGTCTTTAGTTTGGTTGGAAGATTATCCTAGTTTGTTAGAATGTTATGTGTAAGCTGAATTCTAAAAAAAATAGCCACGTTTATTAAAAAAAATATATTATCAACTGTTATCTGACAAATGTTGGTTTTACCAAATACTTAACAATTTTTTTTGGCAGCATATGATTTTATTTCACAATAGTTGTAGCTTTCTACAACACTTCAAATATCAAACAAGACCTTATAAAATTATAATATAATAGTAATTCTTTTAATTTTGAGATAATTTTTAAAAGAAAATTAAAAAAGTAATGCTATCAACAACCCTTCAATATCCTCGTAACAACCACTTTCTTTATGAAATTACCTTTATGGAAAATCATATAATTCTAATTAAATTCATCTACTGTTTCTCTCTCTTCTAACTCTTACAAAATATCCACATTCTGTCACTTATTTTATCTCTCTTCTAACTCTTAAAAAAAATCCAAATTCTATAATTTATTTGATTTACAAACTTTCAATGTATCAAATAACATGTTATTTTCTTTTCATTTTTATATTTGTGACTCCTCACCTATCTAATATTTTATTCAAATAGCCTTTGTTTTCTTTTCTTTTCCTTACAAATTAATTATTCTTATACCTTTTAAAGAAAGAATATAATTATTTTCATACTTAGTTAAAGATTAATTTAAAATGAAGCTTAAATATATTTATTTTGGATTAGAGTTATCACCTAAAAATGGTATTTAAGTTTGAGTAGAGGGTAGAGAGCAAGATTGTAGGAGAAAGAAGACTATTTTATTTTAGGAGTGAGAAAACAAAAAAAAAACAACAAAAAAAAAACAGAGTAAATGGAGTTTAAGAAGAAAAGGGTGTTTTTGGTATTTAAAGAAATATAATTGAAAATGGGGATTCTTAAGAATTTTTCAGGGGTATTAGAATTTGGAACAAGCCCAACCCAAACTTACGCAAGTTGGTTGGATTGAAGATTTTCCAATCCCACTTTTATATAAGTTGAAGCTATGGCTATGCACTATATGGTTCAGACAGAAATTCAAACCGAACTGAAACTGATTAGTTCTCTTAAATTAGAACCGAGTGCAAACTAAAGTCGATTTGGTTCGGTTTCAGTTCTAAACTTCGGTTCGATTTGGCTTAATTTGGTTATGGTTGGTTTCAAGTTTAAAATTTTCACATGTATTAAACTGCATATGGTATCAACATTAGATAAAATGTAATAAAATTCAGCAAAATAATAAAGCCCCAACGCAAATTATAAATCGACAAAAAAAAATTATAATATTTTTCATTCTTAAAATAATAATAATAAAAAAATCTCATGGGTTTCAAAATCACCATTTTCCCAACAACCAAATGAGCCCAACACATGGGTGTCACCAAAAGCTAGCAACTTGGAAACCGCAACAAATACCAAAAAAAAAAAAAACCAAAATGAAAAAAAAAATCAAAATCTAATACTGTTATTGTTGTTAGACAAAGAAATGGATCCAGGTCTATAATATTGTTGTGAGAGAAACAAGAAGAAACTAAGAATTCTTGTGTGGTGGCCGACGGCCTGCAATAACTGCGGTCAAAGGACGGTCATTGTATGGTTATGACAAACCGTTGGTGATTGATTGGTGATTGTGCTAAGGTAATATTTATTTACTGTAGTAGGAGTGAGGAGTCTGAATTCCTCCTACTCCAGAGTTTATTTACACAATTTAAGAGGAGAGTGGGAATTTCATTCCGTGGGTCCCATTCTTTTTTGGAGTGGAGAGTGAAATTCCCACTCCCATGGAAGGAGGTGAGAGTCTCACTCCCACTCTTTTGAATACCAATAATACATTTATTTAAACTAAAATATTACAATTTTATCATAATCAATAATTTTTAGTTTTAAATAATTAACATAAAATTCATAAAAATTTTATTTTACATCATTAAAAAAATTAATAATTATTATCATTTATATAATTAAAATTAATAATAAAATAAATAGGTTATTGTACAAATATATTTTCTTATTCATTTTTTAATTAAAAACTACACATTCTTTACATAAGGGTAAAATTATAATTTAAAACAATTCACTCATAATCCAAGATAAAGTAAACAAAAAATTAGGATTTTGATTAACAATCCACATTCTTATTTTATCTAAATAAATACCCTATTTCCACTCTCATTCCACACTCTCAATCCTAAAATTCTCACTCCAATTTAAAAAGTAAACGTTACAATAAGAGTTGATGATGGTTGTGTGGTGTGAGAGGAGTAGCTGTCGGCTGTGTTTAAGGTGTTAGAGAAGAGCGGTTGCTGGTGGTAGAAATAGGGTGCGCTTATGAGAGTGTGAGAGTGTGCGAGTGTGAGGGTGGGTGTGCTGACACGGTGTTTGGGAGATAAGTGTATGAGATTTAGGTACTGTTTGTTTTTTAGTCTGAAGTCTGAATTTAACTTTTTTTCAGACATTTATTTATTATAGGTTATTTGTTTTTTTAACTTATCACTTATTATCAGACAATTTTATCTGAATAGAAAAAGTAGAAAAAGTTTATTTTTATCTGAAGTTTGAAATCTAAATGAAAATTTTTAATTTTAAATCTCAAAAATACCCTTAATAATTCATGTATTTCTAATATTATGTATAAACCTAATTTTTTGCATTATCCTTAAATTTATTTTTTCGTTAATTGCTTAAAATTTTTATTCACATGGTAACATTAACTAAACTAAAATATTGAATAAATCAAATTATATCCTTTGTGATTAATCAAAATTAAAGCAAAAATATTGACTTTATAATAAAGGTTGATGTTATAATTACATTTTTTATTACAAAATTAAATTAAGATCAACAATAAAAGTATTTTTTTAAATGCTATGAAACTAATCAACTTGTGAAAACTATAAATTGTGAAGAATAAATATATATACTACTTAAAAGGATATTTATGTCAAACTACTAAAATTTAGACTTCCCTGTTCAGATGTTGAAAAAGAAAAAAATAAATATGTTATTCAGATATTTTCATTCAGACTTATTCAGATTTCAGCTAAATTCAGATCTATTCAAATTTCAGATAAAAAAACTAACGCAACCTTAGTTTTCGGTTTACTTGACCTACATATATGTTAAAATATTTTTATTTTTAAATAAAAGAACCGAATGGTTTGTCAGCTTGGTTCGGTTTTGAATCGATCCGAATACAAATCATTTGATTCTTTAATTTTCAAACTATTCAATTTCTGTCTTTAGAACCGAATTGAACCGAAAAACATGAATTCAGTTCAGTTTAATTTGATAAAAACCAAACCGAACGCCCACCACTAGACTTTGAAGCGGTTGGGTGCACTGCCACCAACGGACTACTGGGTATTAAAAAACGACAATAAAAGTATGAATGGATCATTAAATGATAAAAGTTTTCACTGCACCAAAATTGACTGCCAGTAACAACAATGGCAGCTGGCTTTGAGTCTATGAGATCATAATCCATAAAGGGCTTCTACTATAATGCGATGCATTAAGCCCCGGCATCATACCAGTGTTTAAAAATTAACCATTGGATCAATTTAATTTAATCCAATGGTTGTGATTTCGTACCCATTAGAAATTAAAAAAGAATGGCAACTGGATGAATAGGTTGCCCACAGCATTTAGGATTTCAAATCTTCAAAATTTTCGCTGCTCCACATTTGTTTCTATACTCAAAATCACTATCCCTCTATTGCTCACCTTCACGATCTGATCCACAGCCAATAGCCATGTTTCGTACTTCTTTGCAGTCATCAATCAATTTCCATGAAACCGGTGATCAAACCCAACCTTCAATCACTTCCATCGACAAAAACCATTGCATGAACTACCCGTATTTCCAAAGTTCTGCTGGTAGTACATGTTTAGCCTTCACTACCATCTCTGGCAAAACGAATAAACGAATAGTATTAGAATCAAATCGCAAATTGAATTAGGTCAAAACTCTACTGATTCAAATTTAATTCGCATATTAAACTAATTGAAATCTCAGAATTCAAATTCAATTCCTTTATTAAACGAATATTTAATTCGAGTTATTTAATTCGTTTAATAGAATTAATAAATGAATGAATAGAATCTAAATCATTTACTATTCGTTTATCTTATAATAAATTCATAATTAATTGAATTGAATATGAATTCATTTACAAAAATATAATTAATAAACAAAAATTAAGCAAAATAAAATATAAAAGATCACAAATTTGACATCCTACAAAATATAAACTTATTATCTTTTATAATTACGATATTAACCTTCAAACTTTCAAATTTGTTCAATGGATCGTATACAATTCATTTATGATCCATATGTTAAACAAATCTTAAACGAATAAACGAATTAATATCCACAAACCCAGATTCAATTACTTTAATTAGCGAATCGAATCAAATTTACTCATTTATTAAACAAATCAATTTTTTCAAACCCAAATCTATTTAATTCGTATCTAATCGAATTGAACCGAATAAATAAATCTTGACCCAGATTGCCACCTTTATATAGAGATACCTATAGCCTCATCAAATTCTGGCCATCCTCAAGTCCCAGTCATTGCTACAAAAGCTGCACCATATCATTTAGTTATAAACTTACTTGCTAGATCCATGGTCCTTGTCTTGTGTTCGATTTCCATGTATATATGTACCTCTATTCTACAATTTCAATATTAATTTTTTTTTAAAAAAATTAAAGCTAAAGGTGGAGCTGATGAATCTTAGGGCATTGCCTGATTGTTCTTCTGTTGATCATCTCTTTGTTATGGTTCATCTTATGCTCAGACGGTTTGATTTTTAATTTTATTTACTTATTTTAGATTTGAAGTTTCCATTTTTAATCAATTTTGATGAATTTTTTTAGAAGTTATCTTTGACAGCAAATGACACACGATGTTTCTATAAATGAGAATTGAAAAAGTCAATTAGGCTTAATCACTGACTTTTCTTATTAATTGCAACTGTTAGAATTTTTTTGTATTTGTTGATTGGTGGTTGTATGTTTTAATTATGCAGTACTACAGATTGGAATTTTCTAGCTGAGCTATTGGTTAAGAGGCTACCTGATAAAGTTTTTGTTCATTGTAAGAATTGCTAATATCTACATTATGTATTAGGAAAATTTGTTAGTGTGATGCATTTGTGTGTATTGTTATTTGTAGTGTCTAGATATGTACTACAAGTTTCACTGTTGATTACTTGTCATTTATGCAACTAGATACCAAGATGATCTTTGATCAGTTTTAGTATTTTTATTTGGGATTTTCTAAAATGCATCCAACACAATTATGAATTTCCCATGTTCTAGGTAGATGTAAAATGTTTTAGTACATATAAAGCTAGTGCAATATTGATATTTAACCTTCAATTGTGCTTGTTGGATTTGAAGCATATCTTACCAAGTCTTTAGAACCATTCTTGCATGTTAAATTACCAAGCATGGCAGTGCCAAATCCACAAAAATTCTGAGTCGATTCTTGTCAAATTGCTCCCAATGTATATTAATTACTCTCCTTTCTATAGTTGGTGTTAAGTTTGAAGCCTTTGTGAGTTATTCTTATGCTATCTAACCATTGATTTTTCTCCCTTTTACGGTTTAGGAAGAGTAGGACCTGGTATGGGGGATAAAAATATGGGTGATGCTGAAGAAATTAGCGGAGGATAGCTCTTGTTTTGGGGTAAAATGCCTCGATTTCTCAATAATATCTTATGACTTTATTTAGTGGTAGCGTGATTGATTATCATTTCTTTGATCTTTTAGGTTTTGGGTAGGCTTTCTGATAATTCCAAGGCGGAGGTTAATACTTGAGAAGGTGACTGAAAGCTTTAAGAGTCTAGGAAGTTAAAGCTTGTGATTTAGGTAGGTAACTTTGGGCAATGATGTTTTGTTATTTCAAAACATAAAAGTAAGGTTGTTTTTGGTATTGCATGTTTAATTTTGCTTACAACATGTGATTTGGTGATCTTTGACTTGCTGAAAAATTGATTATTGAACTGCAAAGATGATAAATGGTTTACGGATTTTGCAGAAAACTTAAGGATTGGTGGACATTTATCATAACTTTGATCGTTTCGAATATATGAATAAACGATGCTTGATTAACTTGAAATTTTGAGTAATAAAAGCTGAATGCATATATTTCATGTATGGAGATTTTGGAATGAATTGACTTATTAGTCAATTTTTAATGAATTTTTTAAGTTGGTCAATTGCTGTCCGAATTTATCAAAAACAGTGTATGTACCATGTTTAGTACCATAAACAAATAATCTAATGGCGTCACAATGAGCTGAAATTTTGAGATATTAGCCGAAATTTTAGACATTCAACTTCAATATTTCTATTTCAAATTTGGAAAGTTTCATGGTAATTGTGCTTGTGGTTTATTTTCTATGATTTTTTAAAATTTGCTACTTCAGCAGTAAGTCCCTTTGATAGAACTGCCTATTTATTTTTTATCTTATGACACACTAGCTTAATAATATCGGAATGAGCTGAAATTTTAATAGATTATAGAGTCATATGTCCACTTATGTTTTGAAAATTTTCATCTCAATATTTAGTATTTTAATTTTAATAAATTATCAAATATTAGTTTTCTTCTGTGTGAATTAAAAAGACAGTTTTGACTGGTTTAGTTCAATTCTGTGAGAATCTATTATAGAATTGTCAAAATGGCTTGAAAATTTTATATGTTGTGCATTTATGTGTCAAATAATATTCTAGAAGTTTTCATAGTATTCCAATTAATGATGAATTTTTAAAGAAAATCAGAAGCTTAGGTTTTTCGTGTCAATAAACCAATTTTCTGTAATTTTGAATTGGGTGCGAAATAAATGTTATTAAATTGAGCTAGAATATTATATTCTAGGTATGTTACATGTTTAGATTATATCTACAAATTTATATAGTAATTGAAATGACAGCAAATTAAAGGGGTTGTTAAACAAGACCTGTCCTTATTACATGGTTTAAAAATAGTCCTAAAGGTTTCTGTAGAACTCCATGAATTTTATTTGTACATCATTTGTTATCCAATTGATCGAAATATAGACCTTGAAGTTAGGTTTTATTAATTAGAGATTGACATTGTTTTGGCTTGATTGTGAACTTAATGGATTTTTGAGATTGATTCATTCTTAAATAATGTGTTTAAAATGTCTTTTTTTTTTTGGTGAATAATACTTATGAACATGATATTGTTCAAGCACTGATTTGGAATCTTTGAGCATGTTTCATGGGCTCCTAGACAAATGAGATATAATGAGAATCATTATGCTTACTAATGTATGGCTAGTAGCTCATGCCTTGCTTTTCAGTTATTTGTCAAGGGAGATGGTGGAAGTATTTTGTGTGTGATATGCTTAGATAAAGCTTTGGAGTAATTTGGAATATGTTATGTGCTTCATGAGTGCTCTTTTGTTAGGATGTATTTTGGAGACTCATGCTTAATGTTCTAGTATATTATTCTAGCAATGTAATATATATTTTTGTTGAGAAGAGCTAGATAGAGTTGTTATATATACACATACATATACCCACACACACGCACAGAGGGGCGTAGTTAGCGTAGGATCAGCTGGGGCACGGGCCCGAGCTGGCTTTTAAAATTGTTTTTGATGGTCATCTTAAAAAAATATATTTTATTTATTATTTATAAAAATACCCTAGGTGAATTGCGAAATTTTGACAGTGCCACATCTGAATTTTAACAAATTTCATGCTGCCCTAACTTAAATGTCTAATTCTAAATAATTTGATTAGCTATTATAATTTCATGAAAATTAATAAGTAAATTTATTATTAATTTATATTATAGTTGCGATTTTATATACTGTTGTCTAAATTTTCAAAATTTATTATCAATTTATACTATAGTTGTTATTTTATATATTGCAATATAAATTTTCAAAATTATATTACATTTTATATGTACCCTGACTCAATTAAATTCTTGGTTACATCCGTGCACGCACACACACACTCACATGTGTGTGTGTACATATATACTAGTTTAATACGATTTAGCACACTTTTAGATATGGGGTGTGACATAGAGTTAGACTCATACATAAGTGAGCTTATACACCTTTTCACTTTCACGTGACAGAGATCAAGCAAAAAAATCAGCCTACGACATGGGGTATTGGATTTATAACTCTTTGCATGTCAGGTATATGATCAATTCAATAATGTCGTATGTCACGGTGATAAACATGTTGTAAATGGAGGGCATAAGAGCTTTCCAAGGGGACATACTTCATGGAAGTTAATTAATTCTTTATGGCTAAAAGATGTCTATCTTATGTGAAAGGGTAAAGGAGCAATTATATCTCAAACAAATTTAAGGGAATTTTGATAGTAGAAGATAAAGGAAATAAATCAGATCAACTCTAATACCAGAGTTATGTCAATTTTACTTGATAGACATGTTATCTTTATGGAATAATTGGATATGTTTTTCAGGTTCATTTGCTTGTTTGGCTTTCCTATCACTGTACATATCTGAAAAATAAAAGCATTTGACCGCAGAGGCCATGTTGCATAATTGTACCTTGACTTTCTTGCTTTACTTTTTGCATCTCCTGTTGGCATTCCTCGAGTTGACGACTGCTGGCACCACCGGCAGGATGTCTTTGCTGGAGGTTTTGCTTGGTGTGCGCCATTTACTTATTAATATTAGTGAAAATTGATAGATTTTCCGTCCATTTGATGCATAAATTTGTTGGCTTAAAAAAAAAAATTCCAGGGGCTCCTAGTGGCTAGATTTTGCTATTTACAGTTCTTAAAATAGCCGTAATTAAGTAGTCGAATATTCAAATTTTATGTTCAGTTGATCAGTCTCTCAGAATATCTCATATGTATTAACTATTAAATTTATTATTATTCAAATGTTTTTAAATATATTCAAAAATTTTAAACTCAAATATTTAACTTTTGCTGCATATTGTTTTAGTAGAAATCACATTTAGGGCCATGTTGATAATGTTATAACTATTAAAATAATTATTTTTAGTTGTATTGTAGAAATAATCAACTGTGAAGAGGATTAGTTAAGTGTTTGGTAAATTTAATTGTCAAAATATAAATGATTAAAATAGATATAAGTGAAATTTACTTCAACATATATGTAAACATGAATATTCAATATTATTATATGTGTATATAACAATTGATAACTTAAAAATTAGTATTTTTACTTTATTAATTTTTCTCATATCAATTCATAATAAAAAAAAATAACTTTTTCCATCAAATAACATCAATTTTTTATAATCGAAGTTTAATAGGATGGTCTTTGAAAATCATAAAAATATATACACCTTAAATTTTATTGAATATTTATAAATTAAAGAACAAAGTAGTGAAACACATACTAAGGTGACCTTGCAGCGATGATGTTTGAAGTATTAGAGAAATTTTGATGGAAAAGTAGGAAGTTGAAGAAATGGAGTAATACGCATGCATGAAATAAATCAAAATAATAATAATGATTTAAAATTTTTCTGATTTTATTTTTAATTAATTAAGGATAATTTTGAGTTTATATAAAATATGAAAGGATATATGTTGAATTGTATTGAATATAAAACTGATTCTCAAAATTAGATCTTGAAAAGTTACTCCTTTCTTTTTTTTAAAAAAAAATTAGCTGTAAAATAGAATGATATTATCAAAAAATAATTCAAAAAAATTTATCAAACATCAAAATTAATTTTTGATTTTTGAACATCACTTATTAAATCTCCCAACAACAATTTCAAACAGGCTACTTAATCAATCCAAAACGTAATACTATAGCTTGGTGAGTAGGTTGAGGAGTTATTATTATTATTATTATTATCATTATTATTATTATTATTATTATTATGATACAATTACACTGATATTACAGTTAAAAGCCAATGAGACCTATTTTGATATATATTTAAAGTCAACCCCAAAAATTCTATTCCAAAGAAGGATAGGTGAGCTACTCCTCTTTGCAGTGAAATTATACTCTCGTATACCTATGACTAATGAGTAGGACTATTGGCATCCCTTCAAATACCTCTTAAAACCTATTTCTTAAAACCTATTTAATTATCTTACAATTTTAACATTCATTAAAATTACATAATAGGACAATTTTTAATTAAACCCTCACTCAAAAATGAAATAATTTTTTCTCTTAGTAATATCCAACATTTTAGAAATTAAAAAAGTTGTTTTTTCCTCTAATTTTCGAGTGAGGAATTTACCACCGGTGGCTACAATGGAGAGAAGAAAATCCTTCATTTTTTTCTTTTGAATGGAAGAAACCCCATTGTTGAAATGGGGTTTAATAATAAAAAAAAATAAAAATTAAAGAATGAGCTTTACACTAATAAGTTTTAATTAAGGGTATTTTTGTCATTGATAAAGGTGTTAAAAGAATTTTATATTTTGTTAAAATATTTTAATGAAATTAATTAAGAAAAGGGGTGGTAAGAGATATTTAGAGGGTGCCAACAGTCCCACTCATGACTAATAACAATCGTACAAAGCACGTAATACGTTAATACTCTCCTTTAAAAACATATCGGAATAGCTCAATTATGGTAATAAAACTTTCTTACATGATTTTTCACTCATTGACGTTAACTAATTGGGAAAAAATTCTAAATTAGACATGTTATGTTATGATTGTAACAGGCATGATCACAACCATATATATATATTCTTATAAAAGGGTTGTAACGTGTGTTACCATTTTATCTACAATTGGATATATCTTCATTATTTGTTGTTTTTAGAGGGGATATCTTTATTAATTCTTAATTTAAAAAAAAAAATCAATTTCCCCGATGCACATTTGACGTTCCCACTTCAGAAACTTTCCTCAGAATCCAATATCATTAAGACTTGGATATCAAAATCTCTTACAAACTCTAACATTATCTGATTCGTTTAAATAATTCAATTCTAACCACTACACTTTCATATATATCTTGGTTGATGCAGTACTTGGTGTGTCAATAATTTCTTGGTACTATATGACACCTAGCAATAAGTATAATACTATTCATTATTTCTTAATATAGAGAGCATGCACTCGAACCTTATTCTTTGATTCTTATATATTTTCCCTTAATATATTTTCCCTTAATATATTTTCCCTTGTCAGGCATAAGGGAAAACAGATGTTTAGGAGATTAAAACCGAAAAAAAAAAAATGAGCGAGGAATTTGGAAGTGGAAGTTCTCGGCCTTGTGCTTCCTGTAAGCACCAGAGAAAAAAATGTCATGAAACCTGTGAATTAGCTCCATTTTTTCTAGGAAGCAGGTATCGCGAATTCCAAAATGCCCACAAACTTTTTGGTGTAAGCAACATACAGAAAATTATAAACTCAGTTGAGCCAAATCAAAGAAAAGCAGCTGCTGAATCAATTCTAATGGAGGGTAACATCAGAAGCAATGATCCTGTTCATGGTTGTCTTGGTGTTGTCCGCAATCTGAAATCCCAGATTGAGTATTATGAAAAAGAACTTGGTGCTGTGAATCAACAACTGGCATTTTGCCGCGACAAAGAGAAGCAACATCAACATCAGTTAGAGAACTTTATAAAGAGTTCATCTCCATCAATGTTTGATTATGCAGCTGATGCTTTCAATCCCCAGCCACTAACCCTAGTATAACTGCAATATTTTATTATTCAAGAAAATTATCAAAGCCTCCCTATGGTTTTAGTAATTAATCATTCTCTCCGCATATTTTAAAGTTCATCAAAACCTTATTTTTATATATTTTTTTACCACAAAGATGGTTTTGAACTTTGTGGGAAAAAATAATTAAATTTGACAAAATAGTGGTTGATTTTGGTCATTATTCATTTATAATTAGGGATAAATTATATTACGGGCTAAACTATATTACATGTAATGTAACATACAGTAAACTCATGAGTTATTATCCGTAATAACTCAGTTGTTTCACATGCAGTAAGTTAGTAACCTTTCAGTTGACAACTCAAGTATTGCAGTATATTACATGTGATGTAACATAACCATTGTAGTTAATATCCAATATTATTCTTTTGATATGTAAAGGCAAATTGATCATATATTATTTGATTTTTCTCTGGTGTAATATATAGCCTGATATAGGTGATATGAAGATCGGTGAGCGGATGCACAATCACCAGTCAACAATAGAAGAAAGTGAGGATATGTACAACCTTTTGACATCCAAACCATGGATCCAATTATGAACCCCTATCAAATTGCCCTTGCTCTTGATGATCAATCCCGAAATTTCAAGTAAATTTTTCCCCAAAACCTTACATATATACATGAAATTATGTCATATGTTAAAATAAATAATCTTCTAATTAATAAAACCATTTGTGCAGTGCAGCTCCAAGAGCTGCCTCTGGAATTTGGCAGCAATGAGGAGGAAGAAAGTGTGGACGTATGATGAGCATATAATATATACATATCTCACCCTTAATTATATAATTATTAGTTATGATTATTTATTAGTTTTAATTAATTAACTTGTTTTATTGAATAGGAAATTAATTGGAGAATATTGATAAAAAGGGCATGAAGAAGTTCAATTTAGGAAGCAATGAAGATTAAATTAGAAGACAAAAATTTTGCACAAAAATTATGGAATCCAAGCAATTAAAAGTGGAAACAAAGTTAATGGTGGCTTGGACAATCAATTTAAAAAGGAAGCTATTTGATTTTTTTTCCTTATGAGTTGGTCACTTAACGTATAAGAATTATAATCCTAATCCATGGAGAATTCGGCTTATGGCAATATATAAGGAGGAGACGCAAGACATAAGGGGAGGGGGCAAGAGACAGAGAGCAAAAGAGAAGCAGCAGCAGCAGTCCAATTTTCCATGGCTGATTTTATTTATTTTGTTGCTCCCAATTCAAGTATGGCTAGCTAATTTTTCTATACTAAGGTTAAGGATGAAACCCTATTCAATGAAATAATTATCTTTTTGTTTAATTAAATTCCCTACATATGTTTTTTAATGTTTATGGTTCTTATTTCACATGATTAGTTGGATGTTATTAAATCTTTTCATCAATTCTGTCATGCATTATTGATTGTTAGGATTAATATTCAATTAAATCTATGCTTGGATCTATAATGTCTATATATGATTTTTTTTGATTCCGTGTCTTTCATTAAATTGTTTACATAGGATACTTAGGAAAACTTTGACTCTTTATTATTCAATATGTTTACATAGGATGCTTAGATAACATATTATTAAGCAGAAAAAGAACCTACATAAGATTAATTTTAATTGGGCTTAATTGTTATATCCATGAGGCGACATAGATTGATTTCGAGTTGTCACTCTAAAATTAGGGATTAATTGATAATTAGATAAATCACTAGTTGAATAGTGGCAGATTCTAAAACCTTAGTAACCTTTGTCTTATTGAATTCTCCTTTACTTTAATTGTTTTCTTAGATTAATTAGTTTCATTTATCTTAAACTCAATTTGCTCAACTAGGTTAGGATTGATATTAATTTTAGATTTAAATTAGACTTTTCAATTTAAAGCAATCCCTGTGGGTTCGACCTTGTTACCACTACTCTATCTCTAGATTCGTGCGCTTGCGAGTATATTAAAATTTTGCACAACAAGTTTTTGGCGCCGTTGCCGGGGATTGTGCCAGAAAGTCAGTTTAATCTAGGTTGATTTGATTCTTCCACTAGTTATAATTTAGGTTGTCTTTATTTATTTTTTATTTATTTATTTTTTATTAAAAAAAACAAAAAAAAATTAAATTATATTAGAATTAGAATTTAAATTCATTGTTCGATTGTTTGATTTCTTTTATTTTTAAATTCCATTTATTTTCATTATTGTTGGTTTATTTTTATTTTTATTTATTATTTTTTTAGTTAGTTTATGAGTGTTTGGGAACGCGATTTAACAAATCGTTTGGTCAAAAAAGAGTCTAGAATTGATAGTAATCAAGCTAGTTCTTCTCAAGTGATGGATGATCCAAATAGAATGTTGCCAGTACTACCACCAGTGCAAGCTGAGAAAACCCTTAGAGAATATTTTTCACCACTTGCAGCCAACCAACCATCTTGTATTGTGTTGCCACAAACTACAGCAACACACTTTGAACTTAAGCCCTCTGTTATTCAGCTTTAACCATCTTTCCACGGTTTAGAGAGAGAGGATCCATATTTGCACATTAAGGAATTTCTTGACATATGCTCTACATTTCGTTTTCAAAATTTCAATGATGAGTCAATTAGGCTTCGTATGTTCCCTTTCTCATTAAAAGACAAAGCAAAAGCTTGGTTGAATTCACTTCCTGCTGGATCTATTACTTCGTGGGATGAATTGAGTAATAAGTTCCTTACCAAGTTTTTTCCTATGTCTAAAACAAATGCCCTTAGGAGAGAGATAAGTGATTTTTATCAAAGAGAGGGTGAGCAATTTTATGAGTGTTGGGAAAGATTCAATGATTTACTTCTTAAATGTCCCCACCATGGTTTTGAGAAATGGAGACTTATACAATGCTTTTATAATGGTCTAACTATGTCAAATCGTCATATGGTAGAGTCTATGAATGGTGGGAGATTCTTGAATCTACATGAAGGGGCTGCATGAGAGTTCTTTAACTCACTTTTTGAGAATTCTCAACAGTGGGATTTTTCAAACCAAAGAGAAAAATCATCTCAAATTTCTAGAAAGGGTATATATGAAATTAAGGATGATTTTAATGTGCAAGCCACTCTAGCTACTCTTTCTAGGAAAGTAGATGCCTTAACTCTGAATCAATCAATGAATCATCACCCTAGTGTAGCTAATGAAGTTTGTGCTCTCTGTTCCAACTTATCTCATACAGCACAGAATTGTCCTTTGTTATCAGCCTATCAAGAGGCTTATTCTGAGCAGGTACATGCATTACAATCATATGAGAAAACCTCCAATAGTCCATAGTCACCCACATATAATCCTAATTGGAGGAATCACCCCAATTTTTCTTGGAAACAAAACCAGCCTTTATCAAACCAAGGAGGACAACAATTTAGCATGCCCAATCAACAATTTGTCCCTCCTAACCAAGTATACCCCTCTGCCCAACAACCTATGTCTCAATTTATTGCACCCCAACAGAGAAAACCTTCTTTAGAGGATACACTTCAAAATTTCATTCAGTCAACCCAACAAGCCTTTCAGTCAAACACTCAAGTTATTCTAAAGCTTGAACATCAATTGGGTCAATTAGCAACTACTGTGGCAGAGAGAGAAAAAGGAAAATTCCCAAGTCAACCAATTTCTAATCCTAAAGGAGTATATGAAGCAGGATCGAGCTCAAGCCATCAGCATGAAGAAGCAAAATCTATCATGACTTTGAGAAGGGGAAAATTATTTGACAATAAAGTGGAGGTTCTAGCAAGAAAGACATCTAAACCTATTTCTTCAGATACAATTCCATCACAAGACTCATCACCAGAAGAAAGTAGCCCACCAGCTTACATACCTAAGGCTCCTTTTCCTCAAAGGTTAGCAAAGGTAAAGAAAGGGACTTCAACAGGTGAGATTATGGAAATCTTCAAACAGGTAAGTATAAACATTCCTTTACTTGATGCTATTAAGCAAGTTCCCTCCTATGCCAAGTTTTTGAAAGATTTATGCACTAAAAAGAGAAATTTGTATGTCACTAAAAAGGCATTTTTAACTGAACAAACTAGCAATTTACTTCAATGTAAGATGCCACCAAAATTTAAGGATCCAGGTTCCCCTACTATCTCATGTGTTATAGGGAACCAATTGTTTGATAAAGCATTATTGGATTTAGGAGCTAGTGTTAATCTCTTGCCTTATTCTGTTTACATGCAGCTTGGACTAGGTGAATTAAAGTCAACTTCTATTATTTTACAACTTGCTGATAGGTCAATGAAAATACCTCGTGGTATTGTAGAGGATGTATTGATTCAGATTGACAAATTTTATTATCCTGTTGATTTTATTGTTATTGATACTCAGCCTGTACAGGATCCTAAGAAACACACTCCAGTTATTCTAGGTCGTCCTTTCTTAGCTACAGCTGATGCTCTTATTAATTGCAGGAATGGAAACATGCAGCTATCTTTTGGTAGTATGACCATGGAATTAAATATTTTTAATGTTACCAAGCAACCACAGGAAGAAGATGAATTTGTTGAAGTAGATATGATAGAAGAATTAGTAGAAGATTCATTCGTTTCTAACCCCAGTGTTGATCCATTAGAGGCATGTTTAACTCATTCTAGTTTATTTTCTAATGATGACAGTGCAATTGCAGAAGTCAACGCCTTACTTGATGCAACTCCAATTATGGACACAAATAAAT